>OY992531.1:238561171-239761171 GCA_963921185.1 Dasysyrphus tricinctus | reverse complement strand
ATGATAGAAAACTATCATGATAGAAAACTATCATGATAGAAAACTATCATGATAGAACACTATCATGATAGAAAACTATCATGAAAGAAAACTATCATGATAGAAAACTATCACGACATAAAACTATCATGATAGAAAACTATCATGATAGAAAACTATCATGATAGAAAACTATCATGATAGAAAACTATCATGATAGAAAACTATCATGATAGAAAACTAGCATGATAGAAAACTATCATGATAGAAAACTATCATGATAGAAAACTATTATGATAGAAAACTATCATGATAGAAAACTATCATGATAGAAAACTATCATGATAGAAAACTATCATGATAGAAAACTATCATGATAGAAAACTATCATTATAGAAAAACTATCATGTTTTACGCAAATATACGCAACTCTACGCATATCTACGCAAATCTTCGCAATTGTACGCAGATCTACGCAATTATACGCATTTCGAAAATATACGCAATTCAACGCAGTTCTACGCAAATATACGCAATTCTACGCAGTTCTACGCAAATACATGCAATTCTACGCAATTGCAATTCTACGCAGTTCTACGCAAATATACGTAATTCCACGCAGATCCATAAAAATCTACGCAAGTGTACGAGAATATACGCAATTCAACGTAGATCTACGCACATATACGCAATTCTACGCAGATCTACGCAAATCTTCGCAAATATACGCAGTTCTACGCAGTTCTTTGCAAATTAAAGCAATTCTACGCAGATCTACGCAAATATGCGCAGATATACGAAAATATACGCAATTCAACGCAGTTCTACGCAAATATACGCAATTTTACGTAGTTCTACGCCAATGTACGCAATTCTACGCAGATCTACGCAAATCTTCGCAAGTGTACGAGAATAAATTTAACTTAGATTTACTTAAATATACGCAATTCTACGCAGATCTACGCAATTATACGCAATTCAACGCAGATCTACGCAAATCCAAGCAATTGTATGTAGCTCAACGCCTATCTACGCAAATATACGCAGTTCTACGCATACCTACGCAAATATACGCAAATCGGCAAAAATCTACACAAATCTACGCAAAATTACGAGAATATGAGCAATTAAACGTAGATTCACGAAAATATACGCAGTTCTGCGCAAATTTTCGTAATTCTGCGCAAGTTTACGCAATACCACGCAGACTTACGCAAATATACGCAACTCAACGCAGTTCTACGCAAATATACGCAATTCTGCGCAGCTCTACGCAAATATACGCAATTCTACGCAGATCAACGCAAATCCACGCAAGTTTACAAGAATAAAATTAACGTAGATCTACGCAAATATACGCAATTCTACGCAGATCTACGCAATTATACGAAATTCTACGCAGATCTACGCAAATCCAAGCAATTGTACGCAGTTCAACGCATATCAACGCAAATATACGTAGTTCTACGCATACCTACGCAAATATATCAATTAGCAATTATATCATGATAGAAAACTATCATGATAGAAAACTATCATGATAGAAAACTATTATGATAGAAAACTATCATGATAGAAAACTATCATGATAGAACACTATCATGATAGAAAACTATCATGATAGAAAACTATCATGATAGAAAACTATCATGATAGAACACTATCATGATAGAAAACTATCATGAAAGAAAACTATCATGATAGAAAACTATCACGACATAAAACTATCATGATAGAAAACTATCATGATAGAAAACTATCATGATAGAAAACTATCATGATAGAAAACTATCAGGATAGAAAACTATCATGATAGAAAACTATCATGATAGAAAACTATCATGAAAGAAAACTATCATGATAGAAAACTATCATGATAGAAAACTATCATGATAGAAAACTATCACGACATAAAACTATCATGATAGAAAACTATCATGATAGAAAACTATCATGATAGAAAACTATCATGATAGAAAACTATTATGATAGAAAACTATCATGATAGAAAACTATCATGATAGAAAACTATCATGATAGAAAACTATCATGATAGAAAACTATCATGAAAGAAAACTATCATGATAGAAAACTATCATGATAGAAAACTATCATGATAGAAAACTATCATGATAGAAAACTATCACGACATAAAACTATCATGATAGTTTTCTATCATGATAGAAAACTATCATGATAGAAAACTATCATGATAGAAAACTATCATGATAGAACACTATCATGATAGAAAACTATCATGATAGAAAACTATCATGATAGAACACTATCATGATAGAAAACTATCATGATAGAAAACTATCATGATAGAAAACTATCAGGATAGAAAACTATCATGATAGAAAACTATCATGATAGAAAACTATCATGATAGAAAACTATCATGATAGAACACTATCATGATAGAAAACTATCATGATAGAAAACTATCATGATAGAAAACTATCATGATAGAACACTATCATGATAGAAAACTATCATGATAGAAAACTATCATGATAGAAAACTATCAGGATAGAAAACTATCATGATAGAAAACTATCATGATAGAAAACTATTATGATAGAAAACTATTATGATAGAACACTATCATGATAGAAAACTATCATGATAGAAA
Source organism: Dasysyrphus tricinctus (assembly GCA_963921185.1). Classification (NCBI taxonomy): domain Eukaryota; kingdom Metazoa; phylum Arthropoda; class Insecta; order Diptera; family Syrphidae; genus Dasysyrphus; species Dasysyrphus tricinctus. Next base: position 239,758,557 of record OY992531.1, on the reverse strand, counting down.
ACTATCATGATAGAAAACTATCAGGATAGAAAACTATCATGATAGAAAACTATCATGATAGAAAACTATCATGATAGAAAACTATTATGATAGAAAACTATCATGATAGAAAACTATCATGATAGAAAACTATTATGATAGAAAACTATTATGATAGAAAACTATCATGATAGAAAACTATCACGACATAAAACTATCATGATAGTTTTCTATCATGATAGAAAACTATCATGATAGAAAACTATCATGATAGAAAACTATCATGATAGAAAACTATCATGATAGAAAACTATCATGATAGAAAACTATCATGATAGAACACTATCATGATAGAAAACTATCATGATAGAAAACTATCATGATAGAAAACTATCATGATAGAACACTATCATGATAGAAAACTATCATGATAGAAAACTATCATGATAGAAAACTATCATGATAGAAAACTATCATGATAGAAAACTATCACGACATAAAACTATCATGATAGAAAACTATCATGATAGAAAACTATCATGATAGAAAACTATCATGATAGAAAACTATTATGATAGAAAACTATCATGATAGAAAACTATCATGATAGAAAACTATCATGATAGAAAACTATCATGATAGAAAACTATCATGATAGAAAACTATCATGATAGAAAACTATCATGATAGAAAACTAGCATGATAGAAAACTATCATGATAGAAAACTATCATGATAGAAAACTATTATGATAGAAAACTATCATGATAGAAAACTATCATGATAGAAAACTATCATGATAGAAAACTATCACGACATAAAACTATCATGATAGAAAACTATCATGATAGAAAACTATCATTTTAGAAAAACTATCATGTTCTACGCAAATATACGCAACTCTACGCATATCTACGCAAATCTACGCAATTGTACGCAGATCTACGCAATTCTTGGTATATCTACGAAAATATACGCAATTCAAAGCAGTTCTACGCAAATATACGCAATTCTACGCAGTTCTACGCAAATACATGCAATTCTACGCATTTCTACGCAAATATACGCAATTCTACGATGTTCTACGCAAATTTACGCCATTCTACGCAGTTCTACGCAAATATACTCCCTTCTACGCAGTTCTACGCAAACATTCGCAGTTCTACGCAGTTCTGCTTAAATTTACGCAATTCTACGCAGATCTACGCAAATATACGCAATTCTTCGCAGATCTACGAAAATATACGCAATTCAACGCAGTTTTACGCAAATATACGCAATTCTTTGCAGTTTTACGCAAATACACGCAATTCTACACAATTGCAATTCTACGCAGTTCTACGCAAATATACGCAATTTTACGATGTTCTACGTAAATATACACAATTCTACGCAGATCCACGCAAATCTACGCAAGTGTACGAGAATATACGCAATTCAACGTAGGTCTACGCACATATACGCAACTCTACGCAGATCTACGAAAATCGACGCAGATCTACGCAGTTCTGCCCAAATTTACGAAATTCTACACAGATCTACCCAAATATACGCAATTGTACGCAGATATACGAAAATATACGCAATTGAACGCAATTCTACGCAGATTTACGCAAATTTACGCAACTCTACGCAGTTCTACGCAAATATACGCAATTCTACGCAATTCTACGCAAATATACGCAATTCTACGCAGATCTACGCAAATCTACGCAAGTGTACAAGAATAAAATTAACGTAGATCTACGCAAATATACGCAGTTCTACGCATACCTACGCAAATATATCAATTTGCAATAATATCATGATAGAACACTATCATGATAGAAAACTATCATGATAGAAAAAAACAATCATGATAGAAAACTATCATGATAGAAAACTATCATGACAGAAAACTATCATGACAAAAAACTATCATGATAGAAAACTATCATGATAGAAAGCTATCATGATAGAAAACTATCATGATAGAAAACTATCATGATAGAAAACTATCATGATAGAAAACTATCATGATAGAAAACTGTCATGATAGAAACTATCATGATAGAAAACTATCATGATAGAAAACTATCCTGATAGAAAACTATCATGATAGAAAACTCTCACGACATAAAACTATCATGATAGAAAACTATCATGATAGAAAACTATCATGATAGAAAACTATCATGATAGAAAACTATCATGATAGAAAACTATCCTGATAGAAAACTATCATGATAGAAAACTGTCACGACATAAAACTATCATGATAGAAAACTATCATGATAGAAAACTATCATGATAGAAAACTATCATGATAGAAAACTATCATGATAGAAAACTATCATGATAGAAAACTATCACGACATAAAACTATCATGATAGAAAACTATCATGATAGAAAACTATCATGATAGAAAACTATCATGATAGAAAACTATCACGACATAAAACTATCATGATAGAGAACTATCATGATAGAAAACTATCACGGCATAAAACTATCATGATAGAAAACTATCATGATAGAAAACAATCATGATAGAAAACTATCATGATAGAAAACTATCATGATAGAAAACTATCATGATAGAAAACTATCATGATAGAAACTATCACGACATAAAACTATCATGATAGAAAACTATCATGATAGAAAACTATCATGATAGAAAACTATCACGACATAAAACTATCATGATAGAAAACTATCATGATAGAAAATTATCATGATAGAAAACTATCATGATAGAAAACTATCATGATAGAAAACTATCATGATAGAAAACTATCATGATAGTAATCTATCACGACATAAAACTATCATGTTAGAAAACTATCACGACAAAAAATTATCATGATAGAAAACTATCATGATAGAAAACTAGCATGAAAGAAAACTATCATGATAGAAAACTATCATGATAGAAAACTGTCATGATAGAAAACTATCATGATAGAACACTATCATGATAGAAAACTATCATGAAAGAAAACCATCATGATAGAAAACTATCATGATAGAAAACTATCATGATAGAAAACTATCATGATAGAAAACTATCATGATAGAAAACTAGCATGATAGAAAACTATCATGATAGAAAACTATCATGATGGAAAACTATCATGATAGAAAACTATCAAGATAGAAAACTATCATGATAGAAAACTATCATGATAGAAAACTATCATGATAGAAAACTATCATGATAGAAATCTATCATGAAAGAAAACTATCATGATAGAAAACTATCATGATAGAACACTATCATGATAGAAAACTATCATGATAGAAAACTATCATGATAGAAAACTATCAGGATAGAAAACTATCATGATAGAAAACTATCATGATAGAAAACTATCATGAAAGAAAACTATCATGATAGAAAACTATCATGATAGAAAACTATCATGATAGAAAACTATCACGACATAAAACTATCATGATAGAAAACTATCATGATAGAAAACTATCATGATAGAAAACTATCATGATAGAACACTATCATGATAGAAAACTATCATGATAGAAAACTATCATGATAGAACACTATCATGATAGAAAACTATCATGATAGAAAACTATCATGATAGAAAACTATCAGGATAGAAAACTATCATGATAGAAAACTATCATGATAGAAAACTATCATGATAGAAAACTATCATGATAGAACACTATCATGATAGAAAACTATCATGATAGAAAACTATCATGATAGAAAACTATCATGATAGAACACTATCATGATAGAAAACTATCATGATAGAAAACTACCATGATAGAAAACTATCAGGATAGAAAACTATCATGATAGAAAACTATCATGATAGAAAACTATCATGAAAGAAAACTATCATGATAGAAAACTATCATGATAGAAAACTATCATGATAGAAAACTATCACGACATAAAACTATCATGATAGAAAACTATCATGATAGAAAACTATCATGATAGAAAACTATCATGATAGAAAACTATTATGATAGAAAACTATCATGATATAAAACTATCATGATAGAAAACTATCATGATAGAAAACTATCATGATAGAAAACTATCATGATAGAAAACTATCATGATAGAAAACTATCATGATAGAAAACTATCATGATAGAAAACTATCATGATAGAAAACTATCATGATAGAAAACTAGCATGATAGAAAACTATCATGATAGAAAACTATCATGATAGAAAACTATTATGATAGAAAACTATCATGATAGAAAACTATCATGATAGAAAACTATCATGATAGAAAACTATCACGACATAAAACTATCATGATAGAAAACTATCATGATAGAAAACTATCATTTTAGAAAAACTATCATGTTCTACGCAAATATACGCAACTCTACGCATATCTACGCAAATCTACGCAATTGTACGCAGATCTACGCAATTCTTGGTATATCTACGAAAATATACGCAATTCAAAGCAGTTCTACGCAAATATACGCAATTCTACGCAGTTCTACGCAAATACATGCAATTCTCCGCATTTCTACGCAAATATACGCAATTCTACGATGTTCTACGCAAATTTACGCCATTCTACGCAGTTCTACGCAAATATACTCCCTTCTACGCAGTTCTACGCAAACATACGCAGTTCTGCTTAAATTTACGCAATTCTACGCAGATCTACGCAAATATACGCAATTCTTCGCAGATCTACGAAAATATACGCAATTCAACGCAGTTTTACGCAAATATACGCAATTCTTTGCAGTTTTACGCAAATACACGCAATTCTACACAATTGCAATTCTACGCAGTTCTACGCAAATATACGCAATTTTACGATGTTCTACGTAAATATACACAATTCTACGCAGATCCACGCAAATCTACGCAAGTGTACGAGAATATACGCAATTCAACGTAGGTCTACGCACATATACGCAACTCTACGCAGATCTACGAAAATCGACGCAGATCTACGCAGTTCTGCCCAAATTTACGAAATTCTACACAGATCTACCCAAATATACGCAATTGTACGCAGATATACGAAAATATACGCAATTGAACGCAATTCTACGCAGATTTACGCAAATTTACGCAACTCTACGCAGTTCTACGCAAATATACGCAATTCTACGCAATTCTACGCAAATATACGCAATTCTACGCAGATCTACGCAAATCTACGCAAGTGTACAAGAATAAAATTAACGTAGATCTACGCAAATATACGCAGTTCTACGCATACCTACGCAAATATATCAATTTGCAATAATATCATGATAGAACACTATCATGATAGAAAACTATCATGATAGAAAAAAACTATCATGACAGAAAACTATCATGACAAAAAACTATCATGATAGAAAACTATCATGATAGAAAACTATCATGATAGAAAACTATCATGATAGAAAACTATCATGATAGAAAACTATCATGATAGAACACTATCATGATAGAAAAAAACTATCATGACAGAAAACTATCATGACAAAAAACTATCATGATAGAAAACTATCATGATAGAAAACTATCATGATAGAAAACTATCATGATAGAAAACTATCATGAAAGAAAACTATCATGATAGAAAACTATCATGATAGAAAACTATCATGATAGAAAACTATCACGACATAAAACTATCATGATAGAAAACTATCATGATAGAAAACTATCATGATAGAAAACTATCATGATAGAAAACTATCATGATAGAAAACTATCATGATAGAACACTATCATGATAGAAAACTATCATGATAGAAAACTATCATGATAGAACACTATCATGATAGAAAACTATCATGATAGAAAACTATCATGATAGAAAACTATCAGGATAGAAAACTATCATGATAGAAAACTATCATGATAGAAAACTATCATGATAGAAAACTATCATGATAGAACACTATCATGATAGAAAACTATCATGATAGAAAACTATCATGATAGAAAACTATCATGATAGAACACTATCATGATAGAAAACTATCATGATAGAAAACTATCATGATAGAAAACTATCAGGATAGAAAACTATCATGATAGAAAACTATCATGATAGAAAACTATCATGAAAGAAAACTATCATGATAGAAAACTATCATGATAGAAAACTATCACGACATAAAACTATCATGATAGAAAACTATCATGATAGAAAACTATCATGATAGAAAACTATCATGATAGAAAACTATTATGATAGAAAACTATCATGATATAAAACTATCATGATAGAAAACTATCATGATAGAAAACTATCATGATAGAAAACTATCATGATAGAAAACTATCATGATAGAAAACTATCATGATAGAAAACTATCATGATAGAAAACTATCATGATAGAAAACTAGCATGATAGAAAACTATCATGATAGAAAACTATCATGATAGAAAACTATTATGATAGAAAACTATCATGATAGAAAACTATCATGATAGAAAACTATCATGATAGAAAACTATCACGACATAAAACTATCATGATAGAAAACTATCATGATAGAAAACTATCATTTTAGAAAAACTATCATGTTCTACGCAAATATACGCAACTCTACGCATATCTACGCAAATCTACGCAATTGTACGCAGATCTACGCAATTCTTGGTATATCTACGAAAATATACGCAATTCAAAGCAGTTCTACGCAAATATACGCAATTCTACGCAGTTCTACGCAAATACATGCAATTCTCCGCATTTCTACGCAAATATACGCAATTCTACGATGTTCTACGCAAATTTACGCCATTCTACGCAGTTCTACGCAAATATACTCCCTTCTACGCAGTTCTACGCAAACATACGCAGTTCTGCTTAAATTTACGCAATTCTACGCAGATCTACGCAAATATACGCAATTCTTCGCAGATCTACGAAAATATACGCAATTCAACGCAGTTTTACGCAAATATACGCAATTCTTTGCAGTTTTACGCAAATACACGCAATTCTACACAATTGCAATTCTACGCAGTTCTACGCAAATATACGCAATTTTACGATGTTCTACGTAAATATACACAATTCTACGCAGATCCACGCAAATCTACGCAAGTGTACGAGAATATACGCAATTCAACGTAGGTCTACGCACATATACGCAACTCTACGCAGATCTACGAAAATCGACGCAGATCTACGCAGTTCTGCCCAAATTTACGAAATTCTACACAGATCTACCCAAATATACGCAATTGTACGCAGATATACGAAAATATACGCAATTGAACGCAATTCTACGCAGATTTACGCAAATTTACGCAACTCTACGCAGTTCTACGCAAATATACGCAATTCTACGCAATTCTACGCAAATATACGCAATTCTACGCAGATCTACGCAAATCTACGCAAGTGTACAAGAATAAAATTAACGTAGATCTACGCAAATATACGCAGTTCTACGCATACCTACGCAAATATATCAATTTGCAATAATATCATGATAGAACACTATCATGATAGAAAACTATCATGATAGAAAAAAACTATCATGACAGAAAACTATCATGACAAAAAACTATCATGATAGAAAACTATCATGATAGAAAACTATCATGATAGAAAACTATCATGATAGAAAACTATCATGATAGAAAACTATCATGATAGAACACTATCATGATAGAAAAAAACTATCATGACAGAAAACTATCATGACAAAAAACTATCATGATAGAAAACTATCATGATAGAAAACTATCATGATAGAAAACTATCATGATAGAAAACTATCATGAAAGAAAACTATCATGATAGAAAACTATCATGATAGAAAACTATCATGATAGAAAACTATCACGACATAAAACTATCATGATAGAAAACTATCATGATAGAAAACTATCATGATAGAAAACTATCATGATAGAAAACTATCATGATAGAAAACTATCATGATAGAACACTATCATGATAGAAAACTATCATGATAGAAAACTATCATGATAGAACACTATCATGATAGAAAACTATCATGATAGAAAACTATCATGATAGAAAACTATCAGGATAGAAAACTATCATGATAGAAAACTATCATGATAGAAAACTATCATGATAGAAAACTATCATGATAGAACACTATCATGATAGAAAACTATCATGATAGAAAACTATCATGATAGAAAACTATCATGATAGAACACTATCATGATAGAAAACTATCATGATAGAAAACTATCATGATAGAAAACTATCAGGATAGAAAACTATCATGATAGAAAACTATCATGATAGAAAACTATCATGAAAGAAAACTATCATGATAGAAAACTATCATGATAGAAAACTATCACGACATAAAACTATCATGATAGAAAACTATCATGATAGAAAACTATCATGATAGAAAACTATCATGATAGAAAACTATTATGATAGAAAACTATCATGATATAAAACTATCATGATAGAAAACTATCATGATAGAAAACTATCATGATAGAAAACTATCATGATAGAAAACTATCATGATAGAAAACTATCATGATAGAAAACTATCATGATAGAAAACTATCATGATAGAAAACTAGCATGATAGAAAACTATCATGATAGAAAACTATCATGATAGAAAACTATTATGATAGAAAACTATCATGATAGAAAACTATCATGATAGAAAACTATCATGATAGAAAACTATCACGACATAAAACTATCATGATAGAAAACTATCATGATAGAAAACTATCATTTTAGAAAAACTATCATGTTCTACGCAAATATACGCAACTCTACGCATATCTACGCAAATCTACGCAATTGTACGCAGATCTACGCAATTCTTGGTATATCTACGAAAATATACGCAATTCAAAGCAGTTCTACGCAAATATACGCAATTCTACGCAGTTCTACGCAAATACATGCAATTCTCCGCATTTCTACGCAAATATACGCAATTCTACGATGTTCTACGCAAATTTACGCCATTCTACGCAGTTCTACGCAAATATACTCCCTTCTACGCAGTTCTACGCAAACATACGCAGTTCTGCTTAAATTTACGCAATTCTACGCAGATCTACGCAAATATACGCAATTCTTCGCAGATCTACGAAAATATACGCAATTCAACGCAGTTTTACGCAAATATACGCAATTCTTTGCAGTTTTACGCAAATACACGCAATTCTACACAATTGCAATTCTACGCAGTTCTACGCAAATATACGCAATTTTACGATGTTCTACGTAAATATACACAATTCTACGCAGATCCACGCAAATCTACGCAAGTGTACGAGAATATACGCAATTCAACGTAGGTCTACGCACATATACGCAACTCTACGCAGATCTACGAAAATCGACGCAGATCTACGCAGTTCTGCCCAAATTTACGAAATTCTACACAGATCTACCCAAATATACGCAATTGTACGCAGATATACGAAAATATACGCAATTGAACGCAATTCTACGCAGATTTACGCAAATTTACGCAACTCTACGCAGTTCTATGCAAATATACGCAATTCTACGCAATTCTACGCAAATATACGCAATTCTACGCAGATCTACGCAAATCTACGCAAGTGTACAAGAATAAAATTAACGTAGATCTACGCAAATATACGCAGTTCTACGCATACCTACGCAAATATATCAATTTGCAATAATATCATGATAGAACACTATCATGATAGAAAACTATCATGATAGAAAAAAACTATCATGACAGAAAACTATCATGACAAAAAATTATCATGATAGAAAACTATCATGATAGAAAGCTATCATGATAGAAAACTATCATGATAGAAAACTATCATGATAGAAAACTATCATGATAGAAAACTATCATGATAGAAAACTGTCATGATAGAAAACTATCATGATAGAAAACTATCATGATAGAAAACTATCCTGATAGAAAACTATCATGATAGAAAACTCTCACGACATAAAACTATCATGATAGAAAACTATCATGATAGAAAACTATCATGATAGAAAACTATCATGATAGAAAACTATCACGACATAAAACTATCATGATAGAGAACTATCATGATAGAAAACTATCACGGCATAAAACTATCATGATAGAAAACTGTCATGATAGAAAACTATCATGATAGAAAACTATCATGATAGAAAACTATCCTGATAGAAAACTATCATGATAGAAAACTCTCACGACATAAAACTATCATGATAGAAAACTATCATGATAGAAAACTATCATGATAGAAAACTATCATGATAGAAAACTATCATGATAGAAAACTAGCATGATAGAAAACTATCATGATAGAAAACTATCATGATGGAAAACTATCATGATAGAAAACTATCAAGATAGAAAACTATCATGATAGAAAACTATCATGATAGAAAACTATCATGATAGAAAGCTATCATGATAGAAATCTATCACGACATAAAACTATCATGTTAGAAAACTATCACGACATAAAATTATCATGATAGAAAACTATCATGATAGAAAACTAGCATGAAAGAAAACTATCATGATAGAAAACTATCATGATAGAAAACTGTCATGATAGAAAACTATGATGATAGAACACTATCATGATAGAAAACTATCATGAAAAAAACTATCATGATAGAAAACTATCATGATAGAAAACTATCATGATAGAAAACTATCATGATAGAAAACTAGCATGATAGAAAACTATCATGATAGAAAACTATCATGATAGAAAACTATCATGATAGAAAACTATCATGATAGAAAACTATCATGATAGAAAACTATCATGATAGAAAACTATCATGATAGAAAACTATCATGAAAGAAAACTATCATGATAGAAAACTATCATGATAGAAAACTATCATGATAGAAAACTATCACGACATAAAACTATCATGATAGAAAACTATCATGATAGAAAACTATCATGATAGAAAACTATCATGATAGAAAACTATCATGATAGAAAACTATCATGATAGAACACTATCATGATAGAAAACTATCATGATAGAAAACTATCATGATAGAACACTATCATGATAGAAAACTATCATGATAGAAAACTATCATGATAGAAAACTATCATGAAAGAAAACTATCATGATAGAAAACTATCATGATAGAAAACTATCATGATAGAAAACTATCACGACATAAAACTATCATGATAGAAAACTATCATGATAGAAAACTATCATGATAGAAAACTATCATGATAGAAAACTATCATGATAGAAAACTATCATGATAGAACACTATCATGATAGAAAACTATCATGATAGAAAACTATCATGATAGAACACTATCATGATAGAAAACTATCATGATAGAACACTATCATGATAGAAAACTAGCATGATAGAAAGCTATCATGATAGAAATCTATCACGACATAAAACTATCATGTTAGAAAACTATCACGACATAAAATTATCATGATAGAAAACTATCATGATAGAAAACTAGCATGAAAGAAAACTATCATGATAGAAAACTATCATGATAGAAAACTGTCATGATAGAAAACTATGATGATAGAACACTATCATGATAGAAAACTATCATGAAAAAAACTATCATGATAGAAAACTATCATGATAGAAAACTATCATGATAGAAAACTATCATGATAGAACACTATCATGATAGAAAACTATCATGATAGAAAACTATCATGATAGAACACTATCATGATAGAAAACTATCATGACAAAAAACTATCATGATAGAAAACTATCATGATAGAAAACTATCATGATAGAAAACTATCATGATAGAAAACTATCATGAAAGAAAACTATCATGATAGAAAACTATCATGATAGAAAACTATCATGATAGAAAACTATCACGACATAAAACTATCATGATAGAAAACTATCATGATAGAAAACTATCATGATAGAAAACTATCATGATAGAAAACTATCATGATAGAAAACTATCATGATAGAACACTATCATGATAGAAAACTATCATGATAGAAAACTATCATGATAGAACACTATCATGATAGAAAACTATCATGATAGAAAACTATCATGATAGAAAACTATCAGGATAGAAAACTATCATGATAGAAAACTATCATGATAGAAAACTATCATGATAGAAAACTATCATGATAGAACACTATCATGATAGAAAACTATCATGATAGAAAACTATCATGATAGAAAACTATCATGATAGAACACTATCATGATAGAAAACTATCATGATAGAAAACTATCATGATAGAAAACTATCAGGATAGAAAACTATCATGATAGAAAACTATCATGATAGAAAACTATCATGAAAGAAAACTATCATGATAGAAAACTATCATGATAGAAAACTATCACGACATAAAACTATCATGATAGAAAACTATCATGATAGAAAACTATCATGATAGAAAACTATCATGATAGAAAACTATTATGATAGAAAACTATCATGATATAAAACTATCATGATAGAAAACTATCATGATAGAAAACTATCATGATAGAAAACTATCATGATAGAAAACTATCATGATAGAAAACTATCATGATAGAAAACTATCATGATAGAAAACTATCATGATAGAAAACTAGCATGATAGAAAACTATCATGATAGAAAACTATCATGATAGAAAACTATTATGATAGAAAACTATCATGATAGAAAACTATCATGATAGAAAACTATCATGATAGAAAACTATCACGACATAAAACTATCATGATAGAAAACTATCATGATAGAAAACTATCATTTTAGAAAAACTATCATGTTCTACGCAAATATACGCAACTCTACGCATATCTACGCAAATCTACGCAATTGTACGCAGATCTACGCAATTCTTGGTATATCTACGAAAATATACGCAATTCAAAGCAGTTCTACGCAAATATACGCAATTCTACGCAGTTCTACGCAAATACATGCAATTCTCCGCATTTCTACGCAAATATACGCAATTCTACGATGTTCTACGCAAATTTACGCCATTCTACGCAGTTCTACGCAAATATACTCCCTTCTACGCAGTTCTACGCAAACATACGCAGTTCTGCTTAAATTTACGCAATTCTACGCAGATCTACGCAAATATACGCAATTCTTCGCAGATCTACGAAAATATACGCAATTCAACGCAGTTTTACGCAAATATACGCAATTCTTTGCAGTTTTACGCAAATACACGCAATTCTACACAATTGCAATTCTACGCAGTTCTACGCAAATATACGCAATTTTACGATGTTCTACGTAAATATACACAATTCTACGCAGATCCACGCAAATCTACGCAAGTGTACGAGAATATACGCAATTCAACGTAGGTCTACGCACATATACGCAACTCTACGCAGATCTACGAAAATCGACGCAGATCTACGCAGTTCTGCCCAAATTTACGAAATTCTACACAGATCTACCCAAATATACGCAATTGTACGCAGATATACGAAAATATACGCAATTGAACGCAATTCTACGCAGATTTACGCAAATTTACGCAACTCTACGCAGTTCTATGCAAATATACGCAATTCTACGCAATTCTACGCAAATATACGCAATTCTACGCAGATCTACGCAAATCTACGCAAGTGTACAAGAATAAAATTAACGTAGATCTACGCAAATATACGCAGTTCTACGCATACCTACGCAAATATATCAATTTGCAATAATATCATGATAGAACACTATCATGATAGAAAACTATCATGATAGAAAAAAACTATCATGACAGAAAACTATCATGACAAAAAATTATCATGATAGAAAACTATCATGATAGAAAGCTATCATGATAGAAAACTATCATGATAGAAAACTATCATGATAGAAAACTATCATGATAGAAAACTATCATGATAGAAAACTGTCATGATAGAAAACTATCATGATAGAAAACTATCATGATAGAAAACTATCCTGATAGAAAACTATCATGATAGAAAACTCTCACGACATAAAACTATCATGATAGAAAACTATCATGATAGAAAACTATCATGATAGAAAACTATCATGATAGAAAACTATCACGACATAAAACTATCATGATAGAGAACTATCATGATAGAAAACTATCACGGCATAAAACTATCATGATAGAAAACTGTCATGATAGAAAACTATCATGATAGAAAACTATCATGATAGAAAACTATCCTGATAGAAAACTATCATGATAGAAAACTCTCACGACATAAAACTATCATGATAGAAAACTATCATGATAGAAAACTATCATGATAGAAAACTATCATGATAGAAAACTATCATGATAGAAAACTAGCATGATAGAAAACTATCATGATAGAAAACTATCATGATGGAAAACTATCATGATAGAAAACTATCAAGATAGAAAACTATCATGATAGAAAACTATCATGATAGAAAACTATCATGATAGAAAGCTATCATGATAGAAATCTATCACGACATAAAACTATCATGTTAGAAAACTATCACGACATAAAATTATCATGATAGAAAACTATCATGATAGAAAACTAGCATGAAAGAAAACTATCATGATAGAAAACTATCATGATAGAAAACTGTCATGATAGAAAACTATGATGATAGAACACTATCATGATAGAAAACTATCATGAAAAAAACTATCATGATAGAAAACTATCATGATAGAAAACTATCATGATAGAAAACTATCATGATAGAAAACTAGCATGATAGAAAACTATCATGATAGAAAACTATCATGATAGAAAACTATCATGATAGAAAACTATCATGATAGAAAACTATCATGATAGAAAACTATCATAATAGAAAGCTATCATGATAGAAAACTATCACGACATAAAACTATCATGATAGAAAACTATCACGATAGAAAACTATCATGATAGAAAACTATCATGATAGAAAACTATCATGATAGAAAACTATCATGATAGAAAACTATCATGATAGAAAACTATCATTATAGAAAAACTATCATGTTTTACGCAAATATACGCAACTCTACGCATATCTACGCAAATCTTCGCAATTGTACGCAGATCTACGCAATTATACGCATTTCGAAAATATACGCAATTTAACGCAGTTCTACGCAAATATACGCAATTCTACGCAGTTCTACGCAAATACATGCAATTCTACGCAATTGCAATTCTACGCAGTTCTACGCAAATATACGTAATTCCACGCAGATCCATAAAAATCTACGCAAGTGTACGAGAATATACGCAATTCAACGTAGATCTTCGCACATATACGCAATTCTACGCAGATCTACGCAAATCTTCGCACATATACGCAGTTCTACGCAGTTCTGCGCAAATTTAAGCAATTCTACGCAGATCTACGCAAATATACGCAGATATACGAAAATATACGCAATTCAACGCAGTTCTACGCAAATATACGCAATTTTACGTAGTTCTACGCCAATGTACGAAATTCTACGCAGATCTACGCAAATCTTCGCAAGTGTACGAGAATAAATTTAACTTAGATCTACTTAAATATACGCAATTCTACGCAGATCTACGCAATTATACGCAATTCAACGCAGATCTACGCAAATCCAAGCAATTGTATGTAGCTCAACGCCTATCTACGCAAATATACGCAGTTCTACGCATACCTACATAAATATACGCAAATCGGCAAAAATCTACACAAATCTACGCAAAATTACGAGAATATGAGCAATTAAACGTAGATTCACGCAAATATACGCAGTTCTGCGCAAATTTTCGCAATTTTGCGCAAGTTTACGCAATACCACGCAGACTTACGCAAATATACGCAATTCTACGCAGATCTACGCAATTATACGAAATTCTACGCAGATCTACGCAAATCCAAGCAATTGTACGCAGTTCAACGCATATCAACGCAAATATACGTAGTTCTACGCATACCTACGCAAATATATCAATTAGCAATTATATCATGATAGAAAACTATCATGATAGAAAACTATCATGATAGAAAACTATTATGATAGAAAACTATCATGATAGCAAACTATCATGATAGAACACTATCATGATAGAAAACTATCATGATAGAAAACTATCATGATAGAAAACTATCATGATAGAACACTATCATGATAGAAAACTATCATGATAGAAAACTATCATGATAGAAAACTATCAGGATAGAAAACTATCATGATAGAAAACTATCATGATAGAAAACTATCATGATAGAAAACTATCATGATAGAAAACTATCACGACATAAAACTATCATGATAGAAAACTATCATGATAGAAAACTATCATGATAGAACACTATCATGATAGAAAACTATGATAGAAAACTATCATGATAGAAAACTATCATGATAGAAAACTATCATGATAGAAAACTATCATGATAGAAAACTATCACGACATAAAACTATCATGATAGAAAACTATCATGATAGAAAACTATCATGATAGAAAACTATCATGATAGAAAACTATCATGATAGAAAACTATCATGATAGAAAACTATCATGATAGAAAACTATCACGACATAAAACTATCATGATAGAAAACTATCATGATAGAAAACTATCATGATAGAAAACTATCATGATAGAAAACTATCATGATAGAAAACTATCATGAAAGAAAACTATCATGATAGAAAACTATCATGATAGAAAACTATCATGATAGAAAACTATCAGGATAGAAAACTATCACGACATAAAACTATCATGATAGAAAACTATCATGATAGAAAACTATCATGATAGAAAACTATCATGATAGAAAACTATCATGATAGAAAACTATCATGATAGAAAACTATTATGATAGAAAACTATCATGATAGAACACTATCATGATAGAAAACTATCATGATAGAAAACTATCATGATAGAAAACTATCATGATAGAAAACTATCATGATAGAAATCTATCATGATAGAAAACTATCATGATAGAAAACTATCATGATAGAAAACTATCACGACATAAAACTATCATGATAGAAAACTATCATGATAGAAAACTATCACGACATAAAACTATCATGATAGAAAACTATCATGATAGAAATCTATCATGATAGAAAACTATCATGATAGAACACTATCATGATAGAAAACTATCACGACATAAAACTATCATGATAGGAAACTATCATGATAGAAAACTATCATGATAGAAAACTATCATGATAGAAAACTATCATGATAGAAAACTATCATGATAGAAAACTATCATGATAGAAAACTATCATGATAGAAAACTATCATGATAGAAAACTTTCATGATAGAAAACTATCATGATAGAAAACTATCACGACATAAAACTATCATGATAGAAAACTATCATGATAGAAAACTATCATGATAGAAAACTATCATGATAGAAAACTATCATGATAGAAAACTATCATGATAGAAAACTATCATGATAGAAAACTATCATGATAGAAAACTATCATGATAGAAAACTATCATGATAGAAAACTATCATGATAGAAAACTATCATGATAGAAAACTATCATGGTAGAAAACTATCACGACATAAAACTATCATGATAGAAAACTATCATGATAGAAAACTATCATGATAGAAAACTATCATGATAGAAAACTATCATGATAGAAAACTATCATGATAGAAAACTATCAGGATAGAAAACTATCACGACATAAAACTATCATGATAGAAAACTATCATGATAGAAAACTATCATGATAGAAAACTATCATGATAGAAAACTATCATGATAGAAAACTATCATGATAGAAAACTATCATGATAGAAAACTATCATGATAGAAAACTATCACGACATAAAACTATCATGATAGAAAACTATCATGATAGAAAACTATCATGATAGAAAACTATCAGGATAGAAAACTATCACGACATAAAACTATCATGATAGAAAACTATCATGATAGAAAACTATCATGATAGAAAACTATCATGATAGAAAACTATCACGACATAAAACTATCATGATAGAAAACTATCATGATAGAAAACTATCAGGATAGAAATCTATCACGACATAAAACTATTATGATAGAGAACTACCATGATAGAATTCTATCATGATAGAAAACTAGCATGATAGATTTCTATCATGATAGATAGAAAACTATTATGATAGAAAACTATCATGATAGAAAACTTGCATGATGGAGTTCTATCATGATAGAAAACTATCACTATAGAAAAACTATCATGTTTTACGCAAATATACGCAACTCTACGCATATCTACGCAAATCTTCGCAATTGTACGCAGATCTACGCAATTTTACGCAATTCTAGGTATATCTTCGAAAATATACGCAATTCAACGCAGTTCTACGCAAATATACGCAATTCTACGCAGTTCTACGCAAATACATGCAATTCTACACATTTGAAATTCTACGCAGTTCTACGCAAATATACGTTATTCTATGCAGATCCACGCAAATCTACGCAAGTGTACGAGAATATACGCAATTCAACGTAGATCTACGCACATATACGCAATTCTACACAGATCTACGCAAATCTTCGCAAATATACGCAGTTCTACGCAGTTCTGCGCAAATTTACGCAATTTTACGCAGATCTACGCAAATATACGCAGATATACAAAAATATACCAAAGTCAACGCAGTTCTACGCAAATATACGCAATTTTACGTAGTTCTACGCCAATGTACGCAATTCTACGAAGATCTACGCAAATATTCGCAAGTGTACGAGAATTAATTTAACGTAGATCTACTTAAATATACGCAATTCTACGCAGATCTACGCAATTATACGCAATTCAACGCAGATCTACGCAAATCCAAGCATTTGTACTTAGCTCAACGCATATCTACGCAAATATACGCAGTTCTACGCATACCTACGCAAATATACGCAATTCGGCGCAAATCTACGCAAAATTTCGAGAATATGAGCAATTAAACGTATATTCACGCAAATATACGCAGTTCTGCGCAAATTTTCGCAATTCTGCGCAAGTTTACGCAATACCACGCAGACTTACGCAAATATACGCAACTCTACGCAGTTCTATGCAAATATACGCAATTCTGCGCAGCTCTACGCAAATATACGCAATTCTTCGCAGATCAACGCAAATCCACGCAAGTGTACAAGAATAAAATTAACGTAGATCTACGCAAATATACGCAATTCTACGCAGATCTACGCAATTATACGAAATTCTACGCAGATCTACGCAAATCCAAGCAATTGTACGCAGTTCAACGCATATCAACGCAAATATACGCAGTTCTACGCATACCTACGCAAATATTTCAATTTGCAACTATATCATGATAGAAAACTATCATGATAGAAAACTATCATGATAGAAAACTATCATGATAAAAAACACGGTATATATCAATAACCAACTAACAAGACAAAATAAACACATACTGTGGCTGACGAAGGAGAAAGCAAAGCAAGAAAACTGGAGATTTGTATGGGAGAGTGCAGGAAAAATATTGACACGTAAAAATGAGAGCACACCACCCACTATTATAACTACTACAAGTGACGTGAACAAATTAACATTATCATAAACACACATTGTGCGTGTGCGTATGCGTATACAAATAGATACACAAAATTTCTCAACCAAAAATGAATAACTCTAATGAAAACAATAATGAATTAATAGTCAACTTAGATTGTAGGGTGGTTGATGGTTTTAACGGCATTAATATTAGTGAATTAAAAAATAATAATTGCTGTTACTTATGTTTTAATATAAGATCGTTGCGTTTACACTGGAATAACTTTTGCTTAAATATAAGTCACTTTTTAAGTAAATTAAAAATAATTATTCTAGTCGAAACAAATATAGAAGATGAAGAAAAAGATTTTTATCAAATAGATGGCTTTGAGATGGAATTTTTGTACAGAAATAAACAGAGAGGTGGTGGAATCATGACGTTTATTCGGAACAACCTAGGCCACAAACGAATACCTTCAGAAACTGTTTCGTATGAAAATATAAAAGTAAGCTACACGGAGAGAAATATTACTACATACGTTGTTGGAATTTATAGACCACCAGGTTTTAGTAAAAAAGCATTTATTAATGAAATTAGAAATAATCTAGGACAAATTGGAAGAAATGAAGAAATGATTGTGATGGGGGATATGAATATTAATATTCGCGATTCAAGCTCAAACTATGTTAAGGATTACTTGGAGATGCTTGCCTCATTGCGACTCGTCAATATCATTACTGAATATACAAGAGTAGATCCAATGAAGGGGACAAAATCAGTAATTGATCACGTTCTTGTAAGTAGAATTGATAAACAAATTAATTCCGCTGTGATTGAGAGTGGCATCACCGATCATTATCCAACTTTATACTACACTGATGCTTCAACGATGTTAGAAAACCATCACATAGTCAACACTTCATACATATGTAACACCAAAGTAAAAAAGGCTATTTGTGAAGAATCTACATATAAACGATCTACAATAAACTTGTCAGCAAACTAGATGACATTTATAAAAGATCATTGTACACAAGAACAACACAGAACAAAAGAATAAATAGCCCCTGGACAACCCCTTATATCATTGCTGAATGCAAAAAAAGGGATGAACTATATAGAAAGTGGAGAAATAATAGAAGCAACAAAGGCTATGAAATGGAGTATAAAAGATTCCGGAATAAAACCAATAAAATGATAGCAGCTCAAAAAACAATTTTTTATAAGAACAAATTTTTTCAATTTAAGACTGATCCTAGAAAAACATGGGGATTAATTAATCAAATATTAGGAAGAAAAAAGTCAAATATTAACGAAACGATGGTAAAACATTTTCCAACATCTGAAATCCAAACCTTGTCAAACGAATGTGCAGAATTTTTTGCTACACAAACATCGCAAATTATTCATCATTGTGGATTTATCACGTCGAATCATACAAATAATTTGCTAGAGAATTCAATTTTTGCTAGTCCTGCAAATATACAGGAGATACGCAGAATCATAAGGTCTCTTGGAGAAAATAAATCGCCAGGAATTGATAGGATAAGAGCAGTTGATATAAGAAGTCACATAGACGTTTTTGCTCCCATACTGTGCAAATTTATCAACCTCAGCCTAACACAGTCAAAAATCCCGTCATCACTGAAAACTGCTGTTGTTAGGCCGATATATAAGAGTGGAGTTAGAAATCAAATAAGTAATTATAGACCGATTTCGATACTTCCCGTAGTTGAAAAGTGTCTTGAAAGCGTCATCTCAGCGAGACTAGAGAGTTTTATTGACAAACACATACTTATACACAAAAGTCAATACGGTTTCCAAAAAAACAAAAATACAGGCAAACTGCTGGGCGAATTCGTAAATTGTGTTAATGAAAGCTTGAACAAAAGCCATCATGTCCTTGTAATGTTCATGGACTTCAGTAAGGCTTTTGACACTAGATAGAAAACTATCATGATAGAACACTATCATGATAGAAAACTATGATAGAAAACTATCATGATAGAAAACTATCATGATAGAAAACTATCATGATAGAAAACTATCATGATAGAAAACTATCACGACATAAAACTATCATGATAGAAAACTATCATGATAGAAAACTATCATGATAGAAAACTATCACGATAGAAAACTATCATGATAAAAAACTATCATGATAGAAAACTATCATGATAGAAAACTATCATGATAGAAATCTATCACGACATAAAACTATCATGTTAGAAAACTATCACGACATAAATTTATCATGATAGAAAACTATCACGACATAAAACTATCATGATAGAAAACTATCATGATAGAAAACTATCATGATAGAAAACTATCATGAAAGAAAACTATCATTATAGAAAAACTATCATGTTCTACGCAAATATACGCAACTCTACGCATATCTACGTCAATCTACGCAATTTAACGCAGATATACGAAATTCTTGGTATATCTACGAAAATATACGCAATTCAACGCAGTTCTACGCAAATATACGCAATTCTAAGCAGTTCTACGCAAATACATGCAATTTTACGCAGTTCTACGCAAACATTCGCAATTTTACGATGTTCTACGCAAATATACACAATTCTACGCAGATCCACGCAAATCTACGCAAGTGTACGAGAATATACGCAGTTCAACGTAGGTCTACGCACATACACGCAACTCTACGCAGATCTACGAAAATCTACGCAGATCTACGCAGTTCTGCCCAAATTTACGCAATTCTACACAGATCTACCCAAATATACGCAATTGTACGCAGATATACGAAAATAAACGCAATTGAACGCAATTTTACGCAAATTTACGCAAATATACGCAACTCTACGCAGTTCTACGCAAATATACGCAATTCTACGCAACTCTACGCAAATATACGCAATTCTACGCAGATCTACGCAAATCTACGCAAGTGAACAAGAATAAAATTAACGTAGATCTACGCAAATATACGCAGTTCTACGCATACCTACGCAAATATATCAATTTGCAATAATATCATGATAGAGCACTATCATGATAGAAAACTAACATGATAGAAAAAAACTATCATGATAGAAAACTATCATGATAGAAAACTATCATGATAGAAAACTATCATGACATAAAACTATCATGATAGAAAACTATCATGATAGAAAGCTATCATGATAGAAAACTATCATGATAGAAAACTATCATGATAGAAAACTATCACGACATAAAACTATCATGATAGAAAACTATCATGATAGAAAACTATCATGATGGAAAACTATCATGATAGAAAGCTATCATGATAGAAAACTATCATGATAGAAAGCTATCATGATAGAAAACTATCATGATAGAAAACTATCATGATAGAAAACTATCAAGATAGAAAACTATCATGATAGAAAACTATCATGATAGAAAACTATCATGATAGAAAACTATCATGATAGAAAACTATCATGATAGAAAACTATCACGACATAAAACTATCATGATAGAAAACTATCATGATAGAAAACTATCATGAAAGAAAACTATCATGATAGAAAACTATCATGATAGAAAACTATCATGATAGAAAACTATCATGATAGAAAACTATCATGATAGAAAACTATCATAACACTGGTCAACAAGGTTTTTCTTACAGAAACAAAAATATACTTTTCCGTAGGTTTTTGGTGTGCTGAACTCGAATCTGAAGTCAGAAAAATTCTATCGGGCTACGTCTTTGAGATATTCCCGTTACAAAATCGAAAAAAACGTTTTTTTGCTGTTTTCAAAGTTGTATTGTAACGTGAAGTAAATTGTTTCAACAAAATTTTTAATGGTTTCTGAAAGAACTAATTTTCTTCTTTTAAATCTTTCCGATACCTCTTTTCTTCTCGGAGAAATCTTCAGTTAATTGTAGGCCTTCCATTTATGACATAAATACAATGTTAAGGAGAATGGGCAAACATTTATGGGAAATGGTCCATTTCCCAATACGAACGTGTGATATATCGTTGAAAAGGTTATTTTGAGTACATCATTTCATTATATGGCCGTTAAGCTCTTAACCATGGGGTTCACGAGATATTCAGCTAATGTGGATTGGGAACACATTATTGTTCTTTCGGTGCTTTTAAGCCGAATATCTCGCGAGCCCCATGGTTTAGAGCTTAACGGTTATATAACGAAATTATGTACTCAAAATAACCTTTTCATCGATATATGACACATTGGTATTGGGAAATGGACCATTTCCCATACATTTTTACCCATTCTCCTTAACATTGTATTTATGTCATAAATGGAAGGCCTACAATTAACTGAAGATTTCTCCGAGAAGAAAAGAGGTATCAGAAAGATTTAAACTGATTTTAAAAGAAGAAAATTAGTTCTTTCAGAAACCATTAAAAATTTTATTGAAACAATTTACTCTACGTTACAAAACAACTTTGAAAACAGCAAAAAAACGGTTTTTTTCGAATTTGTAACGGGAATATCTCAAAAACGTGGCCCGATAGAATTTTTCTGACTTCAGATTCAAGTTCAGCACACCAAAAACCTACGGAAAAGTATACTTTTGTTTCTGTAACAAAAAAATAATTAAATTTTGTTGACCAGTGTAATAGAAAACTATCATGATAGAAATCTATCACGACATAAAACTATCATGTTAGAAAACTATCACGACATAAAATTATCATGATAGAAAATTATCACGACATAAAACTATCATGATAGAAATCTATCATGATAGAAAACTATCATGATAGAAAACTATCATGATAGAAAACTATCATGATAGAAAACTATCATGATAGAAAACTATCATGATAGAAAACTATCACGACATAAAACTATCATGATAGAAAACTATCATGATAGAAAACTATCATGATAGAAAACTATCATGATAGAAAACTATCATGATAGAAAACTATCATGATAGAAAACTATTAAGATAGAAAACTATCATGATAGAAAACTAGCATGATAGAAAACTATCATGATAGAAAACTATCATGATAGAAAACTATCATGATAGAACACTATCATGATTTAAAACTATCATGATAGAAAACTATCATGACAGAAAACTATCATGATAGAAAACTATCATGATAGAAAACTATCATGATAGAAAACTATCATGATAGAAAACTATCATGATAGAAAACTATCATGATAGAAAACTATCATGATAGAAAACTATCATGATAGAAATCTATCACGACATAAAACTATCATGTTAGAAAACTATCACGACATAAAATTATCATGATAGAAAACTAGCATGAAAGAAAACTATCATGATAGAAAACTATCATGATAGAAAACTATCATGATAGAAAACTATCATGATAGAAATCTATCACGACATAAAACTATCATGTTAGAAAACTATCACGACATAAAATTATCATGATAGAAAACTATCACGACATAAAACTATCATGATAGAAATCTATCATGATAGAAAACTATCATGATAGAAAACTATCATGTTAGAAAACTATCACGACATAAAACTATCATGATAGAAATCTATCATGATAGAAAACTATCATGATAGAAAACTATCACGACATAAAACTATCATGATAGAAAACTATCACGATAGAAAACTATCATGATAGAAAACTATCATGATAGAACACTATCATGATTTAAAACTATCATGATAGAAAACTATCATGACAGAAAACTATCATGATAGAAAACTATCATGATAGAAAACTATCATGATAGAAAACTATCATGATAGAAAACTATCATGATAGAAAACTATCATGATAGAAAACTATCATGATAGAAAACTATCATGATAGAAATCTATCACGACATAAAACTATCATGTTAGAAAACTATCACGACATAAAATTATCATGATAGAAAACTATCACGACATAAAACTATCATGATAGAAATCTATCATGATAGAAAACTATCATGATAGAAAACTATCATGATAGAAAACTATCATGATAGAAAACTATCATGTTAGAAAACTATCACGACATAAAACTATCATGATAGAAATCTATCATGATAGAAAACTATCATGATAGAAAACTATCACGACATAAAACTATCATGATAGAAAACTATCACGATAGAAAACTATCATGATAGAAATCTATCATGATAGAAAACTATCATGATAGAAAACTATCATGATAGAAAACTATCATGATAGAAAACTATCATTACAGAAAAACTATCATGTTTTACGCAAATATACGCAACTCTACGCATATCTACGCAAATCTTCGCAATTGTACGCAGATCTACGCAATTATACGCAATTCGAAAATATACGCAATTCAACGCAGTTCTACTCAAATATACGCAATTCTACGCAGTTCTACGCAAATACATGCAATTCTACGCAGTTCTACGCAAATATACGTAATTCTACGCAGATCCATGCAAATTTACGCAAGTCTACGAGAATATACGCAATTCAACGTAGATCTACGCACATATACGCAATTCTACGCAGATCTACGCAAATCTTCGCAAATATACGCAGTTCTACGCAGTTCTACGCAGTTCTGCGCAAATTTAAGCAATTCTACGCAGGTCTACGCAAATATACGCAGATATACGAAAATTTACGCAATTCAACGCAGTTCTACGCAAATATACGCAATTTTACGTAGTTCTACGCCAATGTACGCAATTCTACGCAGATCTACGCAAATATACGCAGATATACGAAAATTTACGCAATTCAAAGCAGTTCTACGCAAATATACGCAATTTTACGTAGTTCTACGCCAATGTACGCAATTCTACGCAGATCTACGCAAATCTTCGCAAGTGTACGAGAATAAATTTAACTTAGATCTACTTAAATATACGCAATTCTACGCAGATCTACGCAATTATACGCAATTCAACGCAGATCTACGCAAATCCAAGCAATTGTACGTAGCTCAACGCCTATCTACGCAAATATACGCAGTTCTACGCATACCTACGCAAATATACGCAAATCGGGGCAAATCTACACAAATCTACGCAAAATTACGAGAATATGAGCAATTAAACGTAGATTCACGCAAATATACGCAGTTCTGCGCAAATTTTCGCAATTCTGCGCAAATTTACGCAATACCACGCAGACTTACACAAATATACGCAACTTTACGCAGTTCTACGCAAATATACGCAATTCTGCGCAGCTCTACGCAATTATACGCAATTCTACGCAGATCAACGCAAATCCACACAAGTTTACAAGAATAAAATTAACGTAGATCTACGCAAATATACGCAATTCTACGCAGATCTACGCAATTATACGAAATTCTACGCAGATCTACGCAAATCCAAGCAATTGTACGCAGTTCAAGGCATATCAACGCAAATATACGTAGTTCTACGCATACCTACGCAAATATATCAATTTGCAATTATATCATGATAGAAAACTATCATGATAGAAAACTATCATGATAGAAAACTATCATGATAGAAAACTATCATGATAGAAAACTATCATGATAGAAAACTATCATGATAGAAAACTATCATGATAGAAAACTAGCATGAAAGAAAACTATCATGATAGAAAACTATCATGATAGAAAACTATCATGATAGAAAACTATCATGATAGAAAACTATCATGATAGAACACTATCATGATAGAAAACTATCATGATAGAAAACTATCATGATAGAAAACTATCATGATAGAAAACTATCATGATAGAAAACTATCATGATAGAAAACTATCATGATAGAAAACTATCATGACATAAAACTATCATGATAGAAAACTATCATGATAGAAAACTATCATGATAGAAAACTATCATTTTAGAAAAACTATCATGTTCTACGCAAATATACGCATTTCTACGCATATCTACGCAAATCTACGCAATTGTACGCAGACCTACGCAATTCTTGGTATATCTACGAAAATATACGCAATTCAAAGCAGTTCTACGCAAATATACGCAATTCTACGCAGTTCTACGCAAATACATGCAATTCTACGCAGTTCTACGCAAATATACGCAATTCTACTATTTTCTACGCAAATTTACGCCATTCTACGCAGTTCTACGCAAATATACTCAATTCTACGCAGTTCTACGCAAACATACGCAGTTCTACGCAGTTCTGCTTAAATTTACGCAATTCTACGCAGATCTACGCAAATATACGCAATTCTTCGCAGATCTACGAAAATATACGCAATTCAACGCAGTTTTACGCAAATATACTCAATTCTTTGCAGTTTTACGCAAATACACGCAATTCCACACAATTGCAATTTTACGCAGTTCTACGCAAATATACGCAATTTTACGATGTTCTACGCAAATATACACAATTCTACGCAGATCCACGCAAATCTACGCAAGTGTACGAGAATATACGCAATTCAACGTAGGTCTACGCACACATACGCAACTCTACGCAGATCTACGAAAATCGACGCATATCTACGCAGTTCTGCCCAAATTTACGCAATTCTACACAGATCTACCCAAATGTACGCAATTGTACGCAGATATACGAAAATAAACGCAATTGAACGCAATTCTACGCAGATTTACGCAAATCTACGCAAGTGTACAAGAATAAAATTAACGTAGATCTACGCAAATATACGCAGTTCTACGCATACCTACGCAAATATATCAATTTGCAATAATATCATGATAGAACACTATCATGATAGAAAACTATCATGATAGAAAAAAACTATCATGATAGAAAACTATCATGATAGAAAACTATCATGACAGAAAACTATCATGACATAAAACTATCATGATAGAAAACTATCATGATAGAAAGCTATCATGATAGAAAACTATCATGATAGAAAACTATCATGATAGAAAACTATCATGATAGAAAACTATCATGATAGAAAACTATCATGATAGAAAACTATCATGATAGAAAACTATCATGATAGAAAACTATCATGATAGAAAACTCTCACGACATAAAACTATCATGATAGAAAACTATCATGATAGAAAACTATCATGATAGAAAACTATCATGATAGAAAACTATCATGATAGAAAACTATCATGATAGAAAACTATCATGATAGAAAACTATCATGATAGAAAACTATCATGATAGAAAACTATCATGATAGAAAACTATCACGACATAAAACTATCATGATAGAAAACTATCATGATAGAAAACTATCATGATAGAAAACTATCATGATAGAAAACTATCACGACATAAAAAAATCATGATAGAAAACTATCATGATAGAAAACTATCACGACAAACTATCATGATAGAAAACTATCATGATAGAAAACTATCATGATAGAAAACTATCATGATAGAAAACTATCATGATAGAAAACTATCATGATAGAAAACTATCATGACATAAAACTATCATGATAGAAAACTATCATGATAGAAAACTATCATGATAGAAAACTATCATTTTA
The DNA here is from genome assembly GCA_963921185.1 of Dasysyrphus tricinctus. Lineage (NCBI taxonomy): Eukaryota > Metazoa > Arthropoda > Insecta > Diptera > Syrphidae > Dasysyrphus > Dasysyrphus tricinctus. The sequence goes on along the minus strand of OY992531.1, from coordinate 239,729,723 downwards.
GAAAAACTATCATGTTCTACGCAAATATACGCATTTCTACGCATATCTACGCAAATCTACGCAATTGTACGCAGACCTACGCAATTCTTGGTATATCTACGAAAATATACGCAATTCTACGCAGTTCTACGCAAATACATGCAATTCTACGCAGTTCTACGCAAATATACGCAATTCTACGATTTTCTACGCAAATTTACGCCATTCTACGCAGTTCTACGCAAATATACTCAATTCTACGCAGTTCTACGCAAACATACGCAGTTCTACGCAGTTCTCCTTAAATTTACGCAATTCTTCGCAGATCTACGCAAATATACGCAATTCTTCGCAGATCTACGAAAATATACGCAATTCAACGCAGTTTTACGCAAATATACGCAATTCTTTGCAGTTTTACGCAAATACACGCAATTCCACACAATTGCAATTCTACGCAGTTCTACGCAAATATACGCAATTTTACGATGTTCTACGCAAATATACACAATTCTACGCAGATCCACGCAAATCTACGCAAGTGTACGAGAATATACGCAATTCAACGTAAGTCTACGCACACATACGCAACTCTACGCAGATCTACGAAAATCGACGCATATCTACGCAGTTCTGCCCAAATTTACGCAATTCTACACAGATCTACCCAAATATACGCAATTGTACGGAGATATACGAAAATAAACGCAATTGAACGCAATTCTACGCAGATTTACGCAAATATACGCAACTCTACGCAGTTCTACGCAAATATACGCAATTCTACGCAACTCTACGCAAATATACGTAATTCTACGCAGATCTACGCAAATCTACGCAAGTGTACAAGAATAAAATTAACGTAGATCTACGCAAATATACGCAGTTCTACGCATACCTACGCAAATATATCAATTTGCAATAATATCATGATAGAACACTATCATGATAGAAAACTATCATGATAGAAGAAAACTATCATGATAGAAAACTATCATGATAGAAAACTATCATGACAGAAAACTATCATGACATAAAACTATCATGATAGAAAACTATCATGATAGAAAGCTATCATGATAGAAAACTATCATGATAGAAAACTATCATGATAGAAAACTATCATGATAGAAAACTATCATGATAGAAAACTATCATGATAGAAAACTATCATGATAGAAAACTATCATGATAGAAAACTATCCTGATAGAAAACTATCATGATAGAAAACTCTCACGACATAAAACTATCATGATAGAAAACTATCATGATAGAAAACTATCATGATAGAAAACTATCATGATAGAAAACTATCATGATAGAAAACTATCATGATAGAAAACTATCATGATAGAAAACTATCATGATAGAAAACTATCACGACATAAAACTATCATGATAGAAAACTATCATGATAGAAAACTATCATGATAGAAAACTATCATGATAGAAAACTATCACGACATAAAACTATCATGATAGAAAACTATCATGATAGAAAACTATCACGACATAAAAATATTATGATAGAAAACTATCATGATAGAAAACTATCATGATAGAAAACTATCATGATAGAAAACTATCATGATAGAAAACTATCATGATAGAAAACTATCATGATAGAACACTATCATGATAGAAAACTATCATGATAGAAAACTATCATGACATAAAACTATCATGATAGAAAACTATCATGATAGAAAACTATCATGATAGAAAACTATCATTTTAGAAAAACTATCATGTTCTACGCAAATATACGCATTTCTACGCATATCTACGCAAATCTACGCAATTGTACGCAGACCTACGCAATTCTTGGTATATCTACGAAAATATACGCAATTCAAAGCAGTTCTACGCAAATATACGCAACTCTACGCAGTTCTACGCAAATACATGCAATTCTACGCAGTTCTACGCAAATATACGCAATTCTACGATTTTCTACGCAAATTTACGCCATTCTACGCAGTTCTACGCAAATATACTCAATTCTACGCAGTTCTACGCAAACATACGCAGTTCTACGCAGTTCTGCTTAAATTTACGCAATTCTACGCAGATTTACGCAAATATACGCAACTCTACGCAGTTCCACGCAAATATACGCAATTCTACGCAACTCTACGCAAATATACGCAATTCTACGCAGATCTACGCAAATCTACGCAAGTGTACAAGAATAAAATTAACGTAGATCTACGCAAATATTCGCAGTTCTACGCATACCTACGCAAATATATCAATTTGCAATAATATCATGATAGAACACTATCATGATAGAAAACTATCATGATAGAAAAAAACTATCATGATAGAAAACTATCATGACAGAAAACTATCATGACATAAAACTATCATGATAGAAAACTATCATGATAGAAAGCTATCATGATAGAAAACTATCATGATAGAAAACTATCATGATAGAAAACTATCATGATAGAAAACTATCATGATAGAAAACTATCATGATAGAAAACTATCATGATAGAAAACTATCATGATAGAAAACTATCATGATAGAAAACTATCATAATAGAAAACTATCATGATAGAAAACTATCCTGATAGAAAACTATCATGATAGAAAACTCTCACGAAATAAAACTATCATGATAGAAAACTATCATGATAGAAAACTATCATGATAGAAAACTATCATGATAGAAAACTATCATGATAGAAAACTATCATGATAGAAAACTATCACGACATAAAACTATCATGATAGAAAACTATCATGATAGAAAACTATCATGATAGAAAACTATCATGATAGAAAACTATCACGACATAAAACTATCATGATAGAAAACTATCCTGATAGAAAACTATCACGACATAAAACTATCATGATAGAAAACTATCATGATAGAAAACTATCATGATAGAAAACTATCATGATAGAAAACTATCATGATAGAAATCTATCACGACATAAAACTATCATGTTAGAAAACTATCACGACATAAAATTATCATGATAAAAAACTATCATGATAGAAAACTAGCATGAAAGAAAACTATCATGATAGAAAACTATCATGATAGAAAACTATCATGATAGAAAACTATTATGATAGAACACTATCATGATAGAAAACTATCATGAAAGAAAACTATCATGATAGAAATCTATCATGATAGAAAACTATCATGATAGAAAACTATTATGATAGAAAACTATCATGATAGAAAACTATCATGATAGAAAACTATCATGATAGAAAACTATCATGATAGAAAACTATCACGACATAAAACTATCATGATAGAAAACTATCACGATAGAAAACTATCATGATAGAAAACTATCATGATAGAAAACTATCATTATAGAAAAACTATCATGTTTTACGCAAATATACGCAACTCAACGCATATCTACGCAAATCTTCGCAATTGTACGCAGATCTACGCAATTATACGCAATTCGAAAATATACGTAATTCAACGCAGTTCTACGCAAATATACGCAATTCTACGCAGTTCTACGCAAATACATGCAATTTTACGCAATTGCAATTCTACGCAGTTCTACGCAAATATACGTAATTCTACGCAGATCCATGCAAATCTACGCAAGTCTACGAGAATATACGCAATTCAACGTAGATCTACGCATATATACGCAATTCTACGCAGATCTACGCAAATCTTCGCAAATATACGCAGTTCTACGCAGTTCTACGCAGTTCTGCGCAAATTTAAGCAATTCTACGCAGATCTACGCAAATATACGCAGATATACGAAAATATACGCAATTCAACGCAGTTCTACGCAAATATACGCAATTTTACGTAGTTCTACGCCAATGTACGCAATTCTACGCAGATCTACGCAAATCTTCGCAAGTGTACGAGAATAAATTTAACTTAGATCTACTTAAATATACGCAATTCTACGCAGATCTACGCAATTATACGCAATTCAACGCAGATCTACGCAAATCCAAGCAATTGTACGTAGCTCAACGCCTATCTACGCAAATATACGCAGTTCTACGCATACCTACGCAAATATACGCAAATCGGCGCAAATCTACACAAATCTACGCAAAATTACGAGAATATGAGCAATTAAACGTAGATTCACGCAAATATACGCAGATCTGCGCAAATTTTCGCAATTCTGCGCAAGTTTACGCAATACCACGCAGACTTACGCAAATATACGCAACTCTACGCAGTTCTACGCAAATATACGCGATTCTGCGCAGCTCTACGCAAATATACGCAATTCTACGCAGATCAACGCAAATCCACGCAAGTTTACAAGAATAAAATTAACGTAGATCTACGCAAATATACGCAATTCTACGCAGATCTACGCAATTTTACGAAATTCTACGCACATCTACGCAAATCCAAGCAATTGTACGCAGTTCAAGGCATATCAACGCAAATATACGTAGTTCTACGCATACCTACGCAAATATATCAATTTGCAATTATATCATGATAGAAAACTATCATGATAGAAAACTATCATGATAGAAAACTATCATGATAGAAAACTATCATGATAGAAAACTATCATGATAGAACACTATCATGATAGAAAACTATCATGATAGAAAACTATCATGATAGAAAACTATCATGATAGAACACTATCATGATAGAAAACTATCATGATAGAAAACTATCATGATAGAAAACTATCAGGATAGAAAACTATCATGATAGAAAACTATCATGATAGAAAACTATCATGATAGAAAACTATCATGATAGAAAACTATCATGATAGAAAACTATCACGACATAAAACTATCATGATAGAAAACTATCATGATAGAAAACTATCATGATAGAACACTATCATGATAGAAAACTATGATAGAAAACTATCATGATAGAAAACTATCATGATAGAAAACTATCCTGATAGAAATCTATCATGATAGAAAACTATCACGACATAAAACTATCATGATAGAAAACTATCATGATAGAAAACTATCATGATAGAAAACTATCATGATAGAAAACTATCATGATAGAAAACTATCATGAAAGAAAACTATCATGATAGAAAACTATCATGATAGAAAACTATCATGATAGAAAACTATCACGACATAAAACTATCATGATAGAAAACTATCATGATAGAAAACTATCATGATAGAAAACTATCATGATAGAAAACTATCATGATAGAAAACTATCATGATAGAAAACTCTCATGATAGAAAACTATCATGATTAAACACTATCATGATAGAAAACTATCATGATAGAAAACTATCATGATAGAAAACTATCATGATAGAAAACTATCATGATAGAAAACTATCATGATAGAAAACTATCATGATAGAAAACTATCATGATAGAAAACTATCATGATAGAAAACTAGCATGATAGAAAACTATCATGATAGAAAACTATCATGATAGAAAACTATCATGATAGAAAACTATCATCATAGAACACTATCATGATAGAAAACTATCATGATAGAAAACTATCATGATAGAAAACTATCATAATAGAAAACTATCATGATAGAAAACTATCATGATAGAAAACTATCATGATAGAAAACTATCACGACATAAAACTATCATGATAGAAAACTATCATGATAGAAAACTATCACGACATAAAACTATCATGATAGAAAACTATCATGATAGAAAACTAGCATGATAGAAAACTATCATGATAGAAAACTATCATGATAGAAAACTATCATGATAGAAAACTATCATGACAGAAAACTATCATGACAGAAAACTATCATGATAGAAAACTATCATGATAGAAAACTATCATGATAGAAAACTATCATGATAGAAAACTATCATGATAGAAAACTATCATGATAGAAAACTATCATGATAGAAAACTATCATGATAGAAAACTATCATGATAGAAATCTATCACGACATAAAACTATCATGTTAGAAAACTATCACGACATAAAATTATCATGATAGAAAACTATCATGATAGAAAACTATCATGATAGAAAACTGTCATGATAGAAAACTATCATGATAGAACACTATCATGATAGAAAACTATCATGATAGAAAACTATCATGATAGAAAACTATCATGATAGAACACTATCATGATAGAAAACTATCATGATAGAAAACTATCATGATAGAAAACTATCATGATAGAAAACTATCACGATATAAAACTATCATGATAAAAAACTATCATGATAGAAAACTATCATGATAGAAAACTCTCACGACATAAAACTATCATGATAGAAAACTATCATGATAGAAAACTATCATGATAGAAAACTATCACGACATAAAACTATCATGATAGAAAACTATCATGATAGAAAACTATCATGATAGAAAACTATCATGATAGAACACTATCATGATAGAAAACTATGATAGACAACTATCATGATAGAAAACTATCATGATAGAAAACTATCATGATAGAAAACTAACATGATAGAACACTATCATGATAGAAAACTATCACGACATAAAACTATCATGATAGAAAACTATCATGATAGAAAACTATCATGATAGAAAACTATCATGATAGAAAACTATCATGATAGAAAACTATCATGATAGAAAACTATCATGATAGAACACTATCATGATAGAAAACTATGATAGACAACTATCATGACAAAAAACTATCATGATAGAAAACTATCATGATAGAAAACTATCATGATAGAAAACTATCACGACATAAAACTATCATGATAGAAAACTATCATGATAGAAAACTATCATGATAGAACACTATCATGATAGAAAACTATGATAGAAAACTATCATGATAGAAAACTATCATGATAGAAAACTATCATGATAGAAAACTATCATGATAGAAAACTATCACGACATAAAACTATCATGATAGAAAACTATCATGAAAAAAAACTATCATGATAGAAAACTATCATGATAGAAAACTATCATGATAGAAAACTATCACGACATAAAACTATCATGATAGAAAACTATTATGATAGAAAACTATCATGATAGAAAACTATCATGATAGAAAACTATCATGATAGAAAACTATCATGATAGAAAACTATCATGATAGAAAACTATCATGATAGAACACTATCATGATAGAAAACTATGATAGAAAACTATCATGATAGAAAACAATCATGATAGAAAACTATCATGATAGAAAACTATCAAGATAGAAAACTATCACGATATAAAACTATCATGATAAAAAACTATCATGATAGAAAACTATCATGATAGAAAACTCTCACGACATAAAACTATCATGATAGAAAACTATCATGATAGAAAACTATCATGATAGAAAACTATCATGATAGAAAACTCTCATGATAGAAAACTATCATGATTAAACACTATCATGATAGAAAACTATCATGATAGAAAACTATCATGATAGAACACTATCATGATAGAAAACTATCATGATAGAAAACTAGCATGATAGAAAACTATCATGATAGAAAACTATCATCATAGAACACTATCATGATAGAAAACTATCATGATAGAAAACTATCATGATAGAAAACTATCATGATAGAAAACTATCATGATAGAAAACTATCATGATAGAAAACTATCATGATAGAAAACTATCATGATAGAAAACTATCATGATAGAAAACTATCATGATAGAAAACTATCACGACATAAAACTATCATGATAGAAAACTATCATGATAGAAAACTATCATGATAGAAAACTATCATGATAGAAAACTATCATGATAGAAAACTATCATGATAGAAAACTATCACGACATAAAACTATCATGATAGAAAACTATCATGATAGAAAACTATCATGATAGAAAACTATCATCATAGAACACTATCATGATAGAAAACTATTATGATAGAAAACTATCATGATAGAAAACTATCATGATAGAAAACTATCATGATAGAAAACTAGCATGAAAGAAAACTATCATGATAGAAAACTAGCATGAAAGAAAACTATCATGATAGAAAACTATCATGATAGAAAACTATCATGATAGAAAACTATCATGATAGAAAACTATCATGATAGAAAACTATCATGATAGAAAACTATCATGATAGAAAACTATCATGATAGAAAACTATCATGATAGAAAACTAGCATGATAGAAAACTATCATGATAGAAAACTATCATGATAGAAAACTATCATGATAGAAAACTATGATAGAAAACTATCATGATAGAAAACTATCATGATAGAAAACTATCATGATAGAAAACTATCATGATAGAAAACTATCATGATAGAAAACTATCACGACATAAAACTATCATGATAGAAAACTATCATGATAGAAAACTATCATGATAGAAAACTATCATGATAGAAAACTATCATGATAGAAAACTATCATGATAGAACACTATCATGATAGAAAACTATGATAGAAAACTATCATGATAGAAAACTAACATGATAGAACACTATCATGATAGAAAACTATGATAGAAAACTATCATGATAGAAAACTATCATGATAGAAAACTATCATGATAGAAAACTATCATGATAGAAAACTATCACGACACAAAACTATCATGATAGAAAACTATCATGATAGAAAACTATCATGATAGAAAACTATCATGATAGAAAACTATCATGAAAGAAAACTATCATGATAGAAAACTATCATGATAGAAAACTATCATGATAGAAAACTCTCACGACATAAAACTATCATGATAGAAAACTATCATGATAGAAAACTATCATGATAGAAAACTATCATGATAGAAAACTCTCATGATAGAAAACTATCATGATTAAACACTATCATGATAGAAAACTATCATGATAGAAAACTATCATGATAGAAAACTATCATGATAGAACACTATCATGATAGAAAACTATCATGATAGAAAACTAGCATGATAGAAAACTATCATGAAAGAAAACTATCATCATAGAACACTATCATGATAGAAAACTATCATGATAGAAAACTATCATGATAGAAAACTATCATGATAGAAAACTATCATGATAGAAAACTATCATGATAGAAAACTATCATGATAGAAAACTATCATCATAGAACACTATCATGATAGAAAACTATCATGATAGAAAACTATTATGATAGAAAACTATCATGATAGAAAACTATCATGATAGAAAACTATCATGATAGAAAACTATCATGATAGAAAACTATCATGATAGACAACTATCATGATAGAAAACTATCATGATAGAAAACTATCATGATAGAAAACTATCATGATAGAAAACTAGCATGATAGAAAACTATCATGATAGAAAACTATCATGATAGAAAACTATCATGATAGAAAACTATCATGATAGAAAACTATCATGATAGAAAACTAGCATGAAAGAAAACTATCATGATAGAAAACTATCATGATAGAAAACTATCATGATAGAAAACTATCATGATAGAAAACTATCATGATAGAACACTATCATGATAGAAAACTATCATGATAGAAAACTGTCATGATAGATAACTATCATGATAGAAAACTATCATGATAGAAAACTATCATGATAGAAAACTATCATGACATAAAACTATCATGATAGAAAACTATCATGATAGAAAACTATCATGATAGAAAACTATCATTTTAGAAAAACTTTCATGTTCTACGCAAATATACGCATTTCTACGCATATCTACGCAAATCTACGCAATTGTACGCAGACCTACGCAATTCTTGGTATATCTACGAAAATATACGCAATTCAAAGCAGTTCTACGCAAATATACGCAATTCTACGCAGTTCTACGCAAATACATGCAATTCTACGCAGTTCTACGCAAATATACGCAATTCTACGATTTTCTACGCAAATTTACGCCATTCTACGCAGTTCTACGCAAATATACTCAATTCTACGCAGTTCTACGCAAACATACGCAGTTCTACGCAGTTCTGCTTAAATTTACGCAATTCTACGCAGATCTACGCAAATATACGCAATTCTTCGCAGATCTACGAAAATATACGCAATTCAACGCAGTTTTACGCAAATATACGCAATTCTTTGCAGTTTTACGCAAATACACGCAATTCCACACAATTGCAATTCTACGCAGTTCTACGCAAATATACGCAATTTTACGATGTTCTACGCAAATATACACAATTCTACGCAGATCCACGCATATCTACGCAAGTGTACAAGAATATACGCAATTCAACGTAGGTCTACGCACACATACGCAACTCTACGCAGATCTACGAAAATCGACGCAGATCTACGCAGTTCTGCCCAAATTTACGCAATTCTACACAGATCTACCCAAATATACGCAATTGTATGCAGATATACGAAAATAAACGCAATTGAACGCAATTCTACGCAGATTTACGCAAATATACGCAACTCTACGCAGTTCTACGCAAATATACGCAATTCTACGCAACTCTACGCAAATATACGCAATTCTACGCAGATCTACGCAAATCTAAGCAAGTGTACAAGAATAAAATTAACGTAGATCTATCATGATAGAAAACTATCATGATAGAAAACTATCATGATAGAAAACTATCATGATAGAAACTATCACGACATAAAACTATCATGATAGAAAACTATCATGATAGAAAACTATCACGACATAAAACTATCATGATAGAAAACTATCATGATAGAAAACTAGCATGATAGAAAACTATCATGATAGAAAACTATCATGATAGAAAACTATCATGATAGAAAACTATCATGATAGAAAACTATCATGATAGAAAACTAGCATGACAGAAAAGTATCATGATAGAAAACTATCATGATAGAAAACTATCATGATAGAAAACTATCATGATAGAAAACTATCATGATAGAAAACTATCATGATAGAAAACTATCATGATAGAAAACTATCATGATAGAAAACTATCATGATAGAAAACTATCATGATAGAAAACTATCATGATAGAAAACTATCATGATAGAAATCTATCACGACATAAAACTATCATGTTAGAAAACTATCACGACATAAAATTATCATGATAGAAAACTATCATGATAGAAAACTAGCATGAAAGAAAACTATCATGATAGAAAACTATCATGATAGAAAACTATCATGATAGAAAACTATTATGATAGAACACTATCATGATAGAAAACTATCATGAAAGAAAACTATCATGATAGAAAACTATCATGATAGAAATCTATCATGATAGAAAACTATCATGATAGAAAACTAGCATGATAGAAAACTATCATGATAGAAAACTATCATGATAGAAAACTATTATGATAGAAAACTATCACGATAGAAAACTATCATGATAGAAAACTATCATGATAGAAAACTATCATGATAGAAAACTATCACGACATAAAACTATCATGATAGAAAACTATCACGATAGAAAACTACCATGATAGAAAACTATCATGATAGAAAACTATCATGATAGAAAACTATCATGATAGAAAACTATCATGATAGAAAACTATCATTATAGAAAAACTATCATGTCTTACGCAAATATACGCAACTCAACGCATATCTACGCAAATCTTTGCAATTGTACGCAGATCTACGCAATTATACGCAATTCGAAAATATACGCAATTCAACGCAGTTCTACGCAAATATACGCAATTCTACGCAGTTCTACGCAAATACATGCAATTCTACGCAATTGCAATTCTACGCAGTTCTACGCAAATATACGTAATTCTACGCAGATCCATGCAAATCTACGCAAGTCTACGAGAATATACGCAATTCAACGTAGATCTACGCACATATACGCAATTCTACGCAGATCTACGCAAATCTTCGCAAATGTACGCAGTTCTACGCAGTTCTGCGCAAATTTAAGCAATTCTACGCAGATCTACGCAAATATACGCAGATATACGAAAATATACGCAATTCAACGCAGTTCTACGCAAATATACGCAATTTTACGTAGTTCTACGCCAATGTACGCAATTCTGCGCAGATCTACGCAAATCTTCGCAAGTGTACGAGAATAAATTTAACTTAGATCTACTTAAATATACGCAATTCTACGCAGATCTACGCAATTATACGCAATTCAACGCAGATCTACGCAAATCCAAGCAATTGTACGTAGCTCAACGCCTATCTACGCAAATATACGCAGTTCTACGCATACCTACGCAAATATACGCAAATCGGCGCAAATCTACACAAATCTACGCAAAATTACGAGAATATGAGCAATTAAACGTAGATTCACGCAAATATACGCAGTTCTGCGCAAATTTTCGCAATTCTGCGCAAGTTTACGCAAAACCACGCAGACTTACGCAAATATACGCAACTCTACGCAGTTCTACGCAAATATACGCGATTCTGCGCAGATCAACGCAAATCCACGCAAGTTTACAAGAATAAAATTAACGTAGATCTACGCAAATATACGCAATTCTACGCAGATCTACGCAATTATACGAAATTCTACGCAGATCTACGCAAATCCAAGCAATTGTACGCAGTTCAACGCATATCAACGCAAATATACGTAGTTCTACGCATACCTACGCAAATATATCAATTTGCAATTATATCATGATAGAAAACTATCATGATAGAAAACTATCATGATAGAAAACTATCATGATAGAAAACTCTCACGACATAAAACTATGATGATAGAAAACTATCATGATAGAAAACTATCATGATAGAAATTTATCATGATAGAAAACTCTCATGATAGAAAACTATCATGATTAAACACTATCATGATAGAAAACTATCATGATAGAAAACTATCATGATAGAAAACTATCATGATAGAAAACTATCATGATAGAAAACTATCATGATAGAAAACTATCATGATAGAAAACTAGCATGATAGAAAACTATCATGATAGAAAACTATCATGATAGAAAACTATCATGATAGAAAACTATCATGATAGAAAACTATCATGATAGAAAACTATCATGATAGAAAACTATCATGATAGAAAACTATCACGACATAAAACTATCATGATAGAAAACTATCATGATAGAAAACTATCATGATAGAAAACTATCATCATAGAACACTATCATGATAGAAAACTATCATGATAGAAAACTATTATGATAGAAAACTATCATGATAGAAAACTATCATGATAGAAAACTATCATGATAGAAAACTATCATGATAGAAAACTATCATGATAGAAAACTAGCATGAAAGAAAACTATCATGATAGAAAACTATCTTGATAGAAAACTATCATGATAGAAAACTATCATGATAGAAAACTATCGTGATAGAAAACTATCATGATAGAAAACTATCATGATAGAAAACTATCATGAAAGAAAACTATCATGATAGAAAACTAGCATGATAGAAAACTATCATGATAGAAAACTATCATGATAGAAAACTATCATGATAGAAAACTATCATGATAGAACACTATCATGATAGAAAACTATGATAGAAAACTATCATGATAGAAAACTATCATGATAGAAAACTATCATGATAGAAAACTATCATGATAGAAAACTATCATGATAGAAAACTATCACGACATAAAACTATCATGATAGAAAACTATCATGATAGAAAACTATCATGATAGAAAACTATCATGATAGAAAACTATCATGATAGAAAACTATCATGATAGAACACTATCATGATAGAAAACTATGATAGAAAACTATCATGATAGAAAACTATCATGATAGAAAACTATCATGATAGAAAACTAACATGATAGAACACTATCATGATAGAAAACTATGATAGAAAACTATCATGATAGAAAACTATCATGATAGAAAACTATCACGACACAAAACTATCATGATAGAAAACTATCATGATAGAAAACTATCATGATAGAAAACTATCATGATAGAAAACTATCATGATAGAAAACTATCATGAAAGAAAACTATCATGATAGAAAACTATCATGATAGAAAACTATCATGATAGAAAACTCTCACGACATAAAACTATCATGATAGAAAACTATCATGATAGAAAACTCTCATGATAGAAAACTATCATGATTAAACACTATCATGATAGAAAACTATCATGATAGAAAACTATCATGATAGAAAACTATCATGATAGAACACTATCATGATAGAAAACTATCATGATAGAAAACTAGCATGATAGAAAACTATCATGAAAGAAAACTATCATCATAGAACACTATCATGATAGAAAACTATCATGATAGAAAACTATCATGATAGAAAACTATCATGATAGAAAACTATCATGATAGAAAACTATCATGATAGAAAACTATCATGATAGAAAACTATCATGATAGAAAACTATCATGATAGAAAACTATCATGATAGAAAACTATCATGATAGAAAACTATCACGACATAGAAATATCATGATAGAAAACTATCATGATAGAAAACTATCATGATAGAAAACTATCATGATAGAAAACTATCACGACATAAAACTATCATGATAGAAAACTATCATGATAGAAAACTATCATGATAGAAAACTATCATCATAGAACACTATCATGATAGAAAACTATCATGATAGAAAACTATTATGATAGAAAACTATCATGATAGAAAACTATCATGATAGAAAACTATCATGATAGAAAACTATCATGATAGAAAACTATCATGATAGAAAACTATCATGATAGAAAACTATCATGATAGAAAACTATCATGATAGAAAACTATCATGATAGAAAACTAGCATGATAGAAAACTATCATGATAGAAAACTATCATGATAGAAAACTATCATGATAGAAAACTATCATGATAGAAAACTATCATGATAGAAAACTATCATGATAGAAAACTAGCATGAAAGAAAACTATCATGATAGAAAACTATCATGATAGAAAACTATCATGATAGAAAACTATCATGATAGAAAACTATCATGATAGAAAACTATCATGATAGAACACTATCATGATAGAAAACTATCATGATAGAAAACTATCATGATAGAAAACTATCATGATAGAAAACTATCATGACATAAAACTATCATGATAGAAAACTATCATGATAGAAAACTATCATGATAGAAAACTATCATTTTAGAAAAACTTTCATGTTCTACGCAAATATACGCATTTCTACGCATATCTACGCAAATCTACGCAATTGTACGCAGACCTACGCAATTCTTGGTATATCTACGAAAATATACGCAATTCAAAGCAGTTCTACGCAAATATACGCAATTCTACGCAGTTCTACGCAAATACATGCAATTCTACGCAGTTCTACGCAAATATACGCAATTCTACGTTTTTCTACGCAAATTTACGCCATTCTACGCAGTTCTACGCAAATATACTCAATTCTACGCAGTTCTACGCAAACATACGCAGTTCTACGCAGTTCTGCTTAAATTTACGCAATTCTACGCAGATCTACGCAAATATACGCAATTCTTCGCAGATCTACGAAAATATACGCAATTCAACGCAGTTTTACGCAAATATACGCAATTCTTTGCAGTTTTACGCAAATACACGCAATTCCACACAATTGCAATTCTACGCAGTTCTACGCAAATATACGCAATTTTACGATGTTCTACGCAAATATACACAATTCTACGCAGATCCACGCAAATCTACGCAAGTGTACGAGAATATACGCAATTCAACGTAGGTCTACGCACACATACGCAACTCTACGCAGATCTACGAAAATCGACGCAGATCTACGCAGTTCTGCCCAAATTTACGCAATTCTACACAGATCTACCCAAATATACGCAATTGTACGCAGATATACGAAAATAAACGCAATTGAACGCAATTCTACGCAGATTTACGCAAATATACGCAACTCTACGCAGTTCTACGCAAATATACGCAATTCTACGCAACTCTACGCAAATATACGCAATTCTACGCAGATCTACGCAAATCTACGCAAGTGTACAAGAATAAAATTAACGTAGATCTACGCAAATATACGCAGTTCTACGCATACCTACGCAAATATATCAATTTGCAATAATATCATGATAGAACACTATCATGATAGAAAACTATCATGATAGAAAAAAACTATCATGATAGAAAACTATCATGATAGAAAACTATCATGACAGAAAACTATCATGACATAAAACTATCATGATAGAAAACTATCATGATAGAAAGCTATCATGATAGAAAACTATCATGATAGAAAACTATCATGATAGAAAACTATCATGATAGAAAACTATCATGATAGAAAACTATCATGATAGAAAACTATCATGATAGAAAACTATCATGATAGAAAACTATCATGATAGAAAACTATCATGATAGAAAACTATCATGATAGAAAACTATCCTGATAGAAAACTATCATGATAGAACACTATCATGATAGAAAACTATCATGATAGAAAACTATCATGATAGAAAACTATCATGGTAGAAAACTATCCTGATAGAAAACTATCATGATAGAAAAATCTCACGACATAAAACTATGATGATAGAAAACTATCATGATAGAAAACTATCATGATAGAAAACTATCATGATAGAAAACTATCATGATAGAAAACTATCACGACATAAAACTATCATGATAGAAAACAATCATGATAGAAAACTACCATGATAGAAAACTATCACGACATAAAACTATCATGATAGAAAACTATCATGATAGAAAACTATCACGACATAAAACTATCATGATAGAAAACTATCATGATAGAAAACTATCATGATAGAAAACTATCATGATAGAAAACTATCATGATAGAAAACTATCAAACTATCATGATAGAAAACTATCATGATAGAAACTATCACGACATAAAACTATCATGATAGAAAACTATCATGATAGAAAACTATCACGACATAAAACTATCATGATAGAAAACTATCATGATAGAAAACTATCATGATAGAAAACTATCATGATAGAAAACTATCATGATAGAAAACTATCATGATAGAAAACTAGCATGACAGAAAAGTATCATGATAGAAAACTATCATGATAGAAAACTATCATGATAGAAAACTATCATGATAGAAAACTATCATGATAGAAAACTATCATGATAGAAAACTATCATGATAGAAAACTATCATGATAGAAAACTATCATGATAGAAAACTATCATGATAGAAATCTATCACGACATAAAACTATCATGTTAGAAAACTATCACGACATAAAATTATCATGATAGAAAACTATCATGATAGAAAACTAGCATGAAAGAAAACTATCATGATAGAACACTATCATGATAGAAAACTATCATGATAGAAAACTATTATGATAGAACACTATCATGATAGAAAACTATCATGAAAGAAAACTATCATGATAGAAAACTATCATGATAGAAATCTATCATGATAGAAAACTATCATGATAGAAAACTAGCATGATAGAAAACTATCATGATAGAAAACTATCATGATAGAAAACTATTATGATAGAAAACTATCATGATAGAAAACTATCATGATAGAAAACTATCATGATAGAAAACTATCATGATAGAAAACTATCACGACATAAAACTATCATGATAGAAAACTATCACGATAGAAAACTATCATGATAGAAAACTATCATGATAGAAAACTATCATGATAGAAAACTATCATGATAGAAAACTATCATTATAGAAAAACTATCATGTCTTACGCAAATATACGCAACTCAACGCATATCTACGCAAATCTTCGCAATTGTACGCAGATCTACGCAATTATACGCAATTCGAAAATATACGCAATTCAACGCAGTTCTACGCAAATATACGCAATTCTACGCAGTTCTACGCAAATACATGCAATTCTACGCAATTGCAATTCTACGCAGTTCTACGCAAATATACGTAATTCTACGCAGATCCATGCAAATCTACGCAAGTCTACGAGAATATACGCAATTCAACGTAGATCTACGCACATATACGCAATTCTACGCAGATCTACGCAAATCTTCGCAAATATACGCAGTTCTACGCAGTTCTGCGCAAATTTAAGCAATTCTACGCAGATCACGCAAATATACGCAGATATACGAAAATATACGCAATTCAACGCAGTTCTACGCAAATATACGCAATTTTACGTAGTTCTACGCCAATGTACGCAATTCTACGCAGATCTACGCAAATCTTCGCAAGTGTACGAGAATAAATTTAACTTAGATCTACTTAAATATACGCAATTCTACGCAGATCTACGCAATTATACGCAATTCAACGCAGATCTACGCAAATCCTAGCAATTGTACGTAGCTCAACGCCTATCTACGCAAATATACGCAGTTCTACGCATACCTACGCAAATATACGCAAATCGGCGCAAATCTACACAAATCTACGCAAAATTACGAGAATATGAGCAATTAAACGTAGATTCACGCAAATATACGCAGTTCTGCGCAAATTTTCGCAATTCTGCGCAAGTTTACGCAAAACCACGCAGACTTACGCAAATATACGCAACTCTACGCAGTTCTACGCAAATATACGCGATTCTGCGCAGCTCTACGCAAATATACGCAATTCTACGCAGATCAACGCAAATCCACGCATGTTTACAAGAATAAAATTAACGTAGATCTACGCAAATATACGCAATTCTACGCAGATCTACGCAATTATACGAAATTCTACGCAGATCTACGCAAATCCAAGCAATTGTACGCAGTTCAACGCATATCAACGCAAATATACGTAGTTCTACGCATACCTACGCAAATATATCAATTTGCAATTATATCATGATAGAAAACTATCATGATAGAAAACTATCATGATAGAAAACTATCATGATAGAAAACTATCATGATAGAAAACTCTCACGACATAAAACTATGATGATAGAAAACTATCATGATAGAAAACTATCATGATAGAAATTTATCATGATAGAAAACTATCATGATTAAACACTATCATGATAGAAAACTATCATGATAGAAAACTATCATGATAGAAAACTATCATGATAGAAAACTATCATGGTAGAAAACTATCATGATAGAAAACTATCATGATAGAAAACTAGCATGATAGAAAACTATCATGATAGAAAACTATCATGATAGAAAACTATCATGATAGAAAACTATCATAATAGAAAACTATCATGATAGAAAACTATCATGATAGAAAACTATCATGATAGAAAACTATCACGACATAAAACTATCATGATAGAAAACTATCATGATAGAAAACTATCATGATAGAAAACTATCATGATAGAAAACTATCATGATAGAAAACTATCATGATAGAAAACTATCATGATAGAAAACTATCATGATAGAAAACTATCATGATAGAAAACTAGCATGATAGAAAACTATCATGACAGAAAACTATCATCATAGAACACTATCATGATAGAAAACTATCATGATAGAAAACTATCATGATAGAAAACTATCATGATAGAAAACTATCATGATAGAAAACTATCATGATAGAAAACTAACATGACATAAAACTATCATGATAGAAAACTATCATGATAGAAAACTATCATGATAGAAAACTATCATGATAGAAAACTATCATGATAGAAAACTATCACGACATAAAACTATCATGATAGAAAACTATCATGATAGAAAACTATCATGATAGAAAACTATCATGATAGAAAACTATCATGATAGAAAACTATCATAATAGAAAACTATCATGATAGAAAACTATCATCATAGAACACTATCATGATAGAAAACTATCATGATAGAAAACTATCATGATAGAAAACTATCATGATAGAAAACTATCATGATAGAAAACTATCATGATAGAAAACTATCATGATAGAAAACTATCATGATAGAAAACTAGCATGAAAGAAAACTATCATGATAGAAAACTATCATGATAGAAAACTATCATGATAGAAAACTATCATGATAGAAAACTATCATTTTAGAAAAACTTTCATGTTCTACGCAAATATACGCATTTCTACGCATATCTACGCAAATCTACGCAATTGTACGCAGACCTACGCAATTCTTGGTATATCTACGAAAATATACGCAATTCAAAGCAGTTCTACGCAAATATACGCAATTCTACGCAGTTCTACGCAAATACATGCAATTCTACGCAGTTCTACGCAAATATACGCAATTCTACGTTTTTCTACGCAAATTTACGCCATTCTACGCAGTTCTACGCAAATATACTCAATTCTACGCAGTTCTACGCAAACATACGCAGTTCTACGCAGTTCTGCTTAAATTTACGCAATTCTACGCAGATATACGCAAATATACGCAATTCTTCGCAGATCTACGAAAATATACGCAATTGAACGCAGTTTTACGCAAATATACGCAATTCTTTGCAGTTTCACGCAAATACACGCAATTCCACACAATTGCAATTCTACGCAGTTCTACGCAAATATACGCAATTTACGATGTTCTACGCAAATATACACAATTCTACGCAGATCCACGCAAATCTACGCAAGTGTACGAGAATATACGCAATTCAACGTATGTCTACGCACACATACGCAACTCTACGCAGATCTACGAAAATCGACGCAGATCTACGCAGTTCTGCCCAAATTTACGCAATTCTACACAGATCTACCCAAATATACGCAATTGTACGCAGATATACGAAAATGAACGCAATTGAACGCAATTCTACGCAGATTTACGCAAATATACGCAACTCTACGCAGTTCTACGCAAATATACGCAATTCTACGCAACTCTACGCAAATATACGCAATTCTAGGCAGATCTACGCAATTCTACGCAAGTGTACAAGAATAAAATTAACGTAGATCTACGCAAATATACGCAGTTCTACGCATACCTACGCAAATATATCAATTTGCAATAATATCATGATAGAACACTATCATGATAGAAAACTATCATGATAGAAAAAAACTATCATGATAGAAAACTATCATGATAGAAAACTATCATGACAGAAAACTATCATGACATAAAACTATCATGATAGAAAACTATCATGATAGAAAGCTATCATGATAGAAAACTATCATGATAGAAAAATACCATGATAGAAAACTATCATGATAGAAAACTATCATGATAGAAAACTATCATGATAGAAAACTATCATGATAGAAAACTATCATGATAGAAAACTATCATGATAGAAAACTATCATGATAGAAAACTATCATGATAGAAAACTATCCTGATAGAAAACTATCATGATAGAAAACTCTCACGACATAAAACTATCATGATAGAAAACTATCATGATAGAAAACTATCATGATAGAAAACTATCATGATAGAAAACTATCATGATAGAAAACTATCATGACATAAAACTATCATGATAGAAAACAATCATGATAGAAAACTATCATGATAGAAAACTATCACGACATAAAACTATCATGATAGAAAACTATCATGATAGAAAACTATCACGACATAAAACTATCATGATAGAAAACTATCATGATAGAAAACTATCATGATAGAAAACTATCATGATAGAAAACTATCATGATAGAAAACTATCATGATAGAAAACTATCATGATAGAAACTATCACGACATAAAACTATCATGATAGAAAACTATCATGATAGAAAACTATCACGACATAAAACTATCATGATAGAAAACTATCATGATAGAAAACTATCATGATAGAAAACTATCATGATAGAAAACTAGCATGACAGAAAAGTATCATGATAGAAAACTGTCATGATAGAAAACTATCATGATAGAAAACTATCATGATAGAAAACTATCATGATAGAAAACTATCATGATAGAAAACTATCATGATAGAAAACTATCATGATAGAAAACTATCATGATAGAAAACTATCATGATAGAAATCTATCACGACATAAAACTATCATGTTAGAAAACTATCCCGACATAAAATTATCATGATAGAAAACTATCATGATAGAAAACTAGCATGAAAGAAAACTATCATGATAGAACACTATCATGATAGAAAACTATCATGATAGAAAACTATTATGATAGAACACTATCATGATAGAAAACTATCATGAAAGAAAACTATCATGATAGAAAACTATCATGATAGAAATCTATCATGATAGAAAACTATCATGATAGAAAACTAGCATGATAGAAAACTATCATGATAGAAAACTATTATGATAGAAAACTATCATGATAGAAAACTATCATGATAGAAAACTATCATGATAGAAAACTATCATGATAGAAAACTATCACGACATAAAACTATCATGATAGAAAACTATCACGATAGAAAACTATCATGATAGAAAACTATCATGATAGAAAACTATCATGATAGAAAACTATCATGATAGAAAACTGTCATGATAGAAAACTATCATGATAGAAAACTATCATGATAGAAAACTATCATGATAGAAAACTATCATTATAGAAAAACTATCATGTCTTACGCAAATATACGCAACTCAACGCATATCTACGCAAATCTTCGCAATTGTACGCAGATCTACGCAATTATACGCAATTCGAAAATATACGCAATTCAACGCAGTTCT
The DNA here is from genome assembly GCA_963921185.1 of Dasysyrphus tricinctus. Taxonomy (NCBI): domain Eukaryota; kingdom Metazoa; phylum Arthropoda; class Insecta; order Diptera; family Syrphidae; genus Dasysyrphus; species Dasysyrphus tricinctus. Next base: position 239,707,212 of record OY992531.1, on the reverse strand, counting down.
ACGCAAATATACGCAATTCTACGCAGTTCTACGCAAATACATGCAATTCTACGCAATTGCAATTCTACGCAGTTCTACGCAAATATACGTAATTCTACGCAGATCCATGCAAATCTACGCAAGTCTACGAGAATATACGCAATTCAACGTAGATCTACGCACATATACGCAATTCTACGCAGATCTACGCAAATCTTCGCAAATATACGCAGTTCTACGCAGTTCTGCGCAAATTTAAGCAATTCTACGCAGATCACGCAAATATACGCAGATATACGAAAATATACGCAATTCAACGCAGTTCTACGCAAATATACGCAATTTTACGTAGTTCTACGCCAATGTACGCAATTCTACGCAGATCTACGCAAATCTTCGCAAGTGTACGAGAATAAATTTAACTTAGATCTACTTAAATATACGCAATTCTACGCAGATCTACGCAATTATACGCAATTCAACGCAGATCTACGCAAATCCAAGCAATTGTACGTAGCTCAACGCCTATCTACGCAAATATACGCAGTTCTACGCATACCTACGCAAATATACGCAAATCGGCGCAAATCTACACAAATCTACGCAAAATTACGAGAATATGAGCAATTAAACGTAGATTCACGCAAATATACGCAGTTCTGCGCAAATTTTCGCAATTCTGCGCAAGTTTACGCAAAACCACGCAGACTTACGCAAATATACGCAACTCTACGCAGTTCTACGCAAATATACGCAATTCTGCGCAGCTCTACGCAAATATACGCAATTCTACGCAGATCAACGCAAATCCACGCAAGTTTACAAGAATAAAATTAACGTAGATCTACGCAAATATACGCAATTCTACGCAGATCTACGCAATTATACGAAATTCTACGCAGATCTACGCAAATCCAAGCAATTGTACGCAGTTCAACGCATATCAACGCAAATATACGTAGTTCTACGCATACCTACGCAAATATATCAATTTGCAATTATATCATGATAGAAAACTATCATGATAGAAAACTATCATGATAGAAAACTATCATGATAGAAAACTATCATGATAGAAAACTATCATGATAGAAAACTATCATGATAGAAAACTCTCACGACATAAAACTATGATGATAGAAAACTATCATGATAGAAAACTATCATGATAGAAATTTATCATGATAGAAAACTCTCATGATAGAAAACTATCATGATTAAACACTATCATGATAGAAAACTATCATGATAGAAAACTATCATGATAGAAAACTATCATGATAGAAAACTAGCATGATAGAAAACTATCATGATAGAAAACTATCATGATAGAAAACTATCATGATAGAAAACTATCATGATAGAAAACTATCATGATAGAAAACTATCATGATAGAAAACTATCATGATAGAAAACTATCATGATAGAAAACTATCACGACATAAAACTATCATGATAGAAAACTATCATGATAGAAAACTATCATGATAGAAAACTATCATGATAGAAAACTATCATGATAGAAAACTATCATGATAGAAAACTAGCATGATAGAAAACTATCATGACAGAAAACTATCATCATAGAACACTATCATGATAGAAAACTATCATGATAGAAAACTATCATGATAGAAAACTATCATGATAGAAAACTATCATGATAGAAAACTATCATGATAGAAAACTATCATGATAGAAATCTATCACGACATAAAACTATCATGTTAGAAAACTATCACGACATAAAATTATCATGATAGAAAACTATCATGATAGAAAACTAGCATGAAAGAAAACTATCATGATAGAACACTATCATGATAGAAAACTATCATGATAGAAAACTATTATGATAGAACACTATCATGATAGAAAACTATCATGAAAGAAAACTATCATGATAGAAAACTATCATGATAGAAATCTATCATGATAGAAAACTATCATGATAGAAAACTAGCATGATAGAAAACTATCATGATAGAAAACTATCATGATAGAAAACTATTATGATAGAAAACTATCATGATAGAAAACTATCATGATAGAAAACTATCATGATAGAAAACTATCATGATAGAAAACTATCACGACATAAAACTATCATGATAGAAAACTATCACGATAGAAAACTATCATGATAGAAAACTATCATGATAGAAAACTATCATGATAGAAAACTATCATGATAGAAAACTATCATGATAGAAAACTATCATGATAGAAAACTATCATTATAGAAAAACTATCATTTCTTACGCAAATATACGCAACTCAACGCATATCTACGCAAATCTTCGCAATTGTACGCAGATCTACGCAATTATACGCAATTCGAAAATATACGCAATTCAACGCAGTTCTACGCAAATATACGCAATTCTACGCAGTTCTACGCAAATACATGCAATTCTACGCAATTGCAATTCTACGCAGTTCTACGCAAATATACGTAATTCTACGCAGATCCATGCAAATCTACGCAAGTCTACGAGAATATACGCAATTCAACGTAGATCTACGCACATATACGCAATTCTACGCAGATCTACGCAAATCTTCGCAAATATACGCAGTTCTACGCAGTTCTGCGCAAATTTAAGCAATTCTACGCAGATCACGCAAATATACGCAGATATACGAAAATATACGCAATTCAACGCAGTTCTACGCAAATATACGCAATTTTACGTAGTTCTACGCCAATGTACGCAATTCTACGCAGATCTACGCAAATCTTCGCAAGTGTACGAGAATAAATTTAACTTAGATCTACTTAAATATACGCAATTCTACGCAGATCTACGCAATTATACGCAATTCAACGCAGATCTACGCAAATCCAAGCAATTGTACGTAGCTCAACGCCTATCTACGCAAATATACGCAGTTCTACGCATACCTACGCAAATATACGCAAATCGGCGCAAATCTACACAAATCTACGCAAAATTACGAGAATATGAGCAATTAAACGTAGATTCACGCAAATATACGCAGTTCTGCGCAAATTTTCGCAATTCTACGCAAGTTTACGCAAAACCACGCAGATCTACGCAATTATACGAAATTCTACGCAGATCTACGCAAATCCAAGCAATTGTACGCAGTTCAACGCATATCAACGCAAATATACGTAGTTCTACGCATACCTAGAAAACTATCATGATAGAAAACTCTCACGACATAAAACTATGATGATAGAAAACTATCATGATAGAAAACTATCATGATAGAAATTTATCATGATAGAAAACTCTCATGATAGAAAACTATCATGATTAAACACTATCATGATAGAAAACTATCATGATAGAAAACTATCATGATAGAAAACTATCATGATAGAAAACTATCATGATAGAAAACTATCATGATAGAAAACTAGCATGATAGAAAACTATCATGATAGAAAACTATCATGATAGAAAACTATCATAATAGAAAACTATCATGATAGAAAACTATCATGATAGAAAACTATCATGATAGAAAACTATCACGACATAAAACTATCATGATAGAAAACTATCATGATAGAAAACTATCATGATAGAAAACTATCATGATAGAAAACTATCATGATAGAAAACTATCATGATAGAAAACTAGCATGATAGAAAACTATCATGACAGAAAACTATCATCATAGAACACTATCATGATAGAAAACTATCATGATAGAAAACTATCATGATAGAAAACTATCATGATAGAAAACTATCATGACATAAAACTATCATGATAGAAAACTATCATGATAGAAAACTATCATGATAGAAAACTATCATGATAGAAAACTATCATGATAGAAAACTATCACGACATAAAACTATCATGATAGAAAACTATCATGATAGAAAACTATCATGATAGAAAACTATCATGATAGAAAACTATCATGATAGAAAACTATCATGATAGAAAACTATCATGATAGAAAACTATCATCATAGAACACTATCATGATAGAAAACTATCATGATAGAAAACTATCATGATAGAAAACTATCATGATAGAAAACTATCATGATAGAAAACTATCATGATAGAAAACTATCATGATAGAAAACAAGCATGAAAGAAAACTATCATGATAGAAAACTATCATGATAGAAAACTATCATGATAGAAAACTATCATGATAGAAAACTATCATGATAGAAAACTATCATGATAGAAAACTAGCATGATAGAAAACTATCATGATAGAAAACTATCATGATAGAAAACTATCATGATAGAAAACTAGCATGAAAGAAAACTATCATGATAGAAAACTATCATGATAGAAAACTATCATGATAGAACACTATCTTGATAGAAAACTACCATGATAGAAAACTATCATGATAGAAAACTATCATGATAGAAAACTATCATGATAGAAAACTATCATGATAGAAAACTATCATGATAGAAAACTATCACGACATAAAACTATCATGATAGAAAACTATCATGATAGAAAACTATCATGATAGAAAACTATCATTTTAGAAAAACTATCATGTTCTACGCAAATATACGCAACTCTACGCATATCTACGCAAATCTACGCAATTGTACGCAGATCTACGCAATTCTTGGTATATCTACGAAAATATACGCAATTCAAAGCAGTTCTACGCAAATATACGCAATTCTACGCAGTTCTACGCAAATACATGCAGTTCTACGCAGTTCTACGCAAATATACGCAATTCTACGATGTTCTACGCAAATTAACGCCATTCTACGCAGTTCTACGCAAATATACTCAATTCTACGCAGTTCTACGCAAACATACGCAGTTCTACGCAGTTCTGCTTAAATTTACGCAATTCTACGCAGATCTACGCAAATATACGCAATTTTTCGCAGATCTACGAAAATATACGCAATTCAACGCAGTTTTACGCAAATATACGCAATTCCTTGCAGTTTTACGCAAATACACGCAATTCCACACAATTGCAATTCTACGCAGTTCTACGCAAATATACGCAATTTTACGATGTTCTACGCAAATATACACAATTCTACGCAGATCCACGCAAATCTACGCAAGTGTACGAGAATATACGCAATTCAACGTAGATCTACGCACATATACGCAATTCTACGCAGATCTACGAAAATCTACGCAAATATACGCAGATCTACGCAGTTCTGCCCAAATTTACGCAATTCTACGCAGATCTACCCAAATATACGCAATTGTACGCAGATATACGAAAATAAACGCAATTGAACGCAGTTCTACGCAAATATACGCAGTTCTACGCAGTTCTACGCAAATATACACAATTCTACGCAGATCTACGCAAATCTTCGCAAGTGCACGAGAATAAATTTAACGTTGATCTATGCAAATATACGCATTTCTATGCAGATCTACGCAATTATACGCAATTCAACGCAGATCTACGCAAATCCAAGCAATTGTACGCAGTACAACGCATATCTACGCAAATGTACGCAGTTCAACGCATACCTACGCAAATATACGCAATTTGGCGCAGATCTACGCAAATCTACGCAAAATTACGAGAATATGAGCAATTAAACGTAGAAATACGCAAATATACGCAGTTCTACGCAGATCTGAGCAAATATACGCAATTTTTCGTATGTCTACGTAAATCTACGCAATTATACGCAGATCTACTCAAATATACGCAATTCTACGCAAATCTATGCAAATCTTCGCAATTTTACGCAGTTCAACGCAGATCTATGAAATATATGCAATTCTACGCAAATTTACGCAATTTTACGCAGATCTATGCAAATATACGCAATTTTTCGCATGTCTACGCAAATCTACGAAATTGTACGCAGATTTACTCAAAAATACGCAATTCTACGCAATTGTACGCAGTTCAACGCCAATCTATGAAATATATGCAATTCTATGCAAATATATGCAATTGTACGCAGATCTATGCAAATATACGCATTGTACGCAGATCTACGCAAATTTACGCAATTGTACGCAGTTCTACGCATATCTACGCAAATATACGCAGTTATACGCAGATCTACGCAAATCTACGCAGCTCTACGTAAATATACGCAAATCAACGCAGATTTACGCAAATATGCGAAATTCTATGTAGTACCATATCTACTAAGATCTACGCAAATCTACGAAGGTCTTAGCAAATCTTCGCAAATCTAAGCAGGCCTACGCAAGTCTACGCAGGTCTACAAGACCTACGCAGTTCTAATCATATCTACGAAAGTATACGCAAATTTACGCAGTTCTATGCAGGTCTATGCTAATGCACGCAACTCTACGCAGGTCTACGCAGGTCTCACAAGTCTAAGCAAGTCTATAAATTTGTGGATAAGCGTATGTTTTTTTTTAATTTTTTTCTCAAAGTTACTGTCAAATTCCACATACACAATCCCACACAAAGAACTAAATTTTTTTGTGTGTCCCTTCCAAAAAATATGTAAATCTATTCGACATTAATTACTCGTTAATGTATGTATTTAGGATCCTACTTTGGTTAGTTAGTTTATTATCTCGAATTTTTTTTATTGTTAAGATATTCATATCACATTTAACTCACTGACTTAAGATAATTCGTGTTTTATTTGAGTCTGACTAAAAAAACACAAATTGTTTTTTTTTTTAACGAGACTTTTTACCCACTTCTTTTAATGAAAACTCACCCCGCTCGCCACCGCCCGGTAGTGAAGACATGGTTCACACAAGATTGTATCAATTGTTCTTCTTTTTTTTCTGCTTATTATCATATTGTAATCTTCTCCTTATGATTTATGAAGAATATTAGGAACAAAATATTTTCACGTGACCCTTCCTATCACTTAAATATCTCTAATCATCAATTACAGTTATAACAAGAGTAACAACCTTCATCTTTCAGCTGACGTTTGACTCTTTGACATGATCTTTCCAGAGCAGCGCAATGGCGCGAGGCATGATGCGACGCGAACATGATAATTCATCTATATTCCCTTGTTCCTGTTTTTTGTTATTACATCCACCCCGTCACACGTCTTCAAATTCATATTTAACCCAATTTAACCCTATGCCGATCCGCCGAGCTGCCGACAACAAGACGTGTGTGCGCTATATTGGGTGTTCCCATGTTTACACACAGTGCATGCGTCACGCGTTTATCATTTTCATATCTCATAGCGATTAGCATCTCTTCCAATATTCACACCCTCACAGATGTGTGTTGACAAAGAACACGTGCTCTTTGCCATTATATGATGACAATTTGGGTTCTTCCATTTTTTTATGAAACAAACAAAAAATAAATTATATATCTGGTGGACCTGAAAACCATAAAAAACTATAAAAGTGGTGGAGTTAAAAAAAAAAAAGTTCAAAAATAAATCCCCAAAGATTTTGACTCTTTTTTTTTTCTTGAAATTGGAACTGATTTATTTCTTTCAGCCATGTCAAAGATCCAACATCCAACTGAGACGAAGGTGTATGCTGGCTTGTTTTTATTTCGGGGATAAAACTAATTCGATTATTTAAAGGTAACCGAAATATTAATCCCATTTAAACGTGACTCCTTGTGACAAGAATTAATCTTTTTTTTGTGTTTTTTTATTTAATCAACAAATTAACGATAATCCGAACTGTGAGGAGGGCCAAGGCACATTTAGAGCATAAAATTAGAAATTACCAATTAGATAGGTATAAATTAAGTCGAAACAAACACGCTGAAGACCGACGCACTGTGCGGATGGTTCTTTTTCTACGGACTTCAATCAACCTTCATCGCTAACTGATTGCTGTATACACGCAGTTGTATTGCAATTATATACGTACATAGGTACGTTTATAATGATTTCGCATCAATCTTCATTAAAAACTCGCAGCAGGCTACTAGTTTATTGCTTTTCAATAAATTCATTTAATCGAAATACTAATTCAACTTTACAAGAAGAGAGATGGTGTTTAATTGGTTTCCTAATGACGCATAAAAACTTTTTTGTTCACATTTTTATGCTCGATGTAAAAGTTCTTGAGTTCAGGCATTTTATGAAACTTTATGTAGATACCTATTGATATGGATACATAATAACCAATAAATTTCACCACCTTCAAAATATTTCATGATTGGTCTGAAAATTTCGCTAGAGGTTACATAAAAGTTGACCCTTTCTTAAAATTTGAGCTTCTCATACTGACATTTAGAGGTCGTTCATCTCATCGCAAATTAAAAATTTACTTACTTACTTACTTAAGGTGGCGCTACAGTCCGGGGTGGACCAGGACCTCAACCAACAAGCTTCTTCCAGTCGGCTCGGTTTTTAGCTAGCTGTATCCAGTTTCGCATGCCAAGTTGGTTGAGGTCCTCTTCCACTTGCGTGCGCCACCTTTTACGCTGTCCATCTCTACTGCGCTGTCCCACGGGGTTGGATTCAAAGACTTTCCGGGGCAGAGCATTGGTGTCTATTCGCTCTAGGTGACCCAGCCATTTCAGTCGTTGGCTTTTCACTTTTGTGGCTAGGTCGGTGTCGCTGTACAGCCCATACAGTTCTCATCCACCATTAACAGTGTCCATGCCTCTGCACCATACATCAGACCCGGGATGATAAGCGTCTTAAACAGGGACAGTTTAGTTGCTCGAGAGAGGGCTTTGTTTCTCAATTGCCTTCTTAGCCCAAAGAAACAGCGATTGGCAAGAGTAATTCTTCGTTTGATCTCAGCACTGGTATCGTTCGCTGAGTTAAAAGCGGATCCTAGGTAGACAAAGTCTCTGACCACCTCAAAATTATATAGCTGTCTATAGTGACGTTCTGTCCGAGACGTCGGTGTTGGGTGTCCTTTCTTGTTGACAGCATATATTTTGCTTTGCTTTCACCGTTAGACCACCACTGACATCACGCTTTGTTCGTCCGATTATGTCAATGTCGTCAGCGTAAGCGAGTAATTGGACGGACTTTTAAATATTGTGCCTCTAGAGTTGACGTGAGAGTTTTGCAGTATTCTTTCAAGGACGATGTTGAAGAAGTCGCATGACAGTGCGTCGCCTTGCCTAAAACCTTTTTTGACATCAAAGGTGTCGGTGAGGTCTTTGTCGACCTTGATGGAGCAGCGTGCATTCTCCATCGTCATCCTGCACAGATGGACGAGTTTGGCAGGGATGCCAAAACTAGGCATTGCTCTATATAGTTCGTCTCTATAGATGCTGTCATACGTGGCCTCGATAAAAAGGTGGTGGGTATCAATTTGAAACTCCTGGGTTTTCTCCAAGATCTGCCGTAGTGCGAATATTTGGTCGATGGTGGACTTCCCTGGCCAAAAGTCACACTGATATGGACCTATCAGGTTGTTGACGAATGGTTTCGGCCGTCCACAAAGTACGGCAGAGAAGATCTTGTAGGCGATATTAAGAAGACTGATGCCTCTGTAGTTGGTGCAGTTCAGAGGATCACCTGTCTTGAGGATCGGGCAAACAATGCTGAGGTTCCATTCATCGGGCATGCTTTCTTCCGACCATATTTTACAGATGGTGCATACTCCTAACCAATTCATCGCCAGCCGCTTTGAATAGCTCAGCCGCAAGGCCATCAGCTCCAGCTGCTTTATTGGACTTAAGTTAAGATATGGCTATCCTCACTTCGTCAAGATCGGGTGGACGGAACTGTTGGCCCACGTCGTCCAAGTTGAATGGTGCAATTTGCATGTTAGCGGAGTTTGGTTCGTCATCACCGTTATACAATTTGCAGAAAAGATTTTTCCATATCCTCAGCACCGACTGCGATTCCACCACGATTTTCCCCTGATCGTCCTTGCAGGCACATGGAATGATGTAAAACATGAACATAATGTATGTATGTATGTCCCCTTTCGCACGAGGAAACTTAGTTGCCAGCAACTTTCACTTCCATGGTGATAAGGGCAGGAGGAAAGAGGGATGACCAAAATCTCCCCAGTCGAGGATTTGAGAGAGATTTTTTTGATATTTCCTTTCACATCTAGGTTAAGGTGTATTCAACTAATAGACTTCCAAAGGAAATTTCAAAAATTGTCTGGAGATTTGTTTCCTGGTGTGAAAGGTACCTTCAATAGATTTTTAAGGAGATTACAAAAAAAACGTCAAAAAAATCTCCAGCAACTTGTTTCTTCATGTGAAAGGGGACTATGAGAAAGGATTGTTTAAAGTTATGCAAGGAATTTTCTGAGGAAAACTAAACAAATTTGTTTTAGTAAACTTAAGCTACACCTTTGACATTTAATTGACATTTAATGAATATCTGATTCAATTGCAAGGTTTTTACCCATTGAAAAAGAAGAAAGGGAAGTGGTGTATATCGCATTATACAGTGTACGTGAGTGCAGCAGTAAGAATTTAAAAAAAAAATTGAGATTCAATTGTCATTTTGCAGAACTAAAGGGAACTGTGTGTTAATTTGGAAATCCTTAATTTAATAATTTTTTCATTACTTAAAACGCTTTTTCTGTCATTAAAACAAATATAAAATTCGACAATTCTGTATTATTATTAGTATATTAACATTTGTTATTACCCAGTACTTAGTAATCGAAAAAAAAAATCTCAATAAAGTTCTACTACTACTACTACTAAGTTGAGATTCATCTCTCATAACCCATATGGTTCACGAAGGCGTGAACTCACAACAGCAAAATAAAAAATTTATCTTTATTCATCTCCCTTACTCCTTCATGAACATAGACATGTCAAAAATTAACCACTGCACTGGCTAAAATTTTAACTAGCTCCTAAGCAGGTTAAATTTTACCCTCTATATTCACCTCATAGTAATGTCAAAGTTTAGGCATGAGATAAAATTTAACCACACTTTTAACGATATTGACACACGGCCTTAATTAGTTTGTTTAGATTTATGTAAAAAAAAAAGTTCATTTTGAAATCTACTTCGATTTTTCTCAATCTACTTCTTTATTTCTTCAAATCTACTTCGACTTTTTTTTGGAAGTGGCAACGCTGCGCCAAGAACCACATGGAAATCAACTGTCAGAAAGCAAAATTATAGAAAAAGACGTGGCCACAGTTAAAATACCTTGCTTCAGGCCATGAAGGATGGAGACGTTTTGTTGACACTCTATGCCCCAACCGGGACACGATGATGATGAAGAAATCCTGAACAATTGATTTAATACGCAGACCCAAGCAAGAAGCAAAGTATAGGCAGAATCGTTGCAACATGATGAACAGGACTCTAGTCAAGTGGAGAGCATCTCGTGAAACCGAGTATTTCTCACGCAATACTGATTGTCTGCAAATAGCCCAGGCAAAATGTACTTTCACTGCGGAATAAATCCAGGTGAAGGTTTTTAAATGCAATTTTCTTTTTTTGTTGGTATAAGGAATACTCACCCAAAAGTCCATTGACAAATAGTGTGCACGTTAGAAGTTATTCAAGGTCAAATGTCAAAAAAATTGGTTTTTCGCTTATAACTTTTAAACGGTAAATGCTATCAAAAAGAACTTTATTCAAATCTTTTAGATCATACAATTCCCTATAAGAAATGTTTTTTTCTCCGACTGATCGTTTAGGATATATCGCTATTTAAAAAAAAACGTTTTTTTGACGAAAATGTCTGTTTTTCGCCTGTAACACATGAACGGTGATTGCTATCGAAAACAAATTCATACGAAGTTTTTACACTATTAAATTCTCTATAAGAAAACATAATTTTTTTTCTTTCTACGAGTGATATTTCCAAATATATCACTATATTAAAAACTTCGTCAAAAGTTAAAAAAATCTGGTTTCTTGCTTTTTACTCTCAAATGACGAAGTTGTCAAAGATAAATTTATACCTACTTTATGTGTTATTATATTGTCTACAAAAAATTCTTTTCAACTTTTTTCATAGGAGTGATCAGTTAAAAGATATTAGTACTTCAAAAAGGTGAAAAGTTCAAAATATGAGTTTTTCGCCTACAACTTTTAAAAAACAGATTTTGTTAAAAAAATTGGTACACAATTTACAGATAATATGACTCTGTACAAGAAAACATTTTCATATTTGGTGTAAAATTGATCATTTAAATCATATTAATATTTCTAAAATTGGTAAAAGTTTTCTCTTAAATAACGTGGTTGTCGAAAAATAATGTATGCTCATTGTTAAGATAATCATATTTCCAACAAGAAGTAACCCCATAACTTTTTTGATACGAGTGCTCAGTTACGAGATATTTCTGTTTTAAAAATGTTCGAATTTCGAAAATATAAGTTTTTCGGTGTATATACCTTGAAAAAACTTATACTTTCGATGATAATTTCATCGAAAGCAACAATATATTTCAAATAAAAACGGAACTTTCACTCTCTAACGATAAACTAGGTTCTTAGATAGAATTTTTCAGCTATCCCATGCACATAGATCTGAATCAGCCTTATTATGAGTTTCGCCCGGTAAATATTTCACCCGAAAAATGTTTGCTCCCCCGGAATTTTTAAAGCTATCATGAGTTTCGCCCGAACTTCTCTTGGCCTAAAATAAACAAAATATTGCGTAAAAGCCACCAGCACCACCTGTTATCTTTTGTTCACCTTCAAAAAAAATAAGTGAACATTTAATAATAATATAATAATAATTTTAACTTTATGCCTCTACACCCAAAAAATTTTACTGGTATATATGACCAAAAAAGCGGATACATTTTATCAGATCTCGTCATAACTAGAATCTCCCAGAAAAACTGATAGATTTTATCATGACCAACTGATGCCTAGTACCATGCAATATTTTATCGCATTTTAGCAAATTTTATCGACATTCAGATTGCACCTATCAGTTCAAAAATAATTTGCCAGATATCTGCTATCGGATAAAAGATAGCGAGTACCGTGTATATTATTTCAGTTCTGGTATACTCTATCGGCATTCTGATAGCATCTATCAGTGCAAGAGATACTTTGCCAGATAGCTGCTATCGGATAAAAGATAGCGAGTACCGTGTAAATTATTTCAGTTCTGGTATACTCTATCGGCATTCTAATAGCATCTATCAGTACAAAAGATACTTTGCCAGATAGCTGCTATCGGATAAAAGATAGCGAGTACCATGTATATTATTTCAGTTCTGGTATATTGTATCGGCATTCTAATAACACCTATCAGTGCAAAAGATACTTTTCCAGATAGCTGCTATAGGATAAAAGACACAAAGTACCACTTAATATTAAGCCTAATTCTAAAATTTTATTTCGTTAGAAAGTGAGTAGAATTCGAATTATTTGCATGTTCTAACACAAATCATTCGAATTCTAAATACTTTCTAATGGATTTTAATTTAGAAATAAGGCATATTATTTTGGTTTTGTTCAACTTTGTCGTTTATCCGCCATCTCTAGAGGACAAAATTATTTTTTGCACTGTGTTTCTATAGAAATAAGAAAAAAGATTCAAGATAACTATAGAATGTAATCATAGTAGATACTTTCTTTTCCAACACACTTCCGTTCTGTCTTCGATAGGCTTTTAAGAAACTTCTTAATATGCCACATACACCTTCGTTTTAATAATTCTATATTTGCAGCTAAAACTGAAAATAAACTTAAAAAAGAAAGAGAAACTTCCCAGGAAAAAAACTTAAAAAAAATTGTTTCAGTTTAGGTAACTTTGATTTTTTTTTTTTTTAATATAAGTTTTCATTTAAAATGTTTACATTGGGTAAATTTGTTTAAATTAACGCCAAGCCAACAAAGAAACCAATGAGCTGTGTGTCCAAGTTGCCCCCATTGCATCAGTATTATTAGATATCTATGTAAATGAAAAAATAAGAACAGAAATATCTAGTAAGTTTTAAAGTCGTTAATAAATGTTAATTTTTGCTTACATTTTCATATCCGTTTCGCAAGCTTGTAAAACTCCATCATAATGGAAATGGAGCTGTAAGAATTTCCCAAAGCTGATTTTCCATCTATGTAAATGAAAAGATAAGAACAAAAATATCTAATTAGTTTTAAAATCGTTAATAAACCTGATACTATTTACCAGACTGCAGATAAATGAAATACGTACTTTATCTGAACCCTGATACTATTTACCAGACTGCAGATAAATGAAATACGTACTTTATCTGAACCCTGATATTTTTTACCAGACTGCAGATAAATGAAATAAGTACTTTATCGGAATGAAGTTCGAATTAGAAATGAAGAAGAATAAAATAAACAAATTGATAAAAAAAAATGAAAATAAATATAAATTGTACTTCACCTTTTTGGCGTAGATAAATCCTTTATTTGTTTCACACAAAAGGTATCTCCTGTTTATTGTTTATTGTTTATACTTTTTATTGTTTATCGTTTACACTTTTTATTGTTTACACTTTTTTTGTTTATTGTTTATTGCTTACACTTTTTAATGTTTATTGTTTACAATTTGTACTGTTTTTTTTTTTTTTCTTATAAAACTGAAGTTTTACAGTTTTTACTGTTTTTTTGTTGTTTAATAAAGTTTTTACTATTTCTAAATTTATTTTCTCACTTTCACGTCCGCACTCAATGATAGGATAAATTGAAGTGAATACTAAACCGCAAAACTGCGAGTTACTGGAGTGTGAATTGTATTATGTTTGGTTGAAATTTTGTGTGTAGTGGTAATATTTATACTGAGACTGATAGAATCTATATGCATTCAGATAGTAAGAACCATTATTAAATCGATGTGTGGTTATATTTATCTCCAGCTGCTTAATGCTACCAGTAAAAAGGTTTGTGGGCTAGCAAGAAATATTCGTATGTATGCGTGAATTTGGAAGCTGATAAATAAAATTGCAATGGATGTAAATGAATATATATGTGGTTATATTTATCTGAAGCCGCTAAATGATATCAGTAAACATAACGATCGAGAAAATCTATCAGGAAAAATATTGACTTCAATTTTAGAGATTGGGTAAATGATAAATAACAACCTTCATATACATTATCATCTTTATTAACAAACATGTATTAAATTTTTCAGGCCTTTAACTGGCATTAAATTCAAGAAAATTTTGTCATAATAACTTTTTGCCTAAAAAGTCGATAATTGTTATGAGAAATTTGACTGAAAAATGGTATCAAAAAAACAGAAATTATTTTATCTGACAGCTACAAAAAAGTGATACTATTTATCTGGAAGTTGATAGTATTTATCAGAAATTTGACTGATAAATTGTGTCAAAATTTCAGAAATTATTTTATCAGGCAGTTAATAGAAAAATTATACTATTTATCTGGAAATCGATAGTAGTTATAAGATATCTGACAGGTACATGGTATCAAAATACGAGACAATATTTCATCTGTCAGTTAAAGAGAAACTGATATTATTTATCCAGAAAACGATAGTAGTTATAAGATATCTGACAGGTATATTGTATCAAATTACCAGACAATATTTTATCTGACAGATATCTGATTCCATTAACCACTAAAATTTTGAATGGCCTTTTTATGAAGAAAACGATAGTATTAAACAAGAAAACGATAGTATTTATTAGATTTTTGACTTGTAAATAGTATCAGAAAATCAGTACCAGTAGATTTTTCTGAGTGTAAGACCTAAGGTCTTTTTAATGCAACCTGAATTGCACGGCACTAGTTAGAAAGAGTAGGAAGATAGGAAAGATTTGGCACAATGGATTGAGATTAAGGTGTTTATTATCTCATTAAATCTCACGGGTGGCGTCCAGTTAAGCTGGGAGAATATAGAAAAGAATGCTGCCTAGAATGGGGCTCGAACCCACACCTCTAAGCTAGCAGTCAAGCACTACACCCACTGCACCATTGCCACCCAAGATCTGAATTACGATACATTACGCCCTGGATGAGTACTCACATAAAAGGGGAATTTTCATTTTACGGGTGAAACTCACAATAGGCGAAAAGTGAAATGTCAATTTTTTCGGGTGGAATGTTGTTCACGTGAGACTCATAATAAGGATGAATATTTTGGACTCAAATAACGTATTCGCGACTGTTGGTTTTATTCTAAGCCATTATTAAAAAATAATAATTTATTTTAAAGTCAAGTATTAATAATGAGTTTTGAAATCAAGGGGAAAAATATAATCTTCTCGATTCCAAATGATGGCACTGAGCCTCAAGAAAGGATCCGAAGCATTACAAAGCTTTTGTTGGACAATCAAGCACAAAACATGCCACAGGCCGTAAAATTAAGCGGGAATACCAAGGTAATCAAATTAAAGCTTAACACCGGTTCAAACGAAACTGCAACAAATATGCTTAAAAATGCATCAAAACTAAAAGGCTCCGGCTCATTCATACAGCGCGATTTAAGTAAACAATCGCAATTAAAACGACGAATCCTCCTTGGTTATCGGAAGGTGATCAAAACATTTAAACCAACAGAAGCAGTCATGATTAAGAACAACACTTTAGTTATTGGTGACAAAATATTTTATTTAAATAATAATAACAGCCTTAAATATAAAAACCAAAACGGAGAAACCGAACTGCAAACCATGTATGCAAATATAAACTTTGAAAATGTCAGAGAAAACACTATGCCAATGTCAAATAGACGTCAAACAGGATGGAGTAGAACAAATAGCATAGATGCACCAGGGTTGTTACAAGAAAACCAAAATGGTAATAGATTATTTCCAAATTGAGTTCTAAATGCCGTCAGCCGAATTAATTCTATTTCTTGTAAAATTTTGTCTTATAATAGCCGTTTTCCTTTGGAGGTGGCGAAGTACTTACGAGTAGATGAAAACCCTAATCTAGTACTACCAACTGCACATGCTCTCATGCGCGAGTAGATACATTTTACATGGGAAAGCAGTTTGATGTGTTCCATTGAAAAAAGCTGGCAAAGTACTTGCAAGTACTTCGCCACCTCCAAAGGAAAACGCCTAATATTTCAGGATTAAATAATAAATTATTATTCGTAGATTTTTTTAACTATGTTAAAAGTTTTGAAATATTCTTTTTGTTTGAGACACATGTAACAAGAGATAATATTATTAAATTTAAAAATTATTTTATTGATTATAAGCTTATTTGGAATGAAGCAACTAAAAACTTTACTAAGGGCCGCGCAAGTGGAGGAAACTTGTTTGGTATTAAAACATCACTATACGTTTAATTTCGACGAAATTGAAGGAACAACTGTCGTAAAACTCACTATCCATAATAATATGTATATTTTACCCTACTACATTAATTGCAACAAATGGGATTAGGATTTTGAAAAATTGAATAATACAATGCAGCTCTTAGCGAATAAAAACGTTTTATTGATTGGAGATTGGAATGCAAGGGTCAGCAATATACAAGTATCTACAGTTCAAACAATATCGAATCCGGTGATATCGCCTACCAACAGGATATCAAAGGACAATATTTCCAATACAAATGGTTCAAAAATGCTAGAGTTGCTTCAAATGTATGACGCTCTCACATTGAATGGCTGCACTGATGGAGATAGAGAAGGAAACTACACTTATGTAGGAGGCCAAGGAAAATCAGTAATCGACTTTTGTGCAGTAAACTATGAATGGTTAGAGCTGATCAGCAAATTTGAAGTGCAATGCAAAACCTTTTCAGATCACATGCCAATTGTTGTAGAATTTTCAAGTAATTCCTCTTCACATCATCTGAATCTTCGACTTCTCCCGCGATTAAAATGGAACAATCAAGAAGCAGAATCATACAAACGTACTTTGGATAACTTTATTACAACAAATTTTCTTATAACTGAATCTACTGATGATATATCAAACCAACTAACAGGATACATAAGAAGCGCAACATCAAGCACATTTTCCAGCTCCAAATCCCCATTTAAACAAAACTGGTTCGATAGAGAATGTTTAAAGGCACGGCAAAAATCTTTTGCACTCTTACGAATCATGCGGACTTCGTATAATCCCGATGTGAGGAATTGGTACATTGAAACGAATACCCACTACAAAAAATTGTGTGCTAGAAAGAAAACAGAATTTGAAAATGAACAAGCACTCACATTAGGACAAACTAAGAACTCAAAGGACTTTTGGAAGATAGCAAGAGAAATCAATGGAACGAGTTATAAAATAGGTTCAGGGCTATCTGCAGAAAATCTGTCTTCACACTTTAAACTGCTGCTCCAGAATAACTCTAACTTTGTGTTTTATTATCCAGAACCATGGATCCTCGATGAGTCCTTAGACTGTGATATTACTGTTGCAGAAATAGAAGCGGTATTGAAGAAAGCAAAAAACGGAAAAGCACCGGGAGAAGATGGAATCCCGTACGAATTCTATCTAAATGCAACGCCTATGTTTATTTATCAACTGAAAACATTGTACAACAAAATCTTCTCGAATGCTGATATTCCCTCTTCGTTCAAAAAATCCGTCATTTTCCCCATCCACAAAAAAGGGCCTCTTGACATCGCTGAAAACTATCGAGGTATCTCATTTATGAATGCACTAGCAAAAATATTCTGCGGTATACTTGTTGCAAGGCTAGAGAAATGGGTGGAAAGAAAAGAAATTCTATCGGATCTCCAAGCTGGTTTTAGAAAGAACTTTTCTACGATAGATCATATCTTTACACTGACTTCCATCATCAAAGCTTTCCAGGCAAGAAACAAGAAAGTATATTCGTTCTTTGTAGACTTCAAATCGGCTTTTGATCTGGTGAACCGAAGTGCACTTTTGTATAAGCTTTCACAGTTGGGTCTCTCTTCAAAGTTTATAAAAATTATCAAAGCAATGTACACCGAAACGAAAGCAGCAGTCTGGGATGGTACGGTCTTTTCGGAATGGTTTGAAACAACAACTGGAGTAAAACAAGGTTGTCTACTAAGCGCGTTGCTGTTTTCACTTTTTATAAACGACATAGTGGAGGAACTTCCTGGAGGGATAAGAGTTGCTAATTCCACTATAAACGTTTTATTATATGCCGATGACCTCGTATTATTATCTGAATCACCAGAGAATCTTCAATTGATGATCAATCGTTTAGCAACTTACTGTACTAAATGGGGCCTAACCATTAATACAGTGAAATCTAAAGTGATGGTATTCGCACGATCTTCGCATAGCCGGTGTTGGCATAGATGGTACTACAACGGGGTTCTTTTGGAAGCCACCAAGGAAATCAAATATTTAGGAGTCAAACTGAATAAAACCTTAGACTTCACAAATCACTTAATAGAAAAGTGCAATACGTCACAAAGCTTACTAAATTCTTCATGGAAAAATGTATTTTCAAATAACAGAATAGTTTTGTCTGCCAAATATAAGATTTTTGATGCAGTAGTGAAATCAACACTTTGTTACGCTTCGCAGGTTTGGGGTGCAGATAAGTATGAGGTAATCGAAAAACTTCAAAGAAACTTTGTGAAAAAAATCTTCAACTTACCACTAAACACACCAAGTTACGCAATTTACTTGGAAACAGGAATACCCAAACTCCTAACAGGCACTCTGAAGGCACAAGCTGACTTTTTAACCAAAACACTTTCCCACGGGGACTCTAGATTGACTAAAAAAATGCTCTTTTACGAACTACGGAACAACGACTGGTGGTTAGCTAAATGGCAAAGTATTAGTAGAAAGTGTGGCGAGATTATTGATCTGAGCAACCCGAGAAATTTAAAATAGCAATTTTACCGAATAATCCAAAAGAACGAAGACTCTATAAGGAATGCATTTATTGAACAGGCGCGCAATTCTGAGAGCAGACTGTTATATTCACAGCTCAACTATAATCTCAATGATAGAAACTACTTTCACGATCTTCTAAGCTACAAAGAGATATCTATTATTTTCAAAACAAGATGTGAAATCCTCAACTTGAACGGTAACCCTTACAACCACAGCTTCAATCAATTTTGTACAATATGCAATTTTAAATCAAAAGAAGATTGTTTTCATATTATAAGTATCTGTCCCATTTATAATCAACACAGACTTCGATTCTTTGGGAAAAATACGCTAACGATGCAAGAAACTCTAAAAATCCTAAACGAGTGCGACTGGAAACTACTAAGTAACTTTTTAAAAGCCATCTATAAGTATAGAACGTTATTAGTAACTGAATATGTTTGAATTTTAAGTTTATATAATTAAATTTGTTCTTTTATTTCTTTTTCCTTTTGTAAACAAATATTATTATATTGAGACTATATTTGCTAACCAGGCTGACGGCTTAGCCATTGCTTTTAAATTGATGTATTTTGTAAATATTCAAGAACTTACTGTAAATAAATGAATTTTTTACTTACTTACTGAATGAGTTTTGAATTTTTTGAATTAGTTTTCAATTATTTATACAACAAATAAAGTTGTATCCTAAGCAAAAGGCTTAAATGACTCATTAGTGTTATTAATACTAAGCAACAATAAAACAACATAAATTGCATGTTCTAGTATAATTAAATCAACACCGTCTCTCTTTTGCTTTATTGTAATCATATTTCAACCACATCATTTTCTCTTATCTGCGTTACTACACATACATGAACGTATAAAACAATAATTATAAACCAGTGAAAGTTCTATAAATAAAAACTCGTATAGTCACTTTCTTCGGTTTAATATTATTTACAATAATTTGTAATAAATAAGCTTATGCCAATATAGAAAATAAATAAAATAAATATATTATAATTATCAACAACTATTTCAGTCGATATTACTGATAATAAATATTTTACATAATTAATGTAAATAAATTAAATAAATAAATTAATACTTTTAATCTTTGGTTTTCCTAGCTGTCTTTTTTTTCTCGAGAATATCATAAACATACATGAGTATGATTTAAATACTTAAAATTACTTAACCTAAAAGTCTTTGTTTAATGATATTCATAATAATATCGGTAAGGATCAACTCCCGCAGGAGCAGTCGCTGTATTAGTAGGTTTTGCCATTGGCCGTACTACGTATGCATTTCGTCTTTAAAGAGAAAATTAATAACTTAAGTTTCAAAGACGAGGGGGATTTAGTTTATTTAAGGACTTACCGATTATGTTCTCCAGCATGGACTGAGAAGCTTGTCTCCTCTTGATGATCATGTGAGAAGAGTTTCTTCAGAGCAATTATACTGGCAATTGTCAAGGCAACTTTACTGATCACCAAAGCTTTAATGGCGATTGCAGCAAGAGCCTTAAGTCCGATGGGCCCAGCGATGCCCATAGCAGTCAAAAGAGCAGCCACTACATACTTAATATGCCCACCGCCCTTCTTCGAATGCTTTCCTCGACCTTGGCTCATGTCCATTTTCATGACGTGTGTTCGCAGCAACTGATCAGTCTTCTCCAAAAGTGATCGATCAAGTTGTGACAAAGTGCTTATTGTTCGAGCATCGGCTAGAGCCATTATACTCTCCTTATCTGTGGTGTTTTGTTTTTCCAGCACCAGCCCCTCGACGATCTGTATTGAGTCCTGTTCCAAGGCCTTCGTGATCGCCATTAGAGCTTTTTCCTTCAGACATGCTACAAAGTCGTTTTTATCCTGACAGTCGTCGTAAACCTTCCGAACTATCATGAATTCTGGACTCAGCCAGGTGTTACCCTGATAGGTTTGAGTTGCAGCTTCACTAAGAGCAGCCACGATCACTGCTGCCACAAGGAGCTCAAAAATCAATCGCAGTTGCATTGCGTTGATGAAGGTGAGCTGTGTTTTTATTTGTTACTGAAAGACTTTTGTAGTGTTAATATCCAAATCCGAACGTGTCCGCTGATGATCGTCTACTAGTGATCTTAAACGATATGATAGCACTCTTATAAGTACCAAAATTCAATGCTCTGCTTAATCTGATGCCATGCTCTGGCACTTCATGGAGATCAATGGCTGAATCATTGGTTTGGAAAGAAGTGGCGTGCCACCACAAGTGGATACATATGGAATGGATGATCTGCAGCAGGCGCAGCACCAACTCCAAACAATAATGCTTTCTTCAAAGAAGATCTTCTGACATATTTATAATTACCTTTTTGCTAATTTACATTTTTTTAACTTTTGTTTTTCAATAGTTATCGCGGTTTTGTGTGTGTTTTGATGGTTTTGCGCAAGATACTGCAAAATCCGGGTCTGCACTGAATCTTCTTTGGAGAAATCATCTGATCCTCATCAGCCAGACCTATGTTTGCAATACACCTAGTTCCACACATTAGAATCTAGAACTTGAATAAAATTATAGCAAACCATTTGGTTTTTGGGTTCAATTGTGAGCTAGAATCAGCACTAACTTGACCGTGACCACCATATAGAAGCTTGTTACGATATCAGCTTTGGTCTCCAGACCAAACAAGAGAATACCTTTGAGTGCAATGTGCAAATAAATTCTTTGGTGGTATATGGCGTTCCTTGATGGAGTGGTGCGTGATGCTAAGTGATTTTACTGCAGCCATGTGTATTATAGCTGCTGCGATTGCACATTTGGTGCAGTGGGTGAAATTGAATTGATTGTGTTAATAATAATAATTGTTTATTGAAATCGTTTGTGACTTTCATTTCTTTTCATTGAATTGACGAGCTTGTTTTAGCTCCCTGTGTCGTTTGATGATAGAGAGAAGATCCATATAAAGATGATATAGTGGATAATTATAGTGTGACAGAAAACAAAAAATTTTTGAAAGTGAGTTTGATATAGTCAGTTGTCACGAAGATTAGATCGGCAATAAAGATAGTTAAGGTTTAATGTTTGTAATTTGTATTAAAATGATGCATAGTTATCAGAATAATTAAGTAGGTACCTGCCCTGAGGCCAATTTATTGAATCTCCATTAAATTTGAATTCTTCTCTAAAAATATTAAATTTACCGACTTAAAAAAAAAGCATTTGTTCACCCGCTTTTAACAATTTAAATCGACACTTCTCTCTATAATAAATTAATTGAGGGGTATAGTTTCAAAACTCTTCTTTTCCACTTTTGAGAATTTTGAAATAAAAAAAAAAGTTAAAAGCTCCAGAAATAATAAAAGCGATTAGCGTTTTTTTATCCATTCCTTAGGGCTTTGAACATATTTGCTGAACCTGCAAATTATAAAAAATCAATTTAATTTGGAAAAGAATAGTTTTAAAAGTTACGATTGTAGTTGATTTGATTTGTATGGGAATAGATGACTTTTGACTTTTGATTCAGAAGAGTATAGGAATAGAAGAGTTTTAAAAATATAAAAACCTCAAAGAAAAAGAAGAATTTTGGTGCAGAATTTGATTTGTAAGGGAATAGATGAGCTTTGAGTTGAATGACTGAGTGGAATAGTGTAGTTTTGACAAAAAAAACAACACTTTTCAAGTACAAGGAAGTTTAGGAAATAATAAGTTTTTATAAATTTTACCTAATTACGTAGATGAAGGACCTACTTAATTCATATTTGAAAAAAACTGGAATAGGAGAGTTTTGAAACTATGCCCCTCAATTATCCATTTTATTATATAAATCAGTTTTTTACTTATAATTGAGAAAATATGATATTTAAGAGGAATTTTTAGCTCTAAAAGGACCTTAGTCTTAGTAAAGCGTTTTTTCACTCTCAATTAGCTCTGACATCCAATTTTTTGTTTGCTTGATTTTTTGCTTACTATAGGTACTTTCTACATATATTTGGCAAGCTAGTTATGCATTTGTAAAAAAATGAACTTGAGATTTTGATCAAACCTGACATTACAGTGATAAAAAAGAAGAAAAAAGTGGGTCTCGCCTTAACGGCTATTGATCATTCCTCCAAATCGTTTTTTTTTTAATTTTCTTAGACCCGTAAATAACGGTAGATACCAAACTGTCATACAATTTATAAGAAGGTTTTATAATACAAATTCTATATACTACTGAAATAAATCAGCCAAGTAGAAGACTTAGCATTAAGGATTGGACTTGTTGAATTATTGATTCAAAATAGCTTTTTACGGCCTTTAGTCCTATAAATTGGCGTTTCGTTCGGCTTACTCACTTGAACTCATCAGTGACATAGTGAGGGCTTTGTCATACGCAATTTATATTAAGTTCAGTTCAACTTACATGAATTTTTCAACAATACAATTACAATTCATACAATTTTTTTGTTTAGTAATTTTATAAAATCTTATTTTTCTCAAAAAAAGACTTGACTACATATCTTTTAAAAAGATTCAATTAATTACTTTTACTAAAGGCAACCTTTGGAAGAAAAATCGTTTTTCAAAAACAAAGGAACAGTTTTTTTGATTTTCATTTTTTTTTTTTTTTGAAAATGGTATGACAGATTTTAATCAATTTTTTATGTAGAAGCTTCTTAAAAATATAAATATAGTATTTTATACAAAAATATTCAAACGAATATTTAAAAAAAAATATACTCCAGATGTTTTCTTAAACTAAATATTTCGAAAACGACGTAATCGATTCTTTTTTTTAAGACTTGGTGTCGTACAGCCAAATTAAAAAACGCGGAATAGCAAAAGGTTAGCCTTACTCCATGGATCAAGTGCAAAATGTTACTAATAAAACAAAATATCTGCTATGTGACGTTTAATATGTTGAGGAATAAGCAGCAGACTCTTTTTACTTGCGATATACATAGGTATCTACTACAAGGCAAGTTTTGGATTCGTGCAAAAAAAATTGAGATAACAATCAAACAAAATATTACGATGATAGAGAACACCAAAAAAGTGGGTGGCACAATTCTGTCTGTCTGTCTGTTCGTCTACAGCTTAAGCCAGTGTTTCCCAACGTGGGGCCCACGCCCCACACGGGGGCAATTCGATTTTGATTCAGATTTCTTATTAAATAAGTGTGAAGGAGAAAAAAGATCTCACTTTCACACTCATTTAATTTTAAAAAGAGTCCGGACTCAATCTTGACTTGTGTAAACTTTCGCTTGTGCCAAACTGAATGATTTTCCCAGCCTTATTGTAAAGAACAAAATGCAAACCATGGGGTCAGATGACTCTTGAAACTGTTTGAAAATATATAAGAGAGGCTAAGTCATAGTCGATGTTTGCGAAAAAAAGTAGATACATATGCATATACATTTAATAAGCAACTTTTAAGAAAAATTAAAAGGAAGGAAAAAAGATAAGATATTTGGTCTCGCTACCCTCATTGATATTTCAGACATATATATATTTAGGACATAGATTTTGACAGGTGTCATTGGGTACGTTCGGACGACCCAAGGGACTAGAAATTAAGGCAAGCTTCTAGTCTCTGATTGGTCAGCTGCCAAAATATTGCATTCCAATTAAGGCAACTTAATTGGAAAGTTGACTGGAAAGTAAGTCAAGAAAAATCTCCCTTAATATCTAGTCAAGTGCACTTGTGTCAGAATATCAGCTGATTATATTTGGTCACTACACAGAAAGCTGAACTTTATTTTTTTCTGATTTATTAATTTTTTTGCACGTTCATTTTTACCATTTTGTGGGAAGATTCTTTATCAAATACAAAGAAGAAAATTATGAACCGCATGATAAGTAAACAAATATAAGTTTTGTATGAGATTTGCTTGTGTGGTTTCCTAATACAAAAATCAAATAGTCTTGAAAAGCTTTTTTTCAAAAAGCTTGTTTATTACAACTCGTTAAGGGTTTATTTCAGGTGTGAGGTTTTCTTAGAAAAAAATACAATTGGTCCTTTCTTCACTATCAACTGAAGGTAAATTTTTGAAGTAAAGTTCCAAGTTTGACATTTCAAAAAAACCTAGTTACCTTGGTCAAATTTGCGTTCAACGAATGCAGTTGACTGAATATCAAGTCTGAACGTACCCATTGGCTCCGAAAATGCTAAATTACTGAAACGTTGAAAATATATTTGTTGGACGGTGTTCAGACCAGCGTCAAGTGAGTCGACTCACTTTGACGTCTCTCTTTTTTATATCCCTCCTATTTCTTGGTAAGAAGAATATGGCGAGGGGAGCTATAGGAATTTAAAAAAAAAATCAAAAACCTATGCTTCACTTAACCGTCTTTTTCTTTCCCAGGAATCAGAGTGAGATAAAAATAAAAGACTTCAAAGTGAGTCCATTTATGTAAAGCTTATCAGGACACACCGTGTTGAAATTCTGGAAAGGAAGATTTTTTGACTCTGGGGATTTCTTCCTAATTTTTAATTATTCAAGTTTTTTAGTGAATATTTCAAATTTTTTAATGTTAAAAATTGTATAAATATAATTTTGGGGGGCATAAGAATTTTGGAGAAGTTTTGGTGGGACATAGCACAAAAAAGGTTGGGAAACACTGGCCTAAACAGTTCGATCGATTTTCTTCAAACTTGGTACATAGTGGTTTTTGGTGATTCTGCCGGCACGTTTTCTTCATTTTCTTAGAACCAAAAATAACGGTACCTGCTATACAATTTTTTTATCAATTTTACATAATCGCTTTTTTCTCAAAAACGGCTCAACAACTTTTCTTAAAAAAAATTCAATAAATTTATATTAGTAAAGGCTTCCTTTGGGTGGAAAACCATTTTTCAAAAATGATTATTAATGGTACCTCCCAAAGAACCATTTTTTTATTTTTGATTTTCTTTAAAATGGTACAACCGATTTAAATTATTTTTTTATACAGAAGCTTCAAAAAATATAAATAGTTTTGTGTACCAAAATTTTTGAAAAATATTTTTGGATTTTTAAAAAATGTTTCCAATTTTTTTTTTTATCAAATATTTCGAAAACGACATTATTGATTTTTTTGAAACTCGATACTTGAGTGTTTATTAGTACTCTCTAAGATATTCTTAGAAAAAAATTTAACATTTATGAAAAAATAGCGTACCTTCAATACAAAAGTGAAAAAACCGCAAAGGAAAATATTTTTTTTCTCAAAAACGACTCCTACGATTTTGATTAAACTTTTTCTATAGACTGAAATAAGCACGATCGACCATCAAAAACTATAAAATTTTACACATAGCAACTATTAATAGTACCTGTCATAGAACGTATTTTTTTATTTTGAATTTTCTCGTTATCGGGGAAATGGATTTAGATTATCTTTTTTATATACAAATTTCAGATAAAATGAAATAATATTGCATGTCAAAATTTTCAAAAAAAAGTTTTTGGATTTTTAAAAAAAGTTTCAATTTTTTTTTTGAAAATTCGGTATCTCAAAAACAGGTTCACAATTTTTTTTTCAAATTTTGTCTTTATAAAAATATATACTTAAGATTTGCATACCAAAATTTGTTCTTAAAAATGTTTTAAGAATTTATATATAAGGAAATATTTTTTTTTAAAACCGCTCCAACGAATTTAAATTTTTTTCCCATACAATCATATTCAATCAAGAATTAAGATGGCATTTTTTTCACCTAAAACTGTCAATTTTAATGTCGTATTTCATGCTTCTCTACATTTTTCTCTCATAATTTCCATGTTTTTATATACAATTTTCTTAAATCCACAGTGTCTCGAACATAAGAGCAAGTACGTGCGACCCAATCGTGCATTTTATTTTTATTGGCGTTGGTATCTAAATATTTACATTTTTAATAACATTTCTATGCACGATGATTTCATTAGGTTCTGAAGAATATAAAGCAAAAGGTTATTTATTAATATTGTTTGGTTAATTTTTATGAACTTACTTTGTCTTTGGTGCTCCAACTCTCGCTTCTTTTCCTTTTTTTTAATTAAATTTTCTGTAATACCTTATAATAATTTAGATAGACATAAACAAGAATACTCTTAGGTATGTTAAAAAAACCCAAGCTTCCGAAACTTGGTACAAATTTCAAGATACTTAACAGGCCTCGTACGGTAAACGTCGTCGGTTTACTATTCCACGAACATAATTTTTGTTTAAGCTAAGTATACAGTTCCTTGACGAAAAAAAAACTACATGTATTTCTTATGGGAGCGCTTTTGCGAGAAAAAAATTTTTTGACGTTTAAATTTTTTTTATCGAACTGTGAACTACCCAAAGAAAACAAATTTTATATTCACCACGATTTTTTTTCGTACAAAACAATGTCACTGACATTCTTTTTCCGAAAAAAAAATTGCGTTTGGCATTTGTGTTTGTTTTTCCATGGATCAGTCTCATTGAGATTTTTTTTTCGAAAGTGTAAACTGACGGCGAATAAAAAAAAAATTTACACCACGGACATTTTTTCTTTGTGGAAAATATTTTTTTTCTCACCTCGAAGAATTTTTTTACTCAAAAGAACTGTATACTTAGCTTTAATGAGAAATTTTAACCTGTGGCTTAACTCTTATTCCATGGTTTAGTAAAATCGTGGAATATAGGTATTAATAGCGCTGTAACGGCTTAAAAAAAATATCTTACTTCAACGAAAAAATTATAGAACCTTGCATACAAATGTTAAAAAACTGTTAAGCAAAATCTTTCGATTTGGATCCAATTTATGCAGGCCTTATGCATAGGCGCCCGGAGGGGGGGGGGGCAAGAGGGGGCAGTTGCCCCCCCTGGCTGTGGACAATACCACACAACTAAGAAATTTTTCATTTTTTCTCTTTGAATTTTAACAAATACTTTGCCTTCTCCCCCCTGGCTCTGGATCATACCAAATGTACCTGAAAATATCCTTAGTTTGGATATTGTTGGATATTGTTGGAAAATATGGATATTTTCTTTACAGCTTCTTTATTGAGTTCATGGTTTGCCCCCCCCTGGCATTACCACATTTTTGCATGCATTTTTTTACTATAAATTTTAACAACTACCTACTTATCTTTTTTTGTCGGGGTTCATGATTTGCCCCCCCCCCCTGGCTCTGGATCAGGCCAAATATGTCTGAAAATATCCTTAGTTTCGATATTGTTGGAAATATGGATATTTTCTTCACAGCTTGAAGTTGGAGTGGAGTGTATTTGCCTCCAAAATAAAAACAATTGTGAGTTACTTTAATGTCATAAGAGTTTGAAGTTTATACTACGTTTACGTTTACACCGCGAACACTAAACCAGGATTTAATAATATTTACATCCGTCAAATCTTCTTTACTATACAAATTTATGTCTAAAATCTTGAAGATTAGAAATAAATCTTGTTAGATCTTTCTATTACAAATAGTTTTACAAATCAAACTAACCTATTCTTATATTGAACTGAATGAAACAGTTCTTCATTCTTTGACACAAATTTAACATTCTATCTCTCTGCCACCTCCAAAAGAAATAAAATGCACGACTGGATCACACGCACTTGCTCTTATGTTCACGACACTGCGGATTTAAGAAAATTGTATATAAAAACATGGAAATTATGAGAGAAAAATGTAGAGAAGCATATGAAATATGACATTTAAATTAGCTAAAACAACTCTTTTGACAGTTTGAGGTGAAAAAAATAATGTCATCTTAATTCTTGATTGAATATGATTGTATGGGAAAACAAATCTAAAATATCAAATTCTTAAAACATTTTTAAGAGCAAATTTTGGTATGCAAATCTAAAGTAACTATTTATTTATGTGTATGTAAAAACAAAATTTTAAAAAAAACTTAACTTAATATTTTCCATTGCGGTTTTGTAACTTTTGTATGGAAGGCACCGTTATTTTCTCATAAATGTAAAATTTCTTATAAAAATATTTTAGAGAGTACCTACTAAAAAACTCTTAAATATCGAGTTTCAAAAAAATCGATTTTGTTGTTTTCGAAATATTTGATTTTCCAAAAAAAAAATTGAAACATTTTTTAAACATCCCAAAAATATTTTTTTCAAAAATATTGGTACACAAAACTATTTATAATTTTTAGAAGCTCTTGTTTACAAAAAATAATTGAAATCGGTCGTACTGTTTTGAAGAAAATCAAAAATTAAAAAAATGGCTATTTGGGAGGTACCATTAATAGCCATTTTTGAAAAATGGTTTCCCACCCAAAGGAAGCCTTTACTAAAATAAACTAATTGAATTTTTTTAAAGAAATTTTGTCGAGCCGTTTTACAGAAAAATACGATTATGTAAAATTGCTACAAAACTTGTATGGCAGGTACCGTTATTTTTGGTTCTAAAAAAAATGGAAAAAACGTGTGGGCATAATCACCAAAAACCACTATCTACCAAGTTTGAAGAAAATCGATCGAGCCGTTTAGGCTGTAGACGAACAGACAGACAGACAGAATTGTGCCATCCACTTTTGTGGTGTTCTCTATCATCGTAATATCATGTTTGATTGTTATCTCAAAATTTTTCTTGGCACGAATCCAAAACTTGCCTTATAGTACCTATATCGCAAGTAAAAATGAAACCCCGTTTCTTTAAGAAATGAACAAGACAGAGATATATTATGTCTGTTTGGTAATGTGAAATTTTCACCAAGTTTCCCAAACTTGGGTTTTTTGCTCCTATTGTTTTTGACAGCAAATGTAAGTAGTAATGGCCTTTTCGATTGGCAATCCGGAACAGCGATTTGATACGTGTGAACGCTTCTCATTTCGATTCTGAAATCAAATTCAGAACAATTTTCTGTTCTTTTCAGAACTAGAACTGTCATTCTGTCCCCAATCGAAAAGGCCATAAGTAAGTAGGAAATTTCTGAAATTTCCTTTGAAAGCCTATTGGTTGTACTCAACAAACCTAGGTGTGAAAGGAAATGTCAAAAAAATATCTTCAAATACTCGACCGAGGAGATTTTGTTCACCCATCTTTTCTCCTGCCCTTCTCACCAAAAAATATAGAATAAAGAAGCCAATCCGCAGCTGTCAATTTTATTTGCCTACAAGCTGATGCGAACAGCTGATGTATTAGATATGCAAAGCAATCCTCGGGTTCCGATGTTTATTCGCTATGTCATCTAGTTATTCTTAAAATTTCGAGATAACTTGAGTTGTTGTTTCGTCAGCGGTCATCAGCTGTTTTTTAATATGGGATTACAACAACACAATGCTATCCAGATAACTGAGAATTAACATCGGAACGTGCCCAGTGACAAAACGCACACATCGAATCAACTCGTCATTCAGCACAGGTCTTGTTGTTAGGTGTTTTCCTTTTGAGGTGGCGAAGTACTTTGCTAGCTTTTTTCAATGGAACACATCTAACTGCTTTCCCATGTAAAATGTATCTAATAAGAGCATGTGCAGTTGGTAGTACTAGATTAGGGTTTTCATCTACTCACAAGTACTTTGCCACCTCCAAAGGAAAATGGCTGTTGTTGCAATTCACATCTATTCTTCGACACGAAATAAAATTACAAATACAACAATGTACACAAATGGGTTTTGGAGGGTGAAACGTACGAAGGATTGGCGTCTTTACCTATTTGAAGAATTTTTGCTTTAAGTAATCGAATCAAAAATAACTTTCCCTTTTGATTTTTTCACGAGTGAACGAATGATATTTTATTGTGTTCTATGAACCTTGCTTTTTCCAAAAAAATGCCTGTCTAGTATAAGTGCGGTCAACTATTAAATATAAAATAATTTTACGCTGGATAACTATTAACAGTACCTCCAATAGAAGATAGAACGTTATTTTGGATTTTTTCATTATTGACTGAAGGATTTAAATGAAATTATTTATAAAAACTTCCAAAAAGCTTAAATTATATTACCTACATATTAAAATTAAAAAAAAATTTTTGAATATCCATTTTTTTTCGAAAGTTCGATATGTATCTCAAAATTGGTTTGGTGTCTGCCCCCCCCCTGGACAAAATCCTGCGGGCGCCTATGGCCTTATGCTAAAAATAGTGCAATCTACTACTAAATATTGAATAAAAATTACATTTATCAACTATCCATAGAATAGTTTTTTTGATTTTAAATAAAATATTTAATATTGTACAAATTTAAAATAATATGTAAGTTGAAAAAATATTGCATATCAAAACTTAAAAAACAAAAATTGAATTGAATACTTGAGATTTTCCTTTTAAGAATTAGATTTATAAAGATAATAATTTTTTAAAAACCACACTTAAACGATTTTTAAATTTTTGTTCATGCATTCATATTATTTGATCAGGAATACAGATAGCATTCTTTTGTGGCCTCGCATAGTGCGGATATTGAAAAAGAAATCCATAAAACTGAATTATGTTTTTATGCTATGTTTGAGGTTATGTAACAACGTGAGATTATTTACTGTCAAGAAAATTTGCAATGATTCCTGATAGGACTAATTTTCTTCTTCAAAACTCAATTCAAACCTGGAAAGGTTTAAACTGACTTTTAAAGTAAATATGGTTAGTATTCTTAAAAATCATTGATGATATTGTAAAAAAAAAAGTACCTCGCATTGTTTCATAACCTTTAACTAGCAAAAAAGTAGCAAAGACTAACATCTAGCTTAAGATTTCTCGGAGAATAAGGAAAATTTAAATTTATATTTTACAGAAAAGCCAGGAAAAAATTATTTCGCTTGGCTACATAACCTCAAAAATATAAAAAAAAAAGTATCATTTTCTAACGGTAATATTTCGAAAACCGAGCTTATAGTGAAAAACGAATGGGGAATTTAAGTTCAGCGCCAGTGCTGCTAACCGTAGAATAATTATGCTACATGTAGCATAATTTGTGGTCCTGTATGATGTATGATTGAAATTCATTATCATACGCAAAATGTATGATAATTTGTGATATTTGACTTAAATACAAAATTTCGCTATCTAAATTTAAAAGACATCAAGTCTAAACATAAATCTACTCTTTTTCTAAAACTTTTTCTGAATGCAGCCATCAGCCTTCTACTACATTGTCGGCACTTCTTCATTCGTGTTGACGCTTTCATTTTCGTTGTTATTTGAACTCTTTTCAACAAGACATTACCTCTGTTCGCGTACTACCCAAAACTGCCAATTTCTACCCATTTTAGGCCAAAGTTCTGTCAAAGTTCATATAAAAGAAATGATATTGACAGAACTTTGGACTAAAATGGGCTGTTTTGGATAGTACACGAACAGAGGTATTATTTTTTGTTACATTTTTTTTCTGCTCATAGAATATATAGCTGACTCTCTTATTCCAAACTAATTTACCTTAGAATAGAATAGAAGAGTTTTTTTTTGTATGGCATTGTTTAAATAAATGTGCCGTTTGCCGCAGCCTGTGTCGTTGTCAGTGCTGAGAACCGTAGAATAATTATGCTACATGAAGTATAATTTGTGGTCCTCTATGATGTATGTTTGAAATTCACTATCAAACGCAAAATGTATGATAATTGTTATATTTGGCTGAAGTTTGAATGGCTATATCTCTGTCAGTTTTCAAATAACATGTTGCTTTAACATTTCATATTAAGGTCTTAAAACTCTGCTTTACTTTGTTTATACATGTCTTGAACGTATCTTCGCTCCGAAAAAAGTTATGCTCAATTTAGAAAAAAATTTAAAAATCTTTGATTTTTCGATATTTTGTATGTTGGTTTTTGTTTTCTTTTCATGCTTAAATTTTTTAAGAAATTTTCCAAACTATCCATTTCGATAGAAAATTTAATTTTGAACAAAAAATTTTAAGTGTAAAATTGCCAAATATTGAAAAGTGGCCAGTGTGACCATTACACAAATAATAATAAAGGCCAAACAAATATATTGAATAATAAATACTCTTGCACGAAATTGTTCCTTTTTAAAAGGTCTATTCAATAATTCCATTTTGACCTTACGGGTTGAACTTTAGTATACAAAGAGTTCATGTCCTAACTTTACTTTAAAGAAGTGTTGGGAGGGTGTCAACACTAGGCGTTTTCCTTTGGAGGTGGCGAAGTACTTGCAAGTACTTTCCTAACTTTTTTCAATGGAACACATCAAACTGCTTTCCCATGTAAAATGTATCTACTCGCACATGAGAGCATATGCAGTTGGTAGTACTAGATTAGGGTTTTCATCTACTCATAAGTACTTTGTCACCTCCAAAGGAAAACGGCTACTGTCAGAAGGACAAGAGAAGGGTTGCCACTTACCAGTTTAAATCCCGAAATGTTGCTTATAAATCTAAAACCAAGGGTTGGGCTTTGACTCGAGAACTCCCGTTGGTTTCAGCACTCTTGAAACCATAGGACCACATAATTGTTTTCTCCCACCTTTTCCCTTGTACGAAGGGGTAGAAAAAGTCGTTTCGGGAAAGAAAATTTGAAAAGCCAAGAAAAGTAAGAAAAATATTCTAATTAATAAAATTTTAAGACGGTGTCGACGCAGAATCAATCTACTACATTACATCCGAAGTTGATTGAAATCCTACTTTGGTTTGTTTCTAAAGCCACTTTCAAAGTGCTGGGGAGAGAGGATATGAAAGATATACAAACTTAAATATTCATCTTGGTATAATATAAGCATATGACACATGTTTTTAGGATAATCTTAAATATCCAAGCATTGACACACACTTCATGAACTATTAGTGTACTTAGACTCAACCCGTCGGGTCGAAATGAAAGGTTTGCCCTCATATCGTGCACTAACGCCCCTACTAATGGCTATGTGGAATTCATTAAACTATCAAAGCATAGCAAACATCATAATTGCTACTTGGTATATATTTATTTTAGATGAAAAATGCGTTCTTTATATGTAGGTACTTACATAAATATTAAGGGACATTTTTTTTATTTTACGTATGATAATTTTTACTCTGGTATGATAGAAATTAGCGCATTGCATGATAATTCATTGTGAACGATATGGCAGCACTGTTCAGCGCCCAAGAGTATGCGAGAAAGCACTCTTATTTTTTCGTATCCAAAAGTTAACGATATTTGTTAAAATGTGTAATTAATATTATAAGGAACCATAAAATTTAATTAACACTTGGGTGATTCCGTTCCAACTACAGCTGGCTATTTACTACAATCTATACTTTCAATATCATGACCAAATTTGCAACTTCTTCGACATGGCTTGGAAAAGTATGGTCAAAATGTCAGTACCGTGGCATGTCCGATCCTTGTTTTTCCGATTAAGTCTACTGTTTTCGAATGAAATAGTAATAGTTCATTGAATAGAAATGTTGCCCTTAGAAAAGTTTGAGTGCAATACTTGCTTGACAAAATAATGCAACAATTAAGTCAAAATACTTATAGCTGAATAAAATAATCATGAATGAATGTTGTCCGAGGTTTTAGTTTTATTTTTGAATTCAAAAGATTTCCCGCTCAACCGCCATTTTGTTTAAGCTTTAACGCGTATGTATTGTAGTTTTCAAAAAGAGACACTATTTATGTATATTTAACAACAGTAATTTTGTTTTTGGTACGTTGTTGTATTTTAAGAGTGATATGTTTGCATGCGATGAAAGTATTTATGTCACAAATGTATTTGTTAGTACCGTGGTAGTATTTTTTAAGCATGTTATAACATTTTTCTGGTTGGTTATCAGAATTTTGTATTCTTTTTAACGGCACAAGCTAAAATTGTCCTGGAAATTATTTTTCTCATAAGCATAGAGAAGTGAGGTTACATAAACTGTCTTAATGTCAGTACCGTGGCATTTAAATACTTTGAGCTTTAAATAAATATAATGAAATAATTCTTTGCAATAATATTATTTTCTTCTACCAATTTTCTTTATGAGAACGGTAGCAATACCTCAGACGAGCCAACCAAAAATCATTCCGTGCAATAAAAACTAAGTAATAACCCAGCACAAGGAAAAGGGTTTCCATATAGAAGAACAGACTTCAAAAACGAAAAACAGATAATTGTTTAAAGAAAAAAAGGGAAGTAGAAATGTCAAGAGGTCAAAACGTATTAGAAAATCAAGAATCTCAACAAAAATATGGTCAAAGAGAGGGAGAAAAAATTAAAAAGAAAAAGAGTGTCATTCACGACTGGGTAGCACGTACTTGCTCTTATGTTCAAGAGGCTGAAGGTTAAGAAAACTGTTTATAAATACGTGAAAATTATGAGAGATTACGTAATTTGAAGGAGGCAAAAAATATTGTTTTTAACGGTTTTTAACTTTGTTATGGAAGGTACCGTTATTTTTTCATAAAAAATAAAAAAAATTTCAAATATTTTAGACAGTACTAAAAAACTCTTAAGTACAGAATTTCAAAAAAAATCTACCTTGTCGTTTTCGAAAAAAAATTAAACATTTTTTAAAAATCCAAAAAATATTTTTTTTTAACTTTGGCACTCATTTCTGATAATATTTTTTGGAAGCTTATGAATAAAAAATGATTGCAATCAGCCATACCGTTTTGAAGAATATCGAAAGTAAAAAATTGGTTCTTTGAGAAGTACCATTGATAACAAGTTTTTTGGAAAATAGTTTCTCACTCAAAGGTAGCCATTACCAAAAGTAGTAGGTATTTATATTGAATATTTAAGAAAAGTTGTGAAGCCCTTTAACAAGTTTGATCAAAATCTCGAGTTCGATTTTTTTACGAATGATGCGCAACTTATCATATAGCACCCAAACATATATCGCAACAATCTAGTACAAAATCAAGATTGATAAAAGGGGTATTAGTAATTATAAGGTATAGTTATGTTCTAAGTTAACTTAAAAGAAAATATTCTTTCAGGGCTCTGGTCAGTCATAGAAAATGTTTAATAAAATGGTTAAAGTTTTTCAAGGGCACGGGGTAGGTACTTCAACTGTGGTGTACTCGCAAAAAAAACTCGGCACCTCATTTGAGTTATTAAAAAAAAAAAACAATTATGTATGCCATTTGAAAATTCACTTAATGGTCATTCAAGGTCAGCTTAGTTTCAGTTATTGGTCAGGCAAACATTTTGAATTTTTTAAATTTTGCAAGGTCATATCGATTTTTGGCCCTCATTTATGGGATATTAGCAAAAAATGTATAGTATTTTAAAGGTCACTAGGACGTGATAAAAGGTTAACTTGTTTTAGTAATTCGTATGATTTCTTAAAGTTTTTGTTTTTTAATGTTATGGACGATTTTTGGCACCTTATTTGTTTGATTTTTGCAAAAAAAGTTATAACAACTGAAAGTCAATATATTTCAGTAAACAAATGCGTAGAGTAAGATAAAATATGAATAAGTTCGGGTTTAGCAACTCAAAAAATCACTAAATTTATTCTTCAATTACTTAAATACTTCAATTTAATTGTATTTTTTTTTATTGTTGCAAGATGAAAAAATTCTAAAATAGGAAAGTACTACCCCCATATATATAAAGCGATATAAATATCTTTGTAATCAAACACTCAATCTTAAAAACACATTTAATTTTTTCATACATCATGTCAAAATATGTTCATCTCCCCATCATTGCAATTTTACGTTTGTCTATCTGTCAAGCAAATCGACAGCTTTCGAAAGAAGATTCACAAACTGATTGTCAAGGTTCGAGTGCTTTAATATTATATACGATGTTTCTAGGTATGTTTGTATGAATATATGTAGTATGTATGTATGTATGTATGTACGTTTGTATGTACAATGTATAAGTACGATGTCAGTCTTTTAGATATTAAATTTGATAAGAACCATCAGAGCGTTCTCACTATCTCATCAGTATTATTGATGAGATTGATGTGTGTTCAATGATGATGATGACGATGATGAAAATGGTGTGGTGTTTTCTTATAGTTCTCCTGCAAAATAGAAAAATCCAATCTTGACATACATAATGTATAATCGTACACACACACACACAATGTTATCCTTGTTAAACAATTTCAACTAAATGGAATGATGGTCGTATGCTCAAGAGGGCGGATATAATTGTACATTATTTGCACTCATAGAGATAAAAGGAAGAAGAGTCGTATTCCTGGTCCTCGTACTTGTTCTTGTCATTCATCATCAGTCATATATTCGTTACTTTCGCTAGAATAGACAACAAATAGAGGAAAAAGCTATCATGTGATGATCATCTTATGTTCAGATTTTGGTCACTTTATTGGAAAATTGTTAATTCATTTTGGTCTTTTGAACATATGATGAAACTGAGTGTTTTTTCCTTATTTGAGAGGGGCGGATGTGACCTTCGAGCCATTATTGAAAGAAATGCATCCCCTATCACCAAAAGGCACTAACTATGATGCTTGCAAAAATTGCAAAATGTCTCATTCTAAATGTGAGACAAAAATTTGTCAAAAATTATGAAAAATGTAAATAACCTCGAGCTTCTACCAAAGGCGTCTTTTAGTAAACTTTTTATTACAAGAAAAACACATAACATAACTTAAAAATAATATTTTTACGATTTCAAGGAATCAATCTAAAGAAATAAGCACAAATATTGCATGATTAAAAATTTCAGAAAAAATACTCATATTTTTTCATTGAAAAATGATGATTTTGAAAACTAACGTTCGTGCATGAAATTTTCAAATATATTTGAATTATTATTCCCCAAACTATTCAATAACAACAATTAATTGTGTTTATCCATATGCATACAGTCTAGTACAATAATTAACAACTCATTCAATGAATAGAACGAAACAAAAATCCAAAGACCATCATCATCTGTTGAATAAACAAATAACGCACCAATGAACTCGTAAAAATTCACGTGTTTATAGTAAAAAAAAAGTTGAAAAAACACATCGTACAAAATATGATTATCAAAAAAAAGCCTCATAATATGAAACGAGCAATAAACAGATTGGGTTTTTATTATTTCTTTGTGTAAATATAGTTTGAGAAAATTTTATGATTTGCGTACCATATAGAACGCATGCAGGGTAAATTATTATTCATCCATAGTGATGGACTAGGATGAGATGACGCCCTTCCCTAATATATTTGTACATATGTACGATGTACCCTATAGAGTGAGTCAAATAGAACCAACTTACTTTTGACTTGCTCTAAATAAAATTTGGCCAACTTGTCCGGCTGCGTCTGCAGCTCCGTCTGCAGCTGCGTCACGTTGTTTTAAAATCATTGAATTTGTGTGCATAGGCGGAGCTGCAGATGCAGCTGGACAAGTTGGCTATCTTTTAACTTTTGCTTTTTTACGTTTCAAAATTGCGAGCGCAACCGAGTATTAAGATAGGGGTTGAAGTGATTTTTAAACTCTTTTCAATTTCTCATAAAGACGTAAAGCCATTTTAGCTTCTCTTTCATCATAATCCATTTTTATTTTTGTTTTTATTTTTATTTTCGAAATTGAAATGTCAGAAAGCTGTACAGCTGCATTGTGGGCACGTACAAAAAATCACGTACAACACTTTTTGGCAGCTATTCCATCTGCAGCTGCAGCTCCAGTTGCAGCACTCTATTCTGTTCAGGCAGTTAGTATAAGCCTAAAAGGGTGGTATGATTTTCTTCAAATTTTGGTACAGAGCAGTTTTGTATGTGATTCCTTAGTCCCCTTTCACACGAAGAAACAAGTTGCTGGAGATTTTTTTGACGTTTTCTTTTAATCTCCTTAAAAATCTCTTGTACCTTTCATACGAGGAAACAAATCTCCAGGCAATTTTTGAAATTTCCTTTGAAAGTCTATTGGTTGAACACACCTAAGCCTAGATGTGAAAGGAAATGCCAAAAAATCTCCTCAAATCCTCGACCGGG
Source organism: Dasysyrphus tricinctus (assembly GCA_963921185.1). Classification (NCBI taxonomy): domain Eukaryota; kingdom Metazoa; phylum Arthropoda; class Insecta; order Diptera; family Syrphidae; genus Dasysyrphus; species Dasysyrphus tricinctus. The sequence goes on along the minus strand of OY992531.1, from coordinate 239,667,908 downwards.
GAGATTATGTACGCCCCTCTTTCCTCCTGCCTTTCTCACCGAGGAACTAAAAGTTGCTGGCAACTCAGTTTCCTCGTGTGAAAGGGCACTTAGACAGAGGAACACTTTGAAGCTGCCACTATAGCTACTCTGGCTTTTCGGTACTTAATTTTTTTCGAAAATTTGAATTTTCGAAAATTTGTGTTTTCGTTAATTTGGGCTTTCGGTTCTTTGGACTTTGGGTAGGTACTTTGTGTTTTCGGTACTTTGGGTTTTCGATGCTTTTAGCTTAGGTACTTTGGATTTTCCACACATTAAGACTTCGGTAGGGTTCTCAATACTTTTGGTTTTCGCTACTTTGGGTTTTCTGTACTTTGAGTTTTTGGTACTCTAGGTACTTTGGGTTTTCAGTACTTTTGGATTTCGGTACCTTTGATTTTGGGTGATTTTTGCTATAGGTACTTAGGATATTCAATACTTTGGATTTTCGATAGTTTGATTTTTCGATACTTTGAGTATTCGATACTTTGGACTTTTGATTGTCAATACTTTGGAATTTTGGTACTTTGGGTTTTTGGTTCTTTGGGATTTCTGTACTTTGAATTTAAGTATTTACTTTATAGGTTTTCGGTAAATTGGGCTTTCAGTACTTTGGGTTTTCAGAACCTTTGGGTTTTCGGTAGTCTGGGTTTCCAGTATTCTTGATCTTCAAAACTTCCAGCTTACAGAATAGTGCAGCAATCAGAAGAGCAAAATTTCAACAGATGGAACTGAAGAAAGAAGAATTTTGAAAAGCAGAACTTTCATAAAAAAAATAAAAAAAAAACTACGACGAACAGAATTTTTAAATCTGAATTTCGACTCGCTGCGCTCCCTGGGTAAAATCCTTTTAGTGTCCGCAAAATTGTTAAAAATAAGCAAGCTCTTAGCAAATAGTAAAATTGTACTGTTATATAGGTGATTATGACCAATGGTTTGAAGTGATACATATTAAATAATAATATATTATTAAAATTCAAGAATCAAGCACTTTTGTTTTCCATTTTCGTCATATGGACGAAAACACTATCCACCGCCCTTTTTTTTAAATAGAGCCATACCTCACCAAACTGCATATTAATAAATCCGGCACTGCTTCCATCATAAAAACCATCAATCCATCAGTTTTGCGGCGAGTTGGAAATATTATTATGGCTAAAATTTTTATAATTTTATATTAACCCACATAGTGAATCTTTTAGCGTAGGTATTTAGTATTTACAGCTAAAAATGTGTGTTTATTAAAAATTTGGTTTGTTTTGGAACCACAGAGTTTAATAAGAAAAAAAACAATTTCATGGGGTGGCAGCTTGTTTGTAAGCAGAAGTAGAATTTTTATGGTATTAATAAAAAAAAATTAAATAATTTATGAGTTAAACAAAATAAAAATACATATTTTTTTCAAATAATTGCTGCAAATATTATGTTTTGCTTGTGTATAACCAAGCGGTCGTTAGATAGTTAATTTTTTGCAAAAATATGTATAATTAATGGTAACAAGCTTATTTAGTGGTTTAATAAATTGGCTGCATGTGCCTAACATGTTGTTGGAGTGTGTCTTATAATCTCTTCAAAATTTCGTTGTTTTATTTTATAATTTTTATTTTATTTTTGTGCCGTGAAATAACACAGCGTTTTTTGTGAGTGACGATGTTTCGAGACAACTGTTAATTCCGCATCGCACACAAGAACTTTGGTGAATTTTTCATCAGGATTTGAGCTTTCAGTCGTAAAAAATCTAACTGACACAGAAGCTAAGCACCGTGGACTTGCTGATTTGGCTCTGATGCAGTTGAAGCGGTCCCTAATTTCAGCAAACAAAAATCATCTTCAACAAAGTAACTAATTAATGTATCGAATCAAAGCAATGAATTAAAGTAAGGGTTAAGTGCCTTGCATATAGGCTGCGAATAGCGAATTTCGAACTGTCACGAATTTTGACATTTATTTCACAGGTCGCCAACAGATGCGAACTGTCATGAAAACAAACCAGTAAAATGTGTGCTAAAAAAATTTGAGGGTAAGTTCGAGCGAGTTTTTCATTCACAGATTTGTGGAATGCGTCCTGATGTTGTGGATTGCGAACAAGTGTTTGACAGTTCACAAAAAATATTTTGTTATGGTCGCGTTGAAAACATAAAAATGCTATAAATTTTACAATTTAAACTAAGGCTGGGTGATAGAAAAATGTGAGGTTAAATTCGAGCGAGTTTATCATTCCCTGCTTTGTGGATTGTGGAATGCGTCTTGATGTTGTGGCTTAGCGTTTGACAGTTCGCAGAAAATATCTTGTTGGTCACTTAATCTTAGGGCGTGTAATGTTTTGAAGTTCGTAGATAGGATCGTTTATTCACTTTATCGAAAAGTCAAAACAAGAATAAGTTGATATTTGCTCTTGGAACTGTCTAATGCTACATTTTCACCTTACGCTAATCTGAGATTTAATAAGATTTACCGCAAATCTCCTTTAAATCTATGGCTGAATCATTGTATATCCACTCTATAGTATTCTCATGAAACACGATTTTGTAGGTTGACATTTGGTCGATTGGTTCGCTGTGATCGCCTTACCGAGATCCCTTAACAAAGATTAGAATCACATTTGGATGCATAGATGCCCACGGGCTTTTTTTCTTCATGAGAATACTATAGAATTTATATACAATGGCTGAATTCAGTTCTTCACAGAGGAAACATTCTATCTCACTTCCTCTTTATGAGAAAAAATGAAACAACATTTGCATTTTAAAAGGGGCTGTCAAAGTAAATCTTTTCTAAATCTTTTTGTGCGGTGGAAACACCAAATAGATTTATTAGTTCTGAGTTGAGATAATCCTTTGGTGGAAACATAGCATACCTAAACTAATTTATTCACATTCGCCAAGCCACAGCTTATGTGAAAAGTGCTTTGAAGTAACGAATAAAAGTAACGAATTAAAATAACGAATCAAGTTACCACCGTCGCGTCATCCATATATGTCCAGGGAAATCGTCACACGACTCTATCTGACATATGGAACTTTGTTTTTCAGTGAACACATCACTCATTTTACCAAATCACCTTCTCACTCACACTTTCGAGATGTCATTGTATTCAACGTCCTGTCCTGCAACCGGGTGGGGCACAGAGCGTCATTGTATTGAGGGATATCATTCCCCTCTCATCATTAAATATTTCAGAATCTTTGTGTTTTTTTTTCAGTTCTAGTGCATATAACATATTTTCACTAACAGAGGGCGTTAAGGGGGTAATAACACCATAACCCTGTTCCTTGGTTAGTCCCAAACAGTTTCAAACAGTTTCAGACCGCCAGATTTAGTGCGGACCAGTACAATTTTACACTTGTAAAACGGGTTTGCACTAAATCTGGGGGTTTCAAACTGTTTGCAACTCGGTAAGGAACACACCTTATGATTTCACTATCGCGATTCGCTGAATTAGTTGGTAATGCATTTCTGCAATGGAACTTATGATTAAAAAGGAATTGCTTCTTACTAAACTTAAAGGGGCCTTATTGATAATACAAATTTGAGCATAGACATCCTCTGATATTATAAACAAAAATCTCAACACATAAACGTCACTTCATTAATCTGTCAACGTCCAAAGTGACAGGTGACATATTACTGCACTGAGGGCTAGTTCACAGCTAATTTTCTTTCAGAAATGATTATTATTATTGTGACTGGTAAATTATCCAATGAATGATTTTAGGGTATACTTGCATACCTACTACCACCTAAAGCCTCAACTTTTAATGCTTCTAGAACTTTTGCTATGTGAGCTTTGAAAGTGGGTTGGGCTTATTGTCCAACATAACCAAAGAAACAATATCTCTATTGCCGCATACTCGTATAAGGGTGTGTTTTTCCATCCCCAATTGAATAATATTTCATAACTTGTAAGTTTCATATAATAACTTTGTGCGCATTCACATTCAAGAAAAGATGGAGTTTTTCTTTTTATTAAAGAATAAAATGGCGTTTAATTTTTGCGTGGTAAATTTTCTTTATCATAAATGAAAAAATGTACGAAATAGTTCAGCTAGAAACTTTTCTCTTTTTCGTCTTAAATATAAATCAAATTACATTCATTAAATGCTTTTGAAATAAAAAAAATAAATCAAATGGCTTTATACCGTTATCGCAGCCAAGATTATGTGCCTATACCTCTAGCAATTCCTGACTCTCTCTACATATACCTTATACCTATACCTATACCTTAAGGTGAAATTTCCAATTCAATATAAATTAAACCAGACGAGTGCACTAGAGATCCTCAGTCAAAACCACATCTCTATATCCTCGAAATTAGAAGTTGCGGCCATGAAGAATTCCACCCCATCACAATCATTTGGATGATGGAGCTCCAATGAGAATCCCCCTCGCCCCCTCCCCCATTATATCGGTTCGTTTCGAAGCATCGAAGGGATTCCTTTCTTTCTTTTTGATAAATTTTCTTCTTTTGTGTTATGAGTATAACTATAAGACCCTGTGGCATCATGAAAACGTGAACTCTATATCTCTATAACACACATATGGATGATGCTCTTCAGAAAAACATCAGACTTTCTGTGAAATGAGAACGATAGGAATGGCGAATGGGTGAAAAGTTCTGAAAAGCATTTTGTGGATAATTCAAAATGAAAATCCTGATAAGAATTTTCTATCTCCGCCATCTTTTAGAGATGATTTTTCTGGTACGTCGTCGTCGACGTTCTCATCCTCATCCTCTTCCTCTCTTGCCAGGTTTCAAAGCCATCACCCGTTCCTATAATGTGTGTAGACCAAGTTATGTATAGGGTGGGAGGGTTTAGGTGTACCTATATACATAAATACATAGTTTTTTAGGTTAGATGTACACTCAACTCTATATAACCCTACCTACATAAATGAGAACTAAAAGGATGAGAAAACTCTTGAAGCAAGGTTCTTTTAGACTTAAAAGATTCCAATGCACCCTCATTGTGCACGAAAAATGTTACCTTCATATCCTCATTGAGGTTGAGGCTAATGTCCAGAAGTATACCTGAAACTCATGGCCTCTATCAAACCATGGCATTCGAAAAAAAAGGCACAAAAAAAACGAGCTATATGATGGGGGTGAAGAAAATCGACCCGGACACAGAACTATAAATTGGGGAAACTATACCAAAGATGCCTCTGAACTGAAATGGTCGGTCATACGTATATACCATCAAAAGAGGGTGGGCTATATGGTCTATGGAGCGCCCCAGCCTTTCTTTCAACTATACTATACTCTAAAGAGCAAAACCAAAGGAACGTGGTCAAAGGAATCAACAAACGGATTTTAAAGTTTGTGTTCAGCTTCAGGTTCTAGAAAATTTTTCCCTCTTATCTAGTTTTATTGTCGATGACGCTCAGGCATATCTCCTTTCACATCTGCGAGGGAGTAGGAGGTGGGGTAGTGGGTGAGGAAAAATATCTAGCTGTGTGTGGTATTTATGTGATTATGGATGGGCTGGTGGCTGAAGAGATGGAGAAATTTTAGTTGAATGCATCTTCATAGATAGGAGGAACAGGAGAGGAGCATTACAGACCAGAACTAGCTATATCTGGGCCGGAAGTGGGATGCGGTACTGGTATAGCAATTTGATGAAAAACTTCTTTCCAGCTAAAAGATATAGACAGGTGTGTAGAATATAGGTACGTATTATATAGCATCCAACAGAACAGAAGAAGTTTTGAGAATGCTCTCTTAAAATTTTTGGATTCTCAATTTCCTAACGAAGAAATTGTTAAGAGTGGGTTGGTTCTTTTTTGGGGTATAGTCGTAGTCATAGACATGCCTCTAACTATACTGACGTTAAATTTCATATCCCGTAAAGAAAAGCTGAAGCACTGCCAGAAGGCCCAGCATTTTTAATCTTCTTCTTTTGGGTCTTTTAACTTTGATGGAGGAAAATTTACCAAATATATAGGGGACCAACGAAAAGGTAAAGAAGTATAAAAAGAAGCTCCAGATGTGGTTAGATATTATATAGGTATATTTGATTTTAACAGAAGGTTTGGTGTAAAGGTACATATTAGATGTATAGGCATTATAAGGGAGCATCTAAAAAACACTACGAAGGTATACAACGAAAATAATTGAAAACATTTGAAGCGTATAATTTATAATAGGTTATGATAGGGGTGGTGTTATTTGTTAAGGATGGACATTTGTAATGATCAAAAACAATGTCCCTTAAACCAAATTTATTTTTAACTTGTATGTAAGAAGGTACCTATAGTTGTTTTAATTAAATATAAATAGTAAAATAATTTTAGATTTTTTATTTAAAGCCCGCACCGATTATATTTAAAGAAAAAAAAATAACAGCAAGAAATGTATCGATGTTTTCGTAGAAACTATCGACGATATTGACATACATATGTACATCGACAGTTTTTTTTTATTTTGAATACACAAGGTGTTCTTCCATTAAGTTTGTTTTCTCTAGCGCATATTTAAGTTTAAGACTTCTCATCAAAAAGTACATCTTTTTTACTTACCTATGACCATTGTTTATATCATGGTACTATATTAGCCCCGAATTTCTCAAAAACCTAAGTTTGACAGGTAAAACACAAAATTTAGAAGCAATACTGATAAAAAAAAAAAAAAATTATCTGTATTTCATGTTTCATTTCAGACCCACGTAGAGGGCGTGATGACACACTCCATTATGCCAGTGCTGTCGAATCAAAATTGAAGTAATGTTTTTTTTTATTCAGCAAAGTGTTGCTAAATTTTTTTCAAAAGATTATCAGTTTCTGATAGGAGAAATTTTCATTTTCACATACCAATTTGATCTTCTCTTGCACACATTTCTTATATACTACGTTTTGCGCAAATTTTAAAACATTATGGGGTACCTTTACTCAGAGACTGGGCCATATGCATAAACGGTAGTAAGTGCTTTTACTGGTAAATTTTGATAGTATTTACTAGTTGTCATATGCATAAAACCGAAGTAAATACTGAACAACTAGTATTTACTGGAGGTTAAAGTATTTACTGGTTTCCGATGAATTTAGCCAGTAAATACTTTTAATGTTATGCATAAAAACTAGTAAGTACTTTTTATTTCCAGTATTTACTGCAAATTGTTCAAGTTTGTAAAAACCAACTTGAAGATTTGATAGTAAATACTTTTGTATGCTGAATGCAAAAATTCACAGTCGTGAGTCAGAAAAAGTGGAGCAGAAAGTAGAAAAAGAAGACATACCAAAGAGGTGTGTGTTCTATTAAAAGTTATAATTCTGCAAGCTGCTCTCGAGATCGAAAATCACATGTGAACACAGTTATGAGATTAGCTAACAAAGTGGTAGACAGCTATACGCGAGAGAACTCTTGAGAGTTTTCTATTGAAATTATTCTCAAATAAACACACACCTTAAGCCCATAAGTACAAAACAAAAGTGTTTACAAAAGAGGAAATAGAACGGTAAATTATAAAAGAAATTCAAAACAACAGCTTCCAATTTCACGATAACACATTCATTCAGTATATACTACCAATTTTGGGTGAATCAGTAGTACTTACTTGGATTAATTCAGTATTTACTACTAGTATGTGGTTACTAGTATAAACTTTATTTTATGCATACCAAACACAGTAAATACTATAAGTTTCAGCTTCTACTAGTAGTACCAGTATTTACTTTAACCTTCTACTGGTAGTAAATACTTAATTTTTATGCATATGCACCTTTGTCTAAGCTATTGCTATGGCAAAAATGGAGTTTATCTTAATGAGACTTCATCAGGTTAACTTCATTTTTGCCTAGCAACAACTTAAACAACATCTATGAATATGCCTCAATTATTTTAGTAGGTACTGAATGCTTTCGACAGCACTGGCACAATGGAGTGTGTAGCTTTTGTGTGTTTTTTGAAGCACATTAGACCTGGACAGGAAAAGTAGACAATTTCTATTTTTAAACTAAAAACTAATTTTACCCCCGTAGCTGCAAGTGAAAAATTGAACTTGTATCCCTGTTTTCCCTTATCTATAACATTACCTATAATAATTCACCAAAATGGATCTAGATCTGAATTTGGATCCGGGTTTTCGTGGCTCTTTTTGAATATCCGGATATCAAACGCTATCATGATAGTTCGAATCAAGGTACTATCCTTGTTCAAAATATCAGTAACCGAGTTTAACAAGCATCTTCTGCTAGGCTTGAGCAGGTCTAATGAGTCACTTATGTATTTAAAAGAGCAGCTTCGAATTCTGGAGTCCGTTTTTTTTTTGTAACCGGCGGTGGAAAGGCAAAGCTGGTTGTTCTTACTATAGCAGTTGTTACTTGGAAATGAAAACGGAGTAGTTAATTTAACTGTACAAGGTTATTTTGAAAGTCTTTTTTGATGGCCTGGCCAGTTTTCTGTCATCAGGCAGCTGAATTTCAATGTTTCTGAAGTTTATGGTTCAGCGTATATTCTTTCTAACCTTTTTGGTCCCTAAAAAGCAAAAAAGTACAAATTTAGTGCAGATTGAAGATAAATCGGAGACAGATCAAAAACTAATTGAAGACAAGTCGAAGACGGTTTGAAGAAGAATCGAAGATGGACATACGAACTGAAGACGGGCCTAGGACGGATTGATGACAGATTGAAGAATGATCAAAGAAAGACCGAAGACCAGGTCATAATTAATAAAATAAATTGGGTGGGCAACAGCTCGTGGAGAACCAGGGCCTACTGACTTACAACTCTCAACCATTCCTGTGTGCGTGTTGTTGGCAGGAATGGAGGGGCCTACAGGTTTTGCCGAGTCCGAACGGCTAAATGAGAGGCACTTATTCATGACAAGTATACTCTTGGGGGATTTTTCAGTTCCTCGCAAGAGGCAGTACCTCGGACCAGATGATAGATATCGATGAAGAATTGGAGACAATTCGAAATTCAAAAACGGATCGACGATGGACTTTACGGATTGAGGACAGAGGTCTTCGATTAAAAATGGATGGAAGATGGATTCAAGACGGTTCAAAAATGAACTAATTGAAGACAGGTTGAAAAATGAACTAATATGGATCCAAGACGCTTCGAAGGCGAAAGTGAAGATGCATCGAAAACGGGTTGAGGCTTGATAAAAGATGGATCGAGACAAATTTTGAGACGGATCGATGACGAACTGGAGATGAACCGATGACGCATTGAAGTTGGATAAAAAGGCGGATCGAAGATGGATCGAAGACGGATCGAAAACAGATCAAAGATGGATCGAAGATTGATCGAAGACGGATCGAAGACGGATCGAAGACGGATCGAAGACGGATCGAAGATTGATTGAAGACGGATCGAAGACGGATCGAAGACGGATCGAAGACGGATCGAAGACGGATCGAAGACTGATCGAAGACTGATCGAAGACTGATTGAAGACTGATCGAAGACGGAACGAAGATGGATCGAAGTTGGGTTAAAGAAGGATTGAAGTCGGAAAGAAGACGGATCAAAGATGGATCGAAGACGCATCGAAGTCTGATCAAAGATGGATCAAAGACGGATCGAAGACGGATCGAAGATAGATCAAAGACGGATCGATGTTAGAACGAAACAGATCGAGGACAGACTAGAGACAAATCATATACGGATGGATAGAAGATGCTTCGAAGACTGATTGAAGATATATTGAAGACAAATCGCAATCGGATCGATGATTTTATCGAATATGAATTGAAGATAAACCAATGACCGGTTGAAGACAGATTTCAAATGAAAGTGCAAAAATTAATCCGACCTGAAAGAAGAGGAACCTCAAGGCTGGCATTGCCTTCTACATGGTTTAAGCCAGTAAAAGTTGAATTAAAGACGTATCGAAATCGGATTGATGATAGATCGTGAATTGCTGGCATACCGAAAGGGATGCGAGGGATTGCTTTCCCTATCAAATGACTATCTAGATAGTGTTTCAAAACATTTTTTGTACTATGCCCCCCAAAACTTTTCCAAAATTATTATGCTCCCCTTGTTTAATATTTAAACTCAATCGAGCTGAGTTGCAAATATCGATGCAGTAAACATGATTTTTTTGTGTTCACAGAGAAGACTAAAGCATGTGGAATTTGGCCCATGTTCATATTCTTCGCAAAATAGCTTGAAAAAACTTTCACACTTGGCACCACCTTTAATAGATTTTTTGGAAAGACCCTGTAATATCCTTTATTTGCTATTACATGACGACTTTTGAGTCGTTACTTTTTTCGAAATTAAATGAGTGCGAAGGTGAGATCAGATATTTTTGCCCGTTCGTTTTCATGTTATTTCGAAAAAAGTCATGGCTCAAAAGGCATCGTGTAATAACAGATTTCTTAGTATAGGAAAATTGAGCGCGGACTTTTTTCGAAATTAAACGAGTTCGAAAGTGAGTTTTGAAAGTCCTTCTTCTTCGCAATCATTTAATTTCGAAATCTTAAACGGGTCTTATGCACCCAATGAAAAATTGCTGCCTTTTGAATTCGAATTAGCCCCCTGATGTGATGTGTGGGTCCTAAACGTTTGGAGACACTGATGTAGATGGTAAGGGATGGCTGCCTTAAGCTGGGCATTCACGTTCAGATAGTCGTAGGGATGGTCGCAAGGAATTGTATAGATCAATTCAATTTTGAATGGACGTCAAGTGTATTGAAGTTCCTTGCGAACCTTGCCGTCCCTACAACTGTTTTAACGTCAATGCCAAGCTTTATGCTTGAGTCAGTCACTAACTTCTCGATCATCATTTAAAATTGCTGTAAACAATAGTGCTGAAATCGATTTAAATCATCTTTTTATATATAAAAATAAAGAAGATTAACTAGACAATTGAATTTTGTTAGCTTCATCTTCCTATCAATAGACAATACGAATACGTACTACCCGCAGTCGTTTATATTATTATGCTTCAAGTTTTTATATTCTACTTTTATGCTTTAACTTAACCCATCAGGAAATCCCTTATTCTGGTAAGATATTATTCGCTTTACTGGAGGACAATAGTAGATATGTCCTCCGTCTGAAATCTAACAAATGAGGGGTGCATCAGCAGCGATTTCACCAGTCTGAAGTGGCAGAGTGTAAATTGAGACCATTGTCTGTTGCAGATTGATTTTTTTTTCCTTACCCTGCGAGAGGGATGAGTTAAACAGCATCAGCAGGCAGATCCACAACACAACCCAAATACCAAACCCACGACATAAAACTGGAAATATTTCCGCATCTGAAAGATGAAATGTACATTAGCTCAGTCAAAAAAAAAAATTGTATATAGATCAGAAGAGAAAAAAAAAGGGTGTCGGATGGCACATCATCATTGATGGTGAATATCCTTTCTAATTTTTCCGGACCCCTCTATGCAAACAACAAGTGAGTTTCTGGCAATTTGTCGCTGGAAATAAAAAGCAAGAAAGGTGGCATATGGGTAGCAAACAATACCAGCAATTCCGGATTGCCTTGAAATAGATACCTATACCTATCTTTTACTCCTGGAAAATGCAGTGGGTGGAGGAGCGAGATGACAACGACGCGAAGCACGCACAATGAGGAGGTAAAGTAATTCTGACGAAGGACACAAAGGACGACTAAATCATTTTTTCGGATGACTTGCCGCCAATCTCATACTCATCCTCTTCCTTTATGTTTCTACACAAGCTACAACACAACTAAAAGATAAAGAAGCCATCTTCCCTGCTGATTCTGCGATGCTTTCTGTATTTACGCTTAACTTTGTTTCACTTCTTTATTGTTGGGGTTAAAGGCGCTGAGCTATATTTATATGCTGTATCTATGTTGGCTTCGGTTCGTTGTAACATTTTAATGCCATTATGGTTAAATTTTGGCATAAAATCTGTGGGTGTGTCTGTCGGCCGTTATACTATATTGTTGCTGGTGCGTTAATGATCCTTTATTGAGTCGCGATATAGAGAGTATTATGACAAATTGATTCTGGTCATGTACCTACATAGCCTTTGGTGTCAATGTGAATGGAGATTTACAGTTGATCATTAATTTAATTAACTTAAAGGGGAAACATTTTCGGCTTATATTTGCTATCAATTTGTCAAAATTGTCATGGTCACCATCTGTTTATTTCATGAACGTTTAGTTGCATTCGGGGATAGCTTTTGACCAAAACCAACACTAGGTATATAGTTTAGTATGTTGATGTTGACTTCTTAGTATTAAAAATGAAACTTTACACTAGTATTTGAAATAAGTTTGAACTTATTATAAAAATAGGTTTAAATGAAAGCAGAGAAAAAACTGTGAAACTGAGGGTAAGAAATCATTTAGAACTTTAACAGCCCTATTATTGACACGATTCAAAACTAGTTTTAACGTAAAACTAGTTCTATAAAGTCTGGGGCTCAGAACTCAGGATGGTTCAGGGAGGCCCCCCATACCTAAAGTTCCAATAATCCATTTCCTTCCCCCTCCTTATACCTACCTTGACCTACACCCAGGGGAGCACAATGGATCCATTGAGATCCGAGTGAGGTGATGCGATCTTCTCGTATCATCACCCCATTTAACCTAACCTATATAGTCTGGGAGCCCACCGTAAGATTACCTATCTCATCGCGGCCACGCAAAAATTGGATGCCAACCGATAGCTTTAGTCCAAACATTTACAAAACTGCTGGTCGGACAAGCTAGCAATAGCAATAGGACAATATAAGCAACTTATATAAATTGGGTATCAAATGAAAGCTAGGACTGTCCTCTATACGATAGAAATGGTCGGACAGAGTGTTTTTGGCTGTTGCCACGAGTCCGACCACTTTTCTAAAATTAGAGATTTTGTGCATCCTTGGATGAAAAAAAAGTGGTTAAGGCCACTTTCTTAACCATTTGAAATGATTTTACTCAGTTTTCCCTGATGTAAGACGCAGTGTTAAAAAAGACCATTTTTAAAAAAAACAGTCGGACTCGCCGTTACAGCCAAAAAAAGTCAGTCCGACCAATGGTATCGTGTAGAGGACAGTCATAGCTTTCAGTTGATACCCCATTTATATAAGTTGCTTATATTATAGGTACATTAAGCGGAAAATGCAACCTGAAAATTGCATTTTCTAACCATTGCGACCAGATAAAGCTTGCCCAACCAGCAGTTTTGTAAATGTTTGGACTAAAGCTATCGGTTGGCATCCAATTTTTGTGAGGCTGCGATGAGATAGGTGGACTCCCAGACTATATAGAACTAGTTTTACTTTAAAACTAGTTTTGAATCGTGTCAATAATAGGGCTGTAATGCTTTTCATAATAAATTAGACATAAAACAGATTACTTAAACGTTTCTTTGACTTTTGTTACTACTAAAAATGCAGGGAACGTCATATTCGTATGTGCACAAAGAATTCTCATAGAAGATGCTAAATAAAAATTGGTATTAAATGTCTTCCAAATGCCTTCTTGTGTTACCAACAACCAAGTATTCCTCAAAAAAGTTTCTTTCGAAAGGAAAAAACAATTGCAAGTTTGAATTTGTATTATTTGTCGTGAGAAAGAGACTTTAAGTAAACATTTTGTTTGACATGAAAAAGTAAAGAAAAGTATTTTAAGATGTAGTTATTGTTTAATTTTCTTATGTACAATGCACATTGTGCATACTAGCACATACATAAATAGAAAGTTTTGAACTTTGAAGAAATACAAATAGACTAAGAGCCCACAGCAGATTTTGGGTGTGAGTGATAGGTATAGGCGTCAAAAGCTTCAGTAAAGGCTATTCAAAAAATCAAAGTCTTGCAGTCAGTTATTAAACAAAGCATCGAAAAAAAATATGAATGCAACTTCGAGGCGTAATTTTTCACCTAGAGTCTTAAATTTCTTAAACGGTCTGGCAGGGCAAACTATGGTCTCGGATTCCATGATCCGAGGAGCTTATCTAGGCAAGGGTGAAACTAATTTCGGCTAAAACAATTCTCCTCGAAGTCATACCTATTTTTTTTTTTTTTATGCAATGTTTAATTAAATCCGATTGTGGACTGAAAGGCTTTGATTTTTACTTGCGATTATAGGTACTATAAGGCAAGTTTTGGATTCGTGCAAAAAAAAATTTTGAGATAACAATCAAACATGATATTACGATGATAGAGAACACCAAAAAAGTGGGTGGCACAATTCTGTCTGTCTGTCTGTCTGTCCGTCTGTCTGTCTGTCTGTTCGTCTACAGCCTAAACGGCTCGATCGATTTTCTTCAAACTTAGTGGTTTTTGGTGATTATGTCCACACGTTTTTTTCATTTTTTTTAGAATCAAAAATAACGGTACCTGCCATACAATTTTTTTTAGCAATCTTACATTATCGTATTTTTCTCAAAAACGGCTCGACAACTTTTCTTTGAAAAAATTCAATGAATTTATTTTAGTAAAGGCTTTCTTTGGGTGGAAAACCATTTTCAAAAATGGTTATTAATGGTACCTCCCAAAGAACCATTTTTTTATTTTCTTTAAAACGGTGCGACCGATTTCAATTATTTTTTTTACACAGATTCTTCTGAAAAATATGAACAGTTTTGTGTACCAAAATTTTTGAAAAAATATTTTTTGGATTTTTAAAAAAATGTTTCAAAATTTTGTTTGGAAAATCAAATATTTCGAAAACGACATTATCGATTTTTTGAAACTCGATATTTAAGACATTTTTAGTAGGTACTCTCTAAAATATTTTTAGAAAAAAATTTACATTTATGTAAAAATAACGGTGCTTTCCATACAAAAGTTAAAAAACCGCAAAGGAAAATATTTTTTTTCTCAAAAACGACTCCTACGATTTTGATTAAACTTTTTCTATATACTTAAATTAGTACGATCTACTATCAAAAATTATAAAATTTTACGCTTAGCAACTATTAATAGTACCTGTCATAGAACGTATTTTTTTATTTTGAATTTTCTCGTTATCGACTTAACGGATCTAGATGAATTTTCTTATGTACAAAATTCAGATAAGATCAAATAATATTGCATATCGAAATTTTCAAAAAAAAATTTTTGGATTTTCAAAAAAAGTTTCAAAATTTGTTTTGGAAAATTCGATATCTCAAAAACGGGTTGACAATTTTTTTTCAAATTTTGTTTTTATATACGCATAAATATATACTTTAGATTTGCATACCAAAATTTGTTCTTAAAAATGTTTTAAGAATTTTATATATAAAAAATTAATTTTTTTTAAAACCTCTCTAAACGATTTTAAATTTTTTCTTCCCATACAATTATATTAAATCAAGAATTAAGATGGCACTCTTTTTTTCCACATCAAACTGTCAAAAGAGTTGTTTTATCCAATTTAAATGGCGTATTTCATGCTTCTCTATTTTTATTCTCTCATAATTTCCATGTTTTGATATACAATTTTCTTAAGCCCACAGTGTCTTGAACATAAGAGCAAGTACGTGTGACCCAGTCGTGCATTTTATTTGAATAACCTTTACTGCAGCTTTCGACGCCTATACTTCTTTTTTTGCTATCACTCACACGCAAAATCTGTTGTGGGCTATCAACATACATTATGTACATATGTTTGTGGATAGTTTTCCTATTTTAGTATGTATGTATGTAGGAAAAAAATAGTTGGAAGGCAAGATTTTTCTTATGAACATTTTATATTTAGAAAACTATTATCGCCAAAGAGAATACTCTCTCGATTTTTAGTACTTTTCCTTACTGTAGCTTAGCTACCTCAGAATGATGTGCGTTAAGTTGCCACCACCATTTTCAATTAAAAAAAAAGAATGTGTTATATTGTGCTCAATAGCAAGTTTGCAAATTTTATGAATGAATTTTTTAAAATTCTTAAAAAAGAAAGTTGTGCTCAAATTATGATGCAAAGCGCCAAAGAGATTACAAAAATCGCATCATTACAACTTATAGGTACGGCCAAAAATAAACTTTGCGAAGGGCTCTGTAGCGTCAATTCACTCAAATTTGTGAATTTTGTCGCCAAACCTACTGGCAACGCCAGTCACCAATCCAAGAATGGCCGAGGGCCCAACGTAGCGTGTCGTTGCAAAAGAAGAAAGATGATCTTGTTAGGTGATTCCTCGCAATTCCCCAAATCTGCACGAAGGTCTACGGTGTTAGGGATATTTTAACTTCGCGCTGAAATCGAATTCTTCCTCATCATTTAAGATTGGTAAATGGTGGAAGTGCATTCGTCAAGAATATTTTTCTCGATCTTAGTCTGAGTTGGTTTGGGACGGGGACTTTGATCGTGTAAATTTGATTTTTCTTTTTACTTTTTGTGTGGCATAATATGACGGAGGTGGAGTGGATGCGTTCACTGATCTACTCCCCATTGTGAATGATCCCTTTAACTAGGGATACTTGAATTGAGAGAGAGTGGATTGGGTTCAACAACGGGGCAGGCTTCCAGCCAATAGGCGAAGTCCTTGCACTAAACTCGTGACCGAATACTGCCACTACTGAGTGGGTGAGGTCGACAATTGGAGAGGGCGAAAGTGAATGCAAAAGGCATGGCACTTTTTGGTGAGATTCTGTACAAGGCAGATCGTTTTTGAGAAAAGTTAAAAAGATTAATCAAATAATCGAAAATTTCGTCAAATTAATTGATTGAAACTTTTGTGAGGTTTTTCAAAAGTTATCACGAATTTCCAGTGAGGGAAATTCTTGTCATTGTTGTGAATATTGAGAATATTCTTGAACGGAGCAATTTCAGGAGTCAGGGCCAGGTGGGCCAAAGTACTCAAGACCAATTCGTTTTCTTTTTGGAAAAAGCTAAGTATTATTTTTATTCTTCATTCTTTGAATTCGTTGTTTTTCGCTAGCCAGATTGGGCAAAATATATTCCGATAGGCCTTCGTTTTTGTTCTAATTGTTTCCCGAAAATACGGGATTTCTACAACCCCATTTTCTTTTTCTTTTCTTTGTTCGGGAATCTTTCCCAAAATCATCTTTCTTCGGTATTGCGTTTGTGACACAAAAATTTTGATTTTTTAAATTCCAAATTGTGTTTTAATCTTCTTTTTACATTGGCCTTTCGCCAATCTTAACTTTTGTTAAATTTTGTTTTTGAAAAAATTTAGGGTTTTCTACCTATACTTATAAAGGTTTCCCTAGTAAATAATTTGAAATTCCTATTGGAAATTAAACCTCGTGTTCTGTCTTTATTTAGAAGAAGAATTTAATTTGTTTCAGGTTTTGGTAAGTCTTCGCCATCAAAAAAAACTTCCTGGCGCCTATTGAAGTACGCCCCTGTACTTCCATATCATTTAATTGATACCTAATTACTTAATTAATCCAGCGCAGATTAGGCGCTCGATTAATAAAAACAAAACCGGTGGTAGTACCTACCTTTAATTGCCGCCCAGTCGCATTTTTTATTGAACGCGACCCATTCTGACAGATTGTCATTTCATTTTCTCTTTCCTTTCATTCTCGAAATTTACCCATCGCGACGCACACCGGTCTTTGTGCATTTTTATAATCTCGTTTTATGTAATAAATAATTGTCCAAAGTCGCGGTTTTTAAGTTTCGATATCTCGTAAATAGTTTAGTTAATTAAATTCGCGTTTACTAAATAAAATTGCAACAATTTCACTAAGTTCACATGAAGTTCGCAATGCACCCATTTTTCAAAAACGAACATAAAATTTATTTTTTTTTTTATTGGGAACTAATTCGCAATTACATAAAATAACGGTACTTTCCATACAAATATTAAAAAACCATTAGGGGAATATTTTTTTCTTAAAAATGGCTTCTTTGATTGTGATAAAACTTTTTAAATTAATAAATAATATTGCATACCAAAATTTTCCAAAAAGAAATTGTTTGAATTAAAAAAAAAAGTCTCAAAATTAAGTTTTTGAAAATTCGATATCTCGAAAACAGGTTAAATTTTTTTTTAATTTAAGTTTTATAATCACATAAATACATATTTACTTAAGATTTACAAACCAAAATTATTCTTTAAAAATGTTTTAAGAATTTCATATATAAAAAATTATTTTTTTAAAAAACCACTCCAACGATTTTAATTGTTTTTTTCCCATATAATCATATTTAATTAAGAATTCATATGGCGTTCTCTTTGTTCACATCAAACAATTAAAGAAGTTGCTTTTGCTGATTTAAATGTCGTACTTCATGCTTTTAAACATTTTTCTCTTATAATTTCCGCAGTACCTTGAACATAAGAGCAAGGCATGCATTTTATTTTTATTTTTTTATTTTTATCTCTTAAACTAGTTTTTTTTTAAATAATTTCCATCCAATTCCAACATTTAACCCACAAACACATTTTACTTAGAACAAAATATGCATATAGTTAAACGAAGCAATAGATTGCATAGAATAATAAATGAGAATCTAGACAAACTCATGTCCTCTTTAAATATTACCTCTAAAAATGTTAAAGTGATATGGGAATAAAATAAAAAGCATTCCTAAACACAAAAGATACAATGTACCTATAGGTACCTACTTTTCCTATTCTATATACACCAGATCCATAAAACTATCTTAAAAACTATACAATATAACTAGATAAAGTTATTCTCTCAAAAAGTTTGTTCAATTATAGTCTCGGTCTGCTTACTTTAAACAAAATACAAAAAACAAGTAGTTTTTTTTTCAGTTTTCTGTAATTAAAGATTATTTTTCTGTGGTCACTGAATCCTTTCCCCCAAAGATAGTTTTCAGAATGTACAAATAAGTAGAATGTTTTTATGCATTTACAACACCATTCATATCTAATGGTAATAGTTCGTTGTTCGTATGTATGTCAACTAGGGTGGTTCTTATAAAGGTCAGGTCTATTAATTCTAATACTCTATGCGAAAAAATAGTGTAGACTTCTCCAAATAATCTGCTACAATTATCAATGCATCACAGGGTATTGAACGCAGAACGAAGAGTATAAAGCCTAGTACGCTGCTGATGCGAAACGAAATTTTTAGTTGGTCTCCAACAAAACAACGAAATGCTTACGAAAACACAGCGAAAAAATATTCATTGACAGTTTCATCAATTCCAAAAAATTAAAACAAATACAAATGCAAAAAAAATCAGAAGTAGCCATGCCATGCTGTAATGAAAGAAACAACAAAAATAAACACAAAAAACATAAATATCATTTTTTGCACACAATAATAATGGTCTAAGTAATTAATAAGAGTGTAGACCTCTCCAAAGAATCTGCTACAACTATCAATTTCGCTCGTCAAACAGTGTGCTGCACAACGAAAAGTAGAACCAAATTTTTCGTTTATGATTTGCGTTGAAGCCTTAGTTAATCTCCCAGCCCAGACCATCATGACATTTTTTGACATTATTTCTTTTGCCGTCTCTTTTATTTTATTTTTATTTTTGTTACTGATGCAACTTTCTTTGTTCGTAAAAATTTCGTTGTAATGTTGGAGACCACATGAAGTTTTCGTTTCGTATCAGCAGTGAACTGTCCTTTCTAATCATGATGATCAGTTCATGTAAGATCACCAGGCTGAAAAGCCAATTAAATCCTGCAGAAGAGTTGGCTGTGCTTTCCAACTAATCCGCCAAATATGTTTTCCTTTTCGACTCTAGCATTGAAGTCTCCGAGTGCGACTTTGACATCGTACTCTGGACAGGGGCCCAACTATGTAATTTGATTCTATAATAAAAATGTTCGAATTCGCAAAATCGGAACCATGTAATTCTTTAAGAACGTTTTAATATACGATAATCGAGCACCTCTAGTAGTGCCAACTAAACTTTCGCATAAACAGGGAACTACCTATCTCGAAAGTAAATGTCAAAACAGTGTGTTTGCGAATAGTTTTTTTTTTCAGAATGTAAGTAAAAAGAAGTTAAAAATTAATATTTTTCTGAATACATTTCTTGAATATAGTAATGTATAATTATGTAAATGTTTTCTGTGCAGGAAATCATCGAAAAGTGCAAATACGAAAGCATCCCAGTTCGATATTGTCTTGCAGATATGAGCAAGCATCCAGATTTGTCCAAGGGATATCTAAGAGCACCCGAAGCGAGACAAAAATCTAAGCATTTCGTGACTAATTAGTCAAAGGACTTGAATGCTGAAGGTCCACCTCAAAGCGGTGATATTCGGCACAGAAGTTTGCAATCGCCGAATGCTCAGCTCGCTTGAAATGTTATCTTTGAAAAAGATAAAGGCTTATTTTAAGAGCCTGTAGCTTTTTCAAAGCTTAAACTAGAACACTTAAGCTTGATTCACACTATAGTTCTAATACTGATACAGTCTCAGTACGTGCTCACTACATTAAAATATTCTTAAACGAGAAACAATGTTTATATTCACACAATCATTATCGCTCCAAAACCGATACGCTCTCGCTCCGATTTCGATTTGTTTGAAAGAATATTTTATCGAAGTGAGAACTCACTTTTCAATTTTCTATTTATTTTGATGTGACAAATCGATGACAAAAAAAATTAGTTTGAAAATAATATACATATGGAAAAAAGAGTACAAAAAAATATGGGAGCTATATCGATATCGGTATCGGAGCCACAATGTGAATACCAGGGTTAAGTATCGGAGCGAGAACGTTTTGAGAGTTTATCGTTATTGGCACAGTAGTGTGAATCAAGCCTTATCCTTTCAAATCCTTTAATATTTATTCTCACAAACCTTCTATCACTTTCCTCCAATATCTTGGACGAACTCTCCTGCGTTCAATTTGATCTTCTCTTTCTTCATTTTCGATGGACCAAAACCAAATTGCCACTGAGTCCATTTTGTTTACTTTTTTTATTAGGAATTTAAAAACTTTCTTCAAATCTCTAGGATTTTTTTTTTTCTTTTTTCAACTTATCTGACAACTGATACTCATTCGAAAGTCGAAAATTGTAAGTAAAACAGTTGGCATAACTTACATTCGATTCTAATTTAATACGTAGTACCAACTGAAAGTAGAATCGGAAATAGGTTTCGAGTAGAATTGAAAGTAGAATCGATTTACATAGTTGGCCCCCAGGCTCCGTCCAGGAGGTCGTAAAACTCCTTTTTGTTAGACTCCTCAGCTTCATCGGTAGAGGCGTGTATTGATGTTTTGGAAGGTAGCTTTGATCCGGATCACAGCCAGGCGATCGCTAATCGGCTTAAAATCGATTACTTTCGATCTGAGTCGATTTCCCACGTCGAATCCGCATCCTAACATGTGCAGTCTTTGATGAAAGCTGTAATAAATGTCGCAATCTTTTCTTTTCGTTATACCTGATCCTATCCATCGTATCTCCTGGATATCGGTAATATCTACCTTGTACCACAAGAGGACAGATTCAAGTTTTTGAGCAGCACCTGGGGCCCTACTACGTAACTCGATTCTATAGTGAAACTGTTCGAATTCGCAAAATTGCAACTCCGTAATTCTATAAGTAAGTTCTGAAAATCGAAAATCGAACAGCTCTAGTACTGCCAACTATTTTTTGTTTTCTTCGCGCTAATATGGTACTATCTAATGCTAAAGTCAATGTCAAATTCGTGCGAATTCGTAAATAATCATTCTACATAAAATGTGCTTGCGAGAAGTTCGAGACAAGAAGTTTTTTTTCATAATGTAAGTAAATTAAAGTTATGAATTAATATTTTTCTTAATATTTGTTAAATATAGTAATAAATAAGTAATGTAAATGTTTGCTGTGCAGGGAATCATCCAAAAGTGCTAACACGAAAGCATCGCAGTTCGAAATTCTGGTGCAATACATGGGGAAGCACCCAGATCTGTCCAAGGGGTATTTGAAAACTCTCGAAGCTAAGCAAAAATCAAATCATTTATGGACCAATTTATCAAATGAGTTGAATGCGGAAGGTCCACCGCAGCGTGATGTCGTCGGATGGAAAAAGGTAAAGAAAGCTTCGATATTGACATTCTTTTATTTTATTTTTTACTATTAGGTTTGGGCTGATTTTAAAGTGCACACAAAAGCCAAGTTGAGGAAAAATAAAATTAGTTTGTCCGGAACTGGTGGTGGGCCGCCTAAATATCTACTATTCCCTTACTCCACTGGAAGAGAAGGTCAGTGAGTTGCTCGATTTAGGTAAAGCCGTTGATGGAATGAATGGTACTCTATGTTTTGGGTTGACGGAAGAAAACTGCAATAGAGAACAACATGCAGACAATGCAGATGTAATATACGATGTCATGGTTACTGACACAGAAATCGAAGAAGCAAGTTTAAACGATATTCTGAACAGTGAAAAAGAAAATGTCCCACAGCCGCGAATACACCAAAAAAACGACAAACTACACTCCTTGAAAAACAAGTGGAGCATCAAATATCGTACCAAAACAATTCGTACGATGTTATGAAGGAAATTAATGAAAATTTAAAGGGGATTTTAAAATACGAACTAAACCAGAAAAACTACAAAATAAATAAAATGCACGACTGGATCGCACGTACTTGCTCTTATGTTCAAGTTGTGTGGGACTTAAGAACTTTAAAAAAATATTCAAGTAGTTATAGAAAAAGTATAAAAAGCATATTTAAATCGTTCTTTTAATTGTATAAACAGTCTGATAAATTACTTAGAGCTGAAAAAAAAGTATGCCATTTGATTACTTGAAAAAATATGAATATATGCAAAAAAAAATTTAAAAATCGTTGGAGCCGTTTTCTTAAAAATTAATTTTTTATATATAAAATTGTTGCAACATTTTTCAAAAAATAATTTGGTATGCCAATTTAGAGTATATATTAATATACATTTTAAACTGAAATTTCAAAAAAATTCATCAACCCGTTTTTGAAATATTGAATTTTCAAAAAAAAATTTTAAAACTTTTTTTAAAAATCCAAAATTTATTTTTTCAAAAATGTTGGTATGCAGTATTATTTATATTCTAACAAAGCTTTTGTGCAAAAAATTTGATTGAAATCGGATGAGCGGTTTATGAGAAAACCAAAAATCAAAAAAACCGTTATATGGCAGGTACCGTTATTAAATGTTTTTGGTAATTTTTTTTCCTACTAAAAGGTACATCATATCTACAGTAATACACTGATTTTTTTTTATCAAAATCGTTGGAGCCGTTTTTGAGATAAATAAGCTTTTCCTTAACGGTTGTATGGCAAGTACCGTTATTTTTTGAGCTAAAAAAAAAATTTCAATTTCCCCTCTGGAGAGTTACAAAAAAACCTTAAGTTCAAAATTTGAAGAAAATCGCTTCAGTGGTTTAGGCTGTAGGTTGAGGTACATACAGACAGACAGACAGACAGACAGACAGACAGACAGACAGACAGACAGACAGACAGACAGAATTGTGCCACCCACTTTTTTCGTGTTCTCTATCATCGTAATGTCATGTTTGATTGTTATCTCGAAATTTTTTTTTTGCACGAATCCAAAACTTGCCCTATAGTACCTATATCGCAAGTAAAAAGAGAAACTCGAACTTAAGAAACAAAAATTTGAATTTAAAAAAAAGTCAAGTCGAAAAAACCAAAAACACAGTTGCCAAATTGGAACTGAAAAGGGAGATTTTAAGACTTCGCCAGCAAATAAACCCACCGCCACCATACTAATGTAATTTAATACGTTTTTTTTTTAAGTTTTAAAAGTGAAGTTATTTTATTTATATTTATTTACATACATACGTGATCCTGATCATAGTTGTAAGGCACATCCTTACTTAGTTTTTTATTTATTTTTGTATATGCTGAGCTAAAAAAACTAGAAGTTTTGTTTTTGTTTTTCTTATTTCTTTTGTTTTTGTTTTTCTTTATTTTTAAGTCTTATATGTAAGTGAATGTTTTAAAAAATAAATAAATATATTTATGAATTCAACAAATCATTTCTTATGTTATTTCTTATTCTTTTGGCTAAATTCGAATATTCTTCGTTTTCTATAGAATTCTGTTCCACGGTGAAAAGGTTCGCATCTTCTTGCAGGAATACTTCTTGTGTTGGTTCGGGTAATTCAACTTTAAACTTTAAACACAGATTGTGGAGTGCACAACAAACGTTCAAAATTTGAGCTACCTTCTCTGGCGAATAATGAAGTTCCCTTGCCGCCAAAAGGCATCGGAACCTTGCCTTTAGAACACCAAAAACACGCTCAATAATTGATCTCGAAATCGAAAATTGTTCGTTGAATTTCGATTCAATAGATCCTTCAGCTGCCACTTTATATGGTACCATAATCCAAGGCTCTAAAGGGTATCCGGAATCTCCTAATAAAAGTTTTCAACATTATTTTAGCTATGTTTAAAATTGTATAGCTACCTACCTAAGATCCATGATGACTTATCTCCATTTTCAAAGCACCGTTTGAGGTAAGCTCTCTCAGCACTAAGGCCCCAGACATGAGAATCATGACACGCACCTCCATATCTTCCGTTCACTGCTCTTATGGTCATAGTATGGTCACATATCTAGTTTTAAAAAAAGTATTTTCATCTCAAGATGTTTTTTTTTTCTACTTATGTATATTTGCATTATGCAGGTATAATAATTTGATTTCTTGAACCTACCACCATTGCATTGATACTGTGCTTAAGCTTTCTGTTAAAGAAAAGATGTTCACTCGTAGCTGGTCGTATAAGTTGGATATGCGTACCATCCACAACACCGATCACACCAGGAATTCGCGATTTTTCCCAAAAATAGCGTTTTGACTGTCTCTTTTCTTCCTCTGTCATTTTGAAGTTAATGAGCTGAGGACACATAACTTTTTCGATTGAAGCTAAAACTTCAGCTATAATCTTCGACATGGTTTGTTGTGCTAGACCCGCATGCCTGTCTCCACCGATTTGGTTTTGGTAACCTCCCTGTTGCCAAAAATTTCAGGGTAGCTGATACTTTTACCATGTGTGGAATAGCAGTTTGCCTTGCGCGAATAGTAAGATGTGGTGAAATTTGGTTCAATAAATACATGAAGGCATCTTTTGAAAGCCGGTAATTTTTAACAAAGCTGGAATAACATTTTTATATTGGAATAAAAATGCGTTCAAATAAATATTCAATAGGTACCTTTTCTCGCTGAGCTCCATTATGTTGGATTTATCTCTAATTCGCCTTCGTTCAATTTGTTCGATTCGTTCTGAATTTTCTTCTGAACCTAGCCAAATTGCAACACTGTCCATTTTTTTATTTATTATTATTGTTTTTATTAAATTTTCTTGTTCGCACAGAACCTATTGCTTGTTTTTTTTTGATTAGTTAAGTATGTCAAACATAATGCGAGACTCGTTCGAAAATCGAAAATTTTGCGGAAAATAGTTGGCAGTATCGGCATCCGATTCTATTTTCATAGATAGTACCATTTGAAAGTAGAATCGGAAATGACTTTCGAATAGAATAGAAAGTAGAATCGAGATACATAGTAGGGCCCCTGGCGTATAGAGTGTCCTTACATTTCCAGGTGCATATTCGTAGGTCACAGTTCAATTTCGTTCCGGGTCTGGTTGCCATTTGAGGGGGTTCGTTATCCGAGGCTTCACGCGTCTCTCTCATAACAATTGTTTTTTTTTACTGTGGTCGGGTCGTTAGCCCAGCGCACTAACCTCAAATCTGTTGGGCTATGGGTTAAATGTTGCAATTCCTCCTTGATCAACATAAGTTTAGCAAGTCAAAGCATAAAGCCAAGACCAGTATCCGGCGGCTACCAACTTGGAGGTATTACAAGCACAAGATGTGTAGGAAAAGATACAGCTCAACGCCCCCAGTTCCTACAACATCCAACCACCTAAACAGAAACATAACCAAATAACAGCTCCCAAACTTGTACTTAGCGCAATTCAGTGGCTTATAGTTAAAGAAATATTTAATAAGCCGTAATCCTCTGCCCAAAGTTTTCTAACTAAGACTCATGTAATTTTTATAAAATACAACTCCTTCCTTGTCCTTGCCTATAATTATAAAATTAAATTGTCAATTACATTTCATTCTCCCATGGTGTCGTGTATCTTGTTTCAATTCTATGCTTAAAAAATGTTTTGTAATGAATCTAAAATGATGCTTTAATCCGAGACACGTTTCACAGCTTTTATTTCAATGTGTGATTTTCCTGAAATATGAAACGTTATACATATATTATCTTCTACTTAATGTATGTTTAATGTTCATTATCTTCTTCACAATTTAAAATAAGCAACGTGTGCAACTCTGCAACCGGCAATAACTTAAAGGTTAGGTATTTATGTACATGAAAAGAATTTTGAATTTAAATTAATAGAATCATCCATTCATCCTACTTCCTTAATCCAATCGATTTTGCTGTTACTAATTTACGAGTCCACTGAAATAAACGAATATTTATTATCCCTTACATCATCATAATACCTAGATATAAATCATGGCTATTATATAGGTAGATTCTAGAGGTGAATAAAAGTTGTGAAAAACAAATCTAAACTTCAAATGTAGTAAACTACAATCTATCACGATACAAGTCACACCCAACCCTACGTATAATGTAGAGTTAGTACCTACAAACATTATGTATGTATATAAGGAGTATTTTTAACCATTTCATTTGCTAAACGATTTTTCTGTATGGTTGTGCGATGGGTTACAAAAAGAAACTCCCTTGTTTCGTTTCTGTTCTTATCCTGGAAAACTCATTTAATCCCCCACCCCATGCTGCCCGCCGTTCGAAAAGCTTCCTTGCTGTATTATTTTTATTTCTATTTTTTTTTTCTGTTTTTCTGATGATGGCAGCAACAATTTTTACTCTTTCTATATAGAACGAACAAAATGTCTAGCAAATAAATGATTTTTCATATATAAGCTCATATCCATCTACCTCTTTGGTCAGCACAACGTGAAAAACTAGCAGGGATATAGCAACATTTTATATGATAGTCAGAGTTGGATAAAGCACGGTTCAACTAGGACAGGAGCCCTGCACTTCTTTAGAAAGGGCAACCCAAATAACTAAATAAGGAATAGAATATATAATTTCTATCATTCAATGCCAAAAATGTGCATAAAGTTTCCTGGATCTGACTCGACTGGGTGACTGATTTTGGTTTAACTCACACAAATAGGTATGATCTGCAAAAACTTAACGTTCAAATTCGTCGGAGAGTCTCTAAATATTTGTTGGGCTAACCAAGTAAGGTATCATGCCTTAGAGCACTATTTAGTATGTATTACAGAAATTTCACTTAACCAAAACCATTACGGTCCACAGTCTAGGCGCTGACAGCTTTCAACTCCAGCTGTGAATTTTGTTATTCTTTTCTTTTAAGTGTGCTCGAGTAAAAATATATTTTACGGCGAAGGCAATAAACTTTTCCAGAAAATAAATTTACGAGCTTTTTGTTGTTAATTTTCCTACATTTTCTTATATCGGTTAACAATGTTTTGCACAACAACATTATACCTATATGTGTATAGGTATTTTATGTGTATTCTTTATTATAGTATCGACCTCTTACCGTTATCCTCTGTTATCCTCTAGTCACCCTGTGATCCTTTTAAAAATATACGTTACGTACGTATTATGTTTGTATATCCTTATTAAGTAACAGTTACGGCACCTGTTTGCTTGAGGATATGGTGTTCAATATTTGGAATGAAAATGGTGGATTATTGCTGATGGAAGAAGTATAAAGGATAGATTTTGTGTTGGTCATTTATTAGATTGTTGCTGGAAACACTGAACGTTTTATGTGGGAATGTGAATAGATTTTATATGGATAATTCAAGCTGATGGAAAAAGAAAATCTGATAATGGCATGTATGACCAAGCGGATATAGAATAGAAGGAATTAAAACTGAGGTAGAATGTTTCATATCATCTAAATTACGTTTCCTTTTTCTTGTGGATCCGCTTTTTGATACAAATGAAGATTTGAGTTTTATCTGAATAAATCTAATCTGAATAAAAGAGAGTGAGTGGTCCGAGATTGCTTCCTTGAAGAAACCGGCTTTAAATTTACATTTTAGTTATGCCGCACAACCCACGAACTAAATTTCTTTAGTTGTTAGCTTTTTCTTAATTGTTCACAATGCACTCCAACAAAAATTAAGAAAATTGAACAGAAATCACTACAGCACCAGCAGTTTTCAATAGTCAATTAGGCTTCACAATTTTTCTTAAACAAAAAATCAATCAATTTCTTTTAGTAAAGGCTTCCTTAGGATAGGAAACCATTTTTCAGAAAATGGTTATTAACGGTACCTCCCAAAGAACCATTTTTTTTTTTTAAAGTGCTTATGAATTCAATAATTTTTTTTATAGAAGCTTCTAAGAAATATGAACAGTTTTTGATGTCAAAATTTTCAACAAAAAATAATTTTTGGATTTTTTAATCTGTTTCATTTTTTTTTAATCAAATATTTTTAAAACGACATGATCGATTTGTTTTAAATTGCAAAAATAACGGTATACAAAAGTTAAGGAAAATATTTTTTTTTTTTTCAAAAATGGCTCCTACGATTTTTATTTAACTTTTGTCATAGGCCAAAATAAGTGTAACCTACTACAAAAAATTATTAGTAGATAGTACCTCTCATAGAATGTTTTTTTTAATTTTAATTTTTTCATTATCAGCTGAACGGATTTAGATAAAACTTCTTATATACAAATTTCAAATAAGTTCATATAATATTGCATATCAAAAAAGAAATTTGTGATATTTTAAAAAAAGGTTTCAATTTTTTTTTCAAATTCAATATCTCAAAAATGGGTTGACAATTTGTTTTAATTTTATTTTTATATGCACATAAATAAATAGGTACTTACGATTTGCAACCAAAGGGCGCTTCACTTATCCCAAAACCTTCCACATCCACAACCACCCTTGTCCCTCGGCGGCACCGCGAGTAGCTGTCCAATGTTATCCCCCTCGGTGGTAAGGCTAAAAGCTGTTCAACGAGGTATCACCCATGTGTCGGTACGGTGGTGGGCATATCGCTGTTCGACGTGTTTTCCTTGACACATTTTTTCCTTTCCTTGGCAGTATGACGAATAGCTGTTTGCCACTCTTATCTTATCATATTCCCCTCCTCACCCACACCAACTTTCCTATTGGGCTGGATCTAAGGTGTTACACGACCCGTGACGATGATCAGCCTGGCTGGGGGCCCAATTAAAAATACTAGCTCAGTCGTTAACGGAGTATCCTACTTTTGGCACTTTTCGGATTAGCTTGCCTTCTCTACATATCGAATCCCTGTGAAGAAGTGACCACTGTTTATTCGTTACTCGTGATGGGTCCAAAATAGCTACATACATTATGTCAAATAAAACAAACAGAAAAACAAAAACAGATGTAGATGAGACCGGTTCTCTTTCAAAACTGGGCGGCAGCACGGCGCCAAAGCGTTTTGTCGTCATGGCCCCCCATCTGATACTGATCTCAGCGAGAGAAGTATAAGGCGGTAGCAATTCCTAGTTTCAGTAGTGGGGGGGTTGTGAATAACGATCCTACCACTACTAGAGAGAGTGGAGCTCTCCCGAGTACGTCTCGTGGGGGGGGCCCAGCTTAGCGGTGCCAGGGTTGTGAATAGCGGTCCTCCTACCGCAAGGGTGGGTTTTCTCCCGAGGTCGTCGCGTGAGAGTAGAAGAAATAGGGTGTCGAAGGGCTATAGGGTCAGGCAGTCAGTTGCTATAGGATCCTCAAAATCTTCGGTAATAAGCCGCATGTCGAAGGGAAGCCGGAGCAGGATGCTAAGATAAAATAGGCCCAGAGCATTTTAGCAAATGCGCAGACCAGCGACGACTCCATGTCGAAGCGTAATAGGTCTCTGGAGGAAACCATCCCGGTTCCCAAGCGTCCCAAAGTGCATAACGCCAGCACTCTCCATTCCGGAGTATCCAGGTCCTATAGCGACGCTCTTAAAAACAAGATCTTCGTTGCGGTTATCGACAGGGGGCAATATTGATGGCACGATTTTTCCAGATCAATGGCAGGTGGTAAGACTGAAGCTATCGGCAGACTTCTTTAGTTTAATGAAGGAAAATCCGGGACCACCTCCTCTCACAGGCGATGGCGGTTGGCATCAAGGGCATGTCAAGCTCATCGTCTGTGAGGATCAGAAATCGTGCGATCTGTATAAGCTTGCTGTCAGCAGGTTAGGTGAGGTCTGGCCAGGTGTGAGGCTCGAAGTTGTTGCTAGGAAAGACATCCCGTGCAGACCTAGAGCCCACATATGGATACCTGCTGAGCCGTCTTGCATGAAGGAAATACCCCAGATAGTCAAGCTAAGCAACCCCTCATTACCGAGTCACGACTGGATGGTCGCAAAGCTCGAGGAGGTAAGGGGTCTCTATAGAAGCGCGATTATCGTGATAAATAAGGATTCCTTTGCCGAAAAAAATGTGAAAATCTTTCTTAGTTTTTGATAAATTAAGAAAAAACAAGAGGTTCTTTTACCAAAGAAGCCCGAAAAAAGGGTTAAATTACGAATAATTAATGAATAAATTATTTTTTTTTCGAAATTTTTTGGTAAAAGATTATTACATTTGGTTTTCGGTAATGGACTCAAAAATAATGAGGGCATTGAATATTGAACACAAAAAAAGTACCTAATTACGTAAAATTTTGAAAAATATCGACTTAAGAAAAGAAACTAACAATTTTTTGAAAAAAAAATAACAATTTTTTTTTTTTTTTATTTGACTTTGAAATTTAATTTCTCAAAAACTATTCGCTTAAACAACTTGATTTAAAAACCAAATGCAAGAATGGAGTACAAGCTTTAAAAAAAATTAAAGCATATTATTAGATGCGTTTTCGTTGATTGTTAATGTTTTTTTGTATTTAAAGTCAATGTTTCAGAAACTCAGGGATGGGAGATACAACTTTCCCCCAATACAATTTTTTTTCTTAGAATAACCCCAAGAACCACACCCTAAAATACTTTCACTCAGGTCCGGGACACCCTGTATACAATTTTCTGCTCTTATGTTCAGCCTCTTGAACATACAACATACGTAAGAGCAGTCGTGCATTTTGTTTTATTTTTTCGTACAATGC
Source organism: Dasysyrphus tricinctus (assembly GCA_963921185.1). Taxonomy (NCBI): domain Eukaryota; kingdom Metazoa; phylum Arthropoda; class Insecta; order Diptera; family Syrphidae; genus Dasysyrphus; species Dasysyrphus tricinctus. The sequence continues at coordinate 239,636,981 of OY992531.1, read as the reverse complement.
GTTACTATGATTTTGGCACAAAAAGTTCCATGGCATTAGTCCCCATGCACTTTGATGACTGATTTTCTATCTGGAGGCCTTAGAAATGTTCGATTAATGCAATTTTTTCTTAAAAATACTTTTAAAATAAAAACACGACTCTGTCACACGAACTTTTATGCTTTTATTTTCAAGTGGCTTAGAAATTTAAAGAAAACTTATACAGGGTGTTTTGAATAAAACGATTAAAAACATTAAAGGGCGCTGGTTGTATCGAAGAAAAAAAATTTTTGTGGGATGAGGTGTATAGTGTATATATCTCCGTTATGGAGAACGGTACGATTTTCTTAAAAATTGACTTAAAATAGAAAAAGATTTAAAAAAATTTCATTTCCCTGGAACGCCGGTTTTCAAAAAATTACCATAAAATTGCAGTTTTTAAATTTTTTTGACTATGGCAGCTTTCAATTAGGTATGTGAAAGGATTTTTTAAAGTTCAATTGTTGTTACTTTTTATGTCTGTTTGCCTCCAAAAATGTTGTGCCGAAATTATCATCATTTTCTTTCATACTGTTTATAGAATCACTCATGTAGGTAGGTACTTACCTAGTTTGAAGAAAATCGATCCAACCGTTTCTTTATGAAAGGCATATTCACTTAGGGCCAGTTTTTCAGTTCAGGCTTTACTCTGAGTTAAATCAGAGTTATCTAATCCTGAAAATAAATTAACCCTGAGTTAACTCAGGAACAGTTTTTCAGTTGAGGATAAACTTTATCTTTCAGCTGTCAAAATTCAGAGGCCAATGATATGCGACACTATGGATATCACCATTCTACGACTTTTACGCATAAGAATAGAGATGGCGCCACAACGAATTGCACTGGCAATAACTTTCGAAATCGAAATCGAGATGACGCCACAACTAAAAAGACCCTCAATTTAGTACCTGAGTTAACTCACCAAATTAGACGAGTTAACTCAGAGTTAACTTTCGATTTCAATTGACTGAAAAGCACGTTTTTGGAGTTAACTCTGGTTTAACCCCGAGACTAGGATGATCTCGCACTGAAAAACTGGCCCTAAGAATTTATCTATTTTAAGGCAAGTAGTACCTACTGTAATAAAAAAATACATTTGTAGGTACATATCTACATGTTGAATCATAATCTCCAATAATCTATTCCAGTTTTGCGTCCTACTTTCTTCCTATTTTAAATTTTTCACAAAAAATGTTTTAACTCCCCTTTGTATCCTCAAAAACAATCTTATTTTTTTGAATTTCTAATAAATTGTATCATAACATGCAAACACTCATCCTCTGTCACAAGTATAGCAATCTGAAACCGTTGTCAAATAAAATTTCAAAACACTTAAATACATACAAGACATGCCCACCAAACAAAACGAAAGAAAAAAAAAACTGAAAGAAAGAAAGCCTTTATCGCTTCTTTAAAAACTCATGACAAGCGAGATTGTAGGTAGAAAGGATAAAAACAAAAACCAAAACTGATGGAAAATTCTCTTTCAAAAGCAATAACAATAAAAATAAGAAACAAATAAATATAAACGAAACAATTTTCCACCATATTGAATTCGATAAATCCTCGCCCACCTCCCATATATAGCTCAATAGCTTGACTTGCGAGTCAAATGGGAACTCCCCATCACACAACATCGCATGCAGCCTCGACAAAAAAAACATAAATATGTTTCATATCAACATTTTATATTAAACCGTCATCCCTCTGGATGCCATTATATCCATTTTGTCAGTATGAAAATGGGGAATGACACCCATATCGCGTCATAGAAGAGAATCTATCGTAGTTGAAAATCGTAATTTTTCGATAGCAACCAGGATAACACCACGAAATACAACACATACAAAAACAATCAACTAACACAGGGAGGGTACCACCCACCAAAGCAACATTATTGCCCCCACTAACCATCCACCACCACCCCGCCGCGCCAACGAAGACGCAGGCGTTAATATCAAATCAAAATCTAGGAAAATATAAGAGGCCACCCATGGGCACCCTGCTGATACTCACCCCCCTGTTTTTATTTTGTGTTTCTTCATAGTTTTATTATAGCAGATAGCGGAAAAAATTGCACCATAATCCGAACAGAAAAGAACACGCAAAAACAGAGAAAAAAAACAGGATAAGCTTTCTCTACCCCATCATCTCCGTCTTCCATATTTCCTAGGTGAATTTTTGCTTCATCTCACAATCATCCCCTCTGAAAGTTTTTTTTTCAATAAAGAAACAAAAAATAAACCAAATATGTATAACAAATAAAATAAAAACATATTCCCGCACACATACCCACTCAAGCTTCAAGCATACTTTGGCTATACCGTGATGTTACGTACCCCAAAGCAAGCACAAACAATATCAATTTAGATAACGAAAACAAAATATGTATGAACAAAAAATAAACGAAAGAAAAGCACCCCATGGGGGTGTGGTGGGGGAGTGTGTTGGAGTGTGTATGTTGGATGTAGGATAACAGAATGGACGAAAAAATCGTTTCATCAGACTACACCAAGCCACCCAATGGCGTGCGGATCAAATCCATAAAGCTTAAATAGGGGTTGACAGGGATGCAATAAAATAAAATTTGATATCAAAATTTACGACAAGCAATATCACCCGCACGCCATTCGCATACGAAGGAATTATTTACCCCTCCCTCTGCCATCATATCCTACTCTCTCTATACTCCATATACACTATGTGAAGCTTCACTTTTGGAGCAGCTCACGTTTTGTTTGCTTGTCGATATTGTAATGAAGGAATAAAATGAATGATCGCAGTCGTAGATAAATGCAGAAAAATGTTGATTCGTCCATGGGTGTGGGTGGTGATATGGGCGAATGGGGTGTTTGTTTTATATTATTTTTATCGGTTTGTTGATGAATGTTATGAACTGCCACTCCATTTTTGTTTAATTAAAATAGAAATAGGATGTATTTTTTCAGATGATTAGATTATTGACATACTGGATGTTGTATCCAAAGCAAGTGCGTTTGGAAATGGGCTGGGGGTTAGAAACTAAAAACAAATTTAACTTTCTTTTGGTAACATCAACAATTATTTCAGTTGGGTCTTTGTTCAAAACACAGCTGTTGCTGAAAACGTTAGGTGAACAATTGCTGTTTTTCTTATCCTTTTGGACTTTTCCAAGGCAATTTTTGCCTATTGCAGGCGAAACTTTTTTATTTTTGTCTGAGAGCCATGGTTTTTTCCTCGCCATGCAAACCTTTTGGAGCACCTCCTGTGAATTTTCTTCTAGCGGTTTCTGTTCCAGTGAAGATTTGTTTGTATTGTTCCGTTACTTCAGTAAACACTTGATTTGAAGTGTTTTTTTACGATTTTTCACGGTCGTTTCGTATTATAAACTGATTCCGTGAAAAGTGCCGCCATGTCGTGAAGGACGCCACTCGGTAAACTTAAACTACAAATTTTAATTGAAAAATTATTATTACTTTTCTACTGAAGTAGATTCGAAATGGAGTGGGAACGATATGACACCATTAGGTCGATTTTAATAATCTCTATGAACTAAATTCTACTGGTTAAAAAACCGACTGATCCAAAAGTAAAAAAATTTCGACACTGATCAACATAAAACGAGATTTCAACAGTCCACATTATAAAAGTCGAAAATAATTTGAAAATAGACATTTTTGTAAGATCATAAATTACGGAATGATGTAAGGCGTTTAACTTGCTCTACAATTTCATCAATAAAATTAAGCGATTATTTGAAGTTGAACGAAGATATGTGTCTTAAACAGAATCTTAATTTAGCATAGAATAAGAAATAATAGTCTTGAGTTCCTATTAATAAATCATAAACAAGAAGTTATGACACGAGTTTGTGCTCATATTCAATCATAAATGCATGCAAACAATTCAAGATGAGCGTTCTTCTTGAGTCCACGATTTATTATTTGATGATTAAGGCAAGTTTTGGACTCGTGCAAAAAAAAAAATTGAGATTACAATCAAACATTATATTACGATGATACATAACACCAAAAAAGTGGGTGGCACAATTTTGTCTGTCTGTCTGTTCGTCTCTACAGCCTAAACGGCTCCATCAATTTTCTTCAAACATTGTACATAGGGGTTTTTGGTGATTATGCCAAAACACGTTTTTTTCATTTTTTTTAGAAACAAAAATAACGGTACCTGCCATACAATTTTTTTAGCAATCTTACATAATCGTGTTTTTCTCAAAAACCGCTCGACAACTTTTCTTAAAAAAAATTCAGTAAATTTATTTTAGCAAGGGCTTCCTTTGGGTGGAAAACCATTTTTGAAAAACCTCTCAAGGAACCATTTTTTTAATTTTTAATTTTCTTCAAAGCTGTACAACTGATTTCAATTATTTTTTTTTACTTGCGATTATAGGTACTATAAGGCAAGTTTTGGATTCTTGCAAAAAAAAAATTTTTAGATAACAATCAAACATGATATTACGATGATAGAGAACACCAAAAAAGTGGGTGGCACAATTCTGTCTGTCTGTCTGTCTGTCTGTCTGTCTGTCTGTTCGACTACAGCCTAAACGGCTTGATCGATTTTCTTCAAACTTGGTACATAGTCAGTGGCGTCTTTAGGCATGGGCCCGGTGGGCCAGGGCCCCACGATTTAGGGGGCCCCCTGTACAGCCCCAGTATACCAACTGATGTTAATTTTTCAAAGTAGGTATGCGAAGTTTAGATTGGATTTATCTGGCTCTAATAAAATAAGTGATAGAGCATTATTTTTAAATTTATTACTTTTGATACCAAAATGAAATTAGAGAATAAAAACTATAACGCTTTTTCAGTTTAGGAACAAACAAATGAAAAAAAAAAATAGTTACACTGTTAAAAACAAAATTTATCACAGTTATAAAATTTTGTATTTACCCATTTACTACCACTGTACCCGCTTGGGTACAGAAAAAAAAAAAACAACATTATGGTTTTTGTTCAAGACAAAATTGCGAATAGATTTTCTAATTGAATATGACAATTTTACTTTTAAAATTTTTTGTTCAAAATTTAATTTTCTATCGAAATGGATAGTTTAGAAAATTTCATGAAAAAAATTAAACACGAAAAGTAAACATAGAAAAATCGAAAAATCAATGTTTTTTAAAGTTTTATTTCTAAATTGCGCATAACTTTTTCCAGATCTCAAGTTATACTTAAACAAAGTCAAAAGGATTTTTAAGGCCTAAATATGACATCTTTAAAAAACCATATTATTTGAAAACTGACAGAGATATAGCCATTCAAACTTTACCATTTCTTATCATTTTTCGCAGTTTTTAGCCGAAAATCTATTTTTTGGTACTTTATTACAAATTTAATATTCGTGGCACCTAGTACCAAATCTTATATTTTTTTTATAAATTTATTTTTATTTTTCCATTATCTTAAAACTATCTTAAAGCTAGACAAAAATTCATAGAAAAATGCAGTCAACTTTTAAATATCCGAAGAATCTTCGTGTTCAGGTTTCAACCACCAAAACTGGTTCTCCTGCTTTACCCTATCTCTTCGGTCCCGATCGGACACAGTCCTACAGAACCGAAGGTGCTCCGCTCCGTGTTGTGCGAGGACGTCTCGATCATAAAGGAGCCGCCGATCCACAGTTCTACGGCCGACGTGGTAGATTAGCGGAACCGCCGGCCGCTCTATCCTGGATCAGCCCTCGACTGTCTAAATAGAGGAATGCATCGGGCGGAATAAAGCCGCTTAGACGCACACTCTCGTAATAGTCGTTTTTAGGGTAATAAGCCCCAAAAATTAAGCTGTTGGTCGAGGACATTGCTCTTGCAATGTGACCTCGAATAAGCTTCAGCAAGAAATTATCTATCCTGTTTATGTTGGCACCGTTGTATAGAACCAGGTTGGAATAATAATGTTTGTACTCCGACTCTGGTGTTCTGTGTAATCCAAGGCAGCGTCTAAGACACTGCCTCTCAAACACCCGAATCTTTTCCATTTGAGATGGGGCAACGTTGAACCAAACCGGGCACCCATAGGCAATCATCGGCCGTATGAGGGCCATGTAGCAAATCACCTTCACCCTGCTGTCAAGCCGGCTGCTATAAAACAACCGTTTCGTCAGGGCAAAAGCTCCCCTAGCCCTGGACAGAGCAGCATTTATATGTCTGTCGAAATACAAATACTGATCCATCCAGATGCCAAGGTACTTTACTACACTTTTACTCGCCAGTGGCTGTCCATTTGGCCCTACGATCACCAGCTTACGCCAGTTCTTTCTCGTATCCCTTGTGGCTCCATGCAACGGAGTCCTAAACAAGATAGTTTCTGATTTCTGGAAGTTGATTTTCAACTTCCAGTCATCGCAATATCGCTGAATCTTCTCGAAGTCACGCTGCAAAAGAATTCTGATGACCTCGACTTTTGGAGCTGTTCTGTACGCAATTAGATCGTCGGCATACGCAATTGCCTGAGTTAGACTACTTATCAGATCGCTGGTGTAAATGCTGAATAGAATCGGCGAGTTGACCGCTCCCTGCTGAAGACCATTTTTAATATTAAAGGTTGTGGCAGAAGTCACATTGCCACTCTTGACAACAAACTTTCTACCATTGAGCATATCATAAAGCATATATAATAGTGGTTTACTAATGCCAAGTCTGGTCAGCTTTAGATAAAGACCCTCTAGCCATACGGTGTCGAAGGCCTTCTCCAAATCAACCAGACAGGCACCCGTACACTGCTTTTTTGATTTGTTCCATTGGACATCAGAAACGAGTTTAGACGCGGCATGAATGGTGTCATGTCCCGCCTTAAAGCCGAACTGATTATCCGGTATGATATTATTATCCTCTGCCCACTTAGGCAGAGCTCTATTAATAACTTTTTCGAATACCTTGCTGATACTCGGAAGAAGACTTATCGACTGGAGATTCGCCGGATTGGAGTTGTCCTTTCCCTTTTTCGGGAGAGGATGCACCACAGCTGTCTTCCACCGCACTGGATAATATGCATTATTCAGAGCGTTGTTAAACAGTGTGGTATAAATGTCTACTGCTTCTTGGGGTAAATGTCGAAGTACAACGTTGGATATGCCATCGACTCCTGCTGACTTTTTCTTCTTTAATGAATCGAAGATAAGCTGAAGCTCCACCTTCGTAATTAACAGGGAACTTGGCCCATTTCGCTCGGCGATTATGGCATTTGCCAAATGATCTTCATTGAACCCGGTGAAACCGAGGTTCTCTGATCGCCATTGCGTTATGTCATTCCGAAGGTAGAAGTGATGGAGCAAGGCTCTGTTTTCCAGGTCATGGTTCGGGCGAATGCATGCATTCACCTTGTACACTTGCTGGAAAGCAGCCCCCACAGCCTCCACTTTCTCCTGCGGATTCTCGACAATAAAGAGGTCATCGTCCAAGACGGCGTCCTCTGGATCAATTCCTGCTGCCAGAAGTACGTCTCTGTTATTTGTCGTTCTCTGGAGCTTAAGACAGGGAAGGTCGTTCTGATCATTCCTTCTAAATATCTTGTTAATTTGGGGAAACATACTCGGGTCGCTAGAATTAACAGCCCGAATTTTGTTATCCCAATACAAATTAATCGACAACCGATAATTTTCCTTAATAAGCTGGTTGATGTTCTTGATCGAAGACTACAGTGTCCTAATCTCCAGATCGTGTGGGTCAGTAAACCGTCGGTACAAGCGTTTGAGTCTTGTCAGCAGTCCACTTTTTTGTCTGTGTAATGCGTCAATTTTCGCATTCCGGTACATGTCCGTTGCGTCCCGTAGTTTGTACTTTGGTATCGTTCTGTCCATTGTTCGTTTGATTGTCTCGTCCATTTGTTCGATATATTGGTCTATTTCGTTATTTGTCAAATTCCTGTCAATTGGTGGGGATATATTATTCGAACTGATTTCGCTCGATAAGGCGTTGGTAAAGCGTGGCCAGTGCACCTTACTGTAATTGTAAGTATGTACAGGCACATACTCATCCAACGCCACGATCTCGTTCGGAAGCTGTATTACGGCGGCGAGTCCGCAGTGGTCACTGTCGTACTCGATCGTTCGTAAACAGTTTCTTGGTCTTTGACCCACAGTGTCCGTAATTGTCAGTCTTGAGTCTATTAGCAATAGATCCAGATAGGCACCGCTTCTTGGAAACGATGGCCGATCTGTAGCCAGCAGGTCGACACCATATTCAGTGTTATATCGACTCATCCAATTAAAAAGATGAATACCTCTTGGATTCTGTATTTGATTTCCCCAATCTAGGTGTTTGGCATTCAAATCACCGGCCATGAGAAAGTAACTTTCTTCCAAGCTCAAGCGTAGACATTCGAAAAGTTTTTCAAGCTCTGTCATAAAATCAGTTGGCTGAGGTGATTCCGGTGCATAAGCCGCGATCACATACATTCGCTTCCCCTGTTGGAGAGGAATGCACACGAAAAAATCTTATATTAATCGTACTAGCCGTTCGGTCTGTAGATCTGAAAGCATTTAAAAACAGCCGAAAAACAAAATTTCGAACTAACATACTTTTTAAATATTCTCTATTGTCGTAATGTTATATCAAAATATTGATTTCGAACATTTTTACGAATTTTGCCATTTTGTACCGAAAAAGAGGATTTTGGCCCAAAACTGTGAAAAATTATAAGAAATAGTAAAGTTTGAAGGGGCATATCTCTGTCAATTTTGAACAAATATTTCTTTTTAAACATGTCATATTAAAATCTTTTATCTTTACTTTATTTTCGCTATGCTTGTCTTGACCCTATCTTTGCTTCAAAAAAAGTTATACACAATTTATTAAAAAATTTAGAAATTCTTGATTTTTTTAGGTAGATTTTTGTTAACTTTTCCTGCTTAAATTTTTTTATAAAATTTTTTGAACTATCCATTTCAATAGAAATTTTAATTTTTCATACAAAAGTTTTAAATGTAAGATTGTCAAGTTCGGCTTAGTTTTAGAATTATACCAAAATAGTGAAAAGTGGCCAGTGTGACCATTCTCTCCGAAACACATGGGTGAATTTTGTTGCATTTTCGGTTTTAAGAATGTTTATGGGCCAAGCAAACATATTCAAAAATAAAAACCCTCGCACGTAATTGTTCCTTTATACCCTTCATTTTCCGGTCTATTTAATAGGTTATTTTGATACTCCCGAAATAGGTGGTTAAATGGTAAAAGTCAATACATAGTTAAATTTAATAAAAATTTTGGCAAGACTTTTAATATGAAATTGTTTTCAATACATTTTTTTCAAGAGGCCCCCATATCCTTAAGGGCCCAGGGCCCCCAATTGTCTAAAGACGCCCCTGTGGTTTTTGGTGATTCTGCTGACACGTTTTTTTCATTTTTTTTTTAGAACCAAAAATAACGGTACCTGCCATACAATCTTTTTTATCAATTTTAAATAATCGTTTTTTTTTCTCAAAAACGGCTCGACAACTTTTCTTAAAAAAAATTAAAAAATTTATTTTAGTAAGAGCTTCCTTTGGGTGAAAAACCATTTTTCAAAAATGGTTATTAATGGTACCTCCCAAGGAACCATTTTTTTAATTTTTGATTTTCTTCAAAACAGTACGACCGATTTCAATTATTTTTTTTATACAGTAGCTTCCAAAAAATATAGTAGTACCTCGTGGCTTGATGGTTAGTGCGTAGGACTGTCATGCCGAAGGTGTGGTTTCGATTCCCAGCCGTGCCACCTAAAAACAAAAATGTTTTATTCGAGGTACTGCCTCTTGCGAGGAACTGACAAATCCTCCAAGAGTATACTTGTCATGAAAAAGTGCTTCTCATTCAGCCGTTCGGACTCGGCAAAAACTGTAGGTCCCCTCCATTCCTGCCAACAAACACGCACACAGGAATGGTTGTGAGTTGTAAGTCACTAGGCCCTGGTTCTCCATGAGCTGTTGCGCCACCCAATTTATTTATTCCAAAAAATATAAATAGTTTTGTGTACCAAAATTTTGGAAAAAATATTTTTTGGATTATTAAAAAATGTTTCAAATTTTTTTTTGGAAAATCAAATATTTCGAAAACTATATGATCGATTTTTTTGAAACTCGATACTTATGAGTTTTTTAGTACTTTCTAAATCATTTTTAGAAAAAATTTTACATTTATGAAAAAATAACGGTACATACAATAGTAAAAAAACCGCAAAGGAAAATATTTTTTTTTCTCGAAAACGACTCCTACGATTTTGATTAAACTTTTTCTATATACTAAAATTAGTACGATCTACTACCAAAAATTATAAAATTTTACACTTAGCAACTATTAACAGTACCTGTCATAGAACGTATTTTTTATTTTGAGTTTTCTCGTTATGTGCTAAACGGATTTAGATGATTTTTTATATACAAATTTCAGATAGGATTTAATAATATTACATATCAAAATTTTCAAAAAAAAAGTTTTTGGATTTTTAAAAAAAGTTTCAATTTTTTTTTTTTTGAAAATTCGATATCTCGAAAACGGGTTGACAATTTGTTTTCAAATTTTGTTTTTATATACACATAAATATATACTTCAGATTTGCATACCAAAATTTGTTCTTAAAAATGTTGTAAGAATTTTATATATAAAAAATTAATTTTTTAAAAAACCGCTCCAACGATTTTAAATATTTTTTTCCCATACAATCATATTCAATCAAGAATTAAAATGGCATTCTTTTTTTTCACCTCAAACTGTCAAAAAAGCTGGTTTAGCCAATTTAAATGTCGTATTTCATGCTTCTCTATACATTTTTCTCTCATAATTTCAATGTAAATAATGGATAACCTTGCAACTGGTTGTAGCAGGCCTTATGACCTTTCCAGAAAAAAATATAAAAAAAATATTTTCCCAGTGGTTACTATGTTATGATGTTTTTTCCAAAAGTTGTTAACAAGTACTACTTTCCTCAAATACGTGAACGCTACGACCATGGATAAACAATTTTTACTATTTTTCTATTTTTGTAATATTTAAGAATAACTGTTGTAATAGAAGGGTGGTAAAATTTAATAGTAGTTATTGCATTTTTTTTATTATAATTTTTTAAAATATTTTTTTCAGTACAAAAATTTATTTTCGAAAAAGTTTGACCACCTCTAATAAATTAAAATTGTATTAGAACATGAGTGGCCAATTACTTAAAAAAGTTGTCTTTTAAATGCACTTTCCAAAATGGTATAACACATGCTTGTGTATTAACAAAATAGTAGAGAAAATTTGTCAATCATCTAATAAAGCAGCTTTTAACATTTTTCCAAAATGTCTATTAAAATGTTCCTATAACCTCCCAATTTGGGTTGGACAAAGATTTTCTTTTTTGATGTGTAAGGGGGTTCAGTGCAAGTATAAAACTCGATTTTAGGTGTTGAAAGCCCTACCATTTGGCCAAAATATTGAAAAACGAGTTCTGAAAAGTTTTCGGCGGCAACTTAAATTTAATTAGTCTTAGAAAAAATACTTTGGCACAAATTTGTAGAAAATTCAATTTTCTTCAATTTATGTTAACATACTTTTTAAACTAAAGTTATAAATAAAAAAGTTATAATCAAAATTTAAACATTGAAAAAATTAAAAATTTTTTGATTATAACTTTTTTATTTATAACTTTAGGGGAAAAAGTGTGTTAACATAAATTGAAGAGAATTGAATTTGCTACAAATTTGTACCAAAGTTTTTTTTCTAAGACTAATAAAATTTAAGTTGCCATGGAAAACTTTTTAGAACTCGTTTTTCAATATGGTGGCCAAATGGTGGGGCTTTCAACACCTAAAATCGAGTTTTATACTTGCACTGAACCCCTTTACACATCAAAAGAGAAAATCTTTGTCCAACCTAAATTTGGAGGTTATTGTAACATTTTGATAGACATTTTCCGAAAATGTTAAAAGCTGTTTTATTAGATGATTGACAAATTTTCTTGGTTATTTCGTTAATGCACAAGCATGTGTTATACCATTTTGGAAAGTGCATTAAATAGACAACTTTTTTAAACAATCGGCCATTCATGTTCTCATACAATTTTAATTTATTAGAGGTTATCAAACTTTTGTGAAAATAAATTTTTGTACTGAAAAAAATATTTTAAAAAATTATAATAAAAAAAATGCAATAACTACTATTAAATTTTACTACCCATGTATTACAACAGTTATTCTAGAATATTACAAAAATAGAAAAATAGTAAAAATTGTTCATCCATGGTCGTCGCGTTCACGTATTTGAGGAAAGTAGTACTTGTTAACAACTTTTGGAAAAAACATCATAACATAGTAGCCACTGGGAAAATATTTTTTTTATATTTTTTTCTGGAAAGGTCATAAGGCCTGCTACAACCAGTTGCAAGGTTATCCATTATTTACAGGACACCCTGTATACAATTTTCTTAAATCCGCAGTGTCTTCAACATAAGAGCAAGTACGTGCGACCCAGTCGTGCATTTTATAATACAGAAGCTTCCAAAAAGTACTATAGAGTTTTTTGTACCAAAATTTTTTGAATTTTTAAAAAATGTTTCAAATTTTTTTTTTAAATCTAATATTTCGAAAACGACATGATCGATTTTTTTGAAGCTCGATATTAAAGAGTTTTTAGTACTCTCTAAAATATTTATAGAAAAAATTTTACATTTATGAAAAAATAACGGTAGATACCTTCCATACAAAAGTTAAAAAACCGCAAAAGAAAATATTTTTTTGCTCAAAAATGACTCCTATGATTTTGATTAAACTTTTTTCATATACTAAAATTAGTACGATCTACTACCAAAAAATATAAAATTTTACACTTAGCAACTATTAATAGTATCTGTCATAGAACGTATTTTTTATTTTGAATTTTCTCGTTATCGGCTGAACAGATTTAAATGAATTTTTTATATACAAATTTAAGATAAGACTAAAAAATATTGCATATCAAAATTTTCAAATAAAAAGTTTTTGGATTTTTAAAAAAAGTTTCAATTTTTTTTTGGAAATTCGATAACTCAAAAGCGGGTTGACAATTTTTTCAAATTTTTTTTGTATACACATAAATATATACTTAAGATTTGCATAGCAAAATTTGTTCTTAAAAATGTTTAAGGAATTTTATATATGTATACAAAATTAATTTTTTAAAAAACCGCGAATTTAATTTTTTTCCCATACAATCATATTCATTCAAGAATTATTAAGATGGCATTCTTCTTTTTCACCTCAAACTGTCGAAAGAGTTGTTTTAGCCAATTTAAACGTCGAATTTCATGCTTCTCTTCATTTTTCTCTCATAAATTTCCATGTTTTTATATACAATTTTCTTAAACCAGCAGTGTCTTGAACATAAGAGCAAGTACGTGCGACCCAGTCGTGCATTTTATTTTTACTAATGTCGAATTCCTTTCAACAATTGGAGATCTATTTCTTTTTTGTGTTGAAAAGAATTTGTAAAAAAAATCAATTTTTTTTATGTGATTTTGTGTGTTGGCCATTGACATAAATTGTGAGGCAAAAGTAAACAAATTAATGGGCATACAAATACTCAAAAGTGCATTCCGACTTACGCGTCATTTAATACGATTAAAAACAAATATATTTCCGGGAATAGTAGCAGAAATAGACAAAAATTGTTGTGCGTCCATTTAAGTTAAAAAAAAAATCCAAAATCCATCAAAAAACACATCAAATGAGGAACACGTCGGCGAGCGCGCGCTTCATAACATCAATCGACTTTGGACACTTGAAATCGAAGTTCATTGATATTTTTATCACTTCTTATTAATTATGCACTGCCATTTGATGAATTAAAAACTTTAAAGAGATATATTTGTTTTTAATTTATTTAAACGAACGAGAAACACTTTTGAGTATTTGTAAAACACCGCAGAACAAAACTTTCAACTCCAGAGAAATGTCAAATCTTACTAGTGTGTGTGAAAGTTTGTGTAAATCTTGCTAAAAACGAAAGATTTGATTTGTTTAGAAAAATTGATCTTTTCTTCTAAACAAATCGATTTTTTTGTTGTAAGGAATTTAACATAATACAGTATTAAATTTTTTATCGAAAAAGGCGGCTTTTCTCCAAAATTTATAAAATCATGTTACCTAGTTCTTGCAATCAGAGGACGATATTATGCTCTCTCTTACCCCTTACATTCACGTGAAGGCAATCCGGCTGGTGGGAATTGTTGCGCTGTCCGCCATTTTGAAAGAGACGTATAACAACGAAAATGCGATTTTCTGGGCTCCTAATGGACGTAGAGTAATTTTTTTTTTTTTTACTTTGTAGGTTCAAATATCTTTTCAAATTTTTGTTCACAAACATTTTTGACATCTCTTTTCAATAAGGAGTTATTTCTGAAAAACTGTCGAAGTTTTTTAACGAACGAAAAAATAATAAAACAGTTCTTTGTAGAGCACGTGATTTCGTACTAACATTTTATATATTTAGATTTTATGTGAAATAAAAACTGTACAAAATTCAGACAATATATTTTCTTAAATACAGCAAATAATTGCATAGGTTTCGTACGGTAAGGCAAAAAAAATAACGGATTCCAATAGAATTGTTTTATTATTTTAAAAAGGGGGTCTATCTCTTACCGTTATAGGAGGAGGGGCAATTTTATAAAAAAAAACACTTAGAATGCAAATAAAAATTGTTAAAAATTAAATTGTTTTTCAAAATGCTCCAACCTCTATGCGATCTATTACTAAAAATTGAAAAATCTTACGAACTTTTAAAATTACATACCTCACGTAAGAGATTTTTTTTATTTTATATTTACCGGATCAACGGATTTAAACTATTTTTTATATGCATAAATTTCAAATATAATATATAATAATATATTGCATATCAAAATTTTCGAAATTAAAAACATTTCTTGAATTTTTAAAGAGTTTCACCATTTTTTGAAAATTTGATACCTCAAAAACGGGTCGACAATTTTTTTTTTTTAGAATTCTTTTTGTATATGAATATTAGTAAATATTTAAGATTTGCATACCAAATTTTTTTTTTAAACATGTAAGAAATTTATACATAAAAATTAATTTAAAAAAAAAACATGATTTCAATGCCTCTTGAAGTCGCAACCCAATCAGCTGAAATTTTAAACATAGTGCAACAAAAATTACCTTCTGCCAATGACTTTAACTTTTTTCTGAAGTCAAATGTAACTAGCGTATAATGCTTTGGAATTCACATATTAAATGAGTTTACTAACAAATTTTTTCCTCACCGTTGTGTTGAAAAGCTTTTTCTCTGCTGTAAATAGCTGTGAACAAAACATACGGCTGTGGCATCTTATTGTTTTTTAAATGCATGTATTAATTTATAGTCGAATTAAAGACTCAGGTTGACTTAAGGCCTTAGGAGACACTTCAATACGTAAAATGCGTTAATCCCAAAAACTTATGTTAACTTATGACCATACCTCTATTATACATTTACACGCCTGTTAAGTTAGCACTTTTTAGCGATTTTGGATACATGCGCTTTTCGGGCTTTAAGATTTTGGTTTTTGTTTGACTATCTTTTTCTATTTTTTTGTATCTCTCAATCGGATTCACTTTCATCAGAAAATTTAATACATTCCCTGAAATATTTATACTTTTTCTTAAAGCTAGGTTTGCTTATCAGCTCTTTTGTTTAGTACAAAATAAAATATAATGTTGTGTTCATTTTTATCAAAAAATTGACCTAATTTGTATTTTTCTAACATACAAATTATTTTTTAAAAGATAATAAAGACTTTTTCAGAGTTTGTGCATGTTTGTGTGTTTGTTTCGGTAAGTGAACAAAATTTAATTACCTATAATTTTCTACGACAGATGAAACATTTTTACTTACGCTTCTACCCTCTACTACCTAGTAAATAAAATTCTTTATTACAACCATATGGAATCCAATTTTTTGAGCTTATAATTCTCATCACATGAGAACGTACATACATATCTTTCTTTTATAGCCCAAAAACAAAAATCCAGTTATCCTTTTTTATCGTTCGGGTGCTATGTCACACCATACCCAAATTCCATGTTCCATAAATCCAATGCTGATTGGAGCTTCGTTTTTATATTTCTCTAGTAGGTATGTATATGGTACTATATATGTATGTTGCTTGCCTTTGCATCTGCTAAACAAACCTAGAACCCTACTATTGCTGAAAGTAATGAGTATCCTCGATTCTCGGAGGGAGTTGAAAACGCGCTATGTTCTTTGTTGGCACTCAAATGCCTCCATAAAATAAAAGGCAATCCTCTGTATTCACGCTTTCAAGAAGTATGGGAGAGAGGCTTCTGTTATGGAAAAAATGTCTGGGTTTTCTTTTCGGTCCTCAAAGTGGCCTACACCCACCACACCGCGTCGACTACGACCCAAATATAAAATCTGCTCAATATGCTGATATGAGCTTAAATGCATGAATGTTGATCCAATTTCATTTTTATTACAATCCAAATATACGAACGAGTGTTACAAAAAGCAAGCCTATAGCACCACACATTTCCACATTTGTTGTCCTTAAGCTGCCATTTTGCCCTACTACAGTCTTGTTCTCTACTGCCTCCTCTGCTCAGAAAAAGATATGATTTTATATTGCACGCATAAGGAAAAACAACAGAAAAAAAAATAAATATATAAAAACACTTTCTTGCTTTAGGAGATTTTGGTTTTTCTGCGAAACAGATGGCATTCGTTATATTCGTGTATATGTGGGAGGATTATCTCCGCACAAGGATATCTTCAAAATAAATGCTTACAAGGATTTCAGCGCATGAATTTTTATATTCGCTGCTATCATCGGCATTTTTGTGCTTATTATATGGAAACAAAGGATAAAAGTCTATGGGTATTCTATATAAGTCTATCTACGATATTATCATCCTAATATTCGACGAGAGGAGAGAGGGCTAGAGGTAAGGTACATAGTAAAGAATGTATTTTAGATACCCAAAGCAATGAGGTTTGTTCGGTTTGGTTATACTAGCTTTTATCTGACAGTAATGAGCAAATATTTTCTACTATACTTTTTATCTTACTTCTACATACAAACATCCATACACATTTACATAATATAAATATCTCTTAACACTTCGATGGAAATTTTTATGTCTACCAATTTTAGTTAGAGAAGTGTTAAACATCGCAATTGAATGTAATAAAACATCACTAGTAAAATTTATTGGTTGTAATTTCAGTTTAACCATATAAAAACATATACATGTACATACCTATTTTAAAGGCTTTTTATATGCCATAGATTTTTGGTCTGCCTTATATTTTAAGCTGATTAATGTTTTCTTTTAAAGTTTTATTTTCTTGTAATAGATCTTGAATTCCTACAGAGTTATGACCATAAATATTATTCTGTACGAAAAGAAAAATGGTTTGATTTTAGCTCCATGAGTCTTTATAGGGTTAGAGAAGTCTTAAAAAAAAACCGGAGCCAGAATAAACAACATCAAACATTAAGGCAGAAGAGAATTCAACCATGTACCGATGGTAGTAAATAGTTTTGGTTATTGTTTTGAAAAACATAATAACTTCCATTTCGCCTTCAGTTCCAACGCTCGTTCTCAACGACAATCCTGCCAATTCAGTTTGAAGCGACCGGAAAGCCTTAATGATTCTTCCTATACCTGAGAGCGTAAATGATTTTATAGGACGAATCTGCCTTTGTAATCGTACACATGCAAGAGTACCTAGAAATCTCGATTTACTCGAATTCACATTCAAACCATTGTTCAAAAAAGTTTTTTTTCTACCACCACTACGTCCACCATCTGTCATCCACTCTACTCCGAGCGAATGGAAAAGAGCATTTGTCTAGCCTGACCTTAAAAAATTTTTCTTCATCCTCGAATAATAAACCAACTGCCCTTTAAGAACAAAAGCTTCGTAACGACTAGCTACTAGCAGTACCATTTTCAAAGCAAAAAGGTACACTCGTGCTATAATGGAATATTTATATCACGGACCAATAGAAGGTATCATTGAATACGCTTTTGTGAGCGTAAAATTACTACACATGAGTTTGATAAAGTTTGGCAACAAGACTTATCGAAAAAGAACATTCCATCCAATTTCGTAGCCCCTGAAAACATACAATTTTTGAAGTGTTTGAATTAATTATTTTTTTATTACTTTTATTTTATAAATTTTCTTTACATTTATATTAATTTAGATTTAAATTTAATAATTTTAATAATTTCCAATTAAAACAAAGAATAATATAAGAAAATATAAGATAAAAACATATTACAGTTTACAAATAATTATAATAGAATTGGAAATAATATTTAATAATTATTACGCTAAAAATACAACAAAGAAAATAAAGAAGAATATCAGAACGCCAAATATTTTAATCATCAACCAGCGATTTTTCGATACAGATTGGAAATATTTAAGAATCTCTCCATGAGCAGCCTCGATATTAAGTTCAGCATCCTGCACATTCGTATCAATACGTTCAACAATTTCTTCTTGTTCTTTTACCATGTGTGCCAGCTGTTGGAATATTCCACCTAACTCTACTATTGTACTTTCAATATTTTGCATAGTTTCAGCTCGTTGTTGGACGTAATTATCAGATTCATCGTACAGCACCATTTGCTGTTGGGCTTGTATTTGATTCGAATGCTGTCCAGATGGACCGGCAAGAAGTGGACTATTCTCATTAGCCGACATATCAATGCTGATTTGATTTTCTTCGCTTAGTAGGAGACTGCCTTGTTTAGCTGTTGCAGCTGACATTCTACTTGTCATTGGTCCTTGACTAAATTGGTCTCGCCGGGTTTTTTGTTGTTTCAAATTCTCAGTTCGCACTTCGAGAATTTGCTTAAAATCGGTACTCATGCTGGCCAATTTGGATTGTAATGCGAGTACCATATTTGAGGAATGTGATACCAAATGCTTACCATTGGTGGTTCGACGTTGATCTTTTGAAATGTCCTGCAGGCGTGCTATTTGCTGGTTGAGTGCATTTAGATCGCCTTTAATGATGTATGTGAGTTCTTGAATTTCTTGGGGTCTATCATCGAATAGGCTCTTCTTTTTTGCCACTAAAATTAAAAATTGAATTATTTTTTTTTTTTATATATTTTAAAATTGTTTTAATAAATAAAATTAAACAAAATGAAATAAAATAAAATTAAATTAAATAAAAAAAAAAAAAAATTGCAGTTAAGATGCTAATATTTAGAAATGGTTTGAAAACAAGGGCAAAAGTGTTAAGGCATTACTTTTGTAATAGAAGTTGGCATCAGCGTTCTCAGTTTTAAAAATATGTATTAAAATGGCTGTAGTTGAACTAAAAGTTAATATGGAAACAGTTAAACTACAAGTTTATATCGAAATAGTTTACCGATATGTATATGCAGGATTTTCTTTAATGTTCCGTACGAAACTGAAACAAGGAATTTCCCGTTCTTGTCTTTTATTAAACCCGTTGTTGCCACGTTGGCATACAGCGCAATGAAAAGATAGACTATTCAAAATAGGAGTAATGACAGTCTACACGGAGCAAGAATAGGCGCAAAGCATTGATTGAAAGTAAAATCAAAAGAGAAAGGGAGGCAAAAACATTAAAAATCTGGAAAGAACTCCTTAAGTTGGCCATTCTGGTACTTCATTGCTACAACAAAGAACGTTTCCTATCCTGTATCAGCTTAAGAAGGAACAAACTCAAAATAGTAAAGAGACTACTCTTTTGTGACCTACACATTCTTCGCCTAGATAATAATTCTACGTGCAGAATCTGCAATGCTCGAAAGGTTAGGTAAGGTCAGAAGGGGTGATAATACGACAGGGCCTACCATCTCACTCGGATCTCCGTGGATCCATTGTGGTCCCCAGGGTATGGGAAGGTAGGGAAAAGGAGGAGAAGGGAGGGGATATGGAGGAAGTTTTAGGTATGGGGGCCTCCCTGAACCATCCTGAAGACAGAGACGTCACACAGTTCGTGGAAGAAGTATTCCCGTATGGCTGCTTTTCTGGTTCTGGCTAGAAGTGAGCCCTCCTCTGCCTCTCCATCTTTAAACCCTCTACATAAGTCCGATGAGCTGATGCCCATTCGTGTGTTTCCATTGAGTTGTGGCCCGTTAGGACTCCAATTATTGAGATAATTGAGGCCTGCCCCCTACTTTTCTTGAGTCAGTATTGTTTTTTTAGTCAAAACAGATTCCTTGAAACACGACAAGTTAGTGTCGATAGATGACTATCTGAAATCTGTAGCTTCAAGAAAACTCTAGTGAATTCTACTTTTTCCATGCTCCATTGGTATAAGCACCGTGGCTTCGGTTTGGCTCAGATCAAGGGATGACCCGTTTTTGGACGGATCGTTTGCCATTTCATTCCCTTGTATATGTATTGGGACTCATCTTAGGGTAACTGTGTTGGTTGCATTTAGTATTTTTAACTTATTCCGGAAATGTTCTACCAGTTTGGAATTTATTGTAATTGAGGAAATGGCTTTAATGGCCACACCTGGCTATCTATGAATATGTCAATATTTTTGTTAACTACTTCAAGTGAGGCAAGATGTTTCGCAGCTTCGCAAACTGCAAACACTTCCGCTTGGAACACGATGCTTTATAGATCTGTTTAAAGCTGGGTTATCTCTGGGTTATCTGAGTAGATGCCTGACCCAAGCCCCTTGGCGTTCTTGGAACCGTCAGTAAAGACCGAAACATGATTTTCATTTATGACCCGGTTTTCATTCCAGAGCTCCCTGGTGGGGATATCTGTTATAGCTGACACTGGGTTGAAATCAGTAGTGTGTTTGGATGTCTATGCCTGCAAAATGCATTATAGTCCTATGACATCGGTGAAGTTTTTCCTCTCCTTCTTTAATGTTTTCTTTCCAGTTTAGTTTACGATCAAGTACAACGCCAAGATATTTGGCGGTACTCGGGACTTGTTACGGAATTCCGTTATTGCTTGGCGGGTTAAATGTTCGGAAAATGATGTTTCCTTGTAAACAATACCAGTTCTATCTATCATACTAGGCAGTGCTGCTATACCCCCGATTTACTCGTGCATTCATTCACCATTCATCCATTCCTGCCGACTAACTACATAAATACAGGAATGGTTGGGAGTTTTAAGCACCCCGGTTTCTTAGAAGCTATCATTCCATCCAATTTATTTAATCTGCCTCATACAAAGGCGATAGTTTATTTGGCAATTAAGTTTTCGCAGAGTCTAAATTAGTTTTATTTCTCATAAACTGTCAAATTTCGCCAAACAGAATGTTGTGGCTCTAGCTGTGGCTCGTACAAAAATAGTATACGGCGCTACAATATGAAGCTGTAAGATATGTATGGTGAAGAGGAAGTTAAACAAAATTCAACTTTAGCTACAAGCTATAGCTACGTTCATTCTGTTCAAAGGGTAGGATGAAATTCTCTAAATGATTTCCAAACTGACCAAAAGTAGGGGCACTCAAATTCAAAGTATTTCATATTACTTAATGTGAAAGAAACCAACGACAATATGTTTAGCTTTCATTTTTTTACTATCATGCTGACATTAAGCTGAGCCGTAAATTTTAGTCCAAAGAAATTTCTTTGACTGAGACACCCAGATAGAGGAAATTTTTTCTCTCTTTTGAGAAAAACTGAAAAAAAAAGTTTGACAACTCGAACGGCTTTGGACTGAAAATCACTAAATGCAAGAAAATCATAGAAATTCAGAGTAAAGGAATGTACCTATTATAAAACAGTTTTTTTCTCTAAAACCTGGCTAGTTGAATAGTCTCATGTCCAAAAATAATTTTTCTGCGGAGGCAAAATTCAGCACAAGTACCTACTGCTAAAAAACTCAAAGGTACCTACCTACAAGTTTGAATTCCAGAGTACCTACACAATTTGCATTCGCTTAAAACTTTCTTGATTGTTTTATCTGAAAATAGCGTGAGGATATACAATAGCATAAGGCGCCAGTTATAGCTATCATTTTGATATTAAGAAAACAAAATCATTTCTAGCCCAAACAAATTTCAATTAGGTCCAAGCTTCTATATAAAAAGGCTTTGAATATTTCAATGATCATTGGTAAGGTAGTTTAATCCTTAAAATAATAAAACTCATTTTATGTGAAAGTCTGGATCAAAATGATCTGTATTTTGGGGCAGATATAATAATTAAGGCCAGAGCTTTATTTCGGCATCAAAATAATCAATGATTTTACTTTCTAAACGTCTGAAAATCAATCATTAAAATGTTCAATGATGAGTTTCATTGATAGCTATAACTGGGGCCTAAGTGTACAGAAGTACTGATAATATGACCCCATGTATGTACCGCTGTAATACTATTTACATTAGAACATTGAATTTTTTAGTGAATTATTGCTTGCTCTGAATTATTGACATTTTTACTTTAGACTATACCCTTTATAGCATTAATATTTTTTTTTTTCAAATTGTATTAAACTTATCTACAAAAATATAAATAGGTATTATTATAAAATAATAAAAAATTTTAAATAAAAGCCTTTTTATATAAAATAAAATAAAACAATATTCAATGAATTTCAGTTCATGCACGATTCGTCTACTTACAAAGTGTTAGTTTCTCCAGCTTGGCATAAGTGCTGGCAATGTTTTTGCCAACCAACTTCGCCACCATCATAAACTCTGAATGACTCTGAATCTGTCGGGCCTTGCGTGGGTCCTTCACACTAACTGCCCGCGATATATTTCGACTTTGCAGCGAACGTATCGCATTGGCAAATTCGTTCGTTCGGTCTCGAGCTGCCATTACAATAATTTTATCTTTGTCAAACGGTTCCTCCAATGAATCACCCAAGCCGTCTTCGAATTGATTCAACTGATGTCCCTGGTCCTGTTGGAGGGAATCAAAATACGAATTGCTCTGAGAGTCCGATACTATTGCTGATGTAAGTGGAGTTTGTATTAATGCCCTGAGGGCATTTCCCGATGATATTTGGATGCGATTCGAGAAGTTGCGAAAGTTCCAACCTTTTGAATATTTCTTATTATCATCCGATTCTTGGAGCTGTAAGTCAAGTTGTGTGTCAACGACAACAGACGATGGAATCGTTGTGGTTACTGTGCCGCTTAAACTTTCGTCCGCTGCGTCAGTGTAAACTCCTGAATGTAAGCGACGTCTAGTGTGCATCTCATAATCCACAAATGGAAATTAAAATATTAATGGATACTAGTGTGGTGTATAATATGCATTAATATTTTATTCAATTGCAGTATTAGTTTCTTATTTGAATCTTTGTTTTTTTACTTTTTCACAAATAATGACTCAGCAATGGTCGTGCGTCGTCGTCTACGTCCTTGAGAACTTTTTTTTATTTTTGTTTTTCTTCCACGGAAGGGGTATTGTTTTTCTTTATATTTTTGATGTTGTAGATTATATTTGAAAACACCTTAACACTTTCAAAGATAATTTATAACTTAATTTCTTCAGAAATTGTTAAATTAAAAATAAAAAAGAAAAAGAAAAACACCTTCCGTACAAAGTAAAATTGCATGACAGATTTGATACGTGTACTTGTCAAAACTGACATAAGCAAAATTTAATTGTGTAATGACGTTGTAGATGGCGCAGTGGTAAGCAGAGAGGAAAATATGAGTATTGTAGTAGAATAAAAAACCAGGGAGAAATAAAAAAAAAAAAACATTTTTAAAAATCGCCACCGGTATTCATAAATGCAAATGAAACACAAATAATCTTTGATCAGTGAGTTTAGTGTCAAATCATATCAATAAATCAAAGTTCATGGCATTAAACTAACTCACCAAAGTTGGTACATTAAACGAGTAATTAAGTTAAAAATACTTCTGTCATTGTTGCCAAAAACTAGAGATAAAAGGAAACAGATGCTTGTGACACACATACTATCTAGCCTGAGAGAGTATATGCGCCCTTTCAAACGAGGAAACTGAGTTGCCTTCTCACCCTGAGTTTTAGTTTCAGGGTGAGAAGGGCAGGAGGAAAGAGAGGCGAACAAAATCTCCCCGGTCGAGGATTTGAGGAGATTTTTTGATATTCCCTTTTAGGTTTAGGTGTGTTCAACCATAATAGACTTTCAAAGGAAATTTCAAAAATTGCCTGGAGATTCGTTTCCTCGTATGAAAGGTACAAGAGATTTTTAAGGAGATTAAAAGAAAACGTCAAAAAATCTCCAGCAACTTGTTTCTTCGTGTGAAAGGGGACTATGTGCGAAAGTTCACATTTAAGCCTAGTACGCAGATCGAGCTAAAATTCCGCTCCCACAATTCTCTCCATACACCAGCTAAAATCCTAGCTAAATTTTGACACAAGATTTTTGTGGAGAAAACATTAAAGAAAACAGCTGTTCTCTGAAAAGAAATTTTATTCAACAATTTCAAAGAATTTTCTTTCAATATTTCAAGTTAAAATAATCAAATAAAATAGATTTTTCCTTTTGGCATTGCTAAATCGTTTGTCCTTGAATATTTCTCGGTTTCAATTTTCATTTTCGCAATGTAAAGCTCACATTATCTCACAAATAAATGAACCTGCCAAAATTAAGCTCGAGAATTAATGTGCCGAACAATTATTTCACGCGCTAAATTTTGACAGATGAGTGCGTTCAGTAATAAATGAAAATGTGATTTTTTAGCTGGAGCTGCGCACATCTCGGCTAAAATATTTGGCTAAATTTTAGCTTGGCTAAATTTTGGAGAGAATTTTGTATGGGAGCGAAATTTTAGCTCGATCTGCGTACCAGGCTTTAGTGAGAAAGTGTATGTGCAATTCCATAAATAGTCTTCGGAAAGAGCAGAATTCTTGTTAGTTGTAGTAGATTTTCGTTAAGTCTTTGCACTTAACGTGGATTAGCAGTTTATATATTTATTGATATGAAATTTTTATTCGCGAACTAACTTCTGAATGATATTTTAGTTAATTTGTGAATTAGAAGATATCTGAGCAGTTTTTATTGATAGGGCTGCAACATGTTTAGTTCTACACTGCGCTGCTTTTGACTACTAGCTGATTTGTGTTTCCGGTTTTACCAACTAAAGACCTAACTTCATTGATTTCATTTTTGTACAAAAGTGAAAAAATACAAATATAAGCTAGTGACACCTTCCTTTGAAAAAGCGTATCAAATTTGATGCATTAAAATACGGAAAAGGCTAGCTCAGCAACTATTATCTATGTGGGTGACATCAATGAATCAGTTGTTAAACTGTTTATTTAGATATATAGTTGTGTTTCACTTTTCTGCAAAAGTAAAAGTAGTAAAAGTTAGGAACGCTCTAACTAAGAACGCTCTAACTTTTACTTTTGTAAAACTCGAGATAAAAAACAGAATTGAGTAGGTAGTTTAAAAAAAAAAAGACAAAATATTCACGCCGATCACAGAATCCAACGAATGAGCTGCGGAGGGAATCTTGACATTTGGCTCATAGTAAAAATGTCAAAATTGAGTCTGATTCCCTCCGCAGTTCATTCGTCGGATTCTGTAATCGGAGTGATTTCTTCACTTTTGTACAAAAGTGAATTGAGTCTAGTTAGACCTTTAAGATGACACTGATTGTAGACTCCCATTAACTATCTTCATTTCAACGTTTTTCTTTTTAAAGACTTAACTCAATCGTTCAATGACTTGTTGCAAAAAACAAGAAACACAAAAATTAAAAACAAAGCTTGTGTATAATGCATGAGCATACGAAAATAATATTTCAATCTTTTGAAATCATCTGTAATAAATGTTTTTGTTTTTCACCCATCAATTTGTTTTTAATTATTAAGAAAAATTTCATTGTACCAGTTCAAATTCTGATCCATGGTTCAGCATGTTTAACTTCAATATTGGCAAATCTACTCACTTAAAACTTAACTCTTGACTAAGTATGTCAAATTTGACCACGTTGGTACAAGTCACTCTGTGTTTTATTGGTAGTTATAGCTAAGCACAGTAATGCAAGCTTCAATAAAACTGTATACTCACTTTCTCATTCTTTCCAAGTCCAAGAGCTAAGTTTAAACTTAACGAAACTTTTATTTCCACTTTTTACTGACTTATTTTTCGACACTTTTGCGTTTGTTGTTGTTTACCAAGGGAAATTTTACTGTGCTAGCTATACTGTTTTCCAATAAACATGCCTATTGTTCTTTTTCCAAAAATTAGGATACAAATTAATTTCTCCATGTGCCATGTAACTCCAGGACCCATGTTCTATAACTCAGGCGATAACTTTTCGCATCGTTAAGAAATGAAACAAATAATTCCTCAGTTATCGCCTCTGGAAAAATTTGGGTTTCTGTAACTGAACGCGATAAGTACAGTTCCCGAACTATTCCGACTGGAAATTCCAGTGGAAGGCGATAAGTGAAACTGTCATATTGACATTTCAAAATCAAAACAAATCAGTGCTTGAACAAATTATTGTCGTTTTACCATTTTCAACCAATTAGTTGACTTGAAAATTTGGTCTTAAAATTATATTTCTATTTATTAAAAAAAAATATTAACTGTAGTAAGTTTTGTGACGAAGAATATGAAAAATCCGAAACATGGCTAGATGAGCAAATATTTAAAGATTTCAATACATCGGCATCAAAAAGTGATACAGAATTAAAAAAAAACAAAATGAACAGAATGAAAATGAGTCGGCAACAATCAATTTCGATGTTATTAGGTCTGTTCCTTGCCGACTTTCAAACAGTTTGAAACCGCCAGATTTAGTCCGAAGTCGTTCCACACTTGAAAAATTGTACTGGTCCGCACCAAATCTGGCGGTCTGAAACTGTTTGAAACTGTTTGGGACTAAACCATGGAACAGGGTTATTGATTTAGGAGCAATACAAGATGACACAGCTCTTGATGAACCGCAACAACAACAAGAGAAAGTTATCTCTTCCAACATCCAAGCCCCCCAGGAACAGGAACAATTGCTAGAACGTGATTTAGTAAATCAAGAAAACATTCTGAACCAAAACTTATTTAATCTTTTTGGTGAGTGAATCGAAGAAAACTAGCCCCTTTTTAAACTTGTTGCTTCCATAGATCCATTCGTTTTTGATGGCAATTCTTTTCACCAGCACATTTGAGACTATGGCGAAGATAATAAGCTGATTGTTCCCGAGCCAGCAGAACATTTTTGGCTCCATTTGAGCATGGACCAATCGAGCCACCGAGCATGTGTTTTTTTGTGAGAGCCAAATCCACTACCACACAACCATCCACTTTTGCATTCATTTTCCTGAAATGATGGGTATAGAGGAAATTACAGAAGCTGCGGAGTTTCAATAAAAAATCATCTCGATGACGCTATTGAACTGTTTTAAAAAGATGTTATTGTCAGTAGAAACTCTTTAGATTATCCTAGCTCTAACTTTTTTACTCTTCAAACTTGATTGTAATTTAATTGCAAATTCAAAAATATCAATCAAATCGTATGCCCCTGGTTTTCCACGAGCTGTTGCGCCACCAAATTTATTTATTTATTTCTTAAGCGAATGTGAATTTTTGTGTGCATTTATTTTAGCGTATTACCTATAAGGATATAAAAAAACCGCAAAACGAACTCATTTTGAATTTTATTTATTAACTTTCAGACATGTCTCGGTTCAATTTAGAGTAAGAATCCAGAAAAATACATTGAATATAGATCACATGAAGTTAGTGCAATGCTAAGTTAACTATTTGAAGACTCTGCTTAACAAAATGAACACCTGCCATATATTTACAAAACAAAAAACAATTCCAACATTTGTTTATTTTAATTTATCTTTATTTGGTTATAAGTGTATGATGCTTATAATATTGATACGAAGCACATTATATTTATAAATAGAAATTCAATTTTAGCCGTTTTCCTTTGGAGGTGGCAGAGTACTTATGAATTATGGAAACCCTAATCTAGTAATACCAACTGCACATGCTCACATGTGCGAGTAGGTACATTTTACATGGGAAAGCAGTTTGATGTGTTCCATTGTAAAAAGCTAGCAAAGTAACTGCAAAGGAAAACGTCTTTTAATATGAGTAGTTGAGATTTGAGAACCAAAACTATCGTCATATCCCAAATTTTCATTTTGTGCAAATAGAAAAAACCTTAATACTA
Source organism: Dasysyrphus tricinctus (assembly GCA_963921185.1). Lineage (NCBI taxonomy): Eukaryota > Metazoa > Arthropoda > Insecta > Diptera > Syrphidae > Dasysyrphus > Dasysyrphus tricinctus. The sequence continues at coordinate 239,608,917 of OY992531.1, read as the reverse complement.
TATAATAGTTGCTAGAAAAGATTTTATTTTTATAATAAAAGATTTTTAAATCTATATGGTAGAGTTAAGAGCAAAAATATATTGAAAGATCTTTTTAAAAGATATTTAACAGTTAAATTTTGATATGAAGAGTTTAGCTGCAAATGATTGGATATGGCCAACTGCTGAAATTATGTAATTGCTGAAATTACTTGGTGAAATTAGTTTCTGAAACTACTTACACGTGTAAACGGGTGTGGTTTCGCCAAAATCAGTTCAATTTGGTTTACTGTTTTTCAGAAATAGATCTAAATGGATAATCCACAATTTGAAGAATTTTCTTACGAGGAAATGGTTTTTGCATATGAAGATGTTGAAATCTTTTAGAAGATCTGAAGTTCCAAGCAAGTTGAACTATAAGAGCATTTACGTACGATCCAGTCCGTTCTATGTTGCAGCATTTGAAACAACAAAATGCGGCTGATCGAAGATAAATCATTTTGGTATGTTCCTTTTTTGAACGTGGTGCTGAAAATCTATCTTGCAGTCAACCGGACAAGAATCAAGAATGACACTTGTATTATGCTGCATGGTCCCACATGTGCATGCTTGATTCCTCAATAAATGGATGGTGTTCAAGAGACTTCGTATTGTATTTGAATTATGTTCTTTCTAGTTGCCCTTCTTTTCATTTGGTATTTTGTTATACATAACTAAAAATACAAACAGTTAAAACGTGTTTTATTTTATGGATAATTGAAGTCTTATCCAGATTCGAGCTGAATTGTGCTGCAATTGTAGCTTGTCCAATTGCTACGCTCTTGCACCTACCACCAATCAACTGTGAATATTGCAAGAGCAACGGTTTTAACAAAAAAGGCACACAGTGCAACGTATCTAAAAGAAAAATAATTTAAATAAAGCTTAGAATTTCATCTTGTTTAACTTACTCGCCAGCTTTTAGGTCAGCGATAAGTTTTGACACTTCAAATGAAAAACTTATCGACTTTCAAAAATACAGAAACCCATTTTATCGAATTTTTCCAGGATTTCTATTCCGAATGTTCCAGTCGATAAAATTAACGACTGTCAAAGTTACAGAAACCCGATGATGCGATAAATTAACTTTTGTTCCATTTTTCAACGTTTCTCGACTATTTTTATCGATTCGATAGTTACAGAACATGGGTCCAGGAATTTATAGCAAACGATATTCTAGTACAACGGTCAGCTTGATTAAACTTTAGGGCCACTACTGTAAAAAAACTGTCACTTTCTGCACTGACATAACATATGACGTTTCAAATTCACCTGGAAAATTCACCAGAAAAATTAAAAGAAAAAAAAATTATTGCCGCACGAAATAGATTTTATTTCTATTTGTTAAACGTTGTATTATTAAATTAGGTTTATCAATTAAACTAAAGTTAAAAATGACTTTATATCACTTTGGTAATTGTATAGCATTGGTTTATGTGCCATATTATATGACCTACAAATATTCTGGATTGTAAGTGAATGAACTTTAATTAAACCCTCGTTTTTTTTACAAAATTTCTTTAAACAGAGAGTGTATTTCTCTAATTGAATATAATATAATCTAGGTCAGAATATGGAGCATTTTGGAAATGTATTCAAGCTGGTGGAATATATATCTTCACTCAATTATGTAAAATGTTGGTTCTAGCAACGTTCTTTGATTCGGAAACTCTCACTTCCACTGGAGATTTTGTCTTTCTTTCAGTAAGATTAGTATTTTTGGCTTTTAGTTGCGTGGTAATTCTTAAAAATCTTTTTCAACTTTAGGAACTCCTTCGCTGCAGTGTTGACATCGCCGACCTGCTTGGCTTTGCAGTTATCCTGTCAAGAATTCCAGGAAAAGGTCATAGTAAGCTGATAACAGCCGGTTTGGGATGGGCTGCCGCTGAAGTCATCCTCTCACGTGGTCTTATGTTATGGGTTGGAGCTCGTGGAGCCGAATTCAGTTGGCTGTACATTCAAAAATGTTTAGAATCAAACGTTCTATTGGTAAGTTTTCTTTACCGAAAAAATATCCACTCACAATCTTATCTTTTTTTTTACTGGCTTTATCTCTCAGATTCAACACATTTCTACAGCCACACTAATCTGGCTTTTCACTCGCCATGATGTGAACAAAAAACTAAAACCCTTGGTTACTTTCTTGTTGATTGCAACTGTATTTAAAGGGGTTTGGCTCGAGGGACTGTTAAGTGTTCTCTCTTTGGGCATTTGGACAACTATTGCATTTAAGGCATTGACAGCCGCTGGAATTGGTTTTATCACCTTGCATGTTTATACAGGTCTTGCCCAACAAATAGGCATTTAAAAGAAGGTCTTTATAATTGAATATAAGAATTTAATTAGAAAATTAAACGAAAAACAAATATTTTTTTTTTTTGTAACACTAACAATTGTGTGTTTGAAAATTCACGCACAGGACTCATTTATCTTTTTTATCATCTCGGGACCCATATTAATTGATTCAATTGAATTCATTTTGTCTTTTACTATTTCAATATATTGCTGACCAGATAGATCTGTAAAAAGTCACCATGACAATAATTAAATAAGGTAATTTAAGAATTACATACCCAATAATGTGTGAAATGCCAAAGCTGCATTAATTCGATTGGCACCAACGATAATTGATTTCATGTTAACGACGGGTTCTTCTGATATCCAAGCAAAGAGTAATTTTGTCATAATTCTCTCCTTTCCCCATTCAGATCTAAAGCGAGATAGTTTTATTTCAGTTTTTGTTTAATTAATTATTTAAAAGGGGTGTATGATTGATTAATGTACGTGTACCTCTGATTTTCAGCTTCTAATGGGAAGTCAAAAGAAATCGCAAAGGGATTAATCTGCGAATTTAAAAAATTACTATCACTTTTAGTATCATATAATTTGTTCAAAGTGATTGAACTATAATTGGCTTGAACAGAAGTGATCCAAGCAACATTTTTAGTAATTGAAGCATTAAGTAACTTAGATCACACATATTTAATAAATTAAGTAGTTCAAAGGACAAGCTTAGTTCATTTTTACATTTTTTGTCTGAGTATTTAGTACAGATTTTTGTACATTCAAAATTCTCACCAACTTAACACATAAGAACAAAAGTTTATATTACTAATAGTTTTCCTTTTCAATTCAAAATATAGACATAGGTACTCATAAGTTGTAACATATTATGTAATTCATACCTCATCCAGAGAACAGTTCAGTGTCAAATTATTTCTTTGAGTTTCATTTCGATTAAATCCGTTTGATTCAACATGAAGATGATTTGGCTCTTGTTCAACTTGAATATTATTATTATTATAATCATTAACAACGCCGCCACTATTTGCATTATTATTATCAGTGCTAATATTTTCGTTCTCATCAAATTGTTGTATTTTTTCAATATTTGTTTTAATTCTGGGTTTGTTCCAGCTAATTGTTTCAGTATCACTCGTTTTTATCTTAAACAATCTTTTAAACTCATCAAAATCATCTTCTAGAATTTCTTCAACAATAAGTTGTCGATTATAATCATGATTTTGCTGCAATCGAAGTTTCACATTCTTGTTGAAACGGTTGAGCAATTTATCACTTTGCAATCTTAAACAAAAATATAAAATGATCATTAAGTACATAATGTGTGTACTTAAGAGTTAAAATAATCTTGCTCGAATGAAATTACCTTCGACTTATGATCCGTTTATTGAAAACTATTGGTTTTTTAGGCTCTGCAGTTGAAGCAAGATGATCTTGTCTATTCTGAAATATAAATGATACATTCTAGTGATTTTTTCCAAAAATTCTTCTATTAATACCTACAATATCATAACAATGCTTCCAAATGTTTTCCAAATCTGTCTTTGGAATTTTGGTATAGGTATCAATAATAAGTTGCGGTCGTTTACGTTTTCTTTCTGACAAAGTTGTGTTTCTAGGTATCTCATCCAAAGAAAAACCAGAATTCGGCGAATCAATTCTGCTTGTATTGTCTACGACATTATCTTCATCAGTTCGGTTTACATATTCTTGTAACATATCAGGCAAGGGAATATCATTTGAGTCCTAAGTTTAAAAAAATATATATATTTATTTATCTATTTATTTCGAATATTTATTTACTTCTAACGCATAATGATCGATTAGATTTACTGATTCTTGATTATTTGATTCCTGATCGTTTTGCAACATATTCTCTTTGCGAGTGGATTCGAAATCGATGTGAGTAATGTCACTAAAAATAATGAATTTAGATGGCAAAATTATGTATTTTTTAATTAAATTTAACGGAAGTATTACTTGTCGTTAAAATCTGTTGTATTTTTATCTGATTCGTGTGTCGTTTGGTTAAGCGTGTCGCTAAAAAAATAAAAATAAAGATCCAAGATATGTTTTTTATTTTATTTTCATCTTAAACCTACTACACGCCAGCATCGGATATCGTCTCATTGTGAATTGATTGATTGTATCGAACATCATCAATGGATTCATTCATAACTAAGCAAAGAAAAGAGTGAGTTATTCATTTGTTACCTACGATTAACAATATACTTACGACACGGTCTTTTCAACGGTGAGCATTCATATGTACTATAACAGGGCTAAGGGAAAATAATGATTTTAAATAAAAAAATTAAAAAATATTACACAACTTTTGTATACCTTTCGTTTTTGACTGGGAGATCTCCTCAAACTATCTGTTTTTTTGTAAAATGAAAAATAAAATAGTAAAAGGTTTGGATAGGAATGTAATGTTTGAACATATTTTTAATGAGGCTATATTGGATTCATACAAAACTTTTAAGCCGATCAGTTTCTAGGAGTGTTAAACGAAGGCTTCTTTTTTGTGAAGTTTTCTAAGATTTCTTTACAGAGATATAAAAAAAAAACTTAACTGGTTGAACAAAATACACGCAACGAGTCTGCGAACGAAAAACCGCAGTGTCAAAGTTAAAATATATAGAATCTCGTTCAATTGAATACAATGGAGTTATAGCGGCAGCCGCGACTCGTGTATTAAAAAAAAAGTTTAAATAACCACGCAAGTCTATTGTTTCAACAGAAGCTACTTCAAAATTAACGTCGAAAATTGTTCCAAAATTAAAAGAGTAGTAACAACTAACAACTCCAATTGGAACTACATTATCTTGTTTTTTTTTTTATTACCATTCAATCCTGATAGAAGTATACTTCTATCATCCTGAGATGCATCTCCAAAAGCGTCTTCTTCTTCTGGCATTGGATTGTCCCAACTGACATGTTGTATAGTAATTTGCTTTATTTGAATACATGTTGAGGTATTCTTTTTTCTAATACAACTGTTATTGTGGCCCTATGGATATGAAAAGAAAGCAATTAACAACAAGAAATGCTTTTTAAATATATGTATGTTAGTAGTTTTGAATAGACCCACCACCTCATTGGGAAATTGGAATTTTTCTTCAGTGTAGTCATTAAATATTTCAGACTCCATTAAAAGACTTGAAATGTCAATGTCATCAGAAGATTCTAAACGAATTCTCTTGTTGTTAGAATCATCGGCAACAGTCGAACTGCATTGAAAATTAATAAAACAAATTAGTCGAAAAGAATAACATAGTAACTTAGCAATTTGATAATTCTGAGATCTCAGCAAGATCTCTCAGAAATATATTTAAGTGAATACAATTATTCCAACCTACCTTAATCTTTTACGAGAGTATTGCTTGAGTACAAATGTATTGAAACAGACGAAATTCAAAGTGACATCTAGACAAAGATACGGATCCATTTAAAGAAATAGAATTCTAGCTATGGCATAATGTAACTTACCATACAAGTGCTGAACCTGTTCAGCATAGATATGAATTGTTCCAAAACACAGTCTAAAAAGAATACGAAATGAAAGTTTATCTTCTTTCATTTTGACCGACTCTATCATTTCTTCGCTTAAAATATTATTGAAACCAAGTTATTTACTGAATTTTTTTCTTCAAAAAAAGATGAAAACTTACCATACTTCTGTTACATCAACAGAGTAGATTTGATGGCGTTGGAAGTTTGAGCGTAGGGCTTTTGGATTTGTTCCTGCAATCCAGCTCATGGCAAACCTACCACCATCCTTCAGTGATATCAAATTCATGTCGATAGCCATTTTGATAGGTTTTGGAAATATTTACAGAGATTTGTGACTTTGAATAAGCTCTGGAATAAGATTTTCTAGTCAAATAAGAACATAATTTATTGATTGATAAAGTTATAAAATACATACCCTAAAATTTAAGTCGAATTATTTGTCAAATAAACGATAATAAAATGTTTGTACGTAATATTAGGAGGTAAAACAATTGTAACTGTAACAGGAAGATCTTAACATATAAATGGATGCATTCAGTATATTTATTCATATCCGCATACAATTAAAAACATTGTTTGGAATAAAGGTGTCGCGGTAGGCAGTTGAAAGATACCGGAAGTAACTAAATGACGGTTATATTTTGAAAGTAATCAAATATTTTAAAATATGTACATAAATGCTGTTCTGTTAAACAAAAATATCACTTTTGGTATTTTGAAATTGACAATGTCAGAAATAAAAAATTGGTCGTGAACCTGAGGAAAGAATACACGTAAACACAACAACAAATATTTACAGAAAAAAAGTCAAAAATAATGATATCACCTTTAATATGTGTTCTCTAGATTAGCATTACTATTAAGCGTGTTTTATTGGAAAAAGTTATAGCTAGCACAGTCAAATTTCTCTTGGTAGACAACAACAAACCCAAAAGTATCGATACAAATAAGTCAGTGGATATAAATTTTGGCATAAAGCTTCGTTTAGCCTAAACTTAGGTGGCGCTGCACATTGGTTGAATATAAAAGTGAGTATTGCGTTTTTTTGTGCTTGCTGTGCTAGCTATAAATACCAATAAAACGCACCTAATGCTATGTTTCCACCAAAGGTTTATCTCAGATTAGATTTAATAAATCTTTTTGGTGTTTCCACCGCACAAAAATATTTAAAAAAGATTAAATTTGACAGCACCTTCAAAAATACAAATGGCGTTCCAATTTTTCTTATGAAGTGCGAATGAGACAGAATGTTTGATTCGTGTGAAACAATGAAGAACTGAACGCGAGTCTCGAATGAATCGTTCAGCACCATGTAAAAATAGGTTAGTTCGATTTGTAAAGATTTAACAAGATTAATTTCTAATCTTCAAGATTTACGAAATAAATTTGTATGGTAAATCTACGAGATTTAAAGGAGATTTAAGGTTAATCTCATTAAATCTCAGATTAGCGCTAGGTGGAAATGTAGCATAATATTGCATCTTTAGCTGCAATGTGTAGGAGGTAAGGATTGGGGAATAACATTAATTGATCATTTTGAATGGAATATGTACATTATTGGTGCATGTTTTCGTTTTTCCAATTGTGTAATGCAACAAAGACGGGTATGATATTGCAAAGTGTTAAGGAAAAGACATTTGAAAAAATAAGTAAGTGTGTTTAACAATTTGAGTTTAAATCTCTGGAAATGCGTTCTAAAATCTTCAACAATATTTTATTTATTTATAAAATTGCGCCAAAAATGCATTTGCAGAATGTTCATAAATGAAAACTGCAAGTTTTATATACGTAAATCCAAAAATAAGTTTTTCTGCATTAGCTAGCTGTGTTTAATGAAGAAAAACTAGATCAGAACAGCACAAGTGTGTGAAAAGAAAAGAACAGGAAAGTAGAGCTTTGTGTTGACGGGATTGGGCACGTTCCGATGTTAATTCTCAGTTATCCGGATAGCTTTGTGTTGTTGTAATCCCATGTTAAAAAACAGCTGATGACCGCTGACGCAACAACAACTCAAGTTATCTCGAGATTTTTGGGATAACTAGATAACATAGCGAATAAACATCGGAACGCGAGGATTAACCGTTGCCTATCAGCTGATGCAATTTCATGTTTCAGTTGTTATTTCAATTCAAATTTATCATCAATTCACATTTTTTATATTTTTGTATGTCTTTTTCTTCATATTAAGTACAAAGATATAAAAAAAGTACTTCTGTGATAAATTTTAGCTTATTAATCCCAAACAAACAAAACCGCTGGTACTTTGACATTTCTCACTCACTTGTCCCCTTTCACACGAAGAAACAAGTTGCTGGGGATTTTTTTGACGTTTTCTTTCAATCTCCTTAAAAATCTCTTGTACCTTTCACACAAGGAAACAAATCTCCAGGCAATTTTGGAAATTTCCTTTGAAAGTCTATTGGTTGAACACACCTCTAAACCTAGATGTGAAAGGAAATGTCAAAAAATCTCCTCAAATCCTCGACCGGGGAGATTCTGTTCGCCCCTCTTTCCTCCTGCCCTTCTCACCCAGGAACTAAAAGTTGCTGGCAACTCAGTTTCCTCGTGTGAAAGGGCACCTTGCTCCACCTTAAAAGTAGGTGTGTTTAATGAATCTGTTCCGAACAGAAAATTACAGAAAAGATCAGAAAAGTACGGGATTGTATGTTCCATGAGTAAAAACCTTGCCCCAAACTGTTCTACATTCTATCACTTCGTGTTCCATGACGTTTTTCAGAACAGTTCAGAACAATAATTCCTCCACCTACTTTTGAGGTGGAGCAAGTGAGTGAGAAATGTCAAATTACTAGCTGATTTGTTTGTTTGGGATAATAATAAGGTAAAATTCATCACAGAAGTATTTTTTCTTATATTTTTGGACTTAACATGAAGAAAAAGACATAAAAGAATATAAGAAGTGTGAATTTATAATAAATTTGAATTCAAAATTAATTCAAATATATTAAGTGTATTCATGCAACAGCGTAAACTCGTCATAAACATCGTAAAGTTGTAAACTTCGTAAATCTGTCAAATTTTCCATACAAATTGTGACAGAATTACGAAGTTTAAAAGTTTACAATGTTTACGACGACTTTAAGCTGTTGTATGAATACCCTTATTATAATTCAAACATTTTTAAATTTGAAATAACACAGCTGATGCGAAACGGTCAATTTTGTTCGGACCAGATTCATTAAACACACCTATTGTATTCAATAATGCAGTTTCCTAAGGTCACATGTTCGAAAATAACATCTGAATTTTTGTATTAAAAATCGACTTGGCGTGAAAAATATTGAGAAGTCCGTGTTCGTAACTGTCGAATGCGTTCGTATAAAATTGACCGATGTTAACGATAGCAATAGCCCTGTTCCTAAACGAGTTTCATACCGCCGGATTTAGTCATTTTTAGTGCGAACCAGTACAATCTTTTTTGTGGAACGTGTTCGCAGTAAGTCTAGTGGTCTGAAGTGCCTTTCATATGAGCTGCGAATTGCGAATGGTCGTGAGTTTTGACATTTCTTTCACATGAGTGGTCGCCGACAGACGCGAGTAGTCATGGAAAATAAACTAGTAAAATAGGGCTGACAAAATTTGAGGTTAAATTCGAGCGAATTTTTCATTCGCAGATTTGTGGAATGCGTCTAAATGTTGTGGATTGCGAATAAGTGTTTTGCAGTTCGCAGCAAATACCTCGGTGGTCGCGTAGAATATAAAAAAATGCTAAATATAACAATTTAAACTAATTTTTGTTCGTGTTTTATTTTTAAAATTGTAGATAGGATCGTTTATTCACTTTTTTGAAAAGTTATAACACTTATTTGTTGATATTTGCGCTTGGAATTGCCTAAATAAATTTATTCGCATTCGCAGTTCGCAGCTCATGTGAAAGGCACTTGAAACTCGCTAAGGAACAGGGCTAATATTTGCCTCAAAAATGGCGATCGAATTGACGTTGATTTAAAGTTTTCGAATACGGTCGTCGAAGCCTGGATCAGATCATGATAAGTAGCCAGTTTATATTTCTGAAATCTCAGAGGACTCAGCAATATAAAAACGACTACTCACAAAAATTCCCCACGGTTTGAAAATGGTCAAAAACGATCCCGGCATTGAAAACGTTAAAAAATGGCGAATTGTGGATCCATTCGCGGTGTGCAGATTCAAAGACATTGCAACGAAATGATGAACAATCCATAATTTTTGATGTTTTCAATTGGCGTATCGTTTTGTTTCCCGTTATCAATATGTACGGATTCACTTCGACCGGTTATCAGAATAACCGTCAGTTATATAACTATTCCATACAAACATTTGAAAACAGTACAAAAAACTTGTTAAGTAATTTGAAAGTGCAAATCTTTAAAGTTTAAACCTCATTTTGTATCATTGTAATGTTATTTTTCCTAGTCGAGAAATGATTTTAAACAAAGTTTTCTCGTAAACTTAAACTGATGGAACAAATATAAGGTTGGTAAGTTTAGTTTGAATCTAAAAAAAATTACTTTTGTTGACCCAGGTTTATAATAGAAAAAACATCTAAAAAACTAGAATAGCTGCTGTAAGTTACGAACAAAATAGAATTCACGACTGGGTTTTACGTACTTGATCGTATAGTTAATTCGAATCTTGGATCTTTTGAAAATATGCAAGTATGTAATAATAGAAAATGAAACTCGTTCTTTCAATTGTATAAACAACTCGAAAAATAGCTTACAACTCAAAAACAAGAATGTCATTTGATTACTTGAAGAATGTTAAAAATTTGCAAAATCTTAAGTCGTTAGAGCGGTTTTTTGTTGCATTAAAAAAATTGTGTATGCCAATTTTGAGTATTTTTTAACAAAGTTTAAAAAAAAATCAGGAAACTGTTTTTAAAAAATATAATAATAAAAAAAAAATTGAATGCAGAATTATTTCTTTTTTAATTTTTTAATGCAATATTAACACTTTTAAGAAGTTTTTGTGTAATTTTTTTATTAAAATCACTTGAGCCATTAATGTTTAAATCGAAAATAAAAGAACCGTTATATGACAGGTACCGTTAGTAACTAAGCTTTTCCTTAACGGTGGTATGACAGATACCTACGTTATTTTTGGAGGTAAGAAAAATAAAAATTTCTCCCAAATGTGTTGATTGCAAGAATTCAAAACTTGTTAATGAGCTTGTGAATTCACGAAATAAAAATTAACAACTTTCAAATTCAGAAATCTTTTTAATTTTTCTTTCCTGATTTTTGATTTGCATATTTTTTTATATACATACATATGTATATATAAATCTCACAAAAAATCTAAAGATACTTTAAACAGCACAACAATATAAATTATATAGTTTACATAAACAAAACATAGATAGTCATTGATATTACTTAGATCTTCTACCGCAGTACCGGTAATAAATATTCAACAAGTTGTACAGCTTACATACCTAACTGGAGGCTTATGTAAGCTGCACAACTTGTTGAATATTTATTCTTAAAAAATAATAATAATAATAATAATAATAATAATAATATCGTATACTTACCAGTAATAATAATTATATATTCTATGTATAGGTATATTCTTTTCACGAACAACTTCACACTTTAACTGTTTTATAATTCCAAGTACATAATTATGTTACCATAATACATAACATATTCATTTAGTTCACAGCAAGTGCTCAATAGATTTTTTTACAACCGGTGTAACTGTAAACCTATCACAAAACACTTGCAAAAATGTGTGCCAGTCTCTTTTCTACTTGATTGAAATCATATCATAATAAGTAACAGTTTAATCATAAATGTTATATCTGAACAAATCCAATTTGGGCAGCAAAATATTATACTTATGTAGCTTGTTTTTAATCCTTCAGAAGTTTTGTTTTCCCTTTTTATTTAATGCAAATTCTTCCAATTAATATGAATGAATTATGCAATTGTAAACAATTTAATTTAAGCAATTTTTAAAAAGTGATTTTCATAATTTATGAATTTTGATATCGAATCGAATATGAAACTGACTTAAAAAAACATCCAACTCGTTCAACAAATCAAAATTCAAATTGTCAGAATCTTTTGGAAAAACTTTGTGAGTCGAAAATATCATAGGGAAACATTTACCCTTTTGCGCAAAAAAAAATTATAAAACTTTGCTTTGATTCCATAACGCAGACCAAAAACGGTCAATCATCAAACTATTTTCTTTTACACTGTGTTACACCAACGAATTTTTTTTCTCTTAAAATATAAAAAGGCATTCAGTTAAAAAAAAAGTCCGACACCATGAACCTTCATTTCATCATAACGAATCAACTCTGTCAGTCCGACAATCGTGAGCAAAAAAGTTATACAAGCTCAAGTGTCGAAATTGTCAGTCTTCGCTTATATCAAACGGTGAATGCTATTGAAAAGTATGTACATATGTCAGGTAAATTTTGTAGGCCATGCAATTTTAGGGGGAGGGTCGCATTTCACATAATGTACAAACTTCGGAATTTTTCCGAAATTTTCAATTTTGTTTTGGAATAATGAAATTGTGGTGAAAACGAATCCTCGAAATGTAGTAGCACTGTGTTCAATCATTTTAAGGGTAGTCACAACTCCTTTAGTGCGCGTATATTATAAAAAAAAACAAGTTTTTTGGTAATAGTCAATTTTAACTCGATGGAAGATTAATTGTAGGTAGCTTTGTTCTTATCACGTTCGTTCGACACAATGTACAATTCTGAAAAACGATGTTTTTTGAGTGTGAGCTTATCCGAGTTTAGGTCGAGTTAAAATATCTTATCGGGGGCCTCGAGTGGAATTTTGCTTCCCCCGTTCGAATTCATTCCCTCAGAAATGTTCTGGCTATTGTGAATCTCTCTCGGAATTGATTTCTCCTAAACAGAAAATCTATGAAATGACAGTCAAATTCTTCTGAAATTTTGTTTCCTAATACCGATCACGTTCACAATTTCTAAAGGAGGGAAATTTTCTAGGAAATTATTTATTCACGATAACCGCCAATGGGATAACTTTCGCCAGTTAACTCCTAAGTTATTTCTATTGATGAACTAATAGAAAACAAGCTTGGTCTAAATTTGTTAATTTTGTTTATATACAAAATAAAGGCTTAAACAAATGCCTTCTCTTCATTAAAGAAATCTTTATCAGGTTTCAGTGATTCAGAATATTAATAGTTACAAACGCATTTTCTCGCATTGTATGCAAAGGACTAAAAAATAATTTTAATCGCTTATATGAAATTAGTTCTACATCCATTAATTTGAATTGTATTGCGTTGTTCAAATGATTATCGATTTAAAATAACTTCTCTGCAATAAGTAATTCGGATTAGCGAGAAACAACTGTAGTAAATGAATGTAAGAGTAAAGCTCGATGAAAATGATTGCGTGATGCAGTAATGACTTTATGATCTTACATTTCAATTGCAAAGACGTAGGGAGTGCAAAAAAGCCGATAAGCTGCTTAATCCCTTTATTGCTAGCTTCTTCCAAAATAATAATTTCCAAACGAAATAAAAGACATTACAGAACTTAATTTTCGAAATAATTTTTTGTCTCCTTCTATAATTTACATAAAAATACAAAAAAAGAAAAACCTAATAATTTGGATGAAATGAAACAAGAGAACTAAATGAAAACATAATATCTATATAGACGATGTTATATAAATATTTATAATCTATATGTATATATTTTTATTTTTTTTATTAATTTCATTTTGCATTTTAGTTCTTTTAAAACCTTGGATCGTACAATCATCATTATTGATTTTTTTTTATTATTTGTTTTTTTTTTCATCTCATAATAGTAATAATAATAACTGTAATAATAGTTCCTTAGCCTTAAATATTATTACTTAAAAATCTCATGTTTCAATTAGATTTTTTATAATTCTAGATTATTTGTTGTTTCTTTTTTTTGTCTACTTCACAAGTTGTTTCTTCTTGTTTTTATTTTTTACTTTATTATTCTGTAAAAATGGGAAATTTTAAATGTATTATGTGTTACATGCATTTTTTGAATATCATATTGTATTCCATGTTCGTTCCTAGAATGTTGTTTTGTTTGCTATATTTTTTGTATTAATATTTTTTTATTTCTTGTTTTATTTGCATTTAATATAAATCCTAACATACATATATATTCATATACATGTTTTATTTTGAATACTTTGTAAATTATAAGTATAATTTCAAAATCTACAAATACTATAAAACTAGAATAACGTTTACTTTTCTTTTCAAACTAAACTTTAATTTTTAATCAAAAAACTAAAAGATCATTGCGACGTTTTTTGCACAGATGTTTTGCTTCTATTCTTTTAAGCTGACAACAATGTGGACACATAAATTATTATAACTTTATGAAAAATAAAGACTAACCAAGGTGAAACGGTTAAAAATTTTTATAATTGTTCTTTTTTTATTTTTTTTTTAATATCATCTTTATAATTCTTTGATATTAAAATTTTTATCTCTTTATAGTCATTTTTACTGAATTCTTTTAAATTAAAAAATATTAGTTTGATATGACTGTAATCGAGCAACAAAATAAATATTTTAGAAGCGCCAAAATATGTAACTAAAAAAATATTGAATAAAATGGTATAAAAGAGTATTGAAATTGATAATAATTTTTAGTAGAAGAAAATCGATAATTTTAAAATATTCTAAACTTTGTTTGTAGCACCGATTATTTCTTGGCATATCTATCACGGCTTTTTAAGGACAATAAGTGCGCTGCAAATGATGCAAATGGTAATCTGAATTTACCACGGTATATCGTAGCTGATAACGTACTGCAAAAAGTCGCACGTCAAACATTTTCCGTACTTGTTATTTTATTTTTAATCGATGTGAGCTGTTCTTAGGGTCAAAAAAGTTCCACAAGTCCAAAAATAAAAATTTTAGTTTATAGTCAAACATTAAACATAAAATACAAATTTAACAGACAATAGTTTTTTCTCAAAAATCCCATAAAAAAAATATTATGACTTTTTGCGTATCCACGACGTATTCTATTGTGATCTTTCGCAATTCTTACTGTTTTGAAATATTCTATATCCTCTTCTGCTGGTTTAAACAAGCTAAATGTACATGACATAGGCGTTTTGCAGAAAAAGGTATTAGTGTTAACTCTGATTGAACAAAGCAAATTAAAACAGGTTTTACGTGGTTAGTGTACGTTCACAAAATCACTTATTTGTTTCATTTTGTTAACAATAGCGCTCTCTAATACTAGGAAATACTTTCAAGCACTTTATATAAACACCTGCATATAACAAACTCTTTGCGGATACCTAGGGCAATCGTTTATAATCATTAAGTCAAAAAAATTCTATCTGTAATATTGCGAAAGTCTTACAGCCAATTTTGCGCAACATTTTATGGATGTGATCTATACTATTTTGAATCCACCTCCATAATTTAAGATTCAAACTTCGGGATTTTTACTACGCGCTATGTGTATGTCTATTCTAATCAGAATGATATTTTTTCCGGTAATTGGTAATACAAAATTTGGTAATGGTAGTACTTTTTTCTCCTTTACTTTAGGTTTACTCAGTCACAAACTTAAATTTTGTTCATGATTTTCAACAGATGAGAGCAGATTAAGTATGTTTTACTGAGAAGTTTGATGTTTTATCTATTGCCATTATATCTGAATGGATTAAAATCAAAATCAAATAGGTCGGCAACACGAAAGTAATTTTGTTTTATCTTTAAATATTTTCTGGACTCAATGTTTCTTCAATGAAGACGATGTAATACGAAAATTCTAATGGCAGTAAATTAACGGTACGCTTCACTCAATGAAATCAATTAAAGAAAGCAGAGGAATTGATAACGAGGCGTTAAGAAAATAAACCACTGTCCAAACTTTAACCAATCCTACATGAAATCCAATAGAATGAAATGGTTTTTCATATTTTATAAGATGTCATGATGGATCTAAATTGTTGCATATTTTAGAGTTTTACTGGAAATGATTATAATATAAATCAATCCCGCGAATTTAGGGTAAATCAAACTTTTGTTAGCAAAAACACAGATTGAACCTTCTTAAAATATCATAATTATCTGGTTATATTGATTTGTTTTTTAAATAAAAGGTGTCCAAACATGCAAGAACAAAAAAATATTTGTGTAGTCCTACAAAAATAATAGTTTAATATCGAAAGGGCACTACAGAGCTACATGGAAGATGTTGTTTTTGATGTTATTTAATAAATTAAATACACCTTTTTAGTTATAATGAACTTTTTTATTTGTCTATGAATGTCTAAATATTGCTTTTTTCAAGGCTTGATTTATTTGAATTGGAAACTATCCACTTATAATATTACGTATAATTATTATTAATTATACAATTTTAAACTTACTCTCATATCAAATGTTAAATCAGTAATTTGGAGTCTGATGTCCTCTTGTCCAAAATAATTTCACAGATTAGACTTCAGAGGTTCAGTAAAAAAAGAAAATAAATATAATTTTGTATTGAGATTCTCTTGTGAAAAGTTTTTAAATTATTTTTTTTTCAATAGCTTATAATAGTCATCAATCCATCATACATATCCGCTTGCTAATGAATAATAATAAAAAAAAATCAAAGCAAAAATAATTCAAGCCCAGCCAAAAATATCTTTTCTTTGAATTTTTTGTTTCAAAGCAAACTATGAAGAATTGTTTCGATTACATGCATATCAAATAATTCGCCTTCTTTTTCTCTTTTATTACTTCTTCCACTAGTATTACTACTTATATAATCTCGCATGTGATTCCAAATGCTGTGCAACTACTTCTTTTTGTTTACCATCTATATAATTAATTAAATTTTCCATCATAATTTTATTTTATTATTTTTATTGATTTTTTTGTTTTTTTTTTACATATTATTATTTTTAATTTGTATATAATTTAATATGATTTTAATTTTCTTTATTATTATTTTAATATATAGATGCTTTTGTTATATCTAAAAAATAACTAATTAATTTGCTTTCTTTCTTTCTGATGGTTTTTTTTTTCATAACATAGTTTATAGTATAATTAATATTTATATATATAATATGTATAGTTGTAAAAATGAAAATGCTTCCTAGACGAATACCTTTGCTAGGCCATCCGCTCCTGCGCTCGCTATATACGGTTTTGTGGCATGGAAGGCCACGTCAAATATACTTTCGTCGAATTTCTTGCGGTGCGCGGTGATCTCTTGCACGCATGTCTTGTTGTCCAAATTCCAAAGGCGTATCGAACAGTCATGCGATCCGGATAGTAAATACAATCCATGAGAATCAATGGCCAAACTTGTGACCGGCTCAAGATGAGCAACCATCGAATGCACCAGTGTGCCGCTAGTGTTGTCCCAGAAACGAATGTGACGATCTTCGTGTGCGGTAATTGTGATCGGAAGCGTGGGATGGCTAACAACTTTGTTAATAAATTTACCCGTATTGCCAGACATTTCGGTGGCAGCCTCTAGTTTTATAATCTGCTTGCCCGTCTCGGTGTCATAGATAATACAATGAGCGCTTTGATAAGCTACCACAATGTGACCAGCCTCGTTGCGTACAAAGTCCACAGAACTGGGGATTCCTTCCGCTTCGGATGCGTAGGTCTTTAGTAGTGGCTCTTTGGCCTTTGGAGACCAAAGTTTCACCGTACTATCCGCCGAGCACGACACAATATTACCTTGGTGGGTGGTCAAACCCCAAACAGCATCTGTGTGGCCATCAAGTGTTGCCGCATGCACTTGTGGATCGTAGCAATCATATGGATCGATACTCGAACTTGGCAGTTTCCAGCATTCAATTTTGCCATCTAGGCCACCCGAATAGCATGTATCGCCATTTGCCGACATTGCGAGGCACAATACGGGGCCGGTGTGGGCGCGAAAAGTATAAAGCGGCTCCACGTCGAGACTAGCAGACTTTTTGGCTTGAACAGTTTTCTGCAGGTTCCACAGCTTAAGAGTGTGATCTTCGGAGGCGGTTATCAAAACTGGTTCTTCGGGATGGAAAATCAATGCACGTACTCCATCAAAATGTGATCGTAGGGTGTATTTGGCATTCCATGTTTTCCGATAAGCGCTGTCTTTCGCATTTGCTACGTCATAATTACTCTCAGCTTCGTTATTGACTGTGAGTTGTGCCAATTCACCAAGGCCCAGCGAAGCGTCCACTTCTTCATCTCCGGAGATTAGATTGCGTCGTGTAGAGTCAGTATTGGAGTATCCTTCAAACAAAAATAACACACACACACAGAAAGGATAATGAAAATGGTAAAATAAAATTATGAAATTTCTTTCTAAAGTGAATAGGTATATGTATGTATAATAAATATTTTAATTAACAATCTAAATAGGTATTTAATTCAGTAATGCATGCACTAAATTTTTGAAAGAGAGGTAGTTTCTAAAGGTTTTTTTTTTGTATTTTGAACTTATTTATCTACAAATACTTATTGCATGTTCTAGTTTTTGTTTTAACTTATAATGTTTTTAAGCACCTTCAGTTAATAGATTTATATCATTCAGAATCTGCTCCCCAACCTCGGCATCAATATCTTTAAAAATGAAAAAAATTAGAGAAAACTAAATAACAAGAATAAACTTAAATAAATAGAACCACAAAAATAAACCAAAAGCAAAATAAAAATGCGTTATATCATTTTTTCAACAAAACAAAAAATATTAAATAAAATTTGAAAAAAGCCAATTCGATGAATTTTAAAATGTTTGAGCATCCATTTGATTTTTTATGCATTTTCCGTTTCAAGCGATGCACTAAAGAAACTTCAGCAACTTAAAATTATAAAAAATAGTTTTTCTTTTTAAGCTAGTCATGTAAGAGTTCTAAATGGAAACATGATTTTGGAATAAGTTTTGCAGTTTTAAAAACTTTAGTGTGGGATATTTTACTTACAACACCTAGGACTTGTTTTTAGTGCATTTAAATCTCTGCTTAAAAAAAACAACAATACGGAATTATACCAATTTATTGTTGTATTTTACATTAGAAAAAGCGGAGATAAAACTGCACGAATATTGTTACCTAATTAAATTATCAAAATTCCACAATGGAATCAAATTGAAGTTATGTACGTCCTTAATTAAAATAATAAACAAAATTCAGAATCTTAAACAAAAATCAACAATTAGTCCTTGAAATGACATTTACAATAATTAAAAAGATAACTGAACCTATTTTATCAATATTTCAATATGTTTTGCCATTTTCACTATTTTGTCAAAATTATTGAGCTGATTTTAATAAAATTCGACACATATGTAAGCTATATGATCTTGGAAGTTAAAAATCTAATTCGTACATTTTTCGATGATTCAGTCAAAATAGGGTGGAATGAAAATTAAAACAGAATATGGAATGAGGTGTGTAAGTGCCTACAAACTTATGTACAATTTAAAAATGTCGGATGTATGCGGAACTTTTTATATACAAACCGGAAAGGGAAAAGCAATAAAGATTTTATATAACCAAGAGGGATACAGGGGTACAAAAAACTTAAAGACTATTGTTTCTTTTTAAGGTAAAACAAAATATCCTACAAAAGCTGTATTTAGACGACAAGAATAAAGTAAGGAATTGGTTTGTACACATAAATTATAAATTGAATATTAAGTTTCTTTCTTTATCTTCCTTAAAATAAAACAGAGCTTCAAAACCCCAGTACCGCGGAAGTATAAACATTCTTAAATTTCAAAAAATAAAATGTCACTTGTTTATATTCAATAGTCGAATCGAAATTCAAAGAAGAAGAAATTGAAAATATACAGTTCCGATACCGAATGAATAAGATAAACTACAATACAATACATAATTATTTGTTTTTGTTGAGCGATAGTTTTATTTTCCAAGTGCAATGCAATTACTTTCTGGCAATTGTAAGTTCAGGGCTCAGATTCAAAGCAAAAAGGTGCTTTCCATGATAACAACATTGATATTTATGGAATTGCTTGCTTCCAATCAAGTGATATAACATTGAATTACTTATCAATGTCAAAAATGAGCCTAGTTTATTAAGCATTATTTAAATTGGCTTGTTCGTGCGTTTTGCGTAAACCATTCCTACTCAATACACTTTGCAATAACTTCTTTCCGCCTTAAATCGAATATGAAATCCAACAAATTGATCATATCTCTTGAAAAAAATCTTATTATGGTCCCCCAACCCAAGGAGACATTAATTTCATTGTTGGACAGCCAATTAAATTATAATGTTATAAAATAAAGCAATTGAACTGCATTTTGAAATGTTCTAATAGAGGTTGATTTTTAAGGCACTAAAAATTTTTAAAGGAGATAAACTTTAATACAAAAGAGAGACACAGAAAAATTATAAAAAGAAAAAAGCGCAAGGAAGTGATGGAAGAAAGAATAAAACATGATACAGTTTAAAAGAATGTAATGTAATCGAAGAAGAAGCACAAAAGCAAAGCATCTTAGTGTTTTTTTATTAGTTTTGTCGTGAGTTTCACCTAATTGCAACATTTTATCTGTTTATTTTTTATTTATATAGAAGAAGAAAATAAAAATGCTCAGTGTTTTGGTCGTGTGTTAATTAATACTGATTATTAATTTGATATTTCTTTAGTACATTGCTACAGCAGAATAGATTTTTTGATACAATCATTTTCGTTTGTTTTTTTTTTTAATAAAATAAATATACATTTAGCAATTTTATTTTTATTTTGCCAAAAATCTTTATATAGTTGAAAAGTTAAGCATATAAGATTAGAAGATCAGTTTTGTTTTAAAACTTTACCTTCAGTCTTTATCATGTCCTTGCCCTTGTTTCGTTTTGTGGTCTTAACATCGGATTCATCATTATCGACGGCCATCATTTCGAGGTCATCATTTATTTCGTCATCATCGGACATTTCTGTTTGGGCCAAAAACTCAAAATTAGCCATTACGGCGGCTTCGGTCTCCAACATCATGGCATCGTTCATTTGTTGTGCTTTTTTGGCGGGTGTACGTCGACCTGAAATATTAAAAATATCTTTCCAATTTTGAATAAACCGTTCAAATTAACTATTTATTGTTTGTGGTGATTTGTGTGGATATTACCTTCAGACTCAGATGCGCGTTTGTTATTTTCATTCCCATTTATATTGGGACTAACATTCTCCTCTTGCTCGGAATTATTATTTAGACCTAGTAGTGAACGAACACGATTGGAGCGCACATCGATAATATTGTCTGTGTAGCCGATCTCTTGCAAATATTGTCGCAGCATTTGACGACCTTGTCGCCATGTTGTATTTGAGACCGAACTGTAGGGTACCTCAGAGTCGGGTGCGACTTCGTTGCCAATGCCCGTCTCATCGCTTGGCGGTTTCAGTTCATTCATTAACTGAGGCGGGTCAGTACCATATTTAAGACGATGGAATTTGACACGCTCTTGCCTTAGAGCGTATTCCAACATTTTAATTCGGCGTATTAGATCGGATTTAAGACTCTCGAGGCCTTTCCGCTCACCTAGTAGCATTGATATACGAGCCTGAAAAAGATAGGGAAATTCATTAAAAAAATAAAACACGCTTTTTATTAAATTGAACTAATATTTTGTTAAAAAAACATTGGAGCTTTAAAATTTGTATTTAGGTGCTTTTGAAAAACCAATTTTTCGTATCATAACCCAACAATTTTTCGTATCATAACCCAACGAAATTCAATACCCAATAAACACGACCCCTACCATAAATTAATTGTTTTTCTTCCCACTTTGAACGTCTCTGTCCTCGTGGCAATAAAGCCACATTTCAGTTTACAAAACAAATAAAATAGAATACCCTTAACAAATTAAGAACAGAGGGTTGAAGATAGAAATTCAGATTTATTGCACCATAGCTTTTTGTTTTAACAATTCCAGTAATTAACAAGTTTTTTTTTTATTTTTGTTGAAAACTTCCCAAACAATTCAATTCTTAGTCATGTGCCCATCTCTAAAAGGAAAAGAAAACTATGTATCTATATATGTATGATATCATTTGTTAAAATAAAAACAAAAGTTTATGAAGCATCATCAAAAAGAGACTCTCGAGAAAAAAAAATTCTATTCTTTTCTTCTCATTTTTCGATCGATATTCCAATTCAGCATCACACAACACACCACTAACCTTTTTAGTGCAGTGAACTCACAACCAAAAATAATAATAATTAATTGAATACAATGGTGTAAGTTACAAAACAAAAGAAAAAACAACAAATAAAACAAAACTTTCTATTCAAGTTTAATAGTGCAAGACCGTGTGTTAAGTTTAAGTTGTGTTTTTATTGCGTGAAATCTATTCGAGTTCCATTTCAAAGCACTACAACAATTGTAATGATGATGATGATTATACGCATTATGCGAATTGGAATTGCAAAAGCGAACATTTTTACTGTTCGAAATGCTCTTACACTTTGTGGTTCTTACAGAAACCAATAAAATCAATAAGTTGGAGTGAAAAGGAGGAGAGCAATTGAAGGAAAACTGTCTCAATGTAGTGTCAAAGATTGACCTAGGCCAAATCAATATGATTTCAAACAATGATTAAAGTAGTGGATGATATTAGGTGAAAATGGAAGCTTCAAAGACTCTCGCCTTTACTTAATGAACCACAACGATATCTTTAAATACTTTTTATACAAGTACAACAAACGTCTAAAGTTCGATATCAGTCCTGCTGTTACTGTGTATAAAGGACTAAACAAAAGGTAATATTAGTATACCTCTGTGATACTGGATCGAACAGAAGAAACCAGTGGAGGAATTATATAAAATTTCTTGAATGTAAGTTAGGTAAGATAAAAATGTGTTTCAGCTACGTGGTTGAAACTTTGTGTTCAGAGTGGAAAATAAGGGGTGATGTTCTTGGTTTTCCTTGGAAGAATGCAATTTTCAATTAAAAATCTAATCAATAGGTATTTAGATAACTATGCACAAATTCGCTTTGAATACAAATTAAGTAAAATAATCAAAAAGAAATAGAAAGCAGATTATTTGAAATAAAGTTTTTGTTTATTGATTCAAAATTGCTTTTTGAATCAATAATTTTTTTTAATTAGCATTTTAAAGTCCAGTTTGTTTACATGAGGTTAATAAAATGTATTTGCCATTATGCCAACTATTTGGGCTTTCTACGAAAAAAAAAATGCATTTTTGATCCTATATTATTCCTATCAAATTCTCTACCAGAGATAATTTATCGATTTTTTTTCTAAAACTAAACGATTTTTATTTAATAAAATAAGTATTTCCAAAAAGTTAAAATTAGTTCTTTTACATTTTATGTATCTGTAAATTATGTATGTAGACATGTAAATACAAACAAATAATTCATATGAAGATTAGTATTACAGTAAATATTGTCTCTCATAAGATATATTGTATGTTTATCTTTCTTCAGCAAGAATAAAATTTATTACATTTGCACTCAATTATGCAAAAGAAAAAAAATCAATTTGTTTGATTTACTTTATTGGTCAAGGGAATTAGTATACAAAAGTCCAAATAATAACGTTAAAATCGAGAAAAATATTTTGCATAAAGACAAAGAGAAAAAAACTAAGCTATAACAACAACAAAACACGATAGCATGCCGCAGTCTGGTTGAAGAAAAGTGGGAGTGCATAGCAATTATAATACAAACAAAAATTAAAGCTATATGACGGAAGACGATCAACAATTATTATTCCATGACAGAAAATGGGGCGGGAGAGGGGTAAAGCATGAATGCACGTATTTGCACATGCTTTACAACCTCTTGCGCCCTCCTCTAAGGTGAATAAATTTTATAATAATAAAATAATGGAAGGTGTTGCGCAATCGCAGTTAATATAATAAACGTTTCAGTTTTGTTCCTAAAAGGCATGCAAACGGGAAGTGCTTCTGATTAAGAAAATATTTTTTTTTCGTTTTCGTTTCTTAAATTAGGGCAGTGGGTGGCTAGTTTGGGAAATCGTTTGAAAGAGTACACTTACTATAATATTTTGTTTGTCTTTATCATCCAGCTGGTTAATTCATTATTATGCCATATGTTTATAACTCGTGGATGTATTGAATGTCCACGATAAAGACCATATACAAAATGTGTGTAGTTTTTTGTATTATTATTTTTTTACAAAGCATTCAGAATAATTAAGTAGATTGATGCATTTATTGTACAATATAATACACATATAATAACTTGGTTCAATTTAGAATATAAAAGGGAAGGGAAAAATGTTGGCTCTAAAAAACTATAAGTACTAGTGCAAAATTGTATATAGCCTTATGTTATGACATTAGCAGAATATTACTTAAGAATTTGATAACTTTTTGACTGAACACGACTAAAAAGGTGGCAATTCTTGCAACAAACTTACCAGACGCTATTTTAACAATTTAAAATGGAACACAACAACTTGTGTGTGTTACCACCAAGTATATAGGCTGGAGTTATAGCTATTTCACGAGAGCCACCTCGATAATCAGACTCCTTTAGTGGTGCTTAGTCTGGTTATGCTCGTATAAATTGAAAAACTCTTTGCCGTCATATGGGAGCGAACCATGAACCTTGCGATTTTTTATTTGATTACGTGATCAATATAAAATATATGTGTGTTGGAACTTTAGATCTTATTTTTATACCTACTGTGAAACTAGCAATTAGGGGCTATCACTTATCAGTTATAACCTTAAGTCAGTCAATTCAACTCCTGGTTTTAAAAAACAAATTAAACTCATTTATGATTTTCTTGATTTTGTGTTATAAAAACATTCGACTAAGACGTGTATATTTCTAGTTACAGATCATTCATTCACCATGAACCATTGAAATCAGGCTAAGTTACATACAGTAAAAATAGAATCGTGATAAAAACGTTCATTCACACCTTTTCAAATCTTTCATTTGTATTATTATTATGTACACCTGTTTATGCCAAAAAGAAAACTTAATGCAAAATAATCCTTCACCGGAAAAGACAGCAAATATTCATATTGTGCCTTACTACCTCATTTAAGGCAAATGAGCAACCATTTGTGTATAGTCTCGCTGCCAAAAAACCCACACGTTTCTGATTAATAATTTTTCTGTCAAAAAAATGTTTACCTCTGTCACAAGGGACTATAAAACATCTCATATCATTCTATCTCAGTTTTCCTTTCCCCTTAGATTTGTCTTGTGTTTGCCATTTTCATACCATATCAAACCACACCGGAAAATTTACATAATTTAAAAAAAAAAAGATCGATAAACCTAACACAATGGGCTCGTTAAAGGTATGCGTCATCAGAAGAGGTTTTATAAAGAAAAATAAAGAAAACAAAAATTAAAACACTAAGAAATTCTATAGAATTTCCTTTGAATTTTATACTATGATGGCAGTGTTATGGGGGTGGGAAACATACGAAGACGAACCAACACAAAACTAAAGCATGTTTTTTTTTTATTTGTTCGATGACGGCAAAATGTATTCTTTATTAATGACGATTGGTAAACATAATTATAAAATGATAGTGACATTTGAGTCATACTATTTTAGTTGAATTAAATTTTATTTAAATATTTCCTATGTATGTATATTTCTGATATCCCAGTAGGAAATTTCGTCCTCAAGGAAAAATTTCGGTGGATAGCACAATGAATTTATGAAATACTTTTTACGAGGAACATGCATGTAATGATTTCATTAGAAAAAGGTGTTGCCTTTTTCACCAGTTCATTATTTTCATGACATCACCCTTTCTTTTACTTGGTGCAAAAAATCAACTGAATTCAATGCTTCCCATGCAGTATACAATTTCATTGCAAGAAATCATGCTTCGAGAAACACGAGGTTTTCAACGATGAATAGTAATGGACAAAGTCCTGAGCTTGTGATTTTTTGGTTCTCATTTTGTAAGATAAAGTTCACAGTGACTTCCCGTAAGAAAATCAATGTAAGATGAACTGAACATTACTCAAATTGCGTTTGTTAAAACGTAAATATAACTTTTGATTTGAAATGAGAACTTCTTTTTGGTTCATTTTAATCTTAAATTAGACAGTACACTACCGATGCTGATGATTTCACTAGATGATTAAGTAGGTTCCATTCACAAAGTGATTTCCTTGATGAACATTCATGACATTTTTCATTTAAAAAAAGATAATGGCCTGGTGAAAAAGCAACTCCATGTACCTAGTGATCACTGATGTATATTCACGGTATGTTTCACCAAATGCAATTAACTATGGAATAAGCAAGTTACACCTTCTTAGTGATTTCACTACTGAATATTCACCAAGAAAATCATACTTGGTGAACGCCAATGACAACCCCATGTTAATTTCCTCGATGATTTCACCTCAAATTCCTTGGGTGTAGCTTCCATTCCTCGAGGAAATAGAAGGGGATTCCTTGGTGAATTTTTGAAAATTTCCCACTGGGATGAAACTTAAATATTTAAATACATAGAACACAATACGAATACGAAACTACTTTTTCCTCTGAGTACTGTCACATAAGCGCTTATGTTGTACTCAAGCATTTAAGTTTCGTATTAGCAAATCGGCCTAGAAGCCGATTGCGTGTGAGTATAAGCGTCGAAAGCTTGAGTAAAGGCTGTTAAAAAAATGAAAGTAAAGATGAGGGTAATCGTTTAAGCCGAAATTGGTTCTCACCCCTCCTTTCATAAACTTGTCGGATCATATATATCCTAGAGACGATTTGGCAGGGCTAACACTACACTCAAATGGTCTAATATTCCGTGATATGTGATCAGAGGAACTTTGATGTATGTATACCTTTGTATTATAATTATTAAATTATGTTTATGTCTTTTCCCCCCTTATCTATGTATGTACTTTTTAAATCAATTAAATTCAATACCTATTGGTCGGAGAGAAAATGTGGATATTAAGGTGGAGCGAAATTCCATTTTTTAGATATCGATTATTAAGAAGGTTTTATAACACAAATTTTTACTACTGAAATAAATCAGCCAAGTAGAAGACTTAGCATTAAGGATTGGACTTGTTGAATTATTGATTCAAAATAGCTATTTATGGCCTTTAGTCTTACAAATTGGCGTTTCATTCGGCTTACTCTTTTGAACTCATCAGTGACATAGTGAGGTCTTTGTCAGACGCAATTTGTATTAAGTTCAGTTCAAATTACATCAATTTTTCAACGAAAATCCACTGTAAACTATATCCAACAAGATTAGAATTCCTAATCATTAAGCTCGAAGTTTTTTTGCCCGGGGCCAGGCATAGTTTCTATATAAGAAGGTTTTATAATACAAATTCTATATACTACTGAAATTGCGTCTGACAAAGTCCTCACTATGTCACTGATGAGTTCAAGTGAGTAAGTCGAACGAAACGCCAATTTGTAGGACCGTAAAGGCCATAAAAAGCTATTTGGAAAAATATGTATTATTTGGCTCATCGAATGTTTGGAGGTGCCCCGACACCACAGTACACACAAATCTAAGGTATTATACTGCGCAGGCTTTCAAAACTGAAGTGTCGAAAATAAAAATGCCTGTCAACGTGAGGAAGAAAACACACGTAAAAACAACAACAAATTATAATTGAGATCGTCAGAAATAAAAAATGGCTGTGGACGTGATGACTTAAATACAAATTAAAAACAACAACAAGTATTGACTTTTGACGCAAATTTTGATATATGCGCAGAACTAAACAAAAATCAAAACTCTAATGATATTAATATGTGTATTGTGTCCCGACACGACCAAGTTTTGAATAAAACTCATAAAACATGCCACGCTCAATTTCAAAAGCAATCCAATCACATGACAAATTAATTTATGATCTTCCTGAATACTACACATTTTTATACTGCTCAGATATCATTTCAAATAAGCTTCACTTCAATTATCAAAGGGCACGGTAGTGCCCAGCCAAGTTCGCGGCACTACACCCTTTTTACAGGAACAAACTCAGGCGATTTTCAACCCCCCTCTAACTTCATCATCATCATCGTGTCCTGTAACCCCGGCTGGGGCATAGGGCGTCAACAAAACGTCTCCATCCTTTACGGTCTGCTGCAAGGTACTTTAGCTGTGGCCACGTCTTTCTCTGGGATTCTGCTTCCGCTAAGACAGTTGATTTCCATGTTGTTCTTGGTCTTCCAACCCGCCGTGCACCCTGAGGATTCCATTCAAAGGACTGCTTTGCAATTTCATCGTTTGGTTTCCTCAGTGTGTGACCAATCCAACGCCATTTACGCTTTCTTATGTCGACGTCCAGCCGCTCTTGACTTGTCCTGCGCCACAATTCCTCATTTGATATTATTTGTGGCCATCGAATCTTTAGGATGTGGCGAAGACAGCGATTCACAAAAGCCTGCAATTTCTTCGAAATGATAGACGTGACTTTCCAGGTTTCACAAGCATATAACAGCACGGATTTGACATTGGATTCGAAGAATCTCAACTTAGTGCGTAAGGAGATTTGACTTGATTTCCAGATTGGGGACAGAGTACCGAAGGCAGCACGAGCTTTATTTATTCTACTTTTAACGTCCAGATCCGTACCACCGTTTGCAGAGACAATACTGCCAAGGTAGTTGAACTGTTCGACTACTTCAACTGGCGTCTCCTGTAGAATTATACGCTGCTGTGTGGAGCGGCCTGTGAGCATTATTTTTGTCTTTTTGCTGTTTATTTTTAGACCACTCGACTCTCCCTTCACTTGCAGTGTTTGGCACATCCCGTTCAGCCCACTGATGTTATTTGCCAGTAGACATATGTCATCGGCATAGTCTAAATGACTGAGCCTTTCGAACGGTCTCCATTGAATGCCCTGTCGCTCAGCTGTACCTACACTGGCCGTCAATACGTCGTCCATCGCCAGCAGGAAGAGAATTGGCGATAGAACATCCCCTTGTCTCACACCCTGTTGCACTACGAAGGAGTCGGATAGCTGCCCATTGTGCAAAACAAAACACCTTGCGTTGTTGTAGGACTCTTTTATAATGGTAACAATTTTTGGTGGAATTCCTCTACCAAGCAACGATCTCCATATACATTCTCGGTTAACTCGATCAAAGGCTTTCTCAAAATCCACGAACATGAGGTAAAGCGGTGATTGAAATTCCATCGACTGCTCGAGGACGATACGCAGGGTGTTGATATGGTCGACGCACGATCGACCACTGCGGAAGCCAGCTTGATGCCTCTTGAGTGTAGACTCGATTCTATCCTTTATTCGCTCGAGAATGATGGTTGCCATTAGTTTTGGGAAAACGGACAAAACGGTGATACCACGCCAATTGTTGCAATTCTTTAAGTCACCTTTCTTTGGCAACTTAACAATCACACCATCCTTCCAATCCCTGGGATAGCTTTCGTTTTCCCAAATGCTTTGTATCAACGGATGTAAAATACTAGCCGCTGTTACGGGATCGGCTTTCAGGAACTCAGCTGGTATTCCGTCCAGTCCAGCCGCCTCTAACTTCAGTACCAATAAATTCAGAAACTTCAAATTCGCAGTATTTGCTGAGCTGAGCAAACACAGGCTTACCAAATTTCACTCTTTAGCATTAGTAGTTCCCGAGATATAGGACTTCAAAAATTGCAAAAACCGACTGACTCACTGACAGATCATCAAAATTATGGAGCACTTCCCGACATAGTAGAAACTTGAAATTTCGCACAACGGTAGGCCTTGTGATGCAAACAAAGGAAAAAATCGAAAATCAGAAATTTACTATTCAGGGGGCGTGGCATCCACCCACTTTCTTAAAAAATCTTATAAATTATATGGAGCACTTCCGATTGTTGTAGAACGATGAAAATTGGTAGGTCGGTAGGGCTTAAAGTACTTAGAAAAGAAAAAATTGAAAAATTGGAATTTTCCATTCAGTGGGCGTGGCATCCACCCACATTCTTAAAATTTCTTATAAACTATTTGGAGCACTTCCGATTGTTGTAGAACGATGGAAATTTGTAGGTCGGTAGGGCTTGAAGTAATTAGAAAGAGAAAAATTGAAAAATTGGAATTTTCTATTCAGAGAGGGCGTGGCATCCACAACATTCTTAAAAATTCTTATAAATTATATGGAGCACTTTCGATTGTTGTAGAACGATGAAATTTGGTAGGTCGTTAGGGTTTGAAGTACTTTGAAAGAAAAAAATAGAAAATTTGGAATTTTCCTTTCAGGGGGTGTGCCATCTATCCATTTTATCAGATTTTCTATTTTTTATATGGAGCACTTTCGGCTGTCGTAGAATTATGAAACTTTGTAGAGCGGTAAGGCTTGATTTTTACCAAAGGTACCTATAGCATAACATTGTAAGTTGTTTTTTTTTAATAATATTGTTTCAATTTAAGTCAATTTTTTAGAAAATTGCCCCTCTCGGCTAAACGATGGAGTTCTATGAAAAAAGGTTAGTTAATATTTATTGTAGGAAATTTTTTAAGTTACATCCTAATCCTAAGAGTTGCCGTTCGGAGGATATTCCTCAAAAAACTTTTGACCCCCCGTAAAATTGTTAGCGGCGCTCATATCTATGGGTGCTTTTTACGGTTTCCTAAGAATGCCATGCCCCATATTTGCTTTTTTGCTGATTTTTCGGCTAATATGACTGGACTGTTGTGCATACTTAATTACATACAATTTTGAGAAAAAATCAGTAGGCGTGTGTCTTCTGTTCAACTTTTAATTAAAATTTAAAATTTTGGGTTTTAAAATACAATATAAGTACCTATGTATGTAGGTATGTAATTCTTCAAAAACTAATCAATTTATTTAAAGACAGCTGTATCATATTTTGTTGTTTTTTTTTTTCTTTTTATTCATTTGTTTCGAAAATTGCACGTCGCGAATAAGCGAGGGTAAATATAGCCACGCCATAGGTATTTGCTTGGTGGCCATTCTTACACGCTCCAGCATTTTGTGGCATTTTATGCCAATGACTATTATACTGCCGTCCTAAGAAAAAAGGGCGTAAGCGCCAAAATTCAAAAATTGAGTTAGTAAAATAGTTTGAAATGTTACCTAAATAGTTAATTATTATTGCGTAAAGTTTAAAAGTCATATTTTCAACTGAAAATGGCTAAAAATCACGAACGCAAATTTCATTGCAAGCTTCAAGCAAGTTGCTTATGTGGCTTTACTAAGCTTAGAAGTCGCAAATTCATTTTGCTAAATCATCAATTTCATTACCCTAACTTATGCGCATAGCAAATAACATCTTTTTTTAAATAAGAAATCGTTCTTAAAAATTTTCAAAATTATTTAATTAGAAGGCGATTAAAGCAAAATCACTAAAATGCATTTATCTCAAAACTACTAAAATGGAGATACGCCCTTTTTGATTATGACGGCAGTATAGGACTCGTTTACTAAAACAAGATTAGCCTTGTGATCTGATTGCATTTTGTGATTACTATTAAGGAGTTGGCTATTTGATAATTTTTATGAAAATTATCCAGAAATCGCTTTTTAAAATTAAATTTTACTTTCTTTCATTAATAATAATACAAGGTGGTACCTTATTTTCCCTTTCCACCCTATTAGAATAACTTCTGCTCAATTTTTTTTTTTTTTATTTTTTAGTTTATAAAAATCCCTATTCTATCGGCATTTTTGATTGCCTGAGTTTGATCAAACGTAAATAAACTGCTTAAGATTTATTGTTTAAATGATTCATTACTCCTGTCATGTAAAACACGACACATTTTAGCTTTTTTTGCTAAGAACCTTCATTAAACCCATGTTTAAAGGCACCCCATAGTGTTGAACTTAAATTAATAAGTATTTTTGTCTACACACTACCTACATACAATAAATTGAGGACAAAGTCATTAATCTTTATCATATATCAAACTTGTTTTTCCTTGCTCATCTATTTACATTTCCCATCCAATGCCAAACTCTCTAACTAAACCTGCAAATCATCATGAAAGTATTGACCAAAAGTAAACTTAAGTACGCGAACACAAATTTGCTTGTGGGACGTAAACTTGTTCCAACCACAGAACTAATCGACTCGTGTGTCTCTGTCATCAAACAAGTTCTACAAGAAATCACCACAGTATTCTACTACCAACAACAATCCCACCACAAAGATAAATAAGTCTATAATGTTGATAGTTGCAAATATTAACACTTAATAGATAAAGTTAAAAAAACTCACCTGTAACTCAGCTCTGTCCACATCCCATTGCGATCTCTCTAGCTCGAATCGCGCCCACTCATGCTCAATGAAATGCAGTATTCCCGGTATCGTATACTGCGGGGTGGTTTGTTGGTTGTTTTGGCCACCACCACCGTTGCCGTCGTCACCTGTTCCCCCACCAACAACAACTCCACCACCGGCGCCTGTACCCGGTTTATTATTGATACCAGTTGTTGCTCCTGAATTAGTTCCCATTTGCAAGGTTGCCCGATAAGATCGGTGATCGATTACTGATGCCACAAGTTTCGACTGCGATGGAAACGATTTTGATGGTAGATAACAACAGTTGCTCTTTTATCGTTCTACCGATGATGATGATCGTGATGAAGATGAAAATTTAATTAGATGAATTTTAAGTTAGTTTTTTTTTGTTTCTTTAGTTTTTTTGTTGATCTCTTGCTCTCAAAATTATGATCTTAATTAGCACTTATAGAAAAAGACGATTTCGAAACACATAGAACATAGAATACAATCAATTATCCACCACCTATGCGATGTAAATCTATTGTAATATGTAATTTACTCTTTAACTGCGTTTTGTTGGATGTTAATTTTGCTTTCAAAATTGTATTTGCTGTGATTTTACTATATAAAATATATTGCCTGGAATTATTATTGTTATTTTAATTAATATTGTAAATTGCATACAATTGAAAATATTAAAACACGATTGTCTAATTTTTGTGTGGTTTACTCATTTTTTTCTTCTGTGAAATGAGGAAATGAGTGAAATACATAGGTAGGTATTTTGAATGGTGTCTGGTTTGATTTTTGAGAGAATCTAGGTATTTACTTTGTTCAAAAGTTTACTTTATCCAACAGTTTGAATGGCTGTGTACGAAATTAAAATTAAGGAAAAACAATTTAAAAGATAAAACATAACATAACATAAATCAGTTTCAGCTCCTATCGACTGTAAATTATGTCGATTAAACCTTAGGTAGGTACCTAGTTAAAAAAAAATTTAATTATTTTCGTTTTCTGCTATCCAAAATTAAAAACGTATATACCTACCTTCACCTATGATTAATATAAACTTTGTTAGGTACCTAGTACAATTTATTGAGACCCATTCAAAAAAGTATTTAAGGCATGGAAAATTTTGTTTTGAAATTAAGGTTTTTCTTTACGGAATAACGGAAATATTTGTGGATTTTTGAGCAAATTGTTTTATTTTTTGGCGATTCCCGTATACCTACCTACCTATACTTATTTTGTTAATTGCTAAACCCATTTTGTTCCAATCAAGAGAGGAGGTAAAGAAAAGCCGTTTTTTAACGTTTTTAACTATTGGATAGGTAGGTATTTTATTTTATTAAAACTTTAAAATGTTTCTGGCATTTTATATGAAAAAAATCTCGCATTTTCACGTCTTACAGAATGCCATTAGTTCTGACCTAGGTAGGTATTATTGAATTTTATGAGAAACAATGAGTTCAGAATCACAGTAAATACCTATGCATCTTTTTCATTTTCATCATCAGTCATATAAATCTAACATAAGGTATTTTGCCTGCAGTCGGCAGAGATTTTCAAAAAAAGTATGTAATTTAGTGTCTCAATATTCAGTTTGTTGTTAAAGAAACAATATTATGTTAAGTAAATATGTACCTATGCGGTTAAAATTTGGATAGGATAAGCGTTCTCTTGAAAACAGAATCAATGTCCACTAATAAGACACCGGCACGGCTAAAGCAGTCACAAAAGAAGAGACCCCTTCCAAAACTTTATAGGTAACCGCTCCTATATAATGATATCATGTACCATGAAACACGAGTAAGCATGAATTTTGTTTGAAATTTTGAACTGACCTTGATAGATACCTAATTATAACGTGTGTACATTTTATTAAACCGAGTTAGAAATTTAAAAATTCACGCAACGCCCCGTTTATTAAGCAAAAAACGTGCATAGGTAGGTAGGTACCTAAAAGGGTACGTTTTCTTTCGTATCTAGCTACCTTTTTCTACTATACAATTAATTTTTAGTCTCACTATTATCACATCACTAGTTTCGGTATAAAAATTCTTACCATCCACATCGTGTTTCT
Organism: Dasysyrphus tricinctus; assembly: GCA_963921185.1. Lineage (NCBI taxonomy): Eukaryota > Metazoa > Arthropoda > Insecta > Diptera > Syrphidae > Dasysyrphus > Dasysyrphus tricinctus. The sequence continues at coordinate 239,574,845 of OY992531.1, read as the reverse complement.
AAAGGAAATTTAAAACTTTATGATGTTTTCTTTCTGTTTAAAGGAACAATATGTACTTATTTAGTTTTAAAGATTATGTATGTAAATGACTAGAAATTTTACCACACAAAATTAATGAAAGCAATAAATAAATCTTCGCAAATAAAAGAAGAAAAAATTGTCTTTAGAACATGGTAAACTCGTTCTATAGCGACATTTCCTGTAAAAACCACAGCACAAATCGATAAACTGACTTCATCTTTACCGCATACGGTTATAAAAATATCTACAAATTTATTCTAAATCTATTCACATTAAATTCTCAATTTATACACCAGTTTATTTAATTTAAATATAATTTATGTGTAATTATAATTCAAAGAATGGTTTTTCAATTTTAATAATACGCGTAAAAAACATCTATTGTCATTAATTCGAAAAATGCAGACACCATCCCATAGTGAGCGAGGGAGACAAGAATTAGAAAAAAATAATAGAAAAAAACAAAACAAATGCTCTCTTTGATAAAACACTTTTCTCACTCTATCCAATGGAAAAGTAAAGGACGGTCTCATACTCTCCAAACTGGTGACAACAAAAAAAACACAGAAACACCAAATCTTAACGAAACACTCTCGCACAATTCTTTACATCGCACCACTACAACTGTGCAAGGACCAAAAATTCAATTCATTCCTTTCAGAAAAAATCAATCAATTTCCTTCGTGCAACTTTTTCGTTCTTTTTTCTTCTTTTTTCTTTTATTTTTTGATCTTTTTTTTAATTCTGGTTAAAGAATGGGAGTCAAGAAAAATTAAAGAATGTTGTCACTTTTTAAGAACACTTTTTCTTATAAAAGCCGAGAAAACCACACAAAATTACACAATTTTATTTTCTGTAAATGGGAAGTTCTTTTGTAGTTTTCATCGAGTTTTGATGATTTTTTCTGTAGACGCCTAGAAAACTTATGTTTTCCGAGATGTGCCTTGGTTAATAAATCACGCATACTTATGTTAAAGGGGTTCCGGTCAATATTTTGAAGATCTCTTTTTTTATGTCATTCAATATTACGGCGACGGATTTATACATGTAAGTAGGGGTATTTTTTGCACTCACAAAATTAATTTTTTCTAAATTTCTTTAGTTGCACAATCTGTTAATTAAGCGATGGGCAAACAAATATTTTTTTCTTAATGGGACATTACTTCTTTTACTGAAAATGAAAACTTTCTATCCGTTCGAATAAAACTCGCCTTTGTCACGATCACGAAGAGAAAAATTTAACGAAGGTATTCTTATTTTTAAATCTCCACCGCTATGAAAAGTGTAGAAAACTAAACATGGGTTTTGTGAGAGTGTGTGTGCGTAAAATGGCGAAAATTAACGAAGAAGTCAGGGATGTCTGTGGTTGGAGATTAAGGTTGAACTTTTTTCATACTTTCTTTTTTAAAGTTGTTTCTTTTTTAAAGTTGTACAAACATGGCTCAGAATTTTATCAGCGGTTCAGCAATTTTGACTCATCGATTTCAGCAGATCTAATGATATTAAACGATGGTTTAAGGTTCAAGTATGTTGTAATAAGGAATTACATACAAGCTTGAACCATCAGCTAAAACCACCGAAATCGGTGAGTGAAAATTGTTAAACCACGGATCAAAACTTGAGTCTTGTTTGTACAACTGGCCCTAAAATAATAAACGGATCAAAACTTGAGTATTGAATCTTGTTTGTACAACTGGCCCTAAAGGTAAGACCGCACTCGACGGAACTGCACTTCAGCGGAACTGAACTTCAGAGTATTTTTTGTATGCAATTGTAATAGCTCTATCGCACTTAGCGACAACTGAACTTTACGGCGTGACACCATGTGGCAAAGTTGATTATCTGACCAACTATGCCGCAGCATGAAGTTCCGTTCAGTCCCATTGCCACAAAAAATATTTTGAATCTCAGTTGCGGTGCAGTTCCGCTGAAGTGCATTTCTGTCGAGTGCGGTTTTACCTTAAATTCATTTTATAAAGCAAGCGCATAAGGAGCGCACAACGATATACAATCAGTTCTCTTTGGGTAGTATGGAGTTCGATAAAAAAAAAATATGGGGTGAAAACACTTTCTTTCTTTATCAAGCATGCAAGTCCGTTTTGGATCTACGCAGGTAGTCAACACGTATGGACGACTTACAACTTGGATTCGCAAAATTGCATTTTCTTGACTCACATTAGTATGGAAACCAGAATCATCACTTCACGGACCTATTTGTGCATTCATTGAAAATTTTGAGACTTTTAGGACCTATTGTACAGACATGGTTCAATTATTGATCCGTGGTTCAAATAGTTTTACTGGCTGAATTCGGCGAAATTGCTGGGGTTCAGCGATGGTTCAAGGTTCAAGCATGTTATATAGTAGCCAATTTAATGCCTGAACCATCGTTGAACTTCAGTTAATTTGTTAAAGTCAGTGAGTTAAAATTGCCTAACCACGAGTTAAATATTTGTACAACTGGCCCTTGGGCTAGTTGTACAAACATGGTTCAGTACATTTAACTCGCCGATTTTGGCGAGTAAACTGAGGTTCAAAGATGATTCAAGCATTTTGCTACTTTTACATACTTGAACCTACAAAAAAAACTTCAGTTAACTTGCTGAAATCAGTGAGGTAAAATTCCTGAACCACAGATTTAAATTTGAACCACGGTTGACCTTAGATTTTCCACATAAAATGACTGGTATTTCAATTTTAATTATCACTCTTATAGGGTAGTTCCATCCTTGAAATAAAAATATGTAGTGATTTTATAAGGAAGGCTTGGCCAAAATAAATTTTGTTTTTGCTAGAAATAATGATTAAGGCAAGAACTTTATCTTGGCACAAAAATAACCACTGATTTTAATTTCTAAATATCTCAAAGTTAAACTTTATAATTTTCAATGATGGGATTTATATTTCAATGATAGCAGCTGCATATCTTTTAACTCGAACCATTCTTTGTATAGAACATTCCATGAAAATAAAACGATACCTATCATAGTGAAAACAGTATTACATATATATGCATACCTACCCATCCCTTTGTCATTATCTGTTTATTTTTCTTATGTACCTAGGTATGTATATAGTTATTTGGTCGTCTTGTAACTTAACTTTAACTACCAAACTATTTGCAAATATAAATACCCACCTACCCACCATAATAAACCCCAAAAAAGATAGAGGTTAGGTACATTTTGAAATGCAATATTAATTTTACTTCCAAACTGTTAACATAGCAAAATTTGATAATTTTCTCTAAAAAAAACATCAAAATCCTATTTCCATCCGTTATATGCATAAGTTTTACTTCAATTGTTTAGTAGTTAAAAAAAAAAACTGTTGTAGGTATATGCTAGTAATCTGTTTTTGATCAGCGAAATAAAAATTCGGATTTTTCCCCCATGGAATCACATAAAAATGCTCTGTAACAAATTGCTTCTAGCTCCATGTACAGCGGACGCACAAATGCATCATAACTAGATCCACTTTGTTAGACGTAATCGTAATGTTAGATTAGTTGAAGGTTAATTTTTTGCTAAGCAAGTGAAAACAGAATGTATTGTGAGACAGTAGTGAAATGTCCCGAATAAGAATTAATTTGAATGAAACGATCTTAACAATGATAACAGAATCAGATTCAATTTATTTTTCTTTTATTGCTTCCTCCTTCTGACCACAGAACCTTTAATAAGCGTTATTGTTCATTGCTAGTTAGTAGAAAACAGTTCTACTGTAGAATCGTTATATGCGTAGTTCCCCTCTGCAGATTACTTATGATGCCTTCATATTCATTTATCAAACAAGATTTGTATGCAACCTGCGGGTTTGGGGTGTTTACTTATCTTCCTAGTGTTAAAAGGCATCATCGGAATCTTTAAACCGTTTTTGCTTTGCAACTTTAACATAATTATGTAAAACGTTATAAATAGAATGTAAATGGAAATATAGCTATCAAGCGCAAGTGCGTTGTTACTAAAATCGTACGCAATCCAGTGGCAGGGTCATGAAGGCAAAATGTCCGAATACATTAATCTGTTTGAGCATTGCAAACAAGCCAACCAACTTACACAAAAGCAACAGGTTTTTTCGTCAACATTTTATTAATGGTAAAAAATAATTATTTTATACATTAATTTTATAAATAAACTTTTGTTAAATTTGTTTGATTGGTTTAGATTAGAGCTTCTCTAAGCAACTAGGCACGTTAACATTTTTACTGAGACAATTATTTTTTTCTTTCTAATATTAACGATTCGAAGTGTACAGAAATTATATTTATAGAAGTTAAACACTAAAGATATGAAAAATAATGGAACATTAATGATTATTCACAAGAACTCCTCACACCAGTCGTTTAGACAGTGATAGCAGTCAGACGCTTGTTTCGAGCTCGCGTTGCAGACATCCTTCATCCATTCTTTGAAGAGTTCTTCGTCTTTTTTCAGAATCAGATATTGCCCTAGAACAGTGTAGGCCTGAAATTTAATAAAATGATAATTTCAGTTTGGTTGGCAACGCGAAAAAAACATCAAGCGGAGGCTCCAAAATGAATAGACAATTCGGTCTGGAATTTCAATTGGTATTTCATTCACGCTTTGCCTCACAATTTATTAATTCACAGCTTTAAATAGAATAGAATATTAAGTACCTTGTCGAAACCAGCTTCAGTGAGTCGTCCACCAAGGGTTTCTCCTACGCCGGCCAATTCCATCACAGATTTCGAACCCATTGGTTCAGCAACGAAATTCCTGTATTTTTGCGATGTTCGTGACATTTTTCTGAATGTTTTAATTCGATTGGAATGTTAAATTTGTTTTGAAAATATTTGCACAACCAAGAAACAAATAATCAAACTTTTTTTAGAAACAAATATGAAGAATGACGCACACGACACTCGTTCGTCTTCCTACGGCTACGGCAACATGGACGTTTTATTTGAAATGTTTTATTTTAGTGGAGAGTTTCGTTAAACAAAAAAAAACATGTTTTGGAGAATTTTTAGTGTGCTACGGTTTCGTGTGTCCACTACACGATGGCGCTTAAAAAAGTGTGGCCAATATATCTTTTTTTGGTCAAATCAGATTGTAACTTTTCTCTACTATGCGATGAAAGCTGCGTTTTTTGTATGTCCATATGGAGTTTGGCGAAATAAACGACATCGGGACATTTGCCTTGGTTTGCCATTTTGTTTTGAACTATCTTACCAACAAACATTTGACATTTCTATACAAATTTCGATAACACAACGGCAATGGTAGTCTGGCAATACCGTTTTTATCGGGACAAAAGTTAACTCCAGTTAATTATCTGGACTTAGCTAAGACGGTGTCCACATTGGGTATGAAAAAGTGAATTTTTAATGACTTTTCAGTATTCATATCTCGCTCCCACTCCTTCATTGAAGTGAGATGTGAATACTGAAAAGTCATTAAAAATCAGGGTTGCCAGTTTGGGGGTTTTCCCCCCAGATTTATGGGTTTTTTCATCGTTGGGGGGAAATCTGGGGTGACGAAATGTCTGGGGGGAAATCTGGGGGTATTATTTTTGAAGCTACAAATTTAAACATTGTATGACTGCTAAATTTTCTTCATTTTAAAAATAACATCGTATAGGAATTGAAACAGTTAATATCTATATTTTTGTTATGCTGATAGTATTTGAGGCCATGTGTGTGCAAAAGTGGTATAACCCATATTTTGGAAAAATTGATAATTTTGTCTCGTAGTTCCACATATAAGCATCAAAAGTCATCAAAGCGCAAATAGTAAATTCTTAAATATCTAAGCTTTCCAAAAATGTGATTTATACTTCTTGAATATTACATCAAATACTATAATCGATTTCAAATGAAAAATATGCTAAAAAAAGTGGGTTACACAACTTTCCCACTCACGGCCTCATTTGTGATTGAGATATTCCTTACATTCTGGATCGCAGAATTTTACGCCGTCACACAGTGGTCGGAAATCAACATTTAGCGCGAACTAAATAAAAAACTGAAGGTCCAAATCACCATGACTAATGTTATCTATTCTACGTAGAATACATCCGCGTACCCACTGATGACCTTGGTTTTTTATTGAAGATCGAAGATGTTACGAAAAGACCCGTTAATTGAACGGTTCAACCAATATTCGCAGCATGGTTTGTCAATTTTGAATTGCTTATGCTTATCATTTGCAATGGGTGTGAAAATTCAAGTTAAAATTATTTTAATAATTTATAACCAATAACCATGGATAAGGTATATAACGGTTAATATTTTTATAAAAAATTTAAGAAGCTGTAAAGTGAGGACCTAGTTAAAAAGGATTTTTTGGTTATTATTTTCTTAAGTTGGGCATAGAAAAATCGCAAGTGTTTGCAAGTGTTAAGACTGCTCTAATATCGTTAGGGAATCGCTTCTTTTCAAGATAGTACAAAAACAAAGTGCACTTACGTGCTAATTCATCTTTTACAATTCATTTTAGAATCGTCACAAAAGGCCACAATTTTCGACATTTTTGGCATACCACGCTTCAAATATTGGTTGCATCGTTCAACTAACGGGTCTTTTAGTATCATCTTTGACCTTAAATAAAAAACCAAGGTCATCAGTGGGTGCGCGGATGTATTCTACGTACGATAGATAACATTAGTCATGGTAATTTGGACTTTCAGTTTTTCATTTAGTTCGCGCTAAATGTTGATTTCCGACCACTGTGCGTCAGGGGAAACGCTGCAAAATGTCGCTAGTCAGCAAAAATGAAGATGACGAGCGTAAATTTTATTCTTGATATTGTTTTGATAAAGTATTTTTATGTAGCTGGATACATACTTTCATATTTATTATAATTTATTTATTTAATTTGAAATATGTAATGAACTTATGTGTAATTGAAAAGAAAATTAAATTTGGAAGTTGGAAAAAAAAATCTAGGGGCTTTTTTTGTCAAAATGTGGAAATTTGGGGGGTTTCTAAATTTTTCTGGGGGGACAATTTTTTTTTCATCTGGCAACACTGTTAAAAATCCACTTTTTCATACCCAATGTGGAAACCGTCTAACTCTATATGGACATAGTTGTTGTTGAATTTAACATGTAAATTGTTTTGCTTTGTTGTCGTTTTTTTCACACAATTTTATTTGGATATGCAAAAAAACACAGCTGAAGATATAATATTGGTAGTGAAACGTCAGTCTAAACAAAGTATGAGTTCCAAAAAACAGAATGGCAGCGCATCATGATTTTTTAAACTTTTTATATTTTTACTTCTTACTACAATAAAAAGAATGCGCATTCTTTACGTTAATATATCTCAGGATGATGAGCTGCAATACTACGTTTCGGAACTCAGTTAAAGACTTTTAAGATAGAACTATAGTAGCCCGAAAGCCACGCAAGTAGTGGTAGAACAAAATCGAGTGAACACAAGAAATTCATATGACGCACCCATAATTGCGATTTGGTACTTTTCGTCTAGTCTCTTCGATAGCTTTTGCCATCGGAAGAGAATATAGCGCTCACCGACCGCTCCTTCTCACTTAAGTGAACTGAGACCTTGCTGCAAAAATCAAAATGGTGAAATGAAAGTAAGAAGAATTTGGCACTTGGTGCAAGTTTTTCATTTGTTTTTTTGTTTGCAGAATGATTGAAGTAGAATATAAAATTCTCTTTTAATTAATTTATATCATATCGCATTTTGTGTGGTAAATATTCAAAAAACTATCACTTTGTGAATGAGTATAAGAAAATAAACATTAGCCGCATTTTATTATCCACATGATCTGATCCGTATCAATTTCTAACACGTAATTACAAAAACACCATGAGATCCTGCTTTTTATCTGGATCTGTGCCCACGTTCTGTAACACTTGCATCTATAAAATCAGTCGAGAAACGTTGAACACAACTCATGCATTCTGTCTCAATTTTCATCGTTTCTCGACCAGTTTTTTCGATGCAAGATTTACAGAACGTAGGCGCTGTTTCAATGATCCAAAAATTACTATTTTGAATGTGGCAAAAAGAGACGGCTAAATAAAACTCCTGTCACTAAGATCCTGTCTGTTTTATTTATCATGATCTGATCCAGATCAGATCATAAGGATAATTAAATGCGGCTATTATCTGCATTTTATTATCCCCCTTATTCGGATTAAGTTATCATAATAAAACAAACAGGATCCAAGAGTGCGACAAGAGTGTGAAGTGTGATATATACCTATTTCCATTTATCCTTTTATTTCTGTTAATAATTTCTGTACTTCCTCTCTACTCTTTTCTGTGTTTCCTACTCATTTTCATTTCAAAAAGCAATCTATCGATCAGAGACCTAATGTTTGCAAAAAAGTGCTAAAGGTATGTGCTCAGTTGCTTTTTAATACATGTACATATTTTCGTATGCAAATCCTTATCCAGTTCAGATCTGGGGGAAAATAAAATACAGCTATTAAATAAATAATTATATCCTTTTTTTTGCGTTTCATCAATTCAAGTGCATTATGGGTAACTTGTGAAATTGAAGTTTTGAAAAACTATTCAGTTGGTTTTGACATATAAGCTTCCCACAGCTTCCACCTACTATAGTTCTACCTTATGGGGTTTTCTTTTGGTAACAAAAATTGATTTGTTTCCCCTTCAGATCTGTCAAAACACTGATTTTGGCAATTAAAGCCTTCCAATGGAGATAAAAATCATTTTTTTTTTATCGAAAATCAATTTTGCAGATCTGGATTTTTCGGCAGATTTACCCCTCTTTTACTAACACCATTACACGCCAAAACAATTGAACGCCATCAGTTTGACATGTTTGGATCGCTATAGCTTCACAGACACAAATTATTCACCAATACACTGAAAAAGAAAAATCAATCTGAAATCGTATACCATTCGCGGCGAAAAAAATCAATTTTCGGATCAAAATCTGATTTTACCAAAAGAAAACCCCATTAGTGCAGGAGTTCTCCTCCATACAAAATTTGTGAATTTTTGCTACACAATCTGGTCAAAACAGCCAGCTGTCAGTTTCTTGTGCTTTTAATTATAAATTTGGATGTGTCTGTTGTCTGTATGAAAATAAACTATCTCTGAATAAAGGCTCTCCCTTACCAACGCAAAATCATAGAAAATCATTCCCAACGATAGAAAATACGACATACACTCAATGCTAAACACTTAAACGAAAATTGTTAACAAAATTAATTAATTAACATAATTATGATTATTGATGCGAGAAAAGGACTTTGACGTTTTTTATACAAAAGTGGTTCAATTGGTTTTGCGCAGGTTTTTAAAAATGAGAACTGTCAGAAGGAATTAAAGATGGCCGCAATCGTGATGCCGTCCGCCGTATTACAACAACAACAAACACAATAAACACAAAAAAAAAAAAATTTAAATAACCCTGAGGCCACACGAGCAAGTACTTGCAAGCAAGTTGGGTACATACACTGCCTGTCAAATTCGTAATTTGCATTCCACTTGCCTCCCACTTGCTTTCCACTTGCATTCCACTTGCTTGTCTCCCAACGTCCCAACTTGCTTCACTACTGGCTCCAAAACTTGCATGCCAGTTGATAAGCAAGTTGCTTGGGTTTGTTTGTGTTAGTAAATAAATTTGTATGTATTGCAACTTGCTTGCAAGTACTTGCTCGTGTGGCCTCGGGGTAATACTGAAAACACATTTTTTTACTCTCAAAATAATAAAATAATATTTATAAACACTAAATAGCTCAAAAAAATCTTGTTTGCTTAGCAATTAACAAATGAACACACACCTAACACACAACAAATTTCAGTCACACATCACGATATGCACCATTTTCCACTGATTTTGATATATGCGCAGAACTGAACAAAAATGAAAACGCTAATGATATTACCTTTAATATGTGTACTGTGCTGTGCGTCATATCATTTTATTTTTTTTTCCGGCCATTGAATAAGAGCCCCATTCTAATAGTTCCACCTTTACAGGATTTGAAGGTCAACTTTTGAACTAAATATCAAAAATTGTCTAAATATCCAATATGTTTCAAATTATTATCTCGCATCAAACTTATTTTTATTTATAATTTAAGGCCCAGTAGTTCTAGAAGCTTGGTTCAACGATTTACATATACCTATACTTAGCCCCGTAAGGTTTAGCTTTGAACTACAAGTATTTCATTTTGAACGCACCAAATCAAAGTTTTAAAACATTGCAATTACATTTTATATATTTTTAAATGTTTTTTAGGTATAGAAGTATAGTACTTAAAATTAAATTATTCAAATATCCCAAATATCACCAAGTGCAAAGTCTCGCATTGCATTAGTTTTAAGATAGTAAATTCCACGGGCCTCTAAAGGGACCCTATCGCCCATAAGTATGCTATCTCCTGTGCAAGTTTTATTCTTGACAGCATCCATTGATGAGCAGGGCTTGGCGAAAAATCCTTTTTCAGTATTAATAGACTCCGCAAAGTACTCATAAGAACGTCCGTGGCTGCATCCAGCTTAAAATTATAGTTTTTATATGAAGATATTTATAATTAATTAGCCTCCCTACATTGTCTTCTTACTTAAAGGCATTTCTACTATATTACATGCATAAAAAATAAGTAGGGAATCTACCATTCAAAATCGTAGATATACCTCTCAGTAAAAAGACAATGTATAGACAGGCTCAATTATCATATTACCGAATACATAATATCGTCGTCATTCAATGCCAAAAGTTAATTTATTTTTATTCGAAAACATTATTTGAAAAATGTGTATGTATGAATTTTTTACTGATACAAATTCTAAAATGTTTGCATTTGAGGAGGGAACTTAAATTTTTGTATTTTATGAAAAATGGGCTTAGGGAGTCTCCATTGAACAACAACAATATTATAAAAGCCTAAATCTAATCATGCAATATAGTAAAACCATCCTTAATGTCGTAAACGTCGGAAAAAGTTTAAAAATTTTTGTGATAAATCTTTTACCGTCGTATACGATGGTTTTACTACGTTGGTACTTACTGATAACTTGAAGCAGTTGACCACATCCTGGCTGAGGAGGATCACCTCCATTAGGATAGAAATCAACAAAACCAATGGGTTCCTTATAGCCAAGGACACCAGCACAGCTATGAATAACATCAACAAATTCTGCATCGGTACGGTCCAAGTGATGTTCCGGTCCGATGCAATTCTCAAATGCAGGACGTGCAGGATCAAGTCCTTGAAACAGGTGAATAGTATATATGAACATATTTTTTATTATTTTTGGGAAAACAGAATAATTTGTAACCAACCTGTGATTCTGCCAACTCTATGTCTAGAATATGATCCAGCATAGCCCATTATATGAGCTCCAAGGCTATGACCAAGCAGATGAATCCTACTCGGATCAGCTTCTTTCTCTTCAACTAATAAATTTATTAACTTAGCTATAGCTCTTCCAACTTGAACTGTATATCTTGCTGGTTCCAAGTAATAAATGCTATTAGCTTGATCCTGCCAATTAATAGCTGATAAAGAAAGATATTTACAAAAATCCTGAACTACAGCAAAAATTTTATCTCACCAAATATATTATAGTTTCCTTTCCGTCTGTAGCCATTCTTAATTGATTGAATTGAATTACTCTGTGAGCTTGATTTCCAGCCGTGAACCAGGATTTTAGTATCAAGCTCAGGTTTGAATTTCTTAGCCATTTCCGTCCAAGTGTCTCGTTTGCGTCGAATAAGGGTATTTGTGGCTACCCAAAATTGTGCAATTATTGGATTTTCTTCCTCACTAAATGTTAAAAATTAGAATCTTCTAAATCATATAATAATGAAATTTACTTCTCTATTGTTTTAAGTACCTTGGATATAGTTCAAATGTAACCGTTTTGCTTGAGTCAGAATTCCGGCTTGGCATGGGCGGCTCGACTAAGTATGCTATTTCTGGAACACCATCTCCGTTTGGCATATAAATCCAATCTTCGCCATAGTTTTCTTCGGTTAATTCGATGTCTTGAGAGAATACAAATCCTAGAAAAATCATAATGTAGACAATTTGTTTAAACCTAACAATTTAAGAAATGACATACCACTGGCTAAGAAGATAAACCAATAAAAGTCAAGACAGAATGTCATTTTTCAAATGGCACCTTAACCGTGTCTATTCTTGTCTGAGTCTAAGAAAGTGTTGCAAGTATCATTTATATTATTATTGGGTTAAGTAACTTTAAACGAAACGAGGTTCTTAATCGAATTCGAAAACTTCCCCAAGCTTTTGAGCTATTTGTACCCCAGGCATGTAATGATACTAAACTATTCTACATTTATTTGTCTCTATGTCGAGACGACTTTCAAAACTAACAAGGTCTTGTACATTTTCGACATGTCAACCTGGTTTTGTTTGCCCTTAACTAAAGTTGCGATTTTGTCACACTTTATCGGAATTTATTTCCAAGCAGACAGTTAAATTCAATTGTTTGATACAGTAGAGTTCTTAATTTATATTCACCCATGCACACGTCTTATCGGAACTAAGCAATTAATTAAGGAGGGCTGTGCAAATGGTTGCAGATAGAAGTTTGAATTGGTTAAGCTTGGGACAAAATTAATCGTTTGTATTGCACCAATTAAAGCAGTTGCTTTGATGAAACACATATTTGTGTACATTATATGCGAATATGAAGCTTGCAAAAAGCTTTACAGAACCAATTTTTTGAAAATTGTCTTAATTCCTCTTTGAAAAGTGAAAGAAGTCGATGATAAAATCAGTTGCAACTTAATAATACTTCTTCCTTTGGAAAAAAAATGCCGTCAAATCGAAATTTATCTTCAATTAAATAAGTTGGCATATGTTCTATGTACTATGTACTTACTTGTCCATGTTTGTACATACCCTTGAACTCAACCCCATATATTGTATGTTGGGCAAAAGCCTTTAACACATAGACATTCGAGGTACAAAATTTAATAGAAATCATTAGAGCCGTTTACGAGAATGTTTTAATAAATAACAAAAATTGTTGCATAGCAGCTATCCGTTATGAGTTAAAAAACACATTCGTACTTCTCTTCTTGGGAATCACATAAAAATGCCTTATATTAAATTTGAAGCAAATCCGTATTCGTTCAGGGTCCTAGCTCGATATACAGTAAAAGCACAGACGCTATAGACGCATAGACGCACAGAAGTACCTTTGGATGTACAATGAATAACAGAGTTATTAAAAGCAAATATTTGGACACACATATCGATTTAATCCCGCAAAAAAGCTTAAACTTCCCCATAAGCTTTTTGCCCTCTCATTTCCTTACAAAAGTTTTATGGACATTTCCTTTGCTTAGAAACCTTTATCTTTGTTGCATTTGACTATTAGGCATACGTCTGCGGACAGGGGCGGACTGGGGGTCTAAGGGCCTACCGGGACTTTTAGAAAAAGGGCCACAGAATACAATTACTCTCAAAATGGTTAAAAAAAGTTGATATTGCAGACATTTCTCGAACGTCACTTTTTTATATTTATTAATTTTTTTTAATAAACATATTGATTGATATATTTATAAGGTATAAGGAAACAGCTATTTTTAGTTTATGACTGCGTCAGCTTACAGATCAATTAATTTGAGTTTTTATTCAAGCATACAAAATTGCAAAGATGTTCTTGTAGGTCTCAGTAATATAACATTAGTTTTACGACCTAAAGTGGGTGTGACTTCAGTTTAGTCAAAACAAAATTAAGCTGGTCAAACAAATTGTGGGAATTATGGGAGATATGAAACAAAAAGCATTCATAGATATTTCTATTTTTTTTTAAATTTCTAAGAAATAATTTTTTTAAGCTACAGTTATTTTGCAATCAAAAAGATTGAAACTCATTAAATATTTTCAAAAAATAAATTGAAGAGTCGAATTTTCTTCACTTTTTTCTCTAGTGAATCAAATAAATTATTTAGCTTTAATTTCACAATTTTTCACTGTGGCACGATTTTTCTGATTGAAATTTTTGATATTACCGCTGTGCTTTTGATCACCATCTCGGCAGTTTCAAAAATTTAAATTAAATAAGGTACCTACCTAATTTTAGAACAATTTCTCCTATCAGTAGCTGTGATTTATAAAAAAGTACAAACAAATATTTTAGTAATCCATTTGCTTATTTTCAATTATTGAACAATCCCAATCTTAAGGCAAGTACATTTATGTTCACACCCTGTCAACTTTAATCAATCATTATTCTAGTTGATTATCATTGAACACAGTACACATATTAAAGGTAATATCATTAGCGTTTTCATTTTTGTTCAGTTCTGCGCATCCATCAAAATCAGAGGAAAATGGCGAATCCCGTGACCCCCACTCGTTAAACATCAAAATTTGTTGTGTGTTATGTGTTCATTTGTTACTTATTTATTTATTTTTAGTGTTTATTAACAATATTTTGTCAGGCACACAACATTCCTTCCTGGTTTTTAGTGTTATTTAAATTATCCTTTTGTGTTTGTTTTCTTCGTTGTTGTTGTAATACAGCGGACGGGGTCACGTAAGGTTGCCATCTTGAATTTTTTTGACAGTTCTCATTTCGGACAACATGCGCAAGATAATACCTTAGATATGTGTACTGTGATCATTGAATGCGTTTGTTCAGCAAAATTTTCAACAGAAAATCCATAATTTGAGCACTTTATTTGAGAAATCACTAATTCCCTGATCCTGTTTGGTAAGTATAATTTAACCAAAGATTTCCTGAAATTTCTTTTGCTCATTATTGGTTGAGCCTTTTTGCAAAGGCCTTGGATAAAGTTTATAGAAAAACCACAACCTGGACAAAATTCCATCACTAGGTATCACTAAATGCCAACACCACCTAACCAACATACACTTCTTATTGTCCGTGTTCTTTTACACAACTAATTTTTCTTTCTAATGCTATGTTTCCACCAAAAGTTTATCCCAGTTCAGATTTAATAAATGTCTTTGGTGTTTCCACCGCACAAAAAGATTTAAAAAAGATTTACTTTGACAGCAGATTAAAAAATGCAAATGGTGTTTCAATTTTTCTTATGAAGAGGAAGTGAGATAGAATGCTTCATCTGCGAAGAACTGAATTCAGCCATGAATAAATCCTTCAGTACCACACACAAATAGGTTAGTTTGATTTGTAAAAGAATTTGTCTTAAGAAGATTTTACAAGATTAATTTCTTATCTTCAAGATTTACGAAATATATTTGTATGGTAAATCTTCGATATTTAAAGAATATTTGAGGTAAATCGTTTTAAATCTCAGATTAACGTTAGGTGGAAATGTGGCATAAAGCTTACAACAAAGTTGATATTTGTTTATGGTGAGTGACAGATTACGTCTAACAATTGATTTGACAGATATACTGAAAATGGGAAGATGATTATTGGAAAAAACCATGATAAAACTGAAAATTGAGTGAACAAACGCTCAATTAAACAGAATCAGTGATAACCAAGTTGCAGATTTAACCCACTGTGAACAAACTGGTCCTATGCTAGTCCAAGAACCAGAGCAAAAACAGTAGGTTGATTGCATTAACTACTCAATTGATTTTTGTTCGAAAATGTTCAGGGTTGCCCCCCGAATATCCAAGTTGGCGAGCATCAGCCAGTGTTGCCAGATGAAAAAAAAATCTCCCCCCAGAAAAATTTAGAAACCCCCCAGATTGCCACATTTTGACAAAAAAAACCCCTAGATTTTTTACTTCAGATGAAATTTGAAAAAAATCATAGTAAAAATGAAAATATGCATCTACCTACACTAAAATACTTTATTTAAAAAAATCAAGAATAATACGATCGTCCTCTTCATTTTTGTACAAGTGACATTTTCCAGTGTTTCCTCTAACGGTGGCGTAGAATTCTGTGAACCAGTATGTAAGGAATATTTCTCACAAATAAGCCCGTGAGTACAAAAGTGGTGTAACCCAATTTTGTTGGCATAGTTTTCATTTTTAATCGATGTTAATTACCTACTTTTAAATTCGATATTCAAGGAGGATAAGTGACATCTTTGGAAAGCTAAGATATTTAAGAATTTAAATTTTTTGCTCTTATGACTTTTCATGCATAAATGTTGGACTACAAGACAAAAGTATCAATTTTTCCAATATATGGGTAACGCTGCTTTTGCGCTCACGGCCTTAATTACTATCAGCTATTTCAATTACCATACGACTTAATTTTGAGAATGAAGAAAATTAAGCAGTCATACAATTTTAATTTTGTAACTTTAATAATAATACCCCCAGATTTCCCCCCAGACATTTTATCACCCCAGATTTCCCCCTAACGATGAAAAAAACCCCTAAATCTGGGGGGGAAACCCCCAAACTGGCAACCCTGGCATCAGCTGCCATTTTGGAAATGACGTTTTATCAAATAGCTCGTGAATCAAGAACCGACAAAAGCAGTATTATTTTTTTCTTAGTTTTTGAGCAATTAAAAAGAAAACGAAAGTTTCCTTATCCTAAGAAAAGATTTTATAATACTACATATATCGTATTTCTTTGCCATTTATAAACTTAACATAACAAACAAGATATGGAAATGGAAAAAAGTACCTTCTGTTATCTTTTTTTTGTTTTCTCAAAAGCTAAGAATATAAAAATGAAAAGTGGCGCTATAAAAATTTTAAAATAAAAATCAACAATCATTTTTTTCAAAAATATTGACTTTAAAATTTAATTTCTCAAACACTTTCCACTAAAAAAAACTTGATTCAAAATAATATCGTCGCAACACATTAAAGCAGCATTTTGCGCAATCTCCACAGTGTTCTTGATTTTTCCTGTTTCTCTCTGTTTCTTGACTTTCGTCCTCTGCCTCAGCTTCATCATTAGCCGCATCTTATTACCCACATGATCTGATCTGGATCAATTTTTAACACGTAATTGCAAAAACAACATGGGGTCCTGCTTTTTATCTAGATCTATTTAAATGATCCAAATATTGCTATTGTGAATTATCTCAGTAGCGCCAAGAAAAGAGGCAACAGATGCATGTAAAATAAGCAAACGTAAGGCAAAAAGGGAGGGTATATAGCACTCCTGTCAGTGTGATCCTGTTTGTTTTATTTATCATGATCTGATACGGATCAGATAAAATACCGCCATTCATTCTCATCTTTTGAATTCAGGTTATACACCTAACTTTCAGACATTTTAAAGTACTCATCATTGAGAGTCATTTTTATTTATTTTTATTTTGCATATTTAGTTTTTTGGAATTGTAAAATTTTTCTATCAACTTTTGAATAACTAAATATCCGTAGAGGCCACCAACCGAGTTTTGGAGGAATCCAAAGATTCATAGAGTTCACCAACCAAGTTTTTGGGGCCTCCAGAGATCCGAAGGGACAACCAACCGAGTTCTTGGGGCCTCCAGAGATCCGTGGTGGCCACTAACCGAGTTCTAGGGGTTTCCAAAGATTTATAGAGGCCACCAACCGATTTCTGGGGGCCTCCAGAGATCCGTAGAGGCAACCAAATGAGATCTGGGGGCCTCCAAAGATCCGTAGAGGCAACTAACCGAGTTCTGGTGGCCTCCAGAAATCCGTAGAGGCCACCAACCAAGGTCAGGAGGCCTCCAGAGATCCGTAGGGGCCACCAAACGAGATCTGGGGGCCTCCAAAGATCCGTAGAGGCCACTAACCGAGTTCTCCGCCACCAACCGAGGTCTGGGGGCCTTCAGAGATCCGTAGAGACCACCAACTGAGGTGGTCTGGGGGCCTCCAGAGAACCATAGAGGCCACTAACCGAGGTCTGGGGGCCTCCAGAGATCTGTAGAGGCCACCAACCGAGGTATGGAAGCCTCCAGATATCCGTAGAGGCCACTAACCGAGGTCTGGAGGCCTCCACAGATCCGTAGAGGCCACCGACCGAGGTCTGGAGGCTTCCAAAGATTGGTAGAGGCCACCAACTGAGTTCTGGGGGCCTCCAAAGATCCGTAGAGGCCACCATCCGAGTATTTGAGGACTTGAAGGATCCGTAGATGCCACCAAGCGAGTTTTTGGGGGCCTCTAAAGATCTATTTTGATCCACAAAAAGTCTTTATTTAGTGTGAGTCCAATTTTGTTATGACAATTTTTTTCTTAAAAACAAACTTTTTGCTTGCCCGGGGCCCACCGGGCAAAATCCCGGTTGCCCGGTGGCCCAGTCCGCCCCTGTCTGCGGACCAATACGTATTAAATCTTTCCACCAATTTGAAACAAAAAAAAAACAGGAATAATTTTTGAATTGATTTTTCAGTGACGGTTTTCGATCGAAAACTTGAAAGTTCGAGCTTCAGAAAAAAAACGACAAACCTTCACTTCACATAGTAGCAAGTATATGGACTATTCACTGTACAGTGAACATGCACAGTTAAAAATATTGTTTGATTATAATTTCTGGCGAAATTTTTGATTTCAGGACTTGAAAGGCTTACGAGATTCTTATCAAATATAGATTTTGAAGTTCAATCATTTGTAGCAGCTAGTAAAAACATGAAACAACTCTGTTCGAAGGGAGCGTGCATAATTTCACTATAGAAAAACGCTTACAATAAAAATATCAAATACATACATATGTACCGTACATACTATGTACATATTTATGCACATATAAAAAAAATGTTTCCCAATGAAATATTACGATATTTATAGAAGCAAATGTATAGTGTCTCAAGTAGGTATATTATAATCTGTAATTTTCCAATTAAAATATTTTATTTTACGATTGAATTTTTTTTATGAGATGGACAAAATTTTTCCATTAGCAAAAACCATTCAATTAAGATTTTATCATTCGTTTGTTTCTTATTTCAGTTTGAATTTTAAGTACAAAAATAAATTCAAAGTATTTTTTTTCGATGGAGAAATTGTTTGTATTAATTTTATGTGCTGAGAAAGTGTTTCCTAAGAGCGCCAAGGTTACGATCAGTATCTGATGTACGGTTGCTCCAGAATACTCAGAGTACATTTTTTTGGCATTCTATGAGAGAATTTTTGCTCTATTTGACATCTGTATTACGTCAACTTGGCATTTGACCGACCAAACAATTTCTGGAGAAATATGTTTTACACTCTTCGGCCCAAAAGTGCCCACTTCTTCTTTGAAGTGTGGGACAAGAATCGGGAATTAATTGGTGACAAAAATAGTAACAGTTGAATTTTAAATTCAGTGCCTCAGGACAACCGGAACTAAACAGCACGAGAACGACAAAGTCAAGCAGACTTATATTTAGTTTTCACATGGATTGGTTGCGAAATCCCGACTGTCAAAATCTTGAAATGGAAAAAATCCCAAATGCCAAAATCCCAAATGCCAAAACCCCGAATGGACCACATCCCGAACGCCAGAATCCCGAATGACAGGATCCCGAATGCCAATATCCCGAATGGCTTAGTACTGTTTTCGGTATTAAAAATCGCGAGTGCAATTCAAGATTCTATCCTTCAAATTGAAGTTTTTTGTGCTTATTGGTAGATATTAGGCGAGTTCAGGAAAATGAGATCTCAGGAGCCCTCAGCAATCTCAGTCTCGTGAAAAGGATTCCTCAGAAATTTTGCTGTCAAATTACTGAGGAAACAAAATATTGGATTCGCTTTATCAGTTTTTTACACTGAGTCGTCTGAAATCTCATTTTCCTGAACACGCCTGTTAACATACTCGTACATACCTAGATACTTGTTGATTTTGATATTCAAAATGAGTTGAGGATTTTTTGCTGTACCAAAACTAACTGTTCGGTTTATTTGAAATAGTGCCATTGTATATCCACTCTAAACTGCCGTGTTAAGAAGAAAAAACGTAACTGACATTTTGGCTGTTTTGAGTTAGGACCAGTTTTGACATGTTTGATATGTTTGCTATTTTATTCTTTAAAAACAAAAGCCCTTACTTGCTTTTGTAATGACTCTAAACGCTTAAGAAATATGACGTTCGTTCAAAGAACCATGCTTTTTTTAGGAAAAATTGACGTTTTAGCACTCAATTTAAGAACAAAAAGTGACTACCATACAAGCATTTGTATCCGATAAATAATCAAGGCAAACAAAAAAATGATTTACTTGTAAATACGACAGAAAAACAATCAACAACAAAACAAAAAAGATGGAGATAAAAACAGAAAAACGTTTTTTCTTCTTAACACGGCAGTATAGTATTCTCATGAAACACGATTTTGTAGGTTGAAATTTGGTCGATAGGTTCGCTGTGATCGCCTTACCGAGATCCCTTAACAAAAATTAGGATTACATTTGGACGCATAGATGGCCACGAGCTTTTTTTCTTCATGAGAATACTATAGAATTTATATACAATGATAGTGCTAAAAAACTATTAATACAAAACTGCTAAAAAGATTAATACTAAAATTCGGGATTTTATCTCGAATGCATTCGGGGTTTTTGGCATTTTGAATTCTGTCCATTCGGAATTTTGTGAATTCGGGATTTTGGCATTCGGGAATTTGGGCATTCGGGATTATGGCGAGTCATCTGTCAAATGTTCACCTATTTTAAATCGTATATATGCTCGATCATATATGTGGCACATCCAGTAGCGGATCCAGGATTTGGCTGAAGCTCCTATTTTAGACATATCATTTAAAAAAAAAAAACGGCATAATCTCTCTCAATCCTAATTTTCTTCCCTCAGAATGTAGGCAAGTTGGCTCTGCATTCATAATGCAAAAAAAAAAAATAATGAAAAATTTTATGATTGGAAAAGGAGCGGCGGTAAATAATTAAAAGATGTCAAGAACGTCGTTAGGATAATTCAAATGTCTTTCTTTTTATACTGAATGTTTTTTGTAGAATTTATACATTTAGGCAGTACGCAGATCGTGATGAATTCTAACTCTCACATTTCTCTCAGGACACCAGCAAAAATGCTAGCTCTATTTTAACACAACATTTTTGTGGAGAATATCACATAAAACAGCTGTTCTCTGAATACAAATTTGCTCAACCATTTCAAAGAATTTTTTTTTAGTATTTCAAGTAAAATAAAATGGGATTTTTTCTCGAATATTTCTCGTTTTCGATTTTCATTTAAACAAAGTAAAGTCCACCTAAATCTCATCAACAAAATAAGCTATGTTACAATTTAGTTAGAGGACAATGTGGCAAACTATTGTTTCATGCACTAAATTTTGGTAGGTATCCTGGTGATGTACAGTAAAAAAGGAAGATTTAATTGGAGTTGAGTATCGGTCGGCTAAAATACTAGCCAAATATTTTGGGGAGAAATTTTACCGCGTTCTAAAGGAATTTGTTAAAACATGTTATTGATATTTGCTTAAGCAACCATTTACAGGCACGCCATTTTGTTTAAATGATCCTACCATTTCTTATCATAAATATTTAATGAATATTTGTCAATCTACTAATTTATTTAATTTAATTTATTTTTTAACGAAAGCCAAAAGAGAAACTTTAAAAATCGCATAATTTTAAGCAAACGTATATGAAATCGTTAAAATATCATTAAACTGCAAATTTTAAGTTTCAATTTCAAGGACCTATTGTAATAAACAATAATTGTTCCATTCGGTTGCTCGAAGACATTTCATGCAAAGTTATTTTTTTGCACCGGAAACACAATTTTTAGAGTTATAAGCTCTAAAATTTTCGAGGGTCAGCAAAGCTCGATAGATATCAACTGAAGAGCTTAGGAAATAAGGTAACATTTGCTCTTGTGGTCAAATTCAATAAGATCCTTAATGATGAACTCTATCGATATCCTTATATATGTAGCTTTCGTTCATTCAGCTAAAAATAATAGCATGCTCTCCTCAAAATTTTACCGGAAAAGAAATTTTCAAGGCAAAAGGTAACATTTTTCACTCAATATACAGACAATTACATATCTGAATTTTGGTTTTAAATTTCTGAAAAATATATTAAATGAAAATATCAGGTGCTGTCCTTAAGCTTCTCAATTGCATTGAACGCATGTAAATTTGCTGAACAACATCGTTTGTTTCGTCCAATACTCCTCTACGGGCTTGAACAAAAACGCAGCATTTTTTCGAATATTTCGGCCAATTCTCTAGGGGCTTAAGAAAACACAGTTAACATGTAAATTGTTTAGTCCCAACATCGTACTTTTGTTCAGTTTCCTTGAAACCATAAGGAAAACAAGAGCTTACAATCTTACATGTACATTTGTAAGGCCCCAACCTCGTCGAATTTCTTTAAAGCTCGGGAAAAAATACAGTCACGTCAAAATTTGCTAGCCCCATTCTCATTTTTTTTCCAATTCCCTTAAGGCGTGGAAAACGCATTTTAGGCCTAAATTGGCTCGCCCCAACTCTGATTTTTTGTCCCTCTTGTAGGGCTTGAATAAATAGAGCCCTCGTTTTTATATTCAAATTGCTTAGTCTCATCTTCGTTTTTTTTTTATCTAATTCCTTTGGGGGCTTAAAAAAACATACTTTCATCAAAATTTTTTCGGCCCCAACAACTACTACAAAAGAAAACACAAATATTATTTATTATCTGTGATTTTTGAGGATAATTCTTATAATTAATAATTCTTGTTTCATCAAGTTGTTGTTTAAAAATTTTAGGTTTGAAAATTACCACAAAATTGAAACATTGTAATGTATTGTATTTTGTAGTACCTCGTGGCTTGATGGTTAGTGCGTAGGACTGTCATGCCGAAGGTGTGGGTTCGATTCCCAGCCGTGCCACCTAAAAACAGAAATGTTTTATTCGAGGTACTGCCTCTTGCGAGGAACTGACAAATCCTCCAAGAGTATACTTGTCATGAAAAAGTGCTTCTCATTTAGCCGTTCGGACTCGGCAAAAAACTGTAGGTCCCCTCCATTCCTGCCAACAAACACGCACACAGGAATGGTTGTGAGTTGTAAGTCACTAGGCCCTGGTTCTCCACGAGCTGTTGCGCCACCCAATTTATTTATTTAAATGTATTGTATTTTACTATTAAATTAATTGTATGAATCGACTGTGGGAGGGGGGGGGGCTTAAAAAGTCAGCTGGCTAACTCAGAAGCAGTTTTTAATTGAGGATTAGAGGGTTAATTATTCAGTTATCAAAAATCTAGATGTTTTAAGGCCTTTGTAAATATTTACAATCAAAATTTGACCGTCGCGTTCTTACTTTGCCAGTAAAAAATATTGAACGTGCCATCGGCCCTCGAACTGTTTGATCGGCCTATAAGTGTGTTTCTTAGGTGCAGAAAATTAAAAAAAACTGTAAAAAAAACCCTGTTAATTTATTTTACTTTTAAATTGAAATTTTGAGGTATTTGATTTGAAGATAATAAACTATTATCCCCGCTTGGACAGGAGAGGCAATTTTATAAAAAATTAAATTAAAAAGAATAAATAAATTATGGTTTATTTTCAACTAAAGTTCTTTCATCAAACATGTTCAAACTTAAAATTAAAAAAAAAAAAATTTAATTTTCTTCAAAATGTTGAGTTTAAAACAATTTTTTGCCAAAACTGTTTATCAGAAAAACTTAATTTTGAAAGAAACCATAAGAATAGACTCCTGGCTTTCCAAAAAGCTACAATACATTACCGTAAGCGTTGCAGTTGTTTTTTCATTATTTGATGTATTTTTTTTTATAAAATATTCCCTCCTGTCCAAGCGGGGGGAAATACAACCCTCTCCTGTGGGACTTTTTTCTCGTCTACTTCCAACCTACACGCTCTGAATTTTTCGGCGGATTTTACGCAAACCACCTATACAAATAAAACAAGAAATTCAATAAGCCCTCTATGGCGACTATAGAGGGGATGAAAATAAAAATCTGAAAAATTTAGAGAATTTTTTTTTCATTTGGAACTGATTTACTTACTTACTTAAGGTGGCGCTACAGCCCGGGGTGGACCAGGGCCTCAACCAACAAGCTTCTTCCAGCTGGCTCGGTTTCTAGATAGCTGTGTCCAGTTTCACACGCCAAGTTGGTTGAGGTCCTCTTCCACTTGCGTGCGTCACCCTTTACGCTGTCCACCTCTACTGCGTTGTCTCACGGGGTTGGATTTAAAGGCTTTCCGGGCCGGAGCGTTGATGTCGATTCGCTCTAGGTGACCCCTGACCCAGCCATCTAAGTCGTTGGCTTTTCACTTTTGTGGCTAGGTCGGTGTTGCTGTACAGCCCATACAGTTCGTAGTTGTATCTTCTTCTCCATTACCCATCTATGCAGACGGGACCAAAAATCACCCGGAGAATTTTTCCTCTCAAAACAGCATAACGCGTTCTCATCCACCTTTAGCAGTGTCCATGCGTCTGCGCAATACATCAGGACCTGGATGATAAGCGTCTTGTTGAAAGCATATATTTCGTTTTGCTCTCATTTTCATTTGGAACTGATTTAGGACCATCCAAATATAAAAACTCAAAAAAGTCCATATAACGACCACGCTAATGTACATAATTTGTTCATTTAACATTTAATCCAGACTGAAACAAACATGTTTCAAAAATAAATGTAGCCCCGCAACTAGGATGATCTCGCACTCGCACTAAAAAACTGAGTCTTAATCGATCTGCAACCTAAATGGACAAAAGCATTTTCATTTAAGCCCGCAGTTAAAATATGTCGTCTACAAAGGGGTTAAAGATTTTTTGGGAGCTCAAACATTTTTATTTAACTTCAATTGCCATAGTTTCTCGAATCTGCTTGTCTTAAATTGATAGTGGCTAAACATTCTTTGAAAGTATCTTTCATTAAACAGTTCTATGTTACTAAGGTTTCAGTCATAGATTATTTTGCATATTTTTCAATGGTAAAACAACTCAACACAATTTTTAAAAGATATTATTTTAGACTTCTTCTAGATCCTTTTGAGTCTTTTTATATTTTCTCTCAACAACATATGCTATCAAATAATAATACAATGCATTGTCCTACAACTTTCTATACTAAGCTTGTACTATGTAATATATTTGCCTTATATAAAAAAATTGGGGGGGGGGGGGAGGAAGCACCATTAAGAATCTTATTCTCTTATTCTTACCTTTATTTGTACGAATCAAAAATTAAAATAATCCAGCTCAATAACATATATACAAAAACGCATGTGGTTTAATTTTGTATTTCTAAAAAATTAATAAAATTGTTAATCTTACAAAATTGGCAAGCATTTATGTATGTAACAATGAGAATTGCTTACTAACTACATACAAAGCTTATAAATTTGATAATACTTAAAATTAGTTTCTTCTTTTATCCATTAACATAATAAACAATATTAACAATATTAAATTACTTAAAAACTATTATTACCTATATCAATAGGTAGGTATACAATTTTCTTTTTTTTTTTTCAATTTACAAATCTTAAGACTTTCTAAGGAATCACATCTGTTCTTCGAACAATTTCTTCAGTCCTCGTTCTATTTCCATTCATTATGATATCTTCTGGCCTTGGTTCAATTTCAAAATGCAAATAACCATCCACATCATCTAGTTCCTTTGAATTAAATTTTCCTATGAGGGTTCCTCTACCAGAATATGGTGGAATAAATTTAAAAGTAGATGCAGCTGTTCCTCCAATTGGTATTTCAGAAATCTTAAATAAATTAAAAAATTTAAAAGTAAACATTTTAAAAGAGGAATTATTTTCAAATTAGCTACCTTGAATCTCAAAGGTTTATCAATTCCTGGTCCTTCAATATAGAACATACCCTTTCTCAGTGGTATAGGCAGGGGATTTGTGAGTCGAACAATAACATCCACAGCTTCTTTTGCTATAACTTTACCCTGGAATGTGAACTTTATATCCGGCTTCCGTACACGAAAATCATCTTGAGCAAAGTATTCCCAATCGGTTCCCTTAACTTGACCTGAGCATGAAATATTAAAGGCGGCCTTAAAGAAAACATAATGTCAAAACATGAACTTTATTTTCTTAAAACCTAGAAAACTTACTTCAGGAAGAAGTTTCATATAGTAATCGTCAAAACTAACTTCCATTCTCACATACTCCGAGGTATCAGGTTTGAGTTCCACCTCGAAACCAATTGATTTTACTTCGGCATTATTTAGACCAGTGTAAAGTACTGTGTCAGCATTAAGATGTCCCGCAGCTATGTGTTCCTTATCCTTTGATTTGTTCGTAATTTTTACGACAACTGTGAAGTTCTCTCCTATTTTTATGTCATCTTTAAGCTGCATATCAAATTCAACATCATTGAAACTGTCATTCAAATAGTAACGACTGAATGCATGTCGAGACTGTTTCAAGGCCTTCACCATAGTATTACGTTCTTCCTCGGTTTTCTCTTCAAACTTGTACGTATGTGTGACATCTTCTCGAGTCCATTTTCCAACAGCTTTAGTACTTATCAAATGGCCAATGGCAAGAGCGTCTTTTCGAATCAGCTTGATTGGTTGAAAAGGTCCATTATAACGCCAATAGACCTTATCAGCATTTACCTCCGAATATAAAAATCCACAATCGTAAGGTCGAAGAATTTCTCCATGTTTAACAGCAACTACTGAAGCTGGTCCACATCGATACATTTCATCTGATGCTTCCTGAGGAGTAGCATCAACAGCTTGCCAGCCTCCATAGCTACCGTTTGGACCCACACCCAAATCAGGACGTTCCATCCACACTTCATTCCACACATGATAGTTCCAAATAGAGTCTGATGTCTCCTCCTCCATTTTTCTATTGTTTTGATCGATAAAAATATCTACCGTCAAAGAAGCTTGAGTATCATGAGCAGATGAGTAGTTTGTGATAATTCGTGATGGTATACCCAAAGCCCGGGCAATTGTTGTTAGAACTCCTGAAAAATTCCAACACTGTGCAAATTTCACTGGTTTTTGTGTTCTATAAAATTCTTGAAGTATTTCCACTGAACCAATCCATTTTGTTGGAGCAGTTCCACCTGAGAAGTCTTCCGTCCAATTGCCCAACATAACTCCATCATCATCGACCGAGTTAACGGCTGCAGAAAGGGCTCTCGACACCCGGACGGGATCTCCTCGATATGACGCTGGAACTTTTCCCACTGTTCCAATTAGTTTTATCGAACATTCCAGAATATACCGTTCAAATTGTCCAATCTTCCAAACTGATGGTCGCATTCGATTGTATGAGCCTCTCCAAATAAGGGTTGTGTCATTCAAAAGGTACTCCTTCCTTTCATCTCGATTTTCCATAAACACTTGGTCATCTCGACACCACGGATTGAATAGAATATAAATTGGAGTCTGTATAGAATGCGATTGCGATGAACCTCCCATAAGTTTCGTATCGATGTCTAATTTCCATTGTGCTACAGGACAAGTGACGGCAGGTTTAATCAGCACTGACATGGTATTTCCGTTGATATAGTCAACTTTAACACCCCAGTCAAAAATATCACCAAGATACCCAACATCCTTCGATGGTGTAATACCAACAAGCGTTCCATGACCTGGACTTGGTTTTTTATCACCGAAAATCGTAAACATAAAACTGATGGCATCCTTCCGTGACTCATAAGGACGGTTAAATGATATATTCAGTCGAAATGGTTCTCCTCGACGAACGATCAAATATTCATGGGATGACACAAATCGATTCGTATGATGATCATTGGAATTTTCATCGAAGCACATATCAACGTTAAGCACCCCCAAGACATCCTCACCGGGAGTATCTATAAATAAAGTTTCGACAAATGATTAATTTTATTTTTAAATGAACCAATAACAATCACAAAAGACTGTGATTTATATCAATCAACAGCTTGCATTTGCATAAACAGAAATTATTGTAACAATCGATTTATTTGAAAGCAAAAAAAAAGATCTATAAATGCATCATCATAGAATTTTAAATTAGGTACACTATTAGATATTGTTGGTTGTGTGGTGATCTCATGCGGTGTTACAATTGAAATTGATTGGTAATTTCGAATGAGAATTTCAAGAATTTTGTATCTTTGAAATGAAGAAGCCTATTGCTTTAAGCTATTATTTATTTTAAGTGTACAAAGACATCCAAGCAAGATAAACTTATATTTTGGTCTTTAACGTAAACATTTTATTCCTAAAGAGGGGGAGAAATCTATAATTTTGAAATATCTGTTTACTTTGATAAATTTAACATTGATTCTTTTGGAGATGTGCTTTATAAACATAAGTATATGTTTATTCTTGTATCCTTCGCAATATTTTCATTCGTACTACGAACTCTGGATTCAAATCGCAAATGGCAGCATTATTTTCTCAATAGCCCGGGAGCTGACCGTAAGATTACCTATCTCATCGCGGCCACCCAAAAAGGGGATGTTAACCGATAGTTTTAGTCTAAATATTATCAAAACTACTGGTCGGACAAGCTTTATCTGGTCGCAAAGGTTAGAAAATGCACTTTTCAAGTCGCATTTTCCGCAAAATGCAAAACCACACGTCTAAAAACAACACCCTTTATAAGCAATTTCTACAAATGGGATATCAAATGAAAGGTTAGACTGCCCCCTATACGATGCCAATAGAAAGGGTGTTTTTTTTAGACGTGTGGTTTTCAATCTGACAATCCTTTTTTCGGAGTTGGTCTTTTTGACATCAGCTGTTACTTGTTTTAAGCTCAGTTTGGCTTGCCATTTCATAATGAACAGACTTAAGGTAGAACTATAATAGTCGGAAGGGCACTGAAGCTAATGTTAAAAACCAACGAAAAGTAGCTTTCCGTATCGAAAATAGGGGAACACCCCCATAATGTAACTATCATTTCTTTCTTTTTTTGGCGTTCCTATTTCACCAAATGTCAGTTTAACTTACTTCCGTAACCAAAGTTGAATGAAACTTGACGAAACGCTCCACTCCGCAATTATAGTCGCGTCATATGCTTTCCGTGCATTCGCTTGTTTTCTTCCGACCACTAAAGTGCCTCTCTTATTCCTGAACAACGTTTGCAAATCGTGCAAATTTATCATCAAAATAGTTGTTCGGTTTGCGCTGCAATGAAAAATGATGAAAAATGAAACCGGCCATAATGTTACAGTCAATGGGGAACGTTGTAGAGTCATTAATGACTTTTTCGTGGCTGAATTGGAGGATGTTGATGTTGACGACCTTTGGTTCCAACAAAACGGCGCTACATGCCATTACATGCCTTAAACCCAACGAAACAATCAACAACATGTTATTGCTGACATACGGTCACAATTGCTGCAAAAAGTGGTCGAAATTGGGCCTCTCGGATGGAATTTATTCGAGCCAGCCGCGGCGGCCACTTACCGAAATAGCAAACCCTTATATTTATAATAAAGCTAAATTCTTGGCCATAACATTTAATTATATGCGTTTTATTTCTTCTTGAAAATCACACGTCTAAAAAAACCATCCTTTATAATTGGTACATTTAGCGAAAAATGCAACTTGAAAAGAACGTTTTCTAACCTTTGCCCCCGGATAAAACTTATCCGACCAGTAATTTTGTGAATGTTTGGACTAATGCTATCGATTGGTATCCTCTTTTTGCGTGTCCGCGATGAGATAGGTAATCTTACGGTCGGCTCCCGGACTATAACCAATATTTATCAAAATAAGTTTCTCTTCTCTTAAATCATGAAAATAAAAGTTCTAACCATCAACCCGATGTCAAAATTAAACCTTTTTCATTCAAAAAGACACCCCACTTTTATTCGTTATTCCAAGAAACAAGATCCCTAGCGAAATTCGCATTTGAAGCTCCTTGTGTCGTTGCCGTTGAACCGGTTTATTTTTACTTCACGCTGGGTATTTTCACTGCTTTTAAGAATAATCCTTTAAACCGTTGATATAATGGCCTACATACCACTTTTTGACCTAATTTTTGGTACTACTAGTGTAGAATTTTGAACGTATCAAAGAATAATTTGCCTTTCTCGGGATATCATTACTTTGGCTCTGTGTCCTTTTCGTTCGTTTTTTTTAATTGTGTTTTGTATCCGTCATAAATACACACAATTTTTAAAATCATTTATTTCCCATATTTCCCCTACCATCAAAGTGCTTTCAGATCCCATTTTTATTTCAAATTTAAAATAAAATATTATTTTCCTCACTTTTTAGAATATTGTAAGCTTTTATGAAAAAAAAACTTTTACAAAACAATATTTGTAGCGGCCTCAATTAAGTGAAGTGCAGTGTATGTACTTCTGGAACGAAGATACAATCAAGAAGCGATTCCATTGAAATTGAACTGATGTAATTTCTGCTTTCACAAACGAAGATATTATATTAAATATTGACTTGATATTAAAATTAAACAAAAACGTTTACATACATATGTATGTATATGACTGAAAAGAATAGATAAGTATATTTCCAAATCAAAAATATCGAATACCAAACAAAATTAATTGCATATTTCCTTTCCTTCTTGTTTTGTTTTGGCAGTTTTCCAATTTTGATTTTAAGTTTAAATATTTAAGTTTTGTTCCTTTGACACTGCGGTTTTCAATTATTGGAAAAATCATTAAAAGAGAGATAGTTTATATTTATGTAACTTTGAAATCATCCCACAATTAAATTCAATTGTTTTCTTATAATGTTATGAATGAGCAGCATTGTGTTAGATCATGTTTTTTTGGTGGATTAAAATTCAATGAGGACGTACAAAACATCTGTCAGGAAAATGTTTATTTAGCGTGAGAAAAACACAACCTACTCCCTGATATTGACAAACAAAAATAATATTTTCAGAGTGTGGTGTCTTTTATTTTCGAAAACCATGTCAACATTGTTAGTAATCATTTTGAAAGTGGTGTTTTTTGTTAAAGAATTAATTAATTAAGTTTTTTTTTTACTAATGTTTACATAGTCAGACTAGAGAAAAATACAATCTATTTTGAAAACAAAATCAAAATTCAGTTTTTTAAAACAATAGAAACTGACCAAAAATCTAAAACTTAACATTGGATCTACATAACTGACTAAAAGCAATCATTTCCGATATTATTTTGGTCATTTATCGTAAAACCCAATTCATTTTTTAAGAGAACTACACCACTTTTTTATTGAAATTTTTGAAGACCTTAAATATTATTGACAATGGCTGACATTTTTGTTTTAAACATTTCCTGTGATACCTATTACGAATAGGTTAAGTTAGTCATCACAAAAAATTATAACATACCAGGTTTTTTGATTTTTTTCTTAGATACTAAAGCACAATAAGTACCCTTTTTACTTGCGATTATAGGTACTCTGAGGCAAGTACATAGTGGTTTTTGGTGATTATGCCCACACGTTTTTATCATTTTTTTTTTAGAACCAAAAATAACGGTACCTGCCATACATTTTTTTTTGGCAAATTTACATAATCGTATTTTTCTAAAAAATGGCTCGACAACTTTTCTTTAAAAAAATTCAATAAATTTATTTTAGTAAAGGCTTTCTTTGGGTGGAAAGCCATTTTTCAAAAATGGTTATTAATGGTTCCTCCCAAGGAACCATTTTTTTAGTTTTTGACTTTCTTCACAATGGTATGACCGATTTCAATTATTTTTCTTATACAGAAGCTTCCAAAAAATATAAATAGTTTTGTGTACCATAATTTTTGAAAAAATATTTTTTGGATTTTTAAAAAATATTTCAAAATTTTTTTTTGGAAAATCAAATATTTCGAAAACGGCATCATAGATTTTTTTGAAACTCGATATTTAAGACTTTTAGAACTCTCTAAAATATTTTTAGAAAAAATTACACATTTATGAAAAAATAACGGTACCTTCCATACAAAAGTGAAAAAACCACAAAGGAAAATATTTTTTTGCTTGAAAACGACTCCTACGATTTTGATTAAACTTTTTATATACTAAAATTAGTACGATCTACCATCAAAAATTATAAAATTTTACACATAGCAACTATTAGTAGTACTTGTCATAGAACGTATTTTTTTATTTTGAGTTTTCTCGTTATCGGGTTAACGGATTTAAATGAATTTTCTTATATACAAATTTCAGATAAAATTAAATAATATTGCATATCAAAATTTTCAAAAAACAAGTTTTTGGATTTTTAAAAAAAGTTTCAAACTTTTTTTTTTGAAAATTCGATATCTCAAAAACGGGTTGACAATTTTGTTTCAAATTTTGGTTTTATATACACATAAATATAAAGTTTAAATCTGCATACCAAAATTTGTTCTTAAAAATGTTTCAAGAATTTTATATATAAAAAAATAATAAAAAAAAAACCGCTCCAACGATTTTAATTTTTTTTTCCCATACAATCATATTCCATCACGAATTAAGATGGCATACTTTCTTTTCACCTCAAACTGTCAAAAGAGTTGTTTTAGCTAATTTAAATGTCGTATTTCATGCTTCTCTACATTTTTCTCTCATAATTCCATGCTTGTATATACAATTTTCTTATACTTGCAGTGTCTTGAATATAAGAGCAAGTACGTGCGACCCAGTCGTGCATTTTATTTCTATTTACTTAAAAAAATTGTCGAAGAAAAAAAAAGAACATGAAAAAGCTTGCAATTACGAACATATACCGCTATAGATTAAACTCTCAAGTTGCAATCCTCCTTATGAACTCATTTTCCTTCTTTTCTCAAGCAATTTTTGAGAAAAATGTGAAGAAAAAATAAAATTTTGAATTTTTCCTGTAGGGGATTTTAGAGGACTATATAAAAATGCCTTGTACCAAATTTTGAGCCAATTGGGCCCCTCGTTTATGATCAATAAAAAATGGACGCATGAACGTCCATTCAAATAATGCTAAATAGAAAAACTCGTACAAAAAAATTAACTACAATCCCAAATTTCAAAAATAAAAACATAGGAAACCCACAAACGCGTTTTTTTTTGGGAGTCCCTGAATCTAGGATGGTTTAACGTATTTTTGCATACAAAATACAATTCAACGATATCTCTTAAACAAAAATATGCAATCGAATCCAATCTACAACCCAAATGAAATTGAATGAGGATACAAAAAAAAGAAAAAAACGCATTCAATTGAAATAATGGTATACTCGGGCGTATACTTACTTTTTTATCTCTAAAAAAATGTGTTATAATTTATAAATCTCATGCAATTTTTTTATTTGTGCATGTTAATTTGGTCTATGTCGATTGAAGCATTATTTTTTCTCTTTCATTTTTAACTTACTATTTAAAAATAAAGCTGGCATGGCACGGGAGTCCATAGGCAAACGCTAGTGCTATGTAAAAACAAAATTGAATTCGAGAACTTAAGAATATTGTTCAAAGAGGTGCTTCGAAATTTATATAAAACTGAACATGAATCAAAACCATTAAGAATTTTGGTATGGACAACTAAAGAATTTCTAGGAAGCCAATAACTTGCTCCTTCACTAACCTTCTCGTGAACTGCTCTATGTAAAATGTATATTAAATAACGTTAAATTCAGCCATTTAGCATAGAAAAATCTCTGCACTGTTTGACAAGGCAAATGAAGAATGTTTCTAGGCATACTTTTGGACGCTGTGCTCAAATCCATCATCTATTTTCCGTCATCAGCTCAGGCTTTCGAGATATTCCCATAAGAAAATTAAAAAATAACAGTTTTCGCATTTGTTTATGTTATACTACCTATGTATGTACATTAGGGTGGTCGTTATATGGTTTTTTTTAGTTTTTGTATTTGGATGGGGCTAAATCATTTCCAAATGAAAAAGAAAAATTCCTTATTTTTTTAGATTTTTATTATCATCCCCTACCGCCATATTATTAACTCTGTATTTAAATTGGATAAAAGGAAGTTTTTAGTCCGACAACTTAATCCGGATTTATTAAATCCAAAAATTTAAATCCATATCCATATTATTCACTCTGAACATGCCTTAAATCCAATGGATTTAAAATGCCCTGAAAGAAACTTGAAATGTCAAGAAAAAGTGAATTATATGAAATTGTGTTTTAATCTGGATATAAGTACTTAAACTGACCTCCGGAGGGCAGTTTAAATCCAACTGGATTAATCGATATTGGATTTAAGTTTGGATTAAACAAGTGAATTAAATGGGATTGGATTTAATGTTTGGATTTAAAATACTTTTAATCTGGATTTAAGTTTTAATCTGAATTAAACGAGTGAATAATATGGGCGCTGCAGTCACTGTAGGGGTTAATTATATTTCATATTTTTAGTGCATACTAGGTAATTCGTGATTTAGAACGTGTTTTACCTTACCGTGTCAAAAACCGTATAAACTTGTGTAATTTATCTCCAAATTTGAAAAAATAAGGTTCTTTTTCTTAAACGTTCTGGGCTTCAATTAATGTTAATATAAACGCAAACAATTATTGTAGAATAAAATTGGTTTCTGATTTATTTTTATTTTTGATTTTTATGAATAAAAGTAAAAATAATCTAAGCAATATAAATAATGGTGGACAATTCTACTGCGCAAAATGTTTTCCCAAAATATTACGTAAAATGGGTCGCCCTTACACGACGCAATTTTATTGCCCACATTTAAAACTGTCTGTAGTATAATTCTGTGTTTGTTTATAGTTTAAACAAAAATATAATAGAAGTTACAATAAATATTTAAAAAATTAATTTTCCCCAATATATTGTGATATCCGTAAATGCGCAATATAGGCCTTACACTGTAAATATTACTGCACAATATGTGATATTCAGAGCAATAATATTGCTTGCAATACGACTTTGAAATTTTATAAGCAATAATATTACTACTCTTAAGAAGCATAGTGGGTAGCAATGTTGCCGTGGATGCTTTGACTGCTAACTTAAGAGGTGTGGGTTCACATCCCTCTCTAAGCAGCAGTCTTTTCTATATTCTTCCAGCTTTAGATGCCACCCGTTTGATGAAATGAGATTATTAATAACCTTATTCTCTTTCCACTGTAGGAACAAAAAACGAACAAAAGCTACAAAACATTACTGCAAGTGTTGCTTGTTCTATTTTATGCAATTTTTTTATTGAATTGCCCCTCACTCCCAAGCGGGGGGAGATATTACCCCTCTCCTGCAAGATATTTTTCTTGTCTACTTCCCAACTACACGTTCTGAATTTTTTAGGCAGGTTTTACGTGAATTTCCTTTTATGCAAAAAGAAGGGGAAATTTAATTTACCCCTACATCAGCGACTATAGAGGATGCAAACAAAAATCTGAACAAAATTTGGAAATTTTGTTTCTTCATTTAGAGCCGAGTTAGGCCCATCCGCGAAGACTTTTTTTAACGACCACCCTAATATGTAAATAGTTGAAATTAAAATTGCATTCATTTTTGTATGGCTCTCAATAAATATGAGTAAAAAAAAACATTTAAAAACTAAAAAAAGATGAATTAAAATTGTTTATACTAAAATATTCTTAATTAATTCTTTCTGTTGGTTTTTATTAAATTTATCAGTAAAAACTGTAATATTAAAACTTAAGTAACGATAAAAGACTAGTTACATATCAGACTGAAAACTAAGGTTTTTAATAAAAAAAATACTTCCTAATAATAAAGCTATACCTTTGTTTGAAAAATTAGATTTATAACTTTGATCTCACTGCCGCATTAATTTACAACATAAACGTAAACTGTAAGCTTAAACAAAATATGAAGATACAAAGTTATATCTGGGAATACAAGATACATTTTTAAACAAATACGTAGGTATTTCCAGCTATAAAGAAAAAAAAATTAAAATTTATATCTTTCAAAAAATATTTTTGTTATGATACCCAAATCCAGGTATCAAATTTAACCGTTGAAATAAAAGAATAGACATAAATACATGCCTAACGAAGCAAAAATCACACTGTGATATATTAACATAATAAACATACCTGCTTTTAAATTTATCAAAAAAAAATAATCCTTTTTTTTTCTAACTCATACCCATAACCCATAAATAAATAACGCAACATGTTCTACGACATAACAAAAACAAAAGACTCAACCTCATAAAATAATTAAACAATGAGTAAGAATAACTTTCAATTTCAAGGTAAAATAATGTTGCGCATACGCCCTACGTCACATTCAAATAGAAGTAAAATTAACAGCAAAATTCTTTAAAAATGTAAACAATAGGTTAACCAGGTTTATGCATACATATCCAATTGATTTGTATATGTATATTGCCAAAATGTGACCAATCACCTTGAAAAAGAAGATTAAGTTTTTGTTACTGGTATTTATTATGTCATTTACGGAAATATCGCCCACTTGAAGCCGGCCGTGCAGCAAACCATATTAAGAGTGGATATCAAGATTTTAATAATTGTAAATCAGACAGTCAATCAATCATTCTTAAGAAATTTTAACAGTAATAAATCAAATAGTTACAATTAGGAGTTGGCCATCGATCTATAAAGGCGGGTCTAGGAGCAGGGCGCCATCGATTCACCCACGAAGGCACGTAATCGGAAAACCAGTAAGTTCCCATAGTTGATTCGTTAAAATAATCCTCCAAGTGATATCACAAATTCAAAAAAATAATAATCACTAACTTCAACACAGATGTCCTCGAAATTATTTTGTTAAATTATATTTTGTTATATTATTTTAAACTAGCAATATCGCGAATCGAATAAAATAAATTTGCGACAAATTTAAATTTAAATCTTAACTCGAAGAGCACTGATGGCTCTTTGGCACACTATACCACCGACCGACAAACACTGACTGACTAAAATATTGTATCTGATCGAACGGAGTAGAAACTTAATTCAATAAATAATTATTCTTCTCCAGCTACGGAAGGCGGAATGTACAGATAGTAATATTCAAAGCATCACTCAGATGCTTCCAAGTTCCAACTGTATGAACTGAAATCAGTGAAAATAGTTATAAATATAGTAACACACTTAATTTAAAATGATCTTCCCGCACTATTACGTTCACTAATCATCAACAATGGCAACAACCCTTCAATAGTTAAAACGTGCATTCGAGAAAGTGTCATTTGCCAATTTCAAGGGTAACCCATTGCATTATCAAGTGGGTATATACACGGATTCATTCATTGGCGCGTGGTTGTTTGTAATGTATGAGATCATTATTTACGGGGTCTTCAGAGCAGGCGTCAAATGATTTCCGTACTAGAACGCCAGGCAGTGCCGAATTCATTTGAGTTACATTTCTAATTTCTATTTAAGGAATGATGTATGTGGGGCCCCAAATTATATCCTATTTAATGAAAAATTAAAATTAATGGCAAATTATAAAGCTATCGACAATTAAATATGAGAAGTTGTACCCCTTTTTTAAGGGCTCTATTGCTAACTCAATGGTTGATAAGCAAAGCAAATAAACAAAGAGAGAATGACAAATTTCAAAATGTCACAACTATATAATTAACGACTAACAAGTTATGAAACCCCATTTTGAGAGGGTGCTTTGCTGGCTTGATTTCTCAAAAGATAAATACTCTTTGAAGATTTGTCACCTTCTCGCAATTCATTTGTATTAATAAAGATACTGGCGTTATCATTTCAGTGAATATAACTATGTTGACTGAATCTTGTTTGCACTAAATTGATGATATAGACAACGTTTATTTTGAGCAGGCCGATGCCAAATTTACGCTACACAATTCGTGTTTTAAACATTAACCTAAACATCCAATTGTTACAATTTTTGTCACCAATTTTTACACAATAATTCTAGGCTAGGAGACCGTTTGAAAGGCTTAGCCACTTAGACTATGCCGATGATATATGTCTCTTGGCAAATAACATCAGCGGGCTGAACGGGATGTGTCAAGCTCTGAAGTTAAAAGGAGAGGCGAGTGGTCTTAAAATAAATAGCAAAAAGACAAAAATAATGCTCACAGGCCG
Source organism: Dasysyrphus tricinctus (assembly GCA_963921185.1). NCBI lineage: Eukaryota > Metazoa > Arthropoda > Insecta > Diptera > Syrphidae > Dasysyrphus > Dasysyrphus tricinctus. Next base: position 239,537,120 of record OY992531.1, on the reverse strand, counting down.
CTCCACACATCAGCGTATTTTAATACAGGAGACGCCAGTTGAAGAGGTTGAACAATTTAACTACCTTGGAAGTATTGTTTCAGCAAATGGTGGTACTGATCTGGACGTTCAAAGTAGAATAAATAAAGCTCGCGCAGCCTTCGGTTCTCTCTCCCAAATTTGGAACTCATGTCAAATCTCCTTGCGCACAAAGTTGAGATTCTTTGAATCCAATGTCAAATCCGTGCTGTTATATGCTTGCGAAACCTGGAAAGTCACGACTACCATCTCAAAGAAATTGCAGGCTTTTGTGAACCGTTGTCTACGCCATATTCTAAAAATTCGCTGGCCACAAATTATATCAAACGAGGAATTGTGGCGCAGGACAAGCCAGGAGCGGCTGGACGTTGACATAAGAAAGCGTAAATGGCAATGGATTGGTCACACACTGAGGAAACCAAACGATGAAATTGCAAAGCAGTCATTTGAATGGAATCCTCAGGGTGCACGGCGGGTTGGAAGACCAAGAACAACATGGAAATCAACAGTTCTAGCAGAAGCAGACTCCCAGAGAAAGACGTGGCCACAGTTAAAATATCTATCTGGAGACCGAGAAGGATGGAAACGATTTGTTGGCGCCCTATGCCCCAACCGGGGTTACAGGACTTGATGATGATGATGAATTCTAGGCTAGTTTTCGACAGAAGAGAGCTCTTAAGAGAGAATACCACATTTCTCCTTCGTGACAAACTCTGTCCCGCTTTGTGCAAAAATGATTTGGTCTGTCAAATTCCAGATTGGCGTAAGTCAGATCATAAATAACGAAAAATCAATTTATTTTTTAGACAGAAAATTATTGCCGATATAGTTGGCACCCTGGAGGTCAATTCTTGATCTGTGAAACTGTGATGTGATATAAATATCATAACGCCTTCACGCCAAATGCGATTCTCGAAGTGTGAAAAAATGAAAACAAATGCCAAAATGTTTTCATATGATGATTCGTTTATCATAATCATTTCACTATGTGAAAACCTATATGAAAAGAAAAATGATAAACAGAAACAAATTGTGGTCATTTGATACCCCCAAGTCGCCATCTTGGTCTTTCTATGACGTCATAATCATCTTTTTCTATGTGCAAGTGGTAGCATTTTTCATGTTAGTACTTTTTAGTACTCACTTTGACAGCTGTTTTTCATTACGAGTTCGGGAATCGCCTTGCGTTTGTTTGTGAAGTGATAAAATGATAAAACTCTGTGAAAACTGAAATGAGAACTTTGTTCCCATTTCACAGTTTCACAGATCGAGAATTGACCCCCAGAAGATTTCTTTGTGCAAAAATGATTTGGTCTGTCAAATTCCAGATTGGCGTAAGTCAGATCATAAATAACAAAAAATCAATTTATTTTTAAGACAGAAAATTATTGCCGATATAGTTGGCACCTAACCGTTCCACACTTATTTCGGAAACTTGCTTCTTTTGCTGAGAGATTTTCATTAAAATTTGACAGACTGCCAATTATTGGCCAAAAATCTCTGGAACAAAGCTAATGACTTTTTTGTGATCTATATTTTAAAAGACACCTCTTGTTGGATGACCCTTTATAATATAAGATGAAAAAAAAAATTATTTTTGATTTAATCAGAAAATCTCATTTTGTTTTCTTAAAGGCCGAGCACCAAAACTGCTCTAAATCCTGCACCGAAAAAGAAATTCTTTTCGTGCTAATCAATCGATCCGGCTGTCACTCAATCAGTTAATAGTGATGTACTTCGGGATTTCGATTTACATCTCTGCGGCTATGGGTGATTCATGGGCAATTAATGTAACCAAGAAACGGAAGAAGATGACCCTCGTTTGTGATTCAAAACTATTTCGGAAAATACAGTTTTAAGAGTTTAAATCATGTACAATGATGTCATAAATAAACCACTCTGGCGCTAATGTAATATTGTTTTTTTTTTTTAAAGAAAAATACGTGCAAGGAGAGAGAACACAGTGTATAAATGATGATGAGATACGAATGAATAACAAGGGCCTAAAATAGATTTATGTACATTTATGTTGAAAAAGTGGTCGTTATTATTGATGTGTTTTATCTATTTTTTCAGATATATAGAGTGGATAAATATCTTGGTAGCCCAGCAGAAAGCCCAAGGTGCTCCAGCTGTTATATTATTACTATGTACACTAATGTATGAAAAATAAATACTAATAATAATAATATCTTGGTAGCTTTGCACATATGAAATAACATGGTGGCCATGAATTGTCAATGCTCAAAATCTATTTGCAAAACCCTTTAGTTCAATGTGAATTAAATCATAGGTACTATCGAAAAGTTTTGCACACACTAATCGACAGTTTAAAACACCAATCAATGCGATACGACTACTTATTTGAAAACTTTCAAGAAGCGCATGCACAGCACATTATGACGACTCAATCATGTCACATTAGTAATAGTAATTTGAAAATTGAAATGAGTTTCTCTAACTAACGACACAGCACAATGAAGCAGAAAACATGTATATGAAATGCGATTGTTAATGGGTGGGTGTGATAATAAGGAGATGCCAGTTTCTCCATTTTTCTGAAATTCTTTCTCCCTTCACTTTGCTGTTTTGACGGGCTTAGATGCATTTGGGTTTGGAAAAAAACAGATTTAGGCTTTACAACTCCACAAAATAAAAAAAATATTTTGTGTGTTTGGGTTTATTGTGTATTTTTCATGCACCAAAATGGTGGACAGACCCAAATCTCCTCAAAATTTTGCTTTTGTAGAGTTAAAATACAGTTTCCATAGCTTTCATAGATACAATAACAGCCCTATTATTGACACGATTCAAAACTAGTTTTAACATAAAACTAGTTTTAACATAAAACTAGTTTTATATAGTCTGGGAGCCCACCGTAAGATTACCTATCTATCTCATCGCGGCCACGCAAAAATTGGATGCCAACCGATAACTTTAGTCCAAACATTTACAAAACTGCTTATCTGGTCGCAATGGTTAGAAAATGCACTTTTCAGGTTGCATTTTCCGCTAAATGTACCTAGAATACAAGCAACTTATATAAATGGGGTATCAAATGAAAGCTATGACTGTCCTTTACACGATACCATTGGTTGGACTGACTTTTTTTGGCTGTTACGACGAGTCCGACTATTTTTTAAGAAAATGGTCTTTTTTAACACTACGTCTTACATCAAGGAAAACTGAGTAAAATCATTTCAAATGGTTAGGAAAGTGGCCTTAACCACTTTTTTTTTTTAATTTTCATCCAAGGATGCACAAAATCTCTTATTTTAGAAAAGTGGTCGGACTCGTGGCAACAGCCAAAAACCTCTGTCCGACCATTGCTATCGTGTAGAGGACAGTCCTAGCTTTCATTTGATACCCCATTTATATAAGTTGCTTGTATTCTAGGTACATTTAGCGGATAATGCAACCTGAAAAGTGCATTTTCTAACCATTGCGACCAGATAAAGCTTGTCCGACCAGCAGTTTTTTAAATGTTTTGACTAAAGCTATCGGTTGGCATCCAATTTTTGCGTGGCCGCGATGAGATAGGTAATCTTACGGTGGGCTCCCAGACTATATAGAACTAGTTTTACGCTAAAACTAGTTTTGAATCGTGTCAATAATAGGGCTGTAAATGTTTTTTTATATTTTGTTTCAAAACGGAGAGGGGAAGAGAACAGTTACGCCTATGTGATGTCTCTAGAGTTCACTTGCGTCACAAACTACACATTTTTATTTGCAATTTAAGAACGTTAAAATGTTTAGAAAGTTTTAACGTGATGCAAACGAATTTTTCTAAATAATGTGGTTAATTTATCAAAATTCACATTTTGAATATCAAAATTCACAATATTATATAACTTAAAAGACACTCAGAATCTACGACTTTATGAAGTTCGGGCATCCGGGGCGATATACTGAAACCATGATGGGAGATTATACTAGAGGTAGAGGCTTAGTTCAGGAACAAGAACAGCACATTGCAAATCAGTATTTTTGCTGATAAAATACGGTTTCAAAGTGGGTACCATAATTAAACAAAAAAAAAAGAAAACATAAAAAGGGTTTTTGTAATTTTCATTTTTTCAAAAACTAAAATTTATATAACCATCTGGTTATTAAAATTTGACTAGAAATTTGTAAAACAATTGAATATTAAAAATGGAAATTCAACTTAATTAACGTAAAATTAAGAAAAAAATGAACAAACTAAATTGTTCTTCAACATTCTGAGTTTGAAAATTAATTTGACTTAGGCCGACCGCATTCACCACACAAAATAACTACGCAAATTTTCACGCAAGTCAGTTTGTGCAAAGCACTATAGGTACAAGTGAACTGCACATTTCTCAATTTTAAAAAGTTTTCATTCCGTGAACCGTGAACATATCTTGAAAATTCGCTATCTATTACTGTTTGCTGTTGCAGTGAACAGAAAAATACAGGAAATTTTTGTTTATCAGCCATCATTAAAAAAAAAACAATCAACAACATTTTGCACTCTGTGGATAAAATTTTATAACTGAGCGGTTGTACAGTTTTTAACATTCACGACACAAAATAACTGCACAAATTTGAAAACTTGAGCAAAAATCAAAATTGTTTTCATTTTTACACAGTTAACTGCACAAAAAGCACAAACAACCTCACAACACAAGTAAACTGCGCAAACCCCAATTTGCGCAGTTTTTTTGTGTCGTGAATGGCCAGCTTAATTTAAAAAAATTAATCAAATATTGGACACCTACATACATACATATGTAGCTTAAACAATAAAATATACCTACTTTAATCTCCTTAAAGTTGATGTTGTTTTTTAATATTTTTCGTTAAGTCATTTTTTAAAGAAAATTGCCCCTCCTGTCCAAACAGGGGAAAATAGTCACTCATAGTATGTTTTTCTTACGATTTGAACCAGCCTATACGTTCTAGTATTTTGGTGCATATTAATCTTTTATCTTAAAATATTTTGCACATTTTCATGAATTTTCAAATAATGTTCTCCTTACCACAAAAACAAAAGTTTTCAAACGAACCCATTTTTTATTTAATATGTACATATATAATAGGTCTGATCCTTTACTTTGAATTTCTGTGATTTTTAGTCCAAACTTCTGTCAAGCAAATTTTGAATATGAACTTTGATAGAACTTTGGACTAAATGCCCCAAAATGCACAGAAAATCACAGAAACTCAAAGTAAAGAACAGAACTATTATGTAAGGAATGAGAAAATCTTATGCACCTACCCAGGCACAAAATTTGTATTGACCAGTGTTTTTTATTCTTGATGTAGCCAGACATTTATATCTAAATAATTAATCTCACATTATGATATAACCGAGAATGTGCTGTCCGTCACATCAAATTTCATCCCACAACGAACCCAAGACATTTCCAGTAATGGAACCTAGATAGCTGCAAAATAAAACAAAATAGCTAAACATTGTACAGTGGGTGTTTTAGTGGGAAGACTGCATCTATTTGATGATTGAAAAAAAACACAGAATTTCTGCTACCTTCTAAGTAATTTATATAAAAAACTTTTAAATATGCAAAAAATTGTGTTTGTTTTATTTGGCTATTACTTTACTTCCTAATTTACCTTAAGTTGCGCTATACAGTCTGAAGGGGAAAAGTGCCTCTGCCCCAACCAACAAGCTTCTTCCAGCCAATTCGGGCCCCTATTTCGCAATATACGTCAAGTTGGTTGAGGTCCTCTTCCACAGTTCCACTTGTAAGCACTTCATAAGTGTGAGTCACAGTCTTCATCTACTTCCACAGGATATCTAAGTACTTTTATATTATTGCAACCATATGTCAAGAAAGTTAACATAATTTTACTACCTACATTTAATGAATAAAATATCAAAGCATTAAACATAATGGGGCATATTCATAGAAAATTACTAAAGTCGTGATTTTTTGATCCATAGCTTAAGGATTGTTGGTTAAATAAACACAGCTACTATTCATAGTCAGTTTCCCAGCTGTGTTTAGTAGAACACCAGGTTAAGGTTGTGTTCTACTACAATTATACTTCAAATGATGACAGGCCAAACAAAAAAAAAATCTTTTCCAAAATTTAAATTTTGTGTGGCCGTTCTCAAGATTGCATGTCGAAAAAAGTAAGTAAAACTAAATTATTAAAAAAAAGCCAACAAATCTCAAAAAAATTCTTATTTAATAATATTTTTAGATGAATAAAGAAAATACTAAACGCGAACGGCAGGAAAACTGGTCACAACCAGAGAAAGAACTCCTTCGGGAACTGATTCGCCGCCACATCAATGTAGTTGATGACAAAAGAAATGATATTAAGATGATATCGAAAAAAAAAGCAGCTTGGAGCGATATTGAGTATCATATGAAGGCCGCAGGTTACAATAGACCATCCTTAAAGCTGAAGGAACAGTGGCATCGTATGAAAGTTGCTGCCAGAAAAAGCAACGCTTTGATGCAGAAGGCTCTAAGAGCCACTGGAAATGTGGTTGAAATTCCACAACCACCTGAGGAAGATTTAATCGTGCAGGACATGATTAAAGAAGACTTTAAGGAGGATTCAATTTTAATAGACAGCAACACTCAGGCCTTCGAAATAGAATATCTCGAAGAAAGTGTGCGGTCTCTTGAGAATGTGCCAACCCCAATAGACGAAGATAGCTATTGTGAACCCGTTTTTTCAAACGAATCGGCTCCGGTTGAGCAACTAAGGCGTTTGCCAAAAAAAGGACCCAAAAAACCACCAGTGGACGTTCTCCAGCAACGCAGCAAACAAATTTGTAGCGAAAACCGGCAAAAACAAGAGCTACATAAGCTTAAATTAGATCAAATTAAAAAACAAATGAGCTATGAAAAAACACTTTTTGAAAAAGAACTCCAAATAAAAAATACAGTACTGGAAAGGCAGCAGCTTTTATTAAAAAGAGAAAAAAATGAAACAATTTAAGTACCTGGATATATGACTATATTTACATTCTTGTAAGTGCTTAAGTTTATGGACTGATAATGAAGTTTTATTTTAATTTATTTTTGTTTCTTGAAAACAAGACTTCCACAGTACAAAGTATTTTCAAGCAAAAGTGATTAAAATGTTGTGATTTTTATGTATTTTTATAACTAAAAATGCCACGTTCCTACCAAAAACTTATAAAGGTTTTGCTTTTTTATGATCAATATTTTATTTTATTTAGATTTGTTTCTAGAATAAGTTATTTTTTTTTCGTTTTTTATTTGTTTAAATGAATTAGTTTTTAGTTTAATATTACCTTTAGTTTTTGTTAAATATTATTACTTTTTAAATGAATAATAAAATACTCAATTTATCAAAAACATTATAAAACGAAACTATGAATTTTTTCTTAAACGAAATGGTTATTTATAAAGTTCTGTCGATAAATTCTTGCGGCCATAGGTCTTCTTTCAGAAACATTACCTTCTTCTATATTAGGTATTATTTCTTCATCTAAATAATTCGAAATTCCATCGGATTCGTTGAGAACTGAAAGAAATAGTAAATTCAAAACTAGAACTCTTATACATACATTTTGGATCACAATAAAATAAACTAAATTTTCTTCAATATTGAAGAAAAAAAAAATGGCATTTGTTTTACCAAAGTCCTGCTGGACTTCTTATTTGTAATGAAAAACGGCTGATACTACATGAATCTTAAAACGTATAAATATTTTTCATTGAGTTAGTAGTTTAGCAAGGATACCTATTACAAAAGAAATCCCATTTTTTTATAAGAATGAATTGAATGCTAATGAATGATACACGTATGAAGTCAGTAATCTGAATAAGTACATATAAATGCACTCCCAAACCAACGCAAAAGTTCACTGTCAACGTTGAAAGTAAAATTCCATTCCATGACACTTAAAAAATCCGCATCTGTTATGATTCTCTGCTCACGGTTCCTAGACGCCGGGCTAAAACGTAGAATCTTCAATCCGTATACCGTATCGTATCCATCGGAAGAAGAAAAGGAAGAGTTACCCTGAGGCCACACGAGCGAGTACTCGCTAGCGAGTTGGGTACATACATTAATTGTCAAATCACTCGCCGCTCTACTCGCCTCACAACTGTCTTCATGATAAGTTTATTTATTTTGTTGTTGGTTTCTTCTACTGTTAATAAAATTGACAGAACGAAAGCCTCAAGAGATAAAATAAGCATCAACAAATATAATAAAATTAAATTATATACAAAAACAAGAATAATTTGAAAATATTTTTATTAATATGATTTGTTTAAATTACATGGATCTTTTTTTACAGAAAATCATTTTTCTGCTATATGAAACTTCCACTACGACAGTTGATTTCCATGTTGTTCTTGGTCTTCCAACCCACCGTGCACCCTGAGATTCCATTCTATTAAACTATTTGCTTCTTTCAGATTCCAATAGATGTAGATATTCATGAGACCCCGAATGACCAAGCAAATTCGGTAATTATTATGAACAGCAAGAAATTTTGTATTCTCTAACCATATTTCCATCCGTTTGAAGGCAATGGCATACCGAGCTTGCGAAAGCGATGATGGAAAAGGAGAAACAAGTGCTCAAAAGAGAGATAGAGCAATAGTTTTGGCTATAATTGAGGAATACAAAGAACACCCTTGCTTATACAAACACTACGTTCACAAGACCAACTGTCGCTTTAGCCGAGCTGATGCTATAACTGAAGTCAGAACAACTATCAATAACAAATTCAACACTATCTACACCGATGCAGAGATTAAGACCAGAATTTCGACTCTTAGAAACAGCTATAGGCGTATTTTGCGAACTAAAGAAGGATTTGAAAAGCTTAATGCCAATGCCAATATGAAATTCCATCCTCAATGGAAGTACTTCGATAAATTGTCATTTTTGCTATCAGCTCAACTTTGGAAAATAAATTAAAAAATCACCCGTTTTTGACCATATTTTTTTTAATTTGAAATAACTCTTACAAATTAAAACAAAATGTAATGGAACCGCACGTTTTATATAAATTTCGGTCCATTTCACGAACAAAAGACCAACCATAGTCACTCAACATACCATCATTCCAAAAACCTTTGTAACTTTTTTCTATTCTTTCTAAATCTTGATGAAGTTGCTCTCCTTTGCTTATCACAATAATTGAAAAATGCAACTGAGGATTTCACAAAAATTTAAAGAGATACTGGGACGATTAAAGCTGAATTTTGAAGATTAAGATTAGTTCTTTCAGAAATCTGTACAATTGAAAAAGTAAAAATCAATTCGCATAGTTACATAACCCTCAAAATGGTGAAAAAAGGGTTTTTTTGCTCTTCCTAACGGTAATATCTCGAAAACCAGAGCTGATAGTGAAAACCCGATAACGGATTTGAGTTCAGCTTGAAAAATTACCCTTAGTCGTGTCGAAAACCTTTTCCATTACATAGTATGGGAATAGCCACAGTAATCCCATATACCAAATTAACACTGAATTGAATTCAGATGGTAAAACAATCTTAAATTCACCGTTCATAAAAATATTTTTTGAGCCCAAGGAGATCACTTACCTGAAAAAAAACTTTAAATATAGTGGCTGGATGTATAGCAGGTTGATACGCATAAGATGCGACAAGGCATATGTAGGTTGGGACTAGACAAGAAAGAAGCCGTGTGTGAAAGACGGGTCCACCCCTCCCCCCGCTTTAGGAGGGAGTAGTAGAAACAACGACATTTTAAAGCCATTGTTTTATTTTATTTTTTAAATCAAGTTGTTTCAGTGAATTATTAACATGAATCCTTCATCAGGAATTATTTTTAAAGTAAAAATTACTTAATGCCAAAATCATCATCTCACTCGGATCTTAATGTACGTCCATTCTGCTCATGTTGGTTCCCATTGAGTTGTGACCCGTATAAGTTTACCTTTAGTAAATACTCTAAAAAAAAATGTACAAAGAAAACTTTTAACAAATACGTCCATAAAACGTACGAAATAGCAACTTACACCTACAGTTTTTTTAGAACACAAAAAATGCTTTTTATAAGAGTTTTTAAAACTATATTATTTTCCAAATGTAGTAAAAATTGAAACTAGTTTAGTAAGATCTATGCGCTCAATTTCAAATTTCGTTTAAAACAATTATTGATTCTAGCCTCACCCTTGCCCCGTGTTGAAATTCGACACCACTCACTTCCCTCAGAAAATTAAAATTTTAAATATTTTTTTGTTATATATGCACAGTGATCGGAAGTGGAAAGTGGTACTTAACTAAAATGGACCCACAGTGTGCAAGTCCATGATTATGCAATTAATAGTAGCCACCCTCTCGCAAAGGAGCTTTGCTTTTAGTAAAAATGTCTTTGTCCCCAATGTATTCATTGTATCCTTTCGAAGATTTCAAGGGGCCTTAAATACACGAAATTTAATTTAAATAAAGGCTGACTTTTGTTAGGTTTTCTGAAACAACTTACATTTAAAATAACATCACGCCATTTTTTGCTTCCTTGAGGATCTCGCAGAAGTTCCGGAACGTCGAATCGAGGCACATTGAAGTAATCCATTAATGAGTACTTCTGACTGCAATATTTTTTCTAGCTTCACACCACTCCGTTTCTAATGGGAAGCGCCAATCCTTCATCTTTTTGTTAAAGAAGTACTCCTCGAATACATCAAAGTCGACGCGTTCGATATCTTCCACCACCACTTCGGTTTCACCTTCAGCGGCCCAATCGTAAACAAGAATCTCGGCATGAGTACTGATGTCTTTAAGGAAATACTGTTTGTAGTAAATCTCCATGTCAGCAAGATATGCATCCGTGAAAACTTTGGAATGAGTCTCGTAGTCCAGATTGCGAGCCTTGATGCGCTTCTGAAAGAAAAACAAATACATCTTGAAGATGTTCGAGCTTTAAATGCTTGTTTTACCTTAACCACATCGACGGGGCAATCTAGGTAAATAACCAAATGTGGTTTCATCAACTCATTGATGGTGTTTTGCTTAATTTCGTGATAAACGCTATGTGCTCCTTTCGAGATGTAGCCATTCTTGTGCATGGCCTCAACGAATAAGAAGTCCGAGTAGACACTGCGGTCCAATACAACACCTTGTCCGGTAGATATAATATGAGCGAGTGCGTCAATGTATTGAGAAAAGCGAAGCATATTCGGTTCTGGAACTGTGCTGCTAACGGATGGTTTGGGTTTCGCAAGAAATCCTTCTCATCGAAACTGCGGCACATCTCAGGAAGTTGGTCATCTAACTTTCGCATATCAAAGCCGTAATCATTAATAAATACACTGTCCATATTTGCGGGTGGAACGTACAAGCTGTGAAGCTCAGCTGCTATTTCTTTGGCCAATTTTGACTTGCCAGCTGCTACTGGGCCTTCAACACAGATCAATTTGGAGTTTTCGTCCATACGATGGATTGTTTTTATCAAACATGACCTGGAATACTCCGTAGTTTTTTTCTTCATTTGGCCATGGTTTGGCTTTGGGTATACGGGGTCCATAGCGCATTGATTTACTGGAGATGCTGCATGATTACAATTAGGTGATCGCTGGAAAGACTAAGATGCTGAGCAAGTTATTATTATTAAAAATTATTTACTTACTTCTCGTCTCGACACAAAAAAATAGAATGGGTGACAGTTCGGGTAATCTGCTTTGTATTGGCTGTCACTTTCACTCGCTTCTCAACTGGCTTCGAAAAAGACAAGCCAGTTGACTAGCGAGTTGCAAATGTTTCTGTGTGTAACTCGCTAGCGAGTACTCGCTCGTGTGGCCTCCGGGTTAGCAGGCAAATGTGGCATTAAGGACTAACAACAACAGGTCATAAGTATCAAATTGGCTTTGGCAATAAGTAGTACGTAGGCTACGAGGAAAATATCCTCATAAACCGAGAAGAGGAAAATATTTAAGCAGCCAAGAAATCCAGCTGATGCTTCACCCTACTCTATCGCCACCGGTCCACTAAGTAGAACTACTACACCAATGATATCACCTGTCCCACCAGTTCTTTAATGGGATCACACTAGAGTAATCCATTGGGGGCTATGCAAACTTTATTATTTATTGTTTTACTTTATAGACTAAGAGCCCACATCAGATTTTGGGTCTGAGTGATAGCAAAAAAAAAAAGTGTAGGTGTTGAAGGCTTCAGTAATATCCTCGAAGTTCCATTCACATTGTTTCTTCGATGCACTGTTTACTTTAATTTTTTGAATAGCCTTTATTGAAGCCGTCAAGCTGGAATTTTTGGCTGCTTAAATATTTTCCTCTTCTCGGTTTATGTGGATATTTTCCTCGTAGCCAACGTACTACTTATTGCCATAAAAGCCAATTGGATACTTATGACCTGTTGTTGTTAGTCCTTAATGCCACATTTGCCTGCTAACTCTTCCTTTCCCGATGGATACGATACGGTACCTATACGGATTGAAGAGTCTAGGAACCGTGAGCAGAGAATCATAACAGATGCGGATTTTTTAAGTGTCATTTACCTGCTAACTCTTCCTTCCGATTGGTACACATTGCTCACACCCAGAATCTGCTGTGGGCGGACGATAAGTGCTTTCATTGCCGCAGCAATTATTAAAAAAAATATTTTGTAATGGGAAACATTTAAAATAAAATATCTACATATAACGATAAACATTGATTTTGTTTGGACTTCAAAATACGAATATGATGAAAACGAGTCAGTGGAGTGATTTATTTGCTTGTTATTTCGTGATTACATGTGAAGGTGTTGTTATTCAAAAATTCAGAATTCTTTAACATGAAGCGCAAAGTTCATAATCTTCTGAATTAATAGATATTTATAGACCAAGAGACGATAGCAAATTTTGGGAGTGGATGTGTAACCAACATCTGGGTATGAGGGTTTACAGGTGTGTATATCGTGATATGAAATACCAAAGTCTGGCAGGTTTCTTTTAGTCTTTGGGAGGGGTGAGAGGTTAAAACCCTCTTGGTTTCCTATCTATGCGTTAGGGTCACTAACACTTCAATTCACTTTTAAAAAATAGGAAAGAATGCTATGTAATTTTTCCGAAGTCTAAAGACTTTTATCTTGATGATACCTTATCGGACTTTTCTTGCCTTTCCTTTTTGATTTTTTGTTTGTTTCAAATATTTAAAAAAGGGATGATAAGGTTCGTATAAAATGGCTATAATCTTGAGTTTATTAATCAGATCGTCAGGAGTGAGGTGTTTATGCGTAGGAAAAATGACCTGATACCTGGTACAATTTTTATAATTAGATAGGAAATAAGTCCGTTTTGGTCAAAACACAACTTGTAGGTGGACTAGTCGAGTAATAGTCAGATTCCAAACATTGAAAATTGGAATTAAAATCGTTGTCGTATATTTATGTTTACATCGAGCGAAAAGGTATTCAGTAGTACATAACCAAACAGACAACTTCTTTTTCAGGGTTGGTTTTAAAAAGTCCGCAGTAAAATTTGAAATGATATGAATGAATAGGTACTCACATGACAAATTTCTTTCCTTGGATATGTTGTGCAACACTGATACTGCTACAACAACATTTTTGGCAGTGTCTAAATCAACTCTGAGTCTTTCAAAAATAGATCGAAATTTAGATTTGATCTGTCCATTTAAACACTCTATTTTATTTCTGGTCGCGATATGACATTTGTTATACTTTTCTTCTTGTGGTGTCTGTGCATTTCTGACGGGAGTAAATAATATATTAGACAAGGGATACCCAGCGTCTCCAAGAAGAACTCCGTTATGGGCGCTTCTGGTGTCTTCCAGGCGCCTTTTTAAACTACAGTTGCTCCATATGCGAGCATCATGTCTGGAACCTCTAGATCGTGCAACAATATCTACAATTTTGCACTGGGCATCACAGACAATCTAAAAATATTAAAATTTATAATTTTTTTTAAATAATGAAGGAGTATAGCACAGGTACATACTTGGACATTAAGTGAATAATACCCTTTTCTATTCAGGAAATGACCTGCAGAAACTTCCCCTACGATCTTTGCCGGACACTTTATGCGTATGTGTGTGCAATCTATAGTGCCAATCACTCCGGGAAATTCAGCAATTTGGAAAAAATCATATTTCGTCTTTTGAACTTCCTGACTTGTTGATGGGAATTTTACAAAGTTTGGCAATTGTAGTGCCAGTTTCTTTGCAATTTTGGCGACTATTCTACTAACCGTTGGTTGCGAAATTCCATGAAGATCAGCTTTAATTAAAAAGTAGGGGATTTATATATGTACAATCTGCTGCTCTAGAAAAAGATGGATTTGTCCTTACCTATATCACTCTGGTGGACATTCCTACCAAAAAATCTCAGTGCTGTTAAAACCTGAAGGCTGCCAGAAACAGGCAATCCTCTTTTACTTGGTAGTTCTTCTATATTAATTAGATTTATGATAAATGTGGCTGTTTCTTTATCAAAACGATATCTTTCGTAGAAGTCTTTATCGTTCAATTCAAATGGATTGAACCGCGTTTTGTAAATTTTTCTTTTTCGTGGTCGCACATTTTGCACATCACTCAATAATTCAATCTCCTCTAAAATATCCATATCTTCTTCGATTGCAGTATCAATCGACATTTTTGTTTAATTTTAATTTACGTAGATTGATATAAACTTCTTTGTCAACTTTTTAACTCATAAAAAAAAATCTGACAAATGGGTGTGATAATAACTACTTAAACACAGCATTTCCTATGTTTAAAGTTAGACCACAGGTTTAACCCTAAGCTTAGGTTTAAATTTATTTATGAATAGCCTAAACTCTGGACTTGCTTAGTAACAACTTAGCAAGAGTTTAGCAAACATCTATGAATATGCCCCAATGTATGTACGTATGTACATAAATATTTACATTACAACCAACGGATATGACCTGTAAAATTCATATGAATCTTTTCAATAACTCATTATCACATATTGGTCTTTACTCATTGTCATTAACATAATTTGTCACAATATGTTGCGTTTAAACGCATTCCAAAGAATTTGTATTTTTTTTATTACTCAAACCTCACTACACAAACATATTTTAACATTGGAGTTTAAACTAAGCACTCAAGAGATTGCACCTTTCAAAGTTGTGCAAATTAAAAAGGTGTAACAGAACGATCATAATGCAATTTATTAAGTCATTTAAAAGGTGTGTTCTGTTGTAACGAGCTTGTCAATATATATGTAGATAAATAATATGAATTTGATTTGTAACTTTGATGAATTCGTTTTTTAATAGATCTAGAACACAAATTGACAGAGTATGAGCTAAAATAGAATAATATGAGTTTATAAAATGTAAATTATGAAGGCTTTAAAAAAATTCTAGATCTGGAATTTTTCTCATACTATAGGTGTGTATTATTTCAGAACCGAAAGGAGTTGCACAAAAAAGGATGTTGGGGCTGAACAATTTAAATATTATTAAATTAAACGGAATAACAACTTATGTCCAAGGGACTTAACTTAGTGCAGAGAATTTTCGGGGCTTAACTTTAAAAACGGTGTAAAAACCTTCTAAGCAAATTTTGGGAGTGGAGGTATAACCAAAATCGGAGTATGAGGGATTATAGGTACATGTATCATTATATCAAATACCATAGTCTGGCAGGTTTTGTTTTCAGCCCTTGGGAGGGGTGAGGGGCTTAAAAGTGCTAGATCCCCTGATTTATTTTCAGGGTTATAACCTCTTAAATTCATTTTTGAAAAATCGTATATGATTCCCTGTCATTTTTTCTAAGCATAAACACCACAATTTTGACGGTCCGATTAATAGAACTCAAGATATAACCATTTTACGTGAACCTTATCATCCCTTTTTTGGAGATTTTCAGCAAATCAAAAAATCAACAAATAAAGTCTCCACAAAAACGCTAATAAGGTTTGCTTAAAAAGGTTAAATCATGGGTCCTATTTATCGGATCACAAAGATAAAAGTGTTGGGACTTAAGGAAAATGACAGAGCATGATTTCCTATTTTTTAAAAGTAAATTGAAGTATTAATGACACTACCATATAAATAGGAAACCAAGCGGGTTTTAAAACCCCACCCCCACCAAAGGCTGAGAAAAAAACCTGCCAGACTTTCATATTCCATATCACGATACATGTACCTATAATTCCTCATACTCTGATTTTGGTTATACCTCCACTCCCAAAATTTGCTGTCGGCTCTTGGTCTATAAGTGTTTGACTAACGACTAAAAAAAATACACAATACACATATATTACAAATGTATGTACATTAGGGTGGTCCTTATAAAGGTAACTGTTCAATTTAAGTTGACGCGCCCCCTAATTTTTCAAATAAACAAAATTATAAATTATTATTAACTTTTTTTTTTGAAAATGCTATAAAAAAACTACTGAATATTTTCTCAAATTTATTTTGTTTATTTGAAAGTACAATCTTTCCGGTTAGTAATGAAAAATAATTTCATTCAAATGGCTGCTTCGCTAAATGGGCCTGCGATCGATTTAGAGAAGATGCCGATTTTGCCAAAAAAAATCATCTTTTCAGATGAAGCTCATTTTGATCTTGGTGCGTATGTAAACAAGCAAAATTGTCGCATTTGAGGCACAGAAAACCCGCACGCCATTGAAAAGCCGATACACCCAAAACGAGTCACTGTTTGGTGCGGATTTTGGTCCAGAGGCATAATTGGGCCATTTTTCTTCGAGTGGCCGTTACAGTCAATGGCGATCATTATCGGGCCATGTTGAACGAATTTTTGTTCACAAAAATTAAAGAGGAGGATATTGGCAACATTTGGTTTCAAGAGGACGGTGCTACGTGCCACACAGCCGAAGCTACACTCTATGAAGTAGTAGCATTTTCGAAAAAAAAAGTTATTTGGCGGACCCTTTATTATTATTATTATTATTTTACCGCTAACCCGGGCCCCAAGACAAAAGAAGATTTGTATGGGAAGACACTATCTAAATTTTGTTTCCAATGCGCCATTGTCTAAATTATACAGGGTGTCCCGGACCTGAGCGGAAGTTTTTTAGGGTGTGGTTCTTGGGGTTATTTTAAGAAACAAATTATATGGGGGGAAAATTGTATCTCCCGTCCCTGAGGCTGGGGGGGGGGGTAGTTTCTGAAACATTGACTTTAAATGCAAAAAAAAAAAATTAAAAATCAACAAAAACACATCTAATAATATGCTACAGTTATTCAAGTTATTTAAGCGAATAGTTTTTGAGAAAACTAATTTCAAAGTCAAAATTAAAAAAAAAAATTGAGATTTTTTTTTCTTAAGTCGATATTTTTCAAAATTTTACGTAATTTTTTTGTATTCATTATGTAATTTTTTTGTATTCATTATTCAATGCCCTCATTACTGTTTAGTCCATTACCGAAAAAAAAGTCTTTCTTAGTTTTTGAGAAATTAAGAAAAAACAAAAGGTACTTTTA
This sequence comes from Dasysyrphus tricinctus, assembly GCA_963921185.1. Classification (NCBI taxonomy): domain Eukaryota; kingdom Metazoa; phylum Arthropoda; class Insecta; order Diptera; family Syrphidae; genus Dasysyrphus; species Dasysyrphus tricinctus. The sequence goes on along the minus strand of OY992531.1, from coordinate 239,519,711 downwards.
CCAAATAAGGCCGAGAAAATTAATTTATTAATGAATTATCCATAATTTAACCCTTTTTTCGGGCTTGTTTGGTAAAGTACCTTTCGTTTTTTCTTAATTTTTTTTTAACGGTAATTGAAATAATGAGGGCATTGAATATTGAACACAAAAAAAGCACTTTATTACGTAAGATTTTGAAAAATATCAACTTAAGAAAGAAAAATCACAATTTTTTTTTAATATTTTGACTTTGAAATTTAATTTCTCAAAAACAATTTGCTTAAACAACTACTTGATTTAAAAACCAAATGCAAGAATGGAGTATTAGCTTTCAAAAAAAAGATATAGCACATTATAAGACGTGTTTTCGTTGATTTTTAATGTTTTTGTTTGCATTTAAAGTCAATGTATCAGAAACTGCCCCCACCCCTGCCCCAGGGAGGGGTGATACAATTTTCCCCCCATACAATTCTTTTTCTTAGAATAACCCCAAAAACCATACCCTAAAATACTTCCACTCAGGTCCGGGACACCCTGTATTAGAAATTAAAATTCTACTTAATTTGAATTTTGCTATCAATTATTATCAAAGTTATAAAAATTCAATATTTGATTGGACATTTTACATGTGTTTTTTCCATATAAAACTTTTTTCGTCTTGCGGTGGGGTTAGCGGTAAAATAATGAGCTAACATTTTACAGGAATTTGGAAAAAATTAGGGGGATTCATCAAACCAACCTAAATTAAACAATGACTTTAATAAGGACCACCCTAAATGTATATACTCTACATAACATACACACAAACAAAGGGTATTCATGCAACAGCGTAAAGTCGTCGTAAACGTCGTAAAGTTGTAAACTTCGTAAATATGTCAAATTTTCTATACAAATTGTGACAGAATTACGAAGGTTAAAACTTTACAATATTTACGACGACTTTACGCTATTGCATGAATACCCCTTTAAAAACAAAATTAGTATTTTAATACAAAATACTGACTACCTATACAATTTTTTTATTTAAATTAAGGGTATTCATGCAACAGCGTTAAGTCGACGTAAAGGTGGTAAAGTTTTAAACTTCATAAATACCTATGTTAAATTTTCCATACAAATTGTGACAGAATTACGAAGTTTTAAACTTTACAACGTTTACGATGACTTTACGCTGTTGCATGAATACCTATATTATGTATGTGTCTTCAAAAAATTTTAAAAATTTTTTGTTGAAGCAACTTTATTTCCAAAAAGCTATAAAACATATTGTATGTGTTACCGTTGCTTTTTAATCGTTTTTTTCTATTTTATGCTATTTTTTTAATAAAATTTTACCTCTTGTCCAGGCGGAAGAATTTTTTTCTTGTCTACTTCCAACCCACATGCTCTGAATTTTTTAGTAGATTTTACGCGAATCACCTAGTATGCGAACAAAAAATAGGCAGTTTAATTAACCCCTACAGCGACTATATAGGAGATGAAAATTAAAATCTGAAAAAAATAGAGAATTTTGTTTCTTCATTTGTAGCTGATTAAGGCCCATCCAAATACAAAAACTCAAAAAAACCCATATACCTATGTAATGACCACTCTAATTTGCAAACATAATGTAGTGAATAGGTTAGTAGGTACACGAAATAAAATTTAAATAAAATGCACGACTGGATCGCACGTACTTGCTCTTATGTTCAAGTTATGTGGGACTTAAGATTTTTAAAAAAATTTCAAGTAATTATAGAAAACGTATAAAAAGCATTTAAATCGTTCTTTTAATTGTATAAACAGTCTGATAAATAACATAGAGCTAAAAAAACAATGCCATTTGATTACTTCAAAATATATGAATATATGCAAAGAAAAAATTAAAAATCGTTAGAGCCGTTTTCTTAAAAATTAATTTTTTATGTATAAAATTTTTGTAACATTTTTCAAAAAACATTTTGGTAAGCCAATTTCGAGTATATATTAATATACATTTAAAACTGATATTTCAAAACAATTCATCAACCCGTTTTGGAAATATTGAATTTTCAAAAATAAATTTTTAATCTTTTTTTAAAAATCCAAAATTTATTTTTTTTCAAAAATTTTGGTATGCAGTATTATTTATATTCTAACAAAGCTTTTATGCAAAAAATTTTATTGAAATCGGATGAGCGGTTAATGAGGAAACCAAAAATCAAAAAAACCGTTATTTTTTTCTTACTAAAAGGTAAATCATATCTACAATAATACACTGATTTTTTTTATCAAAATCGTTGGAGCCGTTTTTGAGATAAATATGCTTTTCCTTAACGGTTGAATGGCAAGTACCGTTATTTTTTGAGCTAAAAAAAAATTTAATTTCCCCTCTGGAGAGTTACAAAAAAACCTTAAGTTCAAAATTTGAAGAAATCGCTTCAGTGGTTTTTTTCCGTGTTATCAACCATTAATGTCATGTTTGATTGTTATCTCGAAATTTTTTTTTGCACGAATCCAAAACTTGCTCTATAGTACCTTTATCGCAAGTAAAAATCCACAGCCGAAAATACTATATTTATTTCAGCTCTTACGATTACTTGTCCGATGCGCATCACTTCCATCTCATATTTAAACATTTATGAATAATATAGTTAGATTAAAACTGATTTCTGCTCACGTACATTTTGCTGCCCAAAAGCACGTTCCATATTATACGTCATTTATTTTTTGTTTTCAAATGTACATATGTATTTATGTCCTCTTCAAACAATGCATTTAATTGAATTAAATAAAAAACAGAATCTCATTTACATATTTAAAAAATAATTATACAAAAAATTCAAAATGTTTAAACTGTTAAATTTTTGTTTTCAATGTCAACACGGCTCAAACAAATTCCATCTATGTCACGCTTTTAAGCATTAACAATAAATTAAATTTAGCTTTGTAGACAGATGAGTCCTGAATTTTTGTTATGTGAATAATGAAAAAAAAGGTTTTATTTAAGATTGCAATTTTTTGAAATACCTAGCCCATTAAAGCTACGAAAAAATAAGGTGTGAACAATGAGAACTATACGAAATCAAGAGCTACATAATACTTATGTATGTGCATAATTTTGTATAGTAGTTATGTAGGTACAATGTTCAATACATGCTTTTAACAATCATAATAATATGTCAATTTTGAAAAACTTTTTAGTATTCATAGTAGCGTCCCCATTGTCAACACACACTACAATTCACCTAAAAAATAACATGATAGCTCTTCTTAAAGGTGGGACATTTTGTATCCATTATATTATTGCGCAGTGAAGGCCACACATTTGGTCAAAATGTATTTAGAAAAGTAATTGATTAGTAACTAGCTATAGGTATGTACATTGTACATATATTTATAGAAAAAGCATTTTTTGCGCTTGAGTCGAAAACGTACAAACAAATTGCTGAGATGCAAAAAGTTAGATATGGCATTTGTTTCTCTTTTAATCCTTAGATTCTTTTCGACAGCCTAGCCCTTATCTTGAACTTAAGAAAAAGAAGTTTTTGTTGAATGACTCGCATGTTTTTAACTTTTGACTAATTCAACAAAAAAGTTGTTCAAAATTTAGTTGTTTTTTGTCTATGATTGATTTTTTTTACTTAACTCAAAAATAGGATTGTATCATTTTTTAATAAGCCAGTTTATATTTCTTGAGCCTTCAGAAATATTCCTCCGTTCTTTGACAGAGCAAGAGAATAAAATATAAACACGATCCCTCGCATAGAAGTCAAAACAACTCTCTTTCTCTTTTCTTCTTATGTAATTCATGGCGACAAAAAATATTTGAGTAAGCGAATCCAAATAATTTCAGTCACAGTTTTTAAGGGGAAAAGTGAGGAATTTTTGTGAGGAATCGTGTTTATATTTCTGAGTCCTCTGAGCCCTCTGAGATCTCAGAAATATAAACTGGCTAAATTTTGTTTATTTTGAAGTAAACTACCATAACGTACTTTTGTTTTAATTTGTTTAAATGTGTCTAATTTTGTTATCCATTGGACTTCCAGAAAAGTAGGTATGTACCATTCAAAAGCAGTCTGCTTATGAAGCCATATTCCATTGGTACAAAAGCTTTTCTGAAAAGAGAATATCAATTCTCGAATTCAAGACAAAATCTACTCAAGAAGCACTAATACATTCAAATTCAAACTTAAAAACAAACTGCAATGTTTGTAACTTCCTGTTTTCTCAATTTTTCATTTTAAATAATTTAGTGTTCAAAAACAAATAATTAGCTATAATGTTTTAACAGCCCTATTATTGACACGATTCAAAACTAGTTTTAATATAAAACTAGTTCTATGGGGGTTTTGAGTTTCAGGTTTTGAACATATTGGTATTATTCAAACGAAAATTGACATCTAAAACTCGAAATCAAAACTACGAATTTCTACAAATTTAATTTTTTTTTTAACTGAACTTTGACAGAACTTTGGGCTAAATTCGTAGAAATTCTTAGTTTTTTAAGGTAAGCGAACAGACATTTGATGACAATAATTACACTGACCTACAAATTTTGACTTTCGAAGAATTTAGGTTTTTATATTTTTGCAAAAATTAAAAGAAATAATACATTTTTCCTCTCAGAAGCAGAAATAAGACGTGTTTTTTGTTGCTGTCCTCTTGTATTTTGTTCTTGAGGTATCCCAAAAAATAGTCCGCCAACATTAAAAGGTTCTATACTTGTCCCGATATCATTTTTCCTTTTCTGCGATGGGCTGATGGAAGCGATCTCTATGTAGAAACGTTTTTAAAAATCCAAAATTTATTTTTTCAAAAATTTTGGTATGCAGTATTATTTATATTTTAATAAAACTTTTGTACAAAAAATTTGATTGAAATCGGATGAGCGGTTAATGAGAAAACCAAAAATCAAAAAAACCGTTATATGACAGGTACCGTTAATAAATGTTTTTGGTGATTTTTTTTCTAATTAAAAGGTACATCGTATCTACAATAATACACTGATTTTTTTTTATCAAAATCGTTGGAGCCGTTTTTGAGATAAATAAGCTTTTCCCTAACGGTTGTATGGCAAGTACCGTTATTTTTTGAGCTAAAAAAAAATTTCAATTTCCCCTCTGGAGAGTTACAAAAAAACCTTAAGTTCAAAATTTGAAGAAAATCGCGTCAGTGGTTTAGGCTGTAGGTTGAGGTACGGACAGACAGACAGACAGACAGACAGACAGAATTCTGCCACCCACTTTTTTCGTGTTCTCTATCATCGTAATGTCATGTTTGATTGTCATCTAAAAATTTTTTTTTTGCACGAATCCAAAACTTGCCCTATAGTACCTATATCGCAAGTAAAAATAGCATGTTTAAAACAACAACAATACGGAATTTTACCAAATTTTTGTTGTATTTTACATAAAATTTTTTCTAAGTGCGGATACAAAATGCACTAAAAAACACGCCTATTGTTTGTTTAAAAAAAAATAAATTCAAGAAATTCAGGAAAAAAAAAAAACAGTTTTGGAGTAAATTTTGTCTTTAAATGATCCCCTAATTTAAAAAAACACAGCTTCGAAACCTTATTTGTAACGACCAATTTAAGGGTCGACTTAGCTTAGATCATTATTATTCTTAAAGTCATAGGGGAATATTCATAGATGTTGATTAAGCTGTTCCTAGACTGAACTGGAGTTTACCTGATGAAGTTTCAATATGATTAACTCCAGATTTGCCTAGCAACAGCTAATACAACATCTATGAATATGTTTCATAATATGTTAGCCTTAAATATTAAACTGCGCCAACACACAGGACACAGGCCCCTTGTAATGAGAAATAAAACCATTTACAAATTAACTTATTCTTACCACCTAAGTTGGGTTCAACTTTCTGGAAAGTAAAATGATCGAGTCGAACTTCGGTTTGATGCTTTGGCGACCATGAGTCTCTCTGGCAGCAAATCGATATAACCTTTTCGGAGCCACAAGAAATTTTATTCCCCATTTTTTGTATATCCTTCGAAATTGATGGTATATTCAAAACTTATTTATGACTATTTCAACGTCAAGCACGCATTTGTATTCATTACCACACTTAAACCATTAGAAACTGCAAACCATACAAAAATAGTATAACTTTGTGGAACTGGTTATTATTATTACTATTAACACTTCAACACAGAGCAGCTGTTTGCCTTAACAGTACAATATTCACTCCAACAAAAATGTAAACAACAATAAATTATTATTTATTTTCAATTATTACGTCATTGACATTATGACCGTTGCAAGTTTAAACTGCGGGCTAAACTTTTGTTCTCAAACCTGATCATTCAAATAATGCACAAGTTTTGAAGATAGAAATTATTTCGGATAAGCTGGTTTTTTAACTTAAATTTCCCTGATTAATGTGTTCCACGTAAATTTGTATGTATGTATTTTAAATAAGAAGATCGACCCTTAAAAAATAAGACTTGACAAAAGAGCTTTTTAAAATCACCCAACCATGCCTATTAACGGCACGAATGTAACTAACTAAATAATTTATCGAGTGTCGAACAACTCTGTAAATACTGAAAGATAACTGATTAGACAAGACAACCAGCAGCCAATCATGCTAATAGTCCGGGAGCCAGCGACCGTTTTGAATGACTGATTCCAGAAAAGCTGGTATTTTGTCATGAGCTTCATTTGGTATCACAGGTAAGTAAATTGCAAATCAGCGCTCTGAGTAGCGGTGGGTGTGTCTGTGGCAGCCACCCAAACATGTAAAAAAAATGTAAAACAAAACTGATTTCAGAAAAGGTGAGCTTTTGTGGATACGTTTATGAGGTCGTAAACAAACGAAAAAACGCAGTCAGCTTAACTTTGAGTGGGGGGATGTACGTCCGCTTCTCATGTAAACATTGCAAAAAATGCGAAAAAAAAACCGATTTCAGAAAAGATGAGCTTTGGTGTAGTGATAGCTATTACGAACATATACACAAAAATACCCGTCCGCTTAACTTTCAGCGGGGGGACACCCCGCAGCGTTTGATTTGAAATGCAGCGCTGCACCATGAGCCCGAGTACGTAGCAATTTTTTTTTTTAAGATAACGGGAACCAGGAAAGCTTAAATTTAGTATAGTGATAGCTAATATAAACTGCTATCCAAAAAAAATATAGTTTTAAAATTTTTGCATCGGAAAAATGCTTGGTTTTCGTATTAAGGGTGCAGTGCATCAAATACAAGGCAAGTGTGTGTTGCATCTTTTTTTTGGTAGAAAATAAATATCAGGACAACTGAAAATTCGTACAATAATAGCTTACATAACCAGTTATAAGAAACTAACAGTCAGCTGAGCTTGAAGAGATGAAAAAGCCGTCCGCTTTTGAGTTGAAAATGCACTGCATCACGTTTCAATAGATTTTAACATACAAAGGCGTTTATTTTTTTCTTATACAAAATTGATTTCAGCAAACTTGAGCATTGGCATAGTAGTACCTTACATAAACCGTTATAAGAAAAAAATAATACCATGAACTTCCAGCGGTGGAAAAGCCGTCCGCTTTGAAGTTGAAAATGCGCTGCATCGCATTTCGAGTGATTTTTACATACAATCGCGTTTATTTTTTTTTTATACAAAACTGATTTTAGCAAACTTGATCACTGGCATAGTGATACCTTACATATGCAGTTAACAGGAAAAAATAATACCATGAACTTCCAGCGGTGGAAAAGCCGTCCGCTTTGGAGTTGAAAATGCGCTGCATCGCATTTCGAGTGATTTTTACATACAATCGTGTTTATTTTTTTTTTTCATACAAAACTGATTTCAGCAAACTTGATCACTGGCACAGTGGTACCTTATATATACAGTTAACAGAAAAAAATAATACCATGAACTTCCAGCGGTGGAAAAGCCGTCCGCTTTGGAGTTGAAAATGCGCTGCATCGCATTTCGAGTTATTTTTAAATACAATCGCGTTTATTTTTTTTTTCAGACAAAACTGATTTCAGCAAACTTGATCACTAGCATAGTGGTACCTTATATATACAGTTAACAGAAAAAAATAATACCATGAACTTCCAGCGGTGGAAAAGCCGTCCGCTTTGGAGTTGAAATGCGCTGCATCGCATTTCGAGTGATTTTTACATACAATCGCGTTTATTTTTTTTTTCATACAAAACTGATTTCAGCAAACTTGATCACTGGCATAGTGGTACCTTATATATACAGTTAACAGAAAAAAATAATACCATGAACTTTCAGCGGTGGAAAAGCCGTCCGCTTTGGAGTTGAAAATGCGCTGCATCGCATTTCGAGTGATTTTTACATACAATCGCGTTTAGTTTTATTTTCATACAAAACTGATTTCAGCAAACTTGATCACTGGCACAGTGGTACCTTACATATACAGTTAACAGAAAAAAATAATACCATGAACTTCCAGCGGTGGAAAAGCCGTCCGCTTTGGAGTTGAAAATGCGCTGCATCGCATTTCGAGTGATTTTTACATACAATCGCGTTTATTTTTTTTTTCATACAAAACTGATTTCAGCAAACTTGATCACTGGCATAGTGGTACCTAATATATACAGTTAACAGAAAAAAATAATACCATGAACTTTCAGCGGTGGAAAAGCCGTCCGGGAACCAGGAAAGCTTAAATTTAGTATAGTGATAGCTAATATAAACTGCTATCCAAAAAAAATATAGTTTTAAAATTTTTGCATCGGAAAAATGCTTGGTTTTCGTATTAAGGGTGCAGTGCATCAAATACAAGGCAAGTGTGTGTTGCATCTTTTTTTTGGTAGAAAATAAATATCAGGACAACTGAAAATTCGTACAATAATAGCTTACATAACCAGTTATAAGAAACGAACAGTCAGCTGAGCTTGAAGAGATGAAAAAGCCGTCCGCTTTTGAGTTGAAAATGCACTGCATCTCGTTTCAATAGATTTTAACATACAAAGGCGTTTATTTTTTTCTTATACAAAATTGATTTCAGCAAACTTGAGCATTGGCATAGTAGTACCTTACATAAACCGTTATAAGAAAAAAATAATACCATGAACTTCCAGCGGTGGAAAAGCCGTCCGCTTTGAAGTTGAAAATGCGCTGCATCGCATTTCGAGTGATTTTTACATACAATCGCGTTTATTTTTTTTTTTATACAAAACTGATTTTAGCAAACTTGATCACTGGCATAGTGACACCTTACATATGCAGTTAACAGGAAAAAATAATACCATGAACTTCCAGCGGTGGAAAAGCCGTCCGCTTTGGAGTTGAAAATGCGCTGCATCGCATTTCGAGTGATTTTTACATACAATCGCGTTTATTTTTTTTTTCATACAAAACTGATTTCAGCAAACTTGATCACTGGCACAGTGGTACCTTATATATACAGTTAACAGAAAAAAATAATACCATGAACTTCCAGCGGTGGAAAAGCCGTCCGCTTTGGAGTTGAAAATGCGCTGCATCGCATTTCGAGTGATTTTTAAATACAATCGCGTTTATTTTTTTTTCATACAAAACTGATTGCAGCAAACTTGATCACTGGCATAGTGGTACCTTATATATACAGTTAACAGAAAAAAATAATACCATGAACTTCCAGCGGTGGAAAAGCCGTCCGCTTTGGAGTTGAAATGCGCTGCATCGCATTTCGAGTGATTTTTACATACAATCGCGTTTATTTTTTTTTTCATACAAAACTGATTTCAGCAAACTTGATCACTGGCATAGTGGTACCTTATATATACAGTTAACAGAAAAAAATAATACCATGAACTTTCAGCGGTGGAAAAGCCGTCCGCTTTGGAGTTGAAAATGCGCTGCATCGCATTTCGAGTGATTTTTACATACAATCGCGTTTAGTTTTATTTTCATACAAAACTGATTTCAGATTTAAAAACAAAAAATATGATAAAAAAAAATGGGTTACACCACTTTTGCACTCACAGCCTCATATAACATACCTTATATTTTTATACCATGGTTTTAACCTATGTATGTCCTTGTATGTCTCTTAAATTTAATTTTTTTCTATAAGCACATATGTATATAAATACATTGATTACAGATGATGAGGAAGAAATTTCATTGCTCGATGAAGATTCAAGTGATATTGAAAGCGACCATGGGTTTGATGGCGAAGAATCCGAAGAAGATGAAAATTAATTTTGCTACCAACATGGTTATATATATGTATAAAGTCAATTAATATATTTTAGTCCTAAGGCCGTTAAGTCAGATACTATGCAAACAAAATCAAAATCAAAAAACGTTTTATTATTTTTATATTGTCTTTATTTATTCGGACAATAATTAAGGATCGGTAGGAATGCAGCGCATTTTCAACTCCAAAGCGGAAGGCTTTTCCACCGCTGGAAGTTCATGGTATTATTTTTTCCTGTTAACTGCATATGTAAGGTATCACTATGCCAGTGATCAAGTTTGCTGAAATCAGTTTTGTATACAAAAAAAAAATAAACGCGATTGTATGTAAAAATCACTCGAAATGCGATGCAGCGCATTTTCAACTCCAAAGCGGACGGCTTTTTCACCGCTGAAAGTTCATGGTATTATTTTTTTTTGTTAACTGTATATGTAAGGTACCACTATGCCAGTGATCAAGTTTGCTGAAATCAGTTTTGTATGAAAAAAAAAATAAACGCGATTGTATGTAAAAATCACTCGAAATGCGATGCAGCGCATTTTCAACTCCAAAGCGGACGGCTTTTCCACCGCTGGAAGTTCATGGTATTATTTTTTTCTGTTAACTGTATATATAAGGTACCACTGTGCCAGTGATCAAGTTTGCTGAAATCAGTTTTGTATGAAAAAAAAAATAAACGCGATTGTATGTAAAAATCACTCGAAATGCGATGCAGCGCATTTCAACTCCAAAGCGGACGGCTTTTCCACCGCTGGAAGTTCATGGTATTATTTTTTTCTGTTAACTGTATATATAAGGTACCACTATGCCAGTGATCAAGTTTGCTGAAATCAGTTTTGTATGAAAAAAAAAATAAACGCGATTGTATGTAAAAATCACTCGAAATGCGATGCAGCGCATTTCAACTCCAAAGCGGACGGCTTTTCCACCGCTGGAAGTTCATGGTATTATTTTTTTCTGTTAACTGTATATATAAGGTACCACTATGCCAGTGATCAAGTTTGCTGAAATCAGTTTTGTATGAAAAAAAAAATAAACGCGATTGTATGTAAAAATCACTCGAAATGCGATGCAGCGCATTTTCAACTCCAAAGCGGACGGCTTTTCCACCGCTGGAAGTTCATGGTATTATTTTTTCCTGTTAACTGCATATGTAAGGTATCACTATGCCAGTGATCAAGTTTGCTGAAATCAGTTTTGTATGAAAAAAAAATAAACGCGATTTTATGTAAAAAGCACTCGAAATGCGATGCAGCGCATTTTCAACTCCAAAGCGGACGGCTTTTCCACCGCTGGAAGTTCATGGTATTATTTTTTCCTGTTAACTGCATATGTAAGGTATCACTATGCCAGTGATCAAGTTTGCTAAAATCAGTTTTGTATAAAAAAAAAATAAACGCGATTGTATGTAAAAATCACTCGAAATGCGATGCAGTGCATTTTCAACTTCAAAGCGGACGGCTTTTCCACCGCTGGAAGTTCATGGTATTATTTTCCTCTTATAACGGTTTATGTAAGGTACTACTATGCCAATGCTCAAGTTTGCTGAAATCAATTTTGTATAAGAAAAAAATAAACGTCTTTGTATGTTAAAATCTATTGAAACGTGATGCAGTGCATTTTCAACTCAAAAGCGGACGGCTTTTTCATCTCTTCAAGCTCAGCTGACTGTTAGTTTCTTATAACTGGTTATGTAAGCTATTATTGTACGAATTTTCAGTTGTCCTGATATTTATTTTCTACCAAAAAAAAGATGCAACACACACTTGCCTTGTATTTGATGCACTGCACCCTTAATACGAAAACCAAGCATTTTTCCGATGCAAAAATTTTAAAACTATATTTTTTTTGGATAGCAGTTTATATTAGCTATCACTATACTAAATTTCAGCTTTCCTGGTTCCCGTTTTCTTAAAAAAAAAATTGCTACGTACTCGGGCTCATGGTGCAGCGCTGCATTTCAAATCAAACGCTGCGGGGTGTCCCCCCGCTGAAAGTTAAGCGGACGGGTATTTTTGTGTATATGTTCGTAATAGCTATCACTACACCAAAGCTCATCTTTTCTGAAATCGGTTTTTTTTCGCATTTTATGCAATGTTTACATGAGAAGCGGACGTACATCCCCCCACTCAAAGTTAAGCTGACTGCGTTTTTTCGTTTGTTTACGACCTCATAAACGTATCCACAAAAGCTCACCTTTTCTGAAATCAGTTTTGTTTTACATTTTTTTTACATGTTTGGGCGGCTGCCACAGACACACCCACCGCTAGTGCGCGAGCAGAGCTTCTATTTAGTAATCAGTGATATCAAATGAACCAAATATACAAATATTGGCTTTTCTACTATTGGTCATTGAAAACGGTCGCTGGCTCCCGGACTATAAACGAAGATACATTTAACAATGTGGTTTGTATAATTTAAACAAGTTGATTCTTTGATTTAAAAAAAGCTTTAAAATATCTTCTGCCCTTTAGACATCGATAGTATCAAAAGTCAAGTATTTTTAAAGAGAATTAGCGATAATCAATAAAGTGAAGACACGCAGTCTACTGAAGATCAATATTAGAACATACCTACGAAAATTCCAACCAATTTATTTCAGCTTGTGCTGCTCTACCATGGAACTCGAATCGAAGCCTTTTGGGCTTTAATTTTGGTATAGGTTCGCCTCATACATAAATACATACATACATAAATACATATAGAACTTTATACGCCGATCATCGATGTCATATTTATGTGATGCATTGGAATAATTCACTTTGAATTTAATAAATTAGTGAATTAAAAATTAAATTAGATATCGAACTGAAATCGATTCACTTGAATTAATTTTCTATTAGTAAGCCATTGGATGACATTATCAAATTGCTTGACTTATTTTAACTCATGTTTAATTATTATTATGTTTGTAGGTGATAATTATAATAAGCCAAATGAAACATTATTATTATTTGCTGAAGATATCATTTGTTATCGTGCTTACTTTATTCATAATGTCTATGTATGTATGCATCTTGTAGAAGTTTATAAATTTTGTTTTGTATTGACAGTTTGGAAATAAGAGCATCATTAGATTTTTTAGAATTTTTCTCAAGAAATGAAGCTTGTTCATACACATTTTATGGCTTATTCTAATTTAAATAGTATTCACGGCCATAGCCAGAGCCGAGAGGCCTACGCTAGAGTGAGTTGAACTCACCTAAAAAACTGTTGAGCTCACCAAAAAATTGTTCGCCCTTTTAAGATTTTGCACATTTCAAACTTGAGACAAAAAACAAAATATTTCTTTTAAATTTTAAGTGTGCCCCAGCAATAACATTTTGATCAATTATTATATTTGTAGAAGTTTGAAAAAGATCGGAAAGAACGTTAATGCGCAGAGGATATGGAAAGGGCTCTGTGGGGTTGCATCCATTGAGAACAATTTTTGTAGCTGTGACTTTTATTCAAACTATCGGAAATAGCCAGTTTATATTTCTTGAGCGCTCAGTAACTTGTTTCCGCTTTTTGACAGAGCAGGAGAATAAAATATAAACCGAATTCTTCACATAGAAGTCAAAACAACTCTCTTTTTCTTTTCTTCCTACCTATGTACATATGTAATTTATTACGACAAAAAAAAACTGAGCATGTGAATCCAAAAAATTTGAGTCTCATTTTTTAAGGGGAAAGTGAGGAATCCTGTTTATATTTCTGAGCATTCTGAGTCCTCTGAGATCTCAGAAATATAAATTGGCTAAGTAAATTTGCCAGCAAATAAATTGTTAAATTTGTGAACAGAAGATGACCCGGTGAACTTCGTTCCACCATTAACACTAGTTTACAAAATTTTGGGTCATGGTAGGGTCCTTAGAAAAAATATACATATTTTCTAGACTAATTTTGGGTCACTGAACACGAAAATCAAAATAATTTTTTTTTTCAAAGAAGCGTTTTCGAGATATGCGCAAAAATCATTTTCTCAGCTATTTTTTAGGATATTCCCATAAATCTCGCTAACGGCTTAGCTAATTTACATAAAATGTGTATTTTCTGAATGACGTGAAGGAGACAGTCCTTCCGGCGATGTACTGCTTGTATAAGTCGGACTAAAATTTTATAAGTTACAGGCATTCAAAGTTTCAAAAACGGGTATTTTTGAAAAATTTCTAGATTTTGGTTGCTCCATATGGATAGAAAAAAATATTTAAAATAATTTTAAGGACTCAAGTGAAAAACAATCTTTTTAACAAAGATTTGAGTCAAAAATTTTCAAAATCGGTCCATAAATGTAGAAGTTATTAAATAATTAGTGAAAAAGGGCAATTTAATTTTTTTCAATAAAAGTCATATAAATGTATATTAGGGTGTCTGTTATTTCCCAAAATCATTTTTTTAAATCAGAAAACCCTTGAATTAAAATTCTTTGCCCTAAAATAAAGTTTTTGACCAAAAAAATTTTGTCTAAGGAGATAAATCGGTGCCTCTTAGGCCATTCTCTTTTCCATACAAAGGAGAATTGGACACACCAAACTCCAAGACCAATCGACGTGATATATATCTTTGGAAATGTATTTTTATGAACTACAATAGTTATAGTCTAAGAGCCGACAGCAAATTTTGGGAGTGGAGGTATTACCAAAATCGGAGTATGAGAGATTGTAGGTACATGTATCGTGATATCAAATACCAAAGTCTGGCAGGTTTTGTTTTCAGCCTTTGGGAGGGGTGGGGGGTTAAAAAGAGCTAGATCTCCTGATTTATTTTCAGGGCTATAGACCATTTAATTCATTTAAAAAAAAATCGGATATGATTTCCAGTCATTTGTTCTAAGCATAAACACCACAATCTTGTCGGTCCGATTAACAGAACTCAAGATATAACCATTTTACGTGAACCTTATCATCCCTTTTTTGGAGATTTTCAGCAAAACAGAAAATCAACAAATAAAGTCTCCACAAAAAACGCCAATAAGGTTTGCTTAAAAAGATTAAATCATGGGTCCTATTTATCGCATCACCAAGATATAAGTCTTCAGACTTAGGGAAAATGACAGAGCATCATATCCTATCTTTTAAAAGTGAATTGAAGTGTTAAATGACCCTACCATATAAAGAGGAAACCAAGCGGGTTTTAAACCCCTACCAAAGGCTGAGAAAAAAATCTGCCAGACTTTCATATTCCATATCACGATACATGTACCTATAATCCCTCATACTCCTATTTTGGTTATACCTCCACTCCCAAAATTTGCTGTCGGCTCTTGGTCTATTACTAAAAGAGTTCATTTCAAATCTCTATATGTGAAAAAATTTATTCGCTGCTCAAAATTGTGTTTCAGCGCATTTTTGTGTGAAAAAAAAACTATCCTTACTAGCGAATAACTATTTTTACGTAGAGATTTGAAATGAACTGTTGTAGTTCATAAAATACCTTTCCAACGATAACGATATTGGTTTTGGAGTGGAATCGACTTAATAATGCAAAAATGTCCCAATAGTCATATTCTATGCCCTGTAAAAAAAATCCCATGCCTATTTAATGTAGTTTTGTAGTTATTGTATCAAAACAATTCATTCTATGTCCAAAACACCCAAAGGTGTGGAGCAAAAACGACCCAAGTGGAACTGGGTCTTATTTACACAAATCTTATTTTCCTATTTTCTCTTTTTTGCTGCAAGAAAAGCTCAAGTCTTCGAATTCAAAGAAAATACACATAGAAAAAAAAATGATTTCATAGAATATTTAAAAAAGTTTAAAAAGGAAGAAATAAGACCCCAGAACCTGAAATAAATGATGTTTTGGAATCATAAATTAAATTTGAAATAAAAATTACGAACGCAAATCATTTTCATGCAAAAAAAAAACATATGTCCATTAAAAAAGTATTTTTTAGTGCCAAAAAGGTCTATTTCCAAGATTCATTTTATTTTTTCTATAAAAAAAAGTTGAGTAAATAAGACTAAATTCAAAATTTTGCCTGCATGTTATTTAAAAATGCCATAACCATCAGATTTTAATATAGATTTATAAATCAAAACTACTTAATAATTTTTCTAATGGACATAAACTTTAAATATTCAATAACTCGGAAACACAATTATGTGACTTGAGATCTTTTTGCAGCATACCGACGATATATTGAAGCGTTTTTTTTTTAAATCATTGACTTCGCGATTTTAGCAATGAATGAACGAAAAATGTTCTACTAGTCAAAAAAAAAATAACAGAGAACGAAGAAAACTTGTCGCTTCCTAAGTATTCTTTTCCTCCCTTTAACCTTATCACTGGTTCTTGAAGCAGTCGATACATTTTTAGGTGGCAGCAAATTTAGGAATTGAAAAATTTGGTCGAGACTGATCTTGTTGGTCTCTGAGATCAACAAAATGAACAAAGTTTTATTGTCCACACTTGAGTGGTTATAAAATTTTGCTGGAATAAAAAAAAAAATTTAAGAATCCGTCGTAGTTTAGCAAAGATAGAGCCATTTAAAAGAAACTGGGCTAAAAACCATAAAAACCGTTATAACACCAATAGCAAACTAGAAACGAGAACAATTCCTCTTAAGTTCTATTTTTTCTAGATTAATTTTTTTAAAGCTAAACAAATTATCCAAATTCGATACTTGAAGGAACAACGAGTTAACATATAGAATCATATTAAAGTAATTTCTCTATCATTATTTTAAATTCGATTTCAAAAATATTAAGTAATTTTCTATTTTCGTTCTTAGTCCAATTGAAATCAATTGAAATAATTTCTTCCTTGCCAACAAAAACAAATATGTACGTATCTATTTAATTCTATTACAGCAAATAAAGACATGCAAATTCTTCTTTAGTCTACAAATAGTTTAAAAATAGGTATGTACCTATACCTACCTAATTTATTTTAATTATTTGAATTCTAAAGAATTAGAACAATGACGAAAAATGACGATTTTCTAAAAAGAAAAGTACCATAATGTAATCAGCATACCTATGATGATTAATTGTTTGAGGTTTTCTGCATGAGGATGTTGTTGACAACATATAATTGCATGAAGCTGTCTGTTGACCCACATAATAATTGAAAAAAAGTATGATACAATCATCAGTGCAACGTTAATGATTGGGTTTTTTTTATTAATTTTTGTATCTTCCAGTTAATGCAGAATTTATTTATCATTTGCATACAAATATTAATGGGTTATCTTTCTTCTTGGAACTATGAGTGTTATCACTAAAAAATTACATACATAAAGTAACTCGAGTGCCGTTTCATTAATGATATGCAAGTTTAATTGGATGAATCGAAAAAAAATGTAAGATGCGTGAACGCACTTTTCGTACTCAAACTCACAAAATTTCACAAGCGAATATAAGCTGACAATAAAAACGAGATTTGGCGAGCTATCAAAAAATAACAACTCCAAACCTTACTCTGTTGTATTTTCATTTTAGGGTGTACAAAAATTGTTATTAAAACTATTGCATTCAGTATATTTTGTCATTGTATAGTGAAAAGAAAATGTTACCACTTTTGCAATGATAAAGATAATAGACCTGTTTCATCGGATCGTGAATACCGTGTAAAGGTGATTAAAAGGAAATCAATCATTTATCATGGTAATTTTAATTTTAAGCTGTGGGTGCTAAAAACTTATTATAAAGAGAGGGCAGTAGCTTCTCTTTATCGATCGTCAAAGATAGAAAACGAAGAACATTTTTTTACCCAGAAAATCTAAACAGTGGAACACTTGCAGCTCGAATGGATTGTTTTCCAAATGAAACTTTCTATGCTGTAGCACACATTCAAACATTGGAACAATAAATTGTAGCAATTTCACAATGAATAAATATCAAAAATTGTTATTTCTTTCTTCTACATAAGCATTTGATCTACTTGATGGTTTTTTCTGTTCGCGAACACGTTTAGATTTAAAAAGGCATAAAACTTGTAGAACTTATCAAAAATATACTATAACATCTTGTATAATCTTTATTCTTCTGATGTCGTACAGCATTTTTGCGCAAATATTTGATATTATTGAATAAGGCTCTGAGAAAGATATGCTAATCTGCAACCAAATTGATCATTGAATTGGTTCTTAAACGCTTGATTAATAGGTTTGTGTAGATCACTTTTTATATAAGAGCTTTGGATTTTCTTTTATACTTTTTCACTTCAAAATCTGTTTTTTTTTTTTTTATTTTGTACGTTTTTGGAATGTGAATACATATACAAATGCATGTAAATATGTTAATTGAATTGAACAGAGAAATAAAGAAGCTTAAGTCTAATAAAGCTCCGGGGTATGACTTAATAACAACGGAAATATTAAAAATGCTTCCTAATAAAGGATTAATTAACCTCCTTTATATAATAAATGCCGCTCTAAGGCTAGAATATGTTCCAAGCCAATGGAAAGTTGCGGAAGTCATAATGGTTTTGAAACCTGGTAAACCATCTCACGAAAAGAATTCTTACAGACCGATTTCGCTTCTTCCAATAATATCGAAAGTTTTTGAAAGAATACTACTCCTGCGCCTGCAGCCTATAATAGAAGAGAAACGATTAATACCTGAACATCAGTTCGGATTTAGAAGCAAGCATTCAACAATTGATCAAGTGCATAGAATAACTGACGTAATTGAGAGAGCTCTTGAAGAAAAGAAAATCTGTTCGACGGTCTTTTTGGATGTGTCGCAAGCGTTTGACAAGGTGTGGCACGAAGGCCTCAAATTCAAATTACGACAAGTTCTGCCTGAAGGACTTTATAAAATTCTTAACGAATATCTAGAAAACAGACTTTTTCGTGTAAGACACGGAAATGAATATTCTAATTTCAAAGAAATAGTGGCTGGGGTACCACAAGGTAGTGTTTTAGGTCCAGTTCTGTACCTTCTATTTACACGTGATATACCTCAAACAGAAGACACTTTCGTAGCAACGTTTGCTGATGATACTGCAATACTAGCAGTAGGCAAAACGATTAACGAAGCTACGATTAAATTACAAAATGCTCTTAATAATGTTAATGAGTGGACAAAAACATGGCGAATAGCGCTCAATGAACAAAAGTCAGTCCACGTGGACTTTACGTATACAAAAATAAATAGATTGCCCGTCTTTCTTAATACCGGTCGTGTACCATTTGCGAATGAAGCAAAATATCTGGGAATGACTCTAGACGCGAAATTAAAATGGAAGCCGCACGTAAAAAAGAAATGCGAAGAATTAAAAAGTAAATTAAGAGATATGAACTGGCTACTCGGTAAATATTCCAAGCTTAGTATTGATAATAAGTTGATTTTATACAGGCAGGTACTTAAACCTGTCTGGACTTACGGTATACAACTCTGGGGTTGTACCTGCGATACAAATTTAAATAAATTACAAACGTTTGAAAATAAATTGCTTAGGTCATTTGTAAATGCACCATGGTATATAAGAAACGAAGATCTTCACAGGGATCTCGGGATTCCTACGGTTCGAGATGAAATTAAGAGTTTCGCGCGAAAACATAGAAATCGGCTATTAGATCACGCTAATCCAACGATTATTGACATTCTTGACGAGTCGAATTTAGTACGCCGTCTGCAAAGAACAAAACCTTCCGACTTGATGCGGTGAACACAAAACCGCTTTAAAATCGCGGAATAAGCAGAAACTTTCACCGGAAAGTTACCTGCAACACGTTACTTAACTTCGTTAAAAATAAATTGCTAGATAAGTTTCAACTTAGTTGCAATCGGGAAGTGGAGGTGGTTTTAGTGTAGTAAGAATCTCACACTTCTATGAGCACGCGTTTTCCGGTCCTCATAGAGCCTGATGCAGGTTTTGCGCCTACCCACGGTCAAAAAAAAAAAAAAAAAAAAAAAAAAAAAAAATATGTTAATTGGGCTTCAGTTGGAATCGATATCCGTTATTTCGTATGCGCTTAAAACAACTTATTTATTTAACTGTCGACATTCCAACATTTTCAAGGTATTTTTAAATAAAATATTAGTTTTACAAATTTTAACCATTTATTTATGTATAATGATAAGATATGAGTATAATGTTTTATAGCAATTTTAAAATTCTAGTAAAATGTTTAAGTTTCAGTTACAAATTGACGGATATTTTCTTATACTATATTATAATTGTTTGCGTGCAGTACATAACAGAACATTGAAATTACTTCTTAATTAAAAATTATTTTTTTAAAAACTGGTCCATAGTAATTTTTGCAATATTGCAATAAATTTGTAACAGAATTGAGTATAAAGAAATATAGAAATTATATTCGAGTTTCAGCACTAATCTCAGTCAAATGCATTTAAAAGCAAACTAAAAGTAGTTTAAATAGAACTGCCCCAAAAAATAAATCATAGTAAATTAGTAACAGTGATAGTGTAAATAATTTCCTATAACTACTACCTTTCCGTAAGCATTCCATAAACAAAGTGCATATACGTTGGATTAACAAAAAAAAAGATAAAATAAATACATATTACATATTAAACTAAAAGAAAATAAAAAATTAAATTAAATAAAATAGACGGCGTGTTCAGTTTTAAAATTATATTGTTTCAGTTTGTGGATCTAGCAAGTGAATGGCTTTCATCAACGGCGGACTGTTGTTTATATTTATTCCTTTTTTGGACATGTCTGTAAGGCGATCGTTTATAAGCTGTTGGTCACGACCACGTTGCCACCTGAAAAGATACAAGTAGAAATATTTTTCGAAGTGTTGAAGTACTATTACTAACTTAAAATTTAAAAGTACAACTGAATCGAACAATAATTTTGCTCTTTAATTAAAGGTATGCTAAAAACTAAAGATATTAGGCAATAGTTTAGTTACACAGGTTTACAAGGTTTTTGGACATGTCTAAGTAAGAGTTGATCTAAGGGTAATTTTTCGTGCTGAACTTAAATCCGTTATCCGTTTTTCGCTACCAGCTCTGGTTTACGAGATACAACCGTTAGAAAGTGCAAAAAAAGCCCTTTTTTCGCCATTTTGGGGGCTATGTAACTATGCGAATTGATTTTTATTTGTTTTTAATTGTACGGATTTCTGAAAGTACTAATCTTGATCTTCAAAATTCAGCTTTAATCCTTCCAATATCTCTTTTACTTTTTGAGAGATATCAAATTAGTTATAAGTCCTCATCTGACTACATATAATTTTAAAAATGCTTTTTCTTTGGCTTAAGTCATTATCGACAGGAGCAGGTAAAATATGTTCTTAAAAGAGTTTCTGAAAAAGAGAGGCTGAATTTTGAAGATTAAGATTAGTACTTTCAGAAATCTGTACTATTAAAAAAAATAAAAATCAATTCGCATAGTTACATAACCCCAAATATAGCGAAAAAAGGGGTTTTTTGCACTTTCTAACGGTAATGTCTTGAAAACCAGAGCTGATAGTGAAAAACTGATAACAGATTTGAATTCAGAGTAAAAAATTACCTTTAGAACGACTCTTATTTTCACGTATCAAAAGGGTAACCGATATTTGTAAACCTGTGTATTAACACACTGATAAAGGAAATGCAAGTACACTATTGATTTTGTAGCCAAAAACTTAAAACGCAGTTTCAGTGACGGTGTGGACCTGGGGCCTATTTCAGCGCTACTACAACTGAGCTTCATCAACTACATCGTACATTAAAATCCTTTAACTACATCCTTTATATTTGTCTGATTCAAATATTCAACTGGAGTTATGAAATAAAAGATACAAAAAATTAATAAATTACAAATGTAACTGGTGTAGTTGTAGGATGAAGCTATAAAATGTAGTTGATGTAGTAGCGCAGAAATAGGCCCCTGGGCCTCTGCAAACAAGCTTAATACCTACCTAGCTGCCTCCAGTTTCGAACGCCAAGTTGTTTGAGGACTTTTACTTTTTTGTTGTATCTTTTCTTCTACTCACCGTTGATGCAGACATGACCGAAAACAGTTAATACAAACTTAAGCATATTAAAATACATTTGAAATGGTACCTCTGTACTATATAGCAGGACCCCGATGATTAGTTTTTTATAAAGGGATGCATACATTTCTCGAGAGAAGGCTTTGCAACTTAATCTTCTTCTCACTCTTCGCGCCAAGAAGTTAAGTAAGTCTGATATCGAACAAAAATTAAGTGACTCGTCAAAAATATTAACATATTATATTTTATTATCAGTGGTGGAGCACCGAACATATAACTTTACGAATACCGTCAACTAAATCGACACGACAAAATGAAAGACCTGGTACTACAGATAAGCATTCATTGTAAAATATATCATGCTTTTCTTATCTCTGCTAATTTGAAATTCATTCACTTTCTTCAAAGTAATGCGTCGAATTTTGTTTCACAAAAATATTATCCATGTACCTTCATTCATTTCAACAAAAAAACGTAAGGAATCTAATTCAGAAAAATGAGAAGTAATCTGTACCCAAATAAATCTGTATCGCATAGGTGCAATATATTATTTTATTTAATAATTAACTAAGAATAGAAAAAGATGAATTTCTTATACTGATACAAAAAAAATATGATAGGTACTCGTATTTCTAAATATTAGAACTCGTACAGTTAATTTATTACGAATTCATAATTTAAGAATAAAGATATAGAGAAAAAAATATACAACAAGAAAAGTATCAAAGGTTAGTTGTTATTCGAAATGGCTATCTGAATAATTATTTTTCTTTTTATTTAACCTACGTCATAAGCAATAAAATTCAAAAACACAACTCGACATGACGATTGGCGCTCGAATTTTAAAATTAGGCTACACATCGGGTGTCTATGGTCATGTCATTTGATTAAAAGATGATTCAACAATTCCCATAAGCTGCTTATCGAGAAAAAATTAATTTTTTTCATAATATACTTGAAGCAAACAAACATATTTAAACAAAAATTAAAAATATGAATACAAGCAAAACTTACCATAAATGGGAACAAGTTTGTAAAAGTGGAATATAAAGAGGCAGCAGATCTGTATCACAGAGCGTTTCATAGCGCCTTAGAGCTAGCTCAGCCCATCGATCAGCCGATGGATGTGGTACAGGCGATGTTGTACAAGCGGCCACAAGTCGGCAAAGTATTAACAAGACAGGCTTTGAGCGATCCATAAATATTTTGTTCAACAAACGGAAACAATTCTCTAGCAATGGAATAGCCGACTCATTGCGGCGTTCATCAAGTAACTGACAAGCTTTTCTCAGTTCAATATCTTGTAGAAAGTGCAGAAAATGTGGAGATTCTCTAAGGGAAGCCTTGGATACGACATGATCTAGAAATGCCTCGAAAGCGGCACTTCGTTCGGCTATTAGATCTGGGGAAAAGTTTCCCATGAGTACTTTTTTTGGAAAGTATACTGAATTAAAAGCAGTTGGGTGATTTTTTTTCAAGTTGCTGTATAGCTTCAGAAAGTCCGTGTAACGTCTTTCGATGGTAGCTGGATTGGGATCAATCACAGCTGAATCCTGACGCACTGATAGGTCATAAACGACATATCGTTTAATGTTTGGATTTTCACTTTTTGGAGGCATAATACGGGCATAGGGAATTTCAAAACGAAGAATTGTTGTGCCATCGTTTGGAAGAACTCGTTGGGTTGTTGGCCTTTGCCATAGTTCTGGAATATTCAATCGGGTTATATAATGAAAAAGTAAAATCCCAAAGAAGTCACTGGAACTTACCCTTTTCTTTCATACGCTCAGATTCTTGTATAGCCAGGGAACCAGTTTCGATGCCATCTGTGGATGGAGTATCCAAGTCATCTAAATCGTCTGTTGTACTAATAATATCCCCTCCAGTAGCTGAAGATCTTCTTGCCATTGCAGCACGCACTATTGAGAAAGTTAATAAGTTTTAAAGAAAAAAACCTTGGACACACCTCGGAATGAATCAAGATTAAACTGGATTAACAAAGGTAATTACTTTCAAATTAATTATTGTTCTAATTCGATTGAACAAAAACTTCGTAGGAGAACAAAGATAATTTTTGTTGTTGATGCAATTGAACGAACAAAAATACCCACAAACCCACAAACCCACGGAGAAAAATACCAACACCAACACTAATTAAAATTTGTCATCCTTAATTTTCTTTTGTGCTATAATTCTATTTTGAGAGAACATGTTCAACAGTCAACAATCAAATAATGAAAATAAATGAATGAAAATAAATAGGCGTGTTCGGTTGAGTATCCAAAGCGATACAGATTTGTTTCCCTTGTAAAAAACAGCTCATCAACCAAAAATCGCACTGGAAAAATCAGTCAATCGACTGTCAAATTTTTTTGGATTGGATTTGGAATAGCCTAGCAGATAGATGCCCAAACGCGAGGAATTTTTACTATCTCTGTTCTCTAGATTTATATAAAAACTCTTTTATAATAACAACTGCAAGTTCAAGATAAGTAAATATTTTCCCAAATCAAGATGAAACATCCAGAATGAAGTGTGGGAACATAATTCCACTACGATTTTTTTCTTTTCACAGAAGGAAAAATAACTTTTTTTAAGGTGAGGAGGGTAAAAAGTACGCGGAATTAACAAATCGCCCTGAGAAATTTGAAGAGATGTTTTGTAATTCTTTTTCACACTATGGGTATTCATGCAACAGCGTAAACTTGTCGTAATCGTTGTAAAGTTTAAAACTTCGTAATTCTGTCACAATTTGTATGGAAAATTTGACAGATTTACGAAGTTTAAAACTTTACAACGATTACGACGAGTTTACGCTGTTGCATGAATACCCTTACTACGTATTTTGTTTTCTCGTGTGGTACACAAGATATTTAAGAAATCATCAAAGAAATCGTTAAAACAAATCCAAGAAATCTTGTCGTGTGAAAAGGGACATTCTTTTTTTCTTTCTGTACTCAAACAAAGCTGATGTTCTTCGCCCACGCTTTGTTTTGACATTCGGTTATCAGTTGTTCTTGTCGGTCTTGAATTTTGTTGGTTTTGTGGCTGCATCATCATAAAAGTCGAACTGCGAAACCGAATTACTTTTGTAGCGAAATAACTTTGAAAATTTTTCGTACAAAATGATGCAACGAATTACAATGTTGCCAAAAAGGCTCATCCATCCTGAAGCTATGAAATATTTAAACCGATTTGCGATGGTTAATCTAAATGGCATTCGTCTTGCATCAAATTCACCAAAAGCATCACAAAAGGGTAATTTAATGTGAGGTTATTCTAATGAAAATACTAATATGCATCACAATTTCACAATTTAAAATAAAAGCAGAGCCAAAGGAAAAAGAAGATAAACCATTTATCCAACCGGAAAGAAGACCCTTGTATTTGGATGCACAAGCTACAACTCCCATGGTGTGTACGATTAATTAATTTCTAATTCCACTCAGTGTCAATCTGTTGTTTAGGATCCCCGTGTTTTGGATGCTATGCTACCCTACTTGACCCATCAGTTTGGTAATCCGCATTCTCGAAATCATTTCTATGGTTGGGAAACCGAAAAAGCTGTCGAATTGGCACGTGAACAAATTGCCAACCTGATTGGAGCTGATCCAAAGGAAATCATATTCACATCCGGTGCAACTGAATCCAATAATATCGCTATTAAGGGTGTTGCAAGGTTTGTTTAATGCTCTCTTCTTAGGTGTTGGTAAACAACTACTTTGTTTCTGTTTCTACAGATTTTATGGAGAGAAAAAAAATCACGTTATAACTACCCAAACAGAACACAAATGTGTGTTAGATTCCTGTCGGGCTTTGGAAGCAGAAGGTTTCAAAGTCACCTACTTACCGGTAAAAACAAATGGAATCATAGATCTCAAGGACCTTGAACAAGCAATCACTCCACAGACAGCTTTGGTGTCTATCATGACCGTACACAATGAAATTGGTAAGACATTTTGATTCTTTTTCAAAAGTTAAGGTAGATGATACAAAGATGGCCAATTTTGGTAGATAAAATAACTGAAAACTTGCGGATTTTTAGGTGTTCGACAGCCCCTCTCAGATATTACTGCTATTTGCAAAGCAAACAAAGTACTATTCCACACAGATGCCGCACAAGCTGTTGGCAAAGTTCCTATCGATGTCCATAAAGAAAGTATAAACTTGATGTCTATTTCGGGACACAAGGTTTACGGTCCCAAAGGAATCGGTGCATTGTATGTTGGTAGAAAACCTCGCGTTCGTCTTGTACCTATTCAAAGTGGTGGGGGTCAAGAACGTGGCCTTCGAAGTGGAACTGTTCCAGCGCCATTAGCTGTTGGAATGGGAGCTGCATGTGAAATTGCCAAAAATGAAATGCTCTATGACAAGAAATGGGTGGAGTTTTTGTCAAAACGGTTATTGGACAAAATTATGGAAGGCTTGCCGCATGTAATTCGAAATGGTGATCCCGAAAACACTTATCCAGGATGTTTAAATTTATCTTTTGCCTATGTGGAAGGGGAGTCTTTATTAATGGCGCTTAAAGATGTTGCATTGTCAAGTGGATCAGCGTGTACATCGGCCTCGTTGGAACCATCTTATGTGCTTCGGGCGATTGGAACAGATGATGATTTGGCACATAGTTCAATAAGGTGAGATTGTTTTTTTGCTTGTAAAAATCTACTCCCCAGAATCTACTCCCAACGCAGATACTCACGCGTATTAAGGAATTTTATTATTCATATTCATGCTAGGTGAACACCTACTCCGAAAAACAGAGCAGGTGCTTAGGTAGATTTGCATTCCGTCAGACGGTGATACACAAATTTATCGGCGTTTATCATTAGTACTTACCCCCAGGCTTATAACTCAATCATTTTGTGGAGTATCATACTGATCGAGATGGATGATGAAAATTAGAAAAGATCATTGAAATATTCAGTCTTCTTATAAGGAAGGTTGGGCCGAATTAGAATTTTGTTTTGTTGGCTAGAAATATTAACGTAAGTCCTGAGCTTTATTTTTCCATCAAAATAATAAATGATATTGCTTTGTAAATGCCTCAAAATTGAAGAAGAACATTTAAGTTTCATTAAAACTACCAGAGACAACTTTTTAAAGGAGTCGTACTGTCGATTTCATTATAACCAGTTTTAAAAAATGCATCCAACCCTTCTCCTCATTCTCTTCTTCAAAGCTCCTCGCACAAATAAATAACCTTCAACCCTAGAATTCTCTAGATTCATAATTTTCATGGTTAATTGAACATTATTGCCGAGTTTTACGAGTAAGAATTTTGTTGAATTTTTTTTTTTTGTGACCTCGTAATAGAGCTACATAATCTTTGATTCTTATTTATGAAATATATTATTTTAGGTTTGGAATTGGAAGGTTTACAACAGTTGAAGAAATAGACTACACGGCTGAAAAGTGCATATCTCAAGTAAAAAAATTACGTGAAATGTCGCCACTATGGGAAATGGTACAAGAAGGGATCGATCTGAAGACTATTATATGGGCTCAGCACTAAAAGTCGTTCAGTCATTCCCTTTTTCATATGCACTACATGCTGTAAAATGGAGGATTAGACTTTCAGCAAATGAATGGATGAAAAACATAAACGAGTGGCTTCTAATGACAAAAAGATTGATTACTCTATTTTCTTTTATTTGCCTTATTCTTTTTTGCATAATCTACTGCGACACAGAATATATAAATATACCCATGTAGAATATTAGTTTATTTGTTAAGTTATCTTCTCGAGAATAAAAAGAAAATCAATACAAAAAAATGAATAATTTATTTTGCTGCTTTATTTTATAAGTCATGGTAAGAAACATAAGAGGAAATCCGGCTCAATATGGGACGGATATATATAAAAACTAAATAAATAAACCGTCCTCCAAACGATGTTCGAGAAAACAAAGATCAAAGAAAAATCCAAGAGGGTTTAAAAAAAAAAATAATGCTGTGGACATTAGGACTAGCAAATGCAGTTGCCATCGTCTTCGGGTGGCTCATCGGGATGGTCGATTTTGAATCCATGTTGCTCCAGGGCTTGCAGCTCCATTTTAGAGCGATTCGCATCGACAAGAATGTTCGATATGTCACGGAACATTTCCTCGACCCCTTCGCCAGTCTTACATGACGTCTTGTATGTGGCACTTATAAGACTGTGACATTGTTCACAAAAAGCCTCCATTTCGGCATCGCTCACCTGTGGCTCTCGACCCTCTAAATCCGACTTATTGCCACAGATGAAGATTTTAGCATTCTCTGCATAGGTGACAATGTCTAACAGGTGTTGTGATAGTGAATGGAATGACGATGCATTGTCCAAAGCGAACACCAATATAGCACCTTCAGCGAATTTATAGTAACTGGATGTGACAGAGGCAACACGTTCCATTCCTCCGGTATCCCAGAGTTGAAGCTACCATGGGATGGTAAATACATTTGGACATAGAGATTTCTTATTTCTTAAACTTAAGCCAGGGTGTACTCACTTTGATTGTTTTGTCATCGACGGTGTATTCTTTGTCCATATGATCCAGACCAAGTGTAGATTTTCGGTCTGTTTCGGTAACAAAACTATTGTTGGTGAATCGGCGAAACAAGGAACTTTTGCCGACGCCATATTCACCACAAAGAATTACTTTTTGTTCAGGAATTCGAACTTTGGCCATATTTAATTGTAGCGGTAGATTAATGGTGTCACCTTGTTTTTTTTTAAGTTAATTAAGCACCTACGATCTACCTACACTGTTTTACTAATATTATTTTGTTTAGTTTAGAGTAGAGAAGTGCAACTACCACTACCCTAGTAGGAAAGAATGGAAAATTGGTAATTGCACAAAAGCAGAAAACAAGCGCTGAGGCTGACAAACAAAAGGAACGTCAAATATGGATCAGCTGTTAACCAATCCGTCAACCGATAAGTTTAGTTTGATTCGTATAGAAAAGGGATGATTCGGAAG
The DNA here is from genome assembly GCA_963921185.1 of Dasysyrphus tricinctus. NCBI lineage: Eukaryota > Metazoa > Arthropoda > Insecta > Diptera > Syrphidae > Dasysyrphus > Dasysyrphus tricinctus. The sequence continues at coordinate 239,490,764 of OY992531.1, read as the reverse complement.
GCCCATTTCACACGAGGAGACAAGTTACTGGAGATTTTTGATCTCTTCTTAAAATCTCTTGTTCTTTTCACACGGGGACGCTAAAGCAAAGCCTAGAATGCCTCTGAAGTGAATCGAAATTGCCATACAAAAATATTTTTCGTATTTAATCTCTTTTCATTTCGTTCAAGTGACGAATAATAATTGGGAAAAACCCAATTCGAAACCAAAAACTAAAATCATGGGCTAACGGTTGTTATTCTTTTCCTAGATATCTAATGCTAACATTCAAATTGTATAACCGCTAGGGCCAGTTTGCTTACACCGAATCATCTTTAATCATTGATTATTGTGAATGGTTAATCCGCGAATATGCTTGTTTACTACAATTTTAGTAAATTCTGAAATCAGATTCAGATTCTGAAATTACATTAATAGACTAAGAACCCACAGTGTGGGTGTGAAAGATAGCAAAAAAAGGAAGTATAGGCGTCGAAAGCTTCATTAAAGGCTATTCAAAAAATCAAAGTCTTGCAGTCCACAACTGGGGCCTTTGCGATTAACAGTGCATTAAAAAAAAAATATGAATGCAACTTCGAAAATAATCGTGTTAGCCGAAATTAGTTTTTACCCCTCCCTAGATAAGCTCCTCTGATCACATATCACAGAATCTGAAACCATTTAAGTGTATAGTTCGCTCTACCGGACCGTTTAAAAAATTCAAAATTTTTTTTTTAAACAGTGGCATGCCGAATCAAACACTCAAATGATCTCAGATTCCGTGATATGTGATCCGCAGGGCTTATCTAGGGAGGTTGAAAACCAATTTCGGCTTACACGATTACCTTCAAAGTTCTTCAAAGTTGCATTTATATTTTTTTTTTTTTCAATGCACTGTTAATCGCAAAGGCCCCAGAGTTGGACTGCAAGACTTTGACTTTTTGAATAGCCTTTAATGAAGCTTTCGACGCCTATACTTCCTTTTTTTGCTATCACTCACACCCAAAATCTGCTGTGGGCTCTCGGTCTATAAGTATTACAAACGATTTTTTTCAAATTCTAATTCATAAAGAATACGAATTCAGGTCCCTTATTTTAAATAATTTCCAATACGAAAATTGGCATTCACCCCTTGAACAAAATGTATGTAGCAGTAGCCTGTAACAATTAGGGTCGGAACCAAAAAGTATCAAACCTTAATTCTTTCCCCCTAAGCCCTAGCTTTAAGTCTTTTTAAACGTTTCTTAAATTCTGTCTGGGTTTGAAGTATTTTCCTGTAACGAAGGATTCTTCAATCAATTTTTGAAGTGGACTCAAGAAAAGAAAAACTGTTTTTTTTTTAACTTAAAAGTTTTAATACTTAACTTAAATTGGCTAAATAAATATCAACATCTTAAATTAAATGCCTAGCTAAAATTAAATAAAAAAAATATTTTAATGAATTTTATACACCTTACTTTTTATAGTAGTAATGAATGAGCAAAAATTTAACGGAATGATCAACGGTCTTTTTGATATAGGCAAACTATTAACAAAATCATTTTTAGTGTTACAAAAATAATTAGCTAGAAAAAGAAAAGTAAACACTGATTACCACTGCAACCACAAAGAAGCCACCAACACCATACAGAATAGCTTTTTCTCTCAATGCACGCATTATCATTGAATTCAGAATTCGAGATGATCTGCCGAGTTCAGCATTTGTCTCTCGTAGTCTGGATCTGGCATTATGAAGAGTTTCACGCTGATGATGTAAATCCTGCAAGACTTGTGTGCTCAGCTCTTCAGTTTCGACGGCAATACGATAACCTTCAACTAGGCGATTTCCAGTTCGTTCGATACGTTCCGAATTCTCGAGTAATCGTTGCTTCTGATCATCGCGAATTGATATGTCATCGAAGTCATCGGTTATCTCAAGAGAGGAATGATTTCGTGACTGGTCTTTGATATTTTTGTATTCACTTTGAAGACGCTTAAGTTCGACTTGATAGCAGTTGAGTTTGCTATTGAAACCAGGGCGAACAGATGGATTCAAGTCTCTTATTTCCAAACCAATTTGTTCTAACTGAAAGAAGTATGTTAACTCTTATGTGCTATTGAATTTCATATTAGAAGTTGAAAATATTACCAATTCAGAAGCTTCGGTTAGACTTCCATCGATTTTTGCGCAAAGTTCACGTCTTTCAGCTGCAATGAAAAATATGTTATTGAAATTTGTGTAAAATGAAGATGGAATTCAAAATATTTTGACTACCTCCACTAAAGATATTTAATCGGCCAATCAGTGCCGTTATTTCTGCAATTAATGCAGAATATTGTTGCTCGTAATGATCAATTAAAGTCATCTTGAATTTTTGATTCTTGAATAGATAAATAAAATTTTATAAAGTAATTTTTCCAGCTGTGTTGTTTTCGTTTCGCTTTTCTTTGATTTGACGTTTGCATTTTTTGTTCTTTTTTGAAATTTTATTTGTCGATAGGGTAGTTTCAACATCCGCTTAATGGTAAGACTACACCTTTGTAAATTGTGAACTGTAAGAACCATTTGACACGATGAAATAAAAAGTCCGGTCATTTACCTCGAATTTCTGTTATTTCTGTGCATTTTTGTCATTTTAAGTCCAAAGCCGTTGATGCATCTGATAATTTCTGTGATATTTTCAAGTTTTGTTGTTGAATTTAATTCAATTGTATTACGAATATAATTAAAACACTTCAAGGTTGTGTATATTTTTGAGTTTTGAATTGTTCTTATCACAGCTTTTCGCAGAATAGTTAAGCTATGATACAAAAGCCCTGTTTTTTAGTGCATTTTTATCTTCGCTTAGAAAAAAGTAGCATGTTAAAAACAACAACAATACGGAATTATACCAGTTTGTTGTTGTAATTAACATGCTACTTTTTTCTAAGCGAAGATAAAAGTGCACTAAGTGCAACCGTTTAAAAATTTCAGCTCAATTTTTCACATAAATACTGAATTTATCTCTGGCTGTGGAAAATATATCACTACTTCACCATCACATAACGATATTTGTAATTTATCCCTAGGGTGATTTCTTTCACCCCCTTTAATTTGTGTCAGTTGACCAGTTCATATTTCTTGATCATTCAGTAATTTCAATCACTCCTTTCACAGAGCAGGAGAATAAATTGTAAAAAAGATCCCTCAAATACATATAGCAGCCAAAACAAATCTCTTTTTCTTTTCGTCCAAAAATTTCAGTCTCAGTTCTTAACAGCAGAAGTAAGAAATTTTTGTGAGGAGTCATGTATCCCTGCATAAAATTAAAATTAGCTAAAAAACAAAGTTTCCTCATTCCTGAATAAAGTTAAGAGAGAGAAGCTCCCCTCAATCAATTTAAGTCAAGTCCAAAAAGGTAAATTTCTACGATATGAGGCTTAGCAGCATGAATTTTTCTGGCTCTATTGATTTTTCTCAACGCAACAATATATTTATAAAAGAAACCATTTATGCTCAGCTGAGATGGATTGTAATTCAATTTACCTTCTTTTCCATTTAATAAATATTTTGAATCCCAAACATTTTTCGATTTTTTAAGTTCATTCAACAATATGTGCATTTTATTGGTAATTATAGCTAGCGCAGCAATGCATAGTACCACTCACTTTTATATTAATTCCAAGTCCAGCGCAACCTAGGTTTAAACTTCACGAAACATCTCATCTTTTATATCCACTTTTATACTGCCTAATTTAGCAACTGGCTTCGAAAAAGGCAAGCCAGTTGGTTAGCGAGTAGGAAAAGTTTCGATGTATTTGTAACTCGCTAGCGATTACTCGCTTGTGTGGCCTCAGGGTAAATTGGTAAAAATTTGTAGCTTTTGGAAAAATACGAACAGATATTAATTCTGTTTGTTACCTTCATACATCCTACAAATTCAGTTTGTGAACTGTAGCAAGTTATAGCAGCTACTAAACACACTGAATTAGATTTTGTACATTCTAAAACAAAAGGTGGTTTCAAGAGAACAAATTGTTAAAAGTGTTTAAGTTCCCTAAATGCTTGATTGTGTAATCAAAGCATTATGCCAAAGCAAAATGTCAATTTTTGACATTCTTCTTTTTCGCGGCCATCTTTACCGCACCGCACTACCTTATCAACTTCCTTTCTAGTTTATTTCTTGAAGGTATGTGTACCAAAAATTTGTTTTCCTCGAAAAAATCTAATTCCATCCATTAAATATGATAGAAAATATATGGAAATTAGTATTTCATACAAAACTTTATATATCGTGTAATTTAATTCCGTGAAACTCATGCGAATTCTTTGTGTTTTCTTCAAATTTTAGTTGCCGATAAAATGGTTCAGCGATTGACTTTGAGGAGACGTTTGTCTTACAACACAAAATCAAACAGGAGGCGAATGTAAGTTTTAAACATTTAATAAAGAATTGTTTGCTTAAAATTTCTAATTAAAAATTTAGTAGTATAAAACAAGTGGAGTTTGAGTGTTCAGTGGGTATTGAAAAACTACTTCTCAAGAATCTTCATCTTGGCGCAACAAAAGAGTGTTTTGCTTTTGACAGATTAGTCGCATGTAGTTAACAACTATTCCGATTTCATTTCTTCAATGAAAATGTTTAAAAGCCAACTTAAAATCAACTCTGCTTGTTTTAAAATATCTAATTACAAACGCTAATGAAAAACGAAACCCGTTTCTATTTCAGTGTTCGTACTCCAGGCGGTCGCTTGGTTTACCAATATGTCAAGAAGAACAAGACCGTCCCAAAGTGCGGCCAGTGCAAGGAGAAACTAAAGGGTATTCGACCAACCCGCCCATGTGAGCGTTCCCGATTGTCGAAACGCCAAAAGACTGTCCGTCGTACATACGGTGGTGTACTTTGCCATGGTTGCTTACGCGAGCGTATCATCCGTGCCTTCCTTATTGAGGAACAAAAGATTGTCAAAGCCCTTAAGAGCCAGAAGGAAGCTGTCAAACCTGTGAAGGTTGTTAGGGCAGCTGCACCAGCTCCTCAAAAGAAGCCAGCACAGAAATCGGCTGCAAAGTCTAAGAAATAAGAAGTGTACCCTTTTAAAAAATCAATAAATTTTTATTAGAAAAAAATAAATATTTTTTTTTAATTGTGTTGCAATACATTCGGGTTAAAATTCACAAAATAGGATTTACTTTCACATGAGGGATTTTACTATTGTATGTGAGTTATTTTGTGATTTTTGCTTGACCGAAAATTAGTATTATAAACAATTAGTTAAATGACTTTATTTTCGTTCAATTATGCTCAAAGAATGCAAATTTAACTAAACGGTTATGTTTTTGAAAAGGGCATGGAATTTGACCGATTTAGTTGGACTACGTATTTTATGTCTCAAGATCCATTGCGCTTTCCAAGATGTATCAAGGTAAGTGAAATGGTGAATGAATTCATGCTTCTTTCGAGATCTTATGCACATTTGACACGTTTATGGAACTTAATGAATGATAATCTCCAAGCTTTGTCTTTCAAAGTGGGTGCCTTAATACCTATATGAGAATACATTTTCATGAATTTGTTCACTGAAAGGTCCGTTCCTTTACTTTGAACTTTTGTGAATTTTAGCCGAAATGTCTGTAAAAGTTATACGAAACTTTACACCCAAGATTCAAGATTTTCAAATTAATAAATTTTATTTTTTCCAACCTTAATCTATTGACCACTCCACACTTCGGATTTTTCAGGTCCGGTTGTTGTTGTTGTGGTGGTGGTTGAGTAGCGCGGAGGTGAAACCAGAGCTGGTCTTGTGTTAGCTAAGAAGGATTTATATTATATTCTCTTCTAGAAGTTACTGCTGCTAAATTGTATGAGGTATCAGTCAAGTTGTAGAACGTTGTCCTCTCCATAGTCTCTTGTATACGGTTATACCTCAGACACGAAAAACTGATTTTATACTTTTTGGGGGTGTCTGGCTGGGTGTGACCCTAAAATGCCTAGTCATAGTTGAATAGTAGTTGAAATTGATAGAAATATGATAACTACTAAAATTGATTTGAAGGGTCTTGGGTCCACTTTTAAAAACAAAACCAAACTAAAGACTAATTTCTAAAAAATGGCATTTCAAAAACGGTCAAATGTCACGCTTGTGAAAATTATTTTATTTCCAACCACATATTTTGAAAATCTAAAGTTGTTTGAATAAAAAGCAACAAACCGCTTCGAATTATCTTGTCCGGTTAAAAAAAAATATTCGAAATTTTGCTCCTTTTGACTTAGTCCTATCGGCGTATCAGGCAACAAAATGGAAATAGTCAAAATCATTATGTTACTTTGAGCTAGAGGAACTAATTTGTTACTTTCATTAATTGCCTTTGAATTAAGCGTTTTTTTAGTAATAAACTTACAATTTCATTTTTTTCGGACTTAACCCAAGTGCTAAGCTGTTTTGCCCCAGCACCCTTCATTTGCTTCTTCTACATCGAGCTAAAACCCACTTTTATTAGATTTAGAATATTGATGAACATGTTCTTAAAGAAATTGTGTTTCAAATTGGAAGAAAATCGGTGAAAAAGCGAATTAATTTATGGAGTTATGCAACATGTTTCTACTACACTTAGATACAAAAGTATATTAAAGTGGTTTATACCACCGGCCCAAAAATTGAACCACTTTTCTATCCCTGGCGACAAAAAAAATTCTAACAGCCCACTGAATTCGAAATCAAAATCCTAAAACGGTGGTGCGGAATTTTTAAATTTAGAAACCCGATCATTCATCTTACAGCTTTCAGAATTTAACGTTTTCATTTTACATCGCTGTCAATTAATTGCATATTTATTATTAGAGAACAGAGGCTGACAGGAGTCTATCCCGCCCCCGAATAAAGCTGCAGCACAAGGTGAAGGTAAGGAATAATCAAATTAAATTAAAATGCTGTTTAAATTCACAATTATAAAAATATATTATATACAAACTAAGAATACTTTGTACAAAATCACATTAATGACTAACTATAGGTCTGAACCATTACTTCAAATTATGATTTTTAGTCTAAACTTTTGCAAATTATTTTTTTATATGAACTTTGACAAAAATTGGACTAAAATTCACACAAATGCACAGAAGTTCAAAGTAAAGGAACGGGCCTTATGTATGCCTAGTAAAGAGATTACAACTTCAAATGAAGCTCGAGCAAATCTGCCCATTCGGTGTCGCCAATGCAATTGATTCCATGTGTTGAACCAGGTGCCATTTGCATTGCTACTTCGACATCGCATTCGTTTTTCGTAAATGACTCCGAATAATCCCTGCACTGTTTGTAGAAGTTTTTCAGCATTATTTCGTGCACCATGTGATCGTAGAGCTTCAGCAGGAATGCAGCTTTTTTCGAAAGAACATCCAGATGTGTTTTTGGCAAAGGTCTATCGTAGACTTTCACTTGAAACTCATCATCTCCTTGAAAGTAATTAATGGGAATATTCAAGTAAGTAGCGACGCACTGATCGAAATTAGTTAAAGTTGTTTCCTTTGAAATAAGGCAGTGTGCGACGAAAAGGTCAAACACTCCATCTAATTGGACATTGTGCTTGTACTTCAGATTATCGGCTATTTTATTGGAGTGATATACAACTTTTTTGGGCGACTTGGCTTGTAGAATATTTCTAAGATCTTTAAAAATAGCACCCAACGAAATGAGATCAAGTATGTAAATATTTTGACCAGTCGTTAACACCAACAGTGATGCACGATTATGGCGCCCAAAATTCGACGGCTCAATGTGTACGCCGATGACACTTTGTTGTTTGAGGCTTGCAATGGCTTTGTGATATCGTTGATCAACTTGGAAGATGTATGTGGCTGAGGAAACGAGCTCTTGGATTTTATCAAGTTCATCACAACTAAGAGGGACTAGATAATCAGATTTTGGCCGATCAAATTCTTGTTCTTCACTCGAAGCTAGTGACTCTGGAGCATCGTTTTCTTGGCAGCATTTTATAGATTTGATAAGCGGCCGGGGGATGGTTTGTGCAGATGTGAAGACATAGCCACTGTTGAAATCTCTAACGTTCGATAGTTCAATAACACGTTTGTCATTGGATATAAACTTCAAGTCACCGACAAGAATTTCATCTTCAAGTTCTACAATTAATTTTTGGCCAATTTCGCAGTTGTCCACGTCCATCCTTCTCTAGAACACAAAAAACAAATATTTGTGTTTTGACATTTTTGACAAGGTAACGGCTCTGTTAGTTTTGTTTGTTTGAAACTACGAACTCAAATGTTATCGAAACCATTCAATTTCAATCAACTTATTAGGCCTGTTCGCGTTTATGTTTGATTCAGCGTATTTGTGAGTTTATATAATAAACCTGGTCACACACTAGGGTGCAATTTGGCTCGAGGATTCCGATTGACTCGAAAGTTTACAGAGTTGATTACAGAATACAATTGAATTGACATAGACCGTAACCCAGCGGCTCCATTAGCAATATTTGAGGCAATAAATTGCCTCACTCATTGCTATTGCCTTAAATAATGCAAATGGAGACGCTTTGTCCATGGCAATGGCAATATTGCCTAGAAGATGAGAGGCAATTATTGATTTCCATCTTCAAGGCAATAAATTGAGGAAAAATGGAATTCCCCGTAATTGTGAATGGCTTCTTTATTGATCTTTTCAATTAAATCGCAGAATATGAGAACGCACATGACAAAATATAGTGAATTAAAATTAAATTTTATTAAAAACAGGGGATTTGAACAGCATTTTCAGTCAAATATTTCTATACACACATTTTATAATTGAAATTGCCTGGCAATGAAAATGCCCACCCAAGCAATAAATTGCCATTCCTATTCCAATTGCAATTGCCTCAAAAATTATTGCCAATGGAGCCACAGCGTAAAATGATATGATTTGTGAAATTTTTTAATTAAACTGAAAAAAGTGATCAGATTCATGTTTATAGATTAAGCAAATCTGATATAATCTAATACTATGTTCCCACCAAAACGAAATCTGAGATCCCAGCTGAAAAATTTGGAGTTCTCGACTTGGTGGAGCGGGATCTCATTAAGATTTCGTTGAAATCTAGAGTCTTCATTGAGATTTCATGAAATCTTGTTCCATTAACTTGAAATATCAAAAGTTTTCAAACGAAATCTCGCATTTCATTTTGGTGGGAACATAGCATAAACTATGTTCCCACCAAACCAAAATCTGTGATTTCAGCCGAAACAATTTGGAGATCTCGAGTTGGTGGAGCGAGATTTCATTGAAACCTAGAGTTTTCATATAGATTTCGTTAGTGTTTCCATGAAATCTTGTTTCATCAACTTGAAATATCAAAAGTTTTGAACCAAAATCTCGGATTTCATTTTGGTGGGAACATAGCATAATCTAATCTGGGGCCCAATTCCGCAAGGGTGTATTTTTCTGTTTATGCTATGTTCCCACCAAAATGAAATCCGAGATTTCGGTTGAAAACTTTTGGTATTTCAAGTTGATGGAACAAGATTTCATGGAAATTTCAACGAAATCTCAATGAAAACTCTGGATTTCATCGAAATCTTAATGAAATCCCGCTCCACCAAGTCGAGAACTCCAAATTCTTCAGCTGAAATCTCAGATTTCATTTTGGTGGGAACATAATATTACACAGAAAATCGTGTACACATCGATTTTGGCGATTTTTCAAGAGTGAGTTTAAAGTTTTTGACAGATAATGTGTACACTATCAGTCAAATTTATTCACACTTGCTTTGGCCGTGAAGTGTCAGTGTGTACACCGAAAATCATTCACGCTTGTGGAGCTCGGCCCGCCTGGAGAATATTATAGAACTTCGAAAATGATTTCGGAAAATCTTCTTGGAGGCCCCGTACGCAGATCTCTTAAAAGCTTCAAATTCTATACGATCCATAAGAAGTTTTAACGAGCGCTATTCGAAGTCTTAGTGAAATTATGGTTTTGACAGATAGCTTCAGAAATGTTTCTATAAATGTAAACACGCAAGTGTAATAGAAAGTCTTATAATAGCTATTAGAAGCCGACAATACAGCTCTTACAGAGGTTGTAGGAAAATGGGGGAAAAATATAATTCTTTTTACTTTCAATTTCTTTTGAGTGATTTTTACCGCATTTAATGTTTGTTAAACCTGAATTATTTGTTAATTAATGAATTGGAAATAATTATAAAACACAAAGATTTGTCTTACCCGTCTAGGAATCGAACACGGAACTCCTGCGTAAGAGTCCATCACTCTACCCACTCAGCCATCTTAGATATAAAATGGAAGATGCAAAAACTTAATCAGTAGTATTTTCCAGTCCTACATGCTAGCTCCACTAGACATGAACGATGTCCAACATCCAAACCACAATCCAATCAGCAAACTGATTTGTATGGATATGTCACTGCACGGACATGGATTTTTGAGACTCCATTGTTTTTTTTTAAACATGTTCATAATCTAACCATGGCTCATGCCCAGTGGAGCCACCATGTTAATAACAAATTTGTAACCCATTGACACAAAGAAACAAGATGTACAAGATTTTTTTTTTCAAATCGCTTGTTTATTATTGAAATTAAAATCTGAAGAGCTGAGTGGTTGTTTTTAAATTCAATCGCCCATTACCTGAGGTTAGGTCTAAGCTTTTGATTTTTTCATCTTCGTCATCGCTTTCTTGAAAACATTGATCATTAAACTCGTGTGTGTTATCCCTCATAAAAGTTTCACCTCTCATGCTGGTAGTGGGGTTCATATCTAAGTACAGAATAAATATTTATATTTAAAAGAAAATTATAAACAGAGAAACAATGAAACACACTTAAATCTTCTGGCTCTGGAGATATCGATGAAAGACTTATTAAATCTGAACTTTCTTGCCGTCACGTCGTTGTCTTTCATTTGCATTCTTTTGAAGATCTAAGTTACGAGCTCTCTGGAGTATTAAGAAACGTCTCACCGCAAGAGATCTATAATAATTTCCCGACTTTTAAATTTTTCCACGAAGTAGACATATTCACGCAAAAAAAATTTCACAAGCAATTTATTCAATAAACGAAAATTTATCAATGACTTCATTAAAATGACTGACATTTTCTATTATGGTTCGTTAATAAAGTCTGAGAAGTCTCTACGAAGTATTCGATAAGGCTTCCAGCAAATTGTAACTGAAACCTTTTAAAGACAAAGTGACAGGAGCTTCAATTAAATTACTCTATACAATCTTTATAAAGTGACAGCTTCATGTTTCTTCGTTAATGTTATTAACAGAGGTCTATCCGAAACAAAGACGCTAGTCTCGTTTAATTTTCTATATCAAGCTTTCAAACGACTTTAAAGAAGCAGTTATTGAAATCATGACTTCTATAAGAAATTTATTTTTGATGAAAGCTTTATAGAAGCTTTATACATATCCAGACTTGCAGCATATCGATATTTCTAAGCTAATAGAAACTGAAATGTTAGTTGGGACTCTAAACCATTCCTGTGTGTGTTGGCAGGAATGGAGGGGACCTACAATTTTTGCCAAGTCGAATGGCTATAGAAGAGAAGCACTGTATTCATGACAGTTCCTCGCAAGAGATAGTACCTCGGAAAAAAAACATTTCTGTTCTTATGTGGCAGTGGCTGGGACTTGAACCCATCTTTGACATGACAGTCTAACGCACTTACCATTAGGCCACGAGGTACAACAAGGATCTCCCAAACCAACGCAAAATATTCGCTGACGGCAGTGTGTATCCCAACTAACATTTCAGCTTCGGTTCGGCCTAACTGAATAAGCTTTCTGATTTCCTAAAGACATTTGTAAAATTTCGTTAAGCATAAAAAGGAGAATATTATAGAACTTCGAAAATGATTTCGGAAAATCTTCTTGGAGGCCCCTTACGCAGATCTTTTAAAAGCTTCAAATTCTATACGATCTATAAGAAGTTTTAACGAGTGCTATTCGAAATCTAAGTGAAATTATGGTTTTGACAGATAGCTTCAGAAATGTTTCTATAAATGTAAACACGCAAGTGTAATAGAAAGTCTTATAATACCTATTAGAAGCCGACAATACAGCTCTTACAGAAGTTGTAGGAAAATGGGGGAAAAAATATAATTCCTTTTACTTTCAATTTCTTTTGAGTGATTTTTACCGCATTTAATGTTTGTTTAACCTGAAACTATTATTTGTTAATTAATGAATTGGAAATAATAATAAAACACAAAGATTTTTCTTACCCGTCTAGGAATCGAACACGGAACTCCTGCTTAAGAGTCCATCACTCTACCCACTCAGCCATCTTAGATATAAAATGGAAGATGCAAAAACTTAATCAGTATTTTCCAGTCTTACATGCTGGCTCCACTAGACATGGACGATGTCCAACATCCAAACCACAATCCAATCAGCAAACTGATTTGTATGGATATGTCACTGCACGGACATGGATTTTTGAGACTCCATTGTTTTTTCTTTTTAACATGTTCATAATCCGACCATGGCTCATGCACAGTGGAGCCACCATGTTAATAACAAATTTGTAACCCGTTCACACGAAGAAACAAGATGTACAAGATTTTTTTTTCAAATCGCTTGTTTATTATTGAAATTAAAATCTGAAGAGCTGAGTGGTTGATTTCAAATTCAATGGCCCATTGCCTGAGGTTAAGTCTAAGCTTTTGATTTTTCAAAATTTCATCTTCGTCATCGCTTTCTTGAAAACATTAATCATTGAACTCGTGTGTGTTATCTCACAAAAAAAAACCTCATAAAAGTTTCGCCTCTCATGCTGGTAGTGGGGTTCATATCTAAGTAGAGTATGAATATTTATATTTAAAATTATAAACAGACAAACAATGAAACACACTTAAATCTTCTGGCTCTGGAGATATTTGATTTATCGATGAAAGATTTATCAAATCTGAACTTTCTTGCCGTCACGTCGCACAGTGGGGCAAAATGGTAATGATATTAATTATTTTGTAAGGTGGGAATATTGTTTTAATGGCTTCTTGTGATTTCATGACGAAAGTAATATATATTCGAAGCTTGTCATACAGTTTTATGTTACGGGGATATGTTTTGAATACCCCTGGGATCACTTATTCAAAGAGTTTTAATGGACATTTTACACTAGCTTACCACATTTAACTTTTTCCTTATCTGGAATCCAATTTTCAATTTTCCGAGGAACTTGAGTGTGCTGAATTCGAATCTAATGTTGAAAAAAATTCCACATATTACGTTTTCAAGATATTCTAATAAGTGCCATAAAAAGCTTGTTGGGTATTTTTACGATATTCTTACTACATAACAAGATATATTTTTTTTTTTCGTTAAACTTGAATTTCGGTTTATGTTACCCTTAAATTGAAACCAAGCTGTAATCTTTTTTTAAGTTACGTTTTTGAGATATTTCAATCAAAATCAAAAAAACAAAACATTTTTGGGTACTTTAAAGGTTATGTTATATTGCGAGATATTTTTGTCCCAAAAACTTGTAATGAAATCTAAAAGTACATAAGATACCCTTCAAAATTCAATCCCCTTAATTCTCTTAATAGATAAATAAATAAACTGTTGCAAATAATAAAATAATACTAAATATTTCGCTTTCGCTTTGCCTGCTCACTACTACTGGTAAAATCATTTGCAGGGCGTCCAACGGACAATGGATATTTTTTAAACGAAACAATTTTAATGAGACAATTTTTAACAGAAGAAAAGAACCGTTTTTTCATTCGGTATGAACGATCCCACTTAATTAAAAAATGGCGTTTGAAGCTTTTCAAAGCTAATTTTAAATTAGCGACGTGACTTTTGCCGCAAAAAGTTTTATTTTTTAAATAAGATTCTACCTCTAATTTTTGGTCAGGATTTTTCTGTTTGCTGGAGAAAAAAATTTCGACTAACTTTTTTCTTGAGCACTGGTAATTTTGGTCATCAGAATCTAAATACAAGTTACAAAATGCAAAATGAAAAATAGTTTTTTTTGTCAATTAAGGGGTAAGATATATGATGGTTTCATTCTTAAATAGGTGTTAATTTGCCTCCGACGTGAATTTTTTCTTATTAATACGAAAACATTGTTTATTGACAATTTAAGTAGGCCAATTATAAAGTGAATATAACTAATAATTAAAACAAGAGAGCCACATACAGTCAAAAATGAGCTGTTAAAGTGTGTCGTAAAGACGTCCCGATACCAATTAATTTGGACCAGTACACAAAAAAAAATATGGGAAAAATGTAAAAACAATTTAACTGTGTAAATATGCTTTAAAAATTGTAAAATATTCACCAAAAAATTTTTTAACTTAAAATATGAACAAAAGTCAGTCAATTTTTCACCCATTAAATCTCTTAATACTCATTTCAAAAATTGAAAAAAAGGATTTGGGGCAAAAGTTAAGCACATATTTTTTTATAATTTTATTAATCAAGTATTCCTTTAACTTTCCCTATTTTCAGACCTGCTTAACTTTTGCCCCAACAGAAGATATTGAGTAAAACGTACCGCGAAGTCTAAACAAAAATGTCTTTTTTTCTTGCCGATTTTTTTATAACAAAGAAATGTTTTTTTTTTATTTTTAAAGTTTAAATATAATCTACATGCCATCAGCTAGGTTTGACATTTTAGATATATTTGATATCACTCTTAATTTCAATAATATGAACAAAAACAAAAGTAAACCTTTTTTAACACTTTTTAAATATTCGATCCGCGCACCTTTAAGTCCAACTTTGATTGCCCGACTAGCCTCCACTAAATGACTTAAACAACAAAAATCACCCTCATCATATCAAATTTACCGTATTGTTTGAGAAACCAAACTTTATTTTCCCGGTGCTTTAGTTTTGCAAGGTGACCTTTTTATCATCACGATGTATGGAGCTGCCCCACTGTGCGTCGTTGTCTTTCATTTGCATTCTTTTGAAGATCTAAGTTACGAGCTCTCTGGAGTATTAAAGAACGTCTCACCGCAAGGGATCTATAACAATCTCCCGACTTTTTAATTTTTTCCACGAAGTAGAGATATTAACGCAACAAAAATTTCACAAACAATTTACTCAATAAATGAAAATTTATCAATGACTTCATTAAAATGACTTTGATAGATTTGAGAATCTTTAGGCTAGACTGACATATTCTATTATGGTTCGATAATAAAGTCTGAGAAGTCTCTGCGAAGTATTCGATAAGCCTTCCAGCAAATTGTAACCGAAACCTTTTAAAGACAAAGTGACAGGAGCTTCAATTAAATTACTCTATACAATCTTTATACAGTGACAGCTTCATGTTTCTTCGTTAATGTTATTAACAGAGGTCTATCCGAAACAAAGACGCTAGTCTCGTTTAATTTTGTATATCAAGCTTTCAAACGACTTTAAAAAAGCAGTTATTGAAATCATGACTTCTATTAGAAATTTATTTTTGATGAAAGCTTTATAGAAGCTTTATACATATCCAGACTTGCAGCATATCGATATTTCTAAGCTAATAGAAACTGAAATGTTAGTTGGGATCCCAACTAACAAAATTGCTTCGCATTTCAGACATTATAGTGTTATTTGTTTCTATAGCGCGCCTATTACCCTCTGACGTGAAGTAAATACCTTATTGGAGTATTACTGCTTCCTTGAATATTTTCTGGTGCAAATTTTATCAGGTTGATAGAAGCGATATACCAATGTTTCTATAATCTCTCTATATTTCTTTTATGAAATGACGACGGAGCTTTTGTTCTATAGTCATCCTGTAAAATTATTATACAATCTCTATGTTAGTTTCTGTTACTTGCTAAGTTCAGGCACAAACCATTTCTGCTGTACTAGTAAAAACACAAACCACTTCTGGTATACTAAAGAGTATAGACACAAACCAGCATTGTGGAGAAAGTGAATACGTTTTTTTTCATCGTAATTATATTCTTCCATGGCCGAGCGGTTAGCGTGGTGGACTTTCAGTGCGAGAGGACCATGGTTCGAATCTCACAGAAACTTTGTAATTTTTATAACTTAAATAATATCTTATAAATTCTAAGATTGTATTTCAGATAAAAACTTTCAAATAAAATATCAGAAAATTAATAAAATAAAATAAAAATATAAATAAATAAATATAAATCAATTGTGAAATATTTTTTTTTTATTTTTCCACCTTCTTCTATAAGACCTCTAAATTGAGTCCAGTAAGTGCTTTCCGAGGCAACTGAATTTAGTCCATAAGGGTCCAATAGGAGCTTAAAAAGTGCGCCCTTTCAATTCTATGGACTATTATATAATGCTTATATGATTGCAAGAGATGATTATGGGAAGTTCCTTTGGATGATTATAGGGGCAAAATTGTTAGTTGGGATATTCTGTATCATTAGCCGCATATTGTATTATCCAAATGATCTGAACTGAATCAGATCCTGATAAATAAAACAAGCGAGATCTTAGTGATAGGAGTGTTATACCCGCTTATCATCCAATATTTGCTGATTAGCGGTTTTGATAATTAACAACTCCTACTATTAAACTGGTATCCGCTCCCTAACGCACGTCCACGTGTTAACTAGCACACGGATAGACAACTTGTCCGCTTGATTACTTTTCTTATTAAAAAAGATATGATATCTTTCCCAGTATTTATCACTTCACCAAATTCACCACTACATCAAATTATGGTGATTTTCTAATACATGTGTCACATGCATGAACTGCCTTACGAAGTATATACTGGTATTAGTAAACGGTGCTATCATACGCGTGCGTATATAAGTTAAGAAGTTATCCGTTCGTTATACCTGGAATCTGGCTAGTTAAAGCTATCCGTACGTTAACACACGTCACAGACTATTATGCATTTGTTAATAAGAATTACTAGTTAACAGATGTATAAACACTAGCAAGTTGTTATCCGCCGTTTATTAATATGGGGGTAAAAGTGTGCTTAACAAGCACATTCACGGATTTTCCAGTCACAATAACCATTGATTAAATATGATTATCAGCAGTTAACAGCCTTTTTCTAGTTTTTTTTTTCAACAAGGATTCGTTGAGCAATAGCAATTTTGAAACACAAACCAATAAGGATAAAAACTAACCCAAAAAACCAAAAAAGAATGAAATATTGAAAGATGACTCACAAAAATGCCAATTCAAAATATTGTTTTGCCTCCAAAATAAAAAAAACAAACGGCTGAAATATATTTGTTTTTTATAGTACAGAACGACGCAAAAAGTTTAATGCATTTTTCACTATCGTTTTTGTTATGAATTTATTTTACAAATTTCTTCAAACCAATAAACGAGAATGATCTCCAGTAGTTGAAATGAATTTGACATTTAAAGTCCTGGCCCAACAAAATATGATAAATATGATCCAATTTCTTGCCATCAATATAATTCACTGAGAAAAAAGGTAGTGACGGTCAAATTTTGTTTGTAACGTTTTGAAAAGTAGGTACAGTGCTTAAATCAACATTATTCAACCAAGTTCATTTGGACGCCAACCGGTTGAATTATGAAGCCATACAAATTGAGCTACTCTCCATTCATCAAAGACTCAAACCATATTGCTTTTTCTCCAATTCATCTCTCTTCACAAATTGAATTAAAAATGGCCGATGTGTTGTTGTTTCGTGACCGGGGTACCCAGTGTTTTCTGTTTATTTTGATATTTATGGTGTTTATTTCATCTTCAAATAGTGGTAAGTTTTTAATTATCAATTCATTTTGTTGAATGAAATCAAAAATTAAGTGAAATTTTGATTGAGAAAGAGTGCAATTGTAATTAAAATATCCAGTGGCCGAAGTATCCCGTTGTGTGAATGCTAGTGTCTTTTTCTTATTCGGCAGATATCTGTCGTCTCCTTTCTTCGGATATACTTCAAATGCAGTGTTGTTTTGTTTTTTTTTTCCACATTTTTTCGTTTTTTTTATTTTTGTTTTGCAAATCGATTAATTGATTTGGGAGGGAAGCGTAATTATATTTGTGGAATATTAATTGGATTGCAGTTTGCAGAAGGAAGTGCAAATCCAAATATGAATGTTAATTATTTTTGTATTTCTTATAGAAATCTAGTTTACTTATTTCTTATTTAGTTCAAGATGTGCATTCGTTTTTCGTTTGATTCCGAATGCAAGTTTCTTGAGTAAAAGTTTTCTCTTTTAGTAGTAGCTAGTCATTCCATTCAAAGTTGATATTTTCTTTTATGTGATTTTAAGTGAATTTTATGTTAAAATTAAGAACAAGTGAATTCATATCAAAATAAAAAAGAATCCTTTCGTTCTGTAATCTGTAACATCAGGTGGAAATTTCTTGTTTTACCAATCCATTTCTGAGATTCTACTATCTCCCGAGAGGTGGCGGATTGAAATCTTTGTTTATGTTTTTCATCTTTTTTTATTTTGTATTCAAAGTCAGGGATGTTATAACTTGCATTTTGAAAAGCAATCTGATTTTGGTAGTTACTTTTTTTTTTGATTCTTTCGTTGCAACAAAAACCGCTCCAAGCAATTTAAAAAAGAATTCCCTACGTTTTGAGCTTACACTAACGTGGACAATTTTAAAATTGTTAAACATTTATATATTTTTCTTTTGCGGCTGTCGCATCAATAACATTTAGTACCTATTCAAAGAATTTTTACTTTCTAAAAATGGATATTAAAATATGTAAGTGTCTTATTTCTGTATATTTTTTCTTACAAATTGTTTTTTTTTTGCTTAAATTTTCTTTGGAAAAAAAAATGTATTGTTTGGAATTCGCTATTTGCGACTTACTAGTGTCGGTATAATTGCCTTTTTAGCTGGTGCTTCAATGGCAGTAATTCCAGGGGGCCAATTCTGGTTCTATGAAAAAGTGAATCGAATAAATTGTTTCACATTCGCTGCCAAGCATTGCTTTCACGTTTTCGATTCTTTTGGCACAAATAAGCGATTCTGGTTCTGTAAATGAAAACTATATTATCGATGCTCGAACCACCATACCATTTCTCTTGAAAACAGCATGATTCTCTCAATTTTCTTGTGTTTTTTTTTTAAGAGAACAGAGAAATGCATGAGATAGGAACACTTTTTTCTTTATGGATTTGACAGAGAAAGAGATATGATTGAATTTGTCATTGTTTGTTCGTTTTCACGCTTTCATTTTGAATATTCACTTCCAAATGACGGCGTGAAAGCAAATTATTCATATAAAAGTTTTTGATGTTTGGTTTCACGTTTTCACAGGACGGGAACCGGAATTAGTGTGAAAGCGTGAAAAGTTTTTCGATTCACTTTTCCACAGACCCAGAATTGGCCCCCTGTTTTGAAAAGAAAATAATAATTGATTGCAAATCGAAGCGCTCGCACGTATTCGATTGTTCTCCTGGGGCCGATTCTGGTGCTGTGAAAAAGTGAAACGAAAAACTTCTCACTCTTTCACCCTAATACCGATTTCCGTTCAGTGAAAATGTGAAACAAAACATCGAAGATTGTGATATAAATAGTTTTCTCTCACGCCGTCATTTAAAATGAAAGGGTGGATACGAATAAACAAGACAAATTCAATCATATCTCTTTCTCTGTCAAATTCATTGAGAAAAAAAATGAGAGAATAGTGCAGTTTTCAGGAGAAATGGTAAGGCGGTTCGAGCATCGATAACATAGTTTTCATTTACAGAAACAGGGGGCCAATCCTGGTTCTGTGAAAAAGTGAATCGAATAAATCGTATTCACATCAGCGTTGCCGGAACAAATTTTTTGAAAGTGCCATTGCCAATAACAGAAAGTGCCATTTTGGGCCCCTGGGTGCCACCAACGGAATAAGTAAAAAAATCTTTTCACTTATTGTCGTTTTTCATTTTTGAAAAAATTTGATCTTGCGAAAAGATTAACACTTCTGTTTTTTTTTTCATGTTTTATTCAAAAAAGGGAGATCTCAAGACGAAAGGTGCTATCTTCCTAGTTTGAGAGATTTGGCTTGTTTTCACCCTTACATGCGTTATTTCTCCTGTCAAACGTCAAATCGAGATTTGACAGTTTGTTTGTTTTGGAATATTTGTTCCGATAACAATGTGTGTATGTGCAACTTGTGTAAATCGTCTATTAATTGATAATACTCAAAATTATGCCCAGATGTTTCATTCAAAAGTCTGATACTGGATTTTAAGATCAAATCTTACAGATTTCAATGAAATATGGTATTAATTTAAAAGAGAAAATATTTTGACAGATGACAATGTGTTGCTTTGTGGGCTGCGTTCTAAGTTATTAAAAATTATTGCTGTAGCACCTATATGGAACTAAATATTTTAAGTATGCAAGTGTTGCTTAGAAACATGCTAAGAAATATTTTTAGCTAGAAACTTTTTATTTTAATACATACCAACCACAAAGTGCCATATGAAGTCTTAGAGTGAATGGAAAAGTGCCATAAGTGCACGATCGTGCCACATCGGCAACGCTGATTCACATTCGCTGCCAAGCATTGTCTTCACTTTTTCGATTCATTTGTCACAAATAAGCGATTCTGGTTCTGTGACTGAAAACTATATTACCGATGCTAGAAACCACCTTACCATTTCTCTTGAAAACAGTATGATTCTCTGAATTTTCTTGTGTTTTTTAAGAGAACAGAGAAATGCGTGAGATACTAACACTTTTTTTTTATGATATATGATTGAATCTGTCATTGTTTGTTCGTAGTCACGCTTTCATTTTGGATATTCAATTCACTTCCAAATGACGGTGTGATAGCAAATTATTCATATGAAAGTTTTTGATGTTTGGTTTCACATTTTCACATGGGGGCTGTTTCTGGCTCTGTGAAAACGTGAAACGAAGAACTTCTCACGATAAATAATTTTCTTTCACGCCGTCATTTAGAAGTGAATTTACAAAATGAATGGGTGAATATGAAAAAATTACTACTAAATTCAGCCATATCTCTTTCTCTGTCCAATCCATAAAGAAAAACAAGGAATGGAAAAATGGAAAGATGGGTCGTGCATCGATAATATAGTTTATCTTTCATTTACATTCACGGAACCAGGGACAAGAGTGAGTTTAAAATTTTGACAAATAAAGTACACTATCAGCCAAATTTATTCACACTTGCTTTGGGCGTGAATAGATTCGGAAAATCATTCACGCTTACGGAATTGGGCCCCTGAATCGCTTTTTTTCCAGAAAATGAATCGAACAATTGAAAGCAATGCTTGACAGCAAATGTGAAGCGATTTATTTTATTCACTTTTTCACAGAACCAAAATCGGCCCCTGGATGGTCACCGTCGTAAACGTCGGAAAGTTAAAAAACTAAGAGCTGGCAGAAAATTTTGTGGGTGAACGCTTAACTAAAATATGAGTATGAGGGTTTGTAGGTACATGCATCTTGATATAGAATCATTGTATATAAATTCTATAGTATTCTCATGAAGAAAAAAAGCTCGTGGCCATCTATGCGTCCAAATGTAATACTAATTTTTGTTAAGGGATCTGGGTAAGGCGATCACAGCGAACCTATCGTGTTTCATGAGAATACTATAGATTGGATATACAATGATAGAATATCAAAGTCTGGCAGGATTTTTTGGGCGCCCGTAGAGGGGACGAGGGATTGAAAAAAGCGGTTTTTCCATTTGTTGTGTCTTGGGTACAATCACTTCATTTCATTTTTTAAAAATTGGAAATGATGCTCTGTCATTTTCCCTAAGTCCAAACACATTATTTTTAATGATCCAATTAATAATACTCAAGATATAACCATTTTAAGCACACCATATCGAGAGAAATTTGGAGATTTGAAAAAAATTAAATAATTAAAAAGAAAGTTTGTGGACAAAGGAAAAATGACCGATTGTGATTGTACCCTTGAAACAACAAATGGGAAAACCGCTATTTTCAATCTCTCGTCCCCACTACGGGTGCCAAAAAAATCCTGCCAGACTTTTATTTTCAATATCAAGATGCATGCACCTACAAACCCTCATACTCAGATTTTGGTTATGCGTTCACCCACAAAATTTGCTACCGGCTCTTAGTTGTTATTACTTTGCATGAATACTTACTTTAATAGTTGCGTTTTATTATCTCGGGTGTGGGTCGAGGTTAGTCGGTATTTACATGAAACTATTTTTCCACAGACGATGTTCATAGGTGAAGGGAGTATAAAGGGAAGGGTAAGGACCAAATCGTCCGTTCCTGGCAAACACGATTTTTCCAGTATGTTTGCGTTCTCTTTCATACTTTTTCCAGATTCAATTGTGTTCAGTGTTGACCAGCTTTGCCACTTATCGCAAATTTTTTTAAGTAGATAACAAAAATAAAATACAGTAGGTAAATTTTTTTTTTTGGCAGTTTTCAAATTTGTATTTGTATTTTCGAAAAAGAAATTAATAATAACAGATAATTGATTGAAATCGATCTGCAACTGCGATTAAAGGAGAATGGGCAAATTGGTCCAAATATCCACCACGAACGAGACCTATGTAGTTGGATTGCCTGCTATATAAGGAGTAATTTGTACTATGGCGGCCAATAAAAATACAATGGGAGTAAAAAGTTACAATAAAAAATAATAAAAATAAGTGTGCACTTATGTGCGCGCATTGGAAGTTATACTTCTCCACCTCAATGCATCTATCTCCCCACACGTCCATATAATGTCTATTATTCATATGACCATGTATCAAAATATCTAAGCCTCCTTTAACCTTCGAATTCATGCGTTCTTTTGTTTATTGAATTCGAAAATGGGTAATACTGTGATATTAGAATATATCAATTAAAATTAGTTCTACGAAGAATTTTTTCTCAGTACGTTTACATATACTTTATATTTGGCCGTAACTTAACTCCCATTGTTTTTTTCTTAAGCGCCACAGTAAAAATTACTCCATATGAATCCGACTATTCAACGTAATAGATCTCGTTCTTGGTGAAAATTTGGACCCATCCCCATACATTTTTGCCCATTCTCCTTTGTTTAGGTAATTCCAAATTCAAATATCAACTAATAGTCCGGAAACCAACCGTAAGATTACCTATCTCATCGCGGCCACGCAAAAATTGGATGCCAACTGATAGCTAAAGTGCAAAAATTTACAAAACTTCTGGTCGGACAAGCTTTATCTGGTCGCAATGGTTCGAAAATGCATTTTTCAGGTTGCATTTTCCACTAAATGTACCTATAATATCAGCAGCTGATATAAATGTGGTATCAAATGAATGGTAAGACTGTTCTCTACACGATACCAATGGTCAAACAGACTTTTTTGTTGGCTGTTGCGACGAGTCAGACATTAAACTGAGCTTAATACAAATTGAGTATGACAAAAGCCCTCACTATGTCACTGATGAGTCCAAGTGAGTAAGCCAGACGAAACGCCAAATTGTAGGACTAAATGCCATAAAAATTAGTTGTTTTTTGGGCAATAATTTTAATACATGCAATTAGACCAAGAGCCGACAGCAAATTTTGGGAGTGGAGGTATAACCAAAATCGGAGTATGAGGGATTATAGGTACATGTATCGTGATATGGAATATGAAAGTCTGGCTGATTTTTTTCTCAGCCTTTGGTGGGGATGGGGGTTTAAAACCCGCTTGGTTTCCTCCTTATATGGTAGGGTCATTAACACTTCAATTCACTTTTAAAAGATAGGGTATGATGCTCTGTCATTTTCCCTAGGTCTGAAGACTTATATCTTGGTGATCCGATAAATAGGACCCATGATTTAACCTTTTTAAGCAAACCTTATTGGCGTTTTTTGTGGAGACTTTATTTGTTGATTTTCTGTTTTGCTGAAAATCTCCAAAAAAGGGATGATAAGGTTCACGTAAAATGGTTATATTTTGAGTTCTGTTAATCGGACCGATAGGATTGTGGTGTTTATGCTTAGAACAAATGACTGGGAATCATATACGATTTTTTTTAAATGAATTAAATGGTTTATAGCCCTGAAAATAAATCAGGGGATCTAGCTCTTTTTAACCCCCCACCCCTCCCAAAGGCTGAAAACAAAACCTGCCAGACTTTGGTATTTGATATCACGATACATGAACCTACAATCACTCATACTCCGATTTTGGTTATACCTCCACTCCCAAAATTTGCTGTCGGCTCTTAGACTAAATGTGAGAACCTCTTTTTAAGAGGATAGGTGAAAGATAGTGTTTAATTTCGCATTGCAGATAGATAGCAACAGTGCTAGAAGCTGAGATTCATTGAAATTTTAGTGCTATTTCATATATCATATATCAACTTATTACTCATTATTAATTTACAATCTGTCCAACTGTCAAACTGAGAAATTGAACAAAAAAAAAAAAAAAAAAACTCCGTTTCTTTTACACATTTTTTCGTGAACTACACTTTGAGGTGGAAACAACACAATGCTATGATGATGGTTCACCGCACGTTCGTATATCAACATTACAAAACTACCGCAAACTTGATTGTTATCGAATAAAATACCTAATTCACGGTAGCTGCTCGCTCTATCATTCTTGTCTACGCATTTAGCTCCTGTTTTTTTTTATTTGTTGTGTTGCCTTTTGCTTTTGCCCAGCGACTATCTATCACTGTAGAGCAAAATAAAGTGGTTATTCCCTTGCATCAAGAAGTTATTTTATTATTCAATAACATCCTTTGGCAAACAACCTTGCAATGGTAGTTACTTTAGTTACTGTCATTGTACCAAAGAATCACATCACGCACTACTTTGAAATGAAATACTTAAGTCAGTTAAAAAGCCACTACTTATGATAGATGCTTCGCATATTAATTAAACAGCTCCTTAGTTTATCGAATTGCATCGTTTGAATAAATAGAAATTAAGACCGATACAAAAATAAAGAAATCGATGAGTTTTTGTGCAGGGCTAGGGAATAATAATAATACTAATAATAGAGCTTGGAATAGTAATTGCAACATTTCGTGTAGGATTGGTCTTATTTTATCGTGCTTTTCTACACAAAAATTGAAGAAAAAAAGTATATATGTGTACATACATATGTATATGTTGTGTATATATTTTCATTAAAAATAAATGATCGGATTCCATAATGCAGTACGATTTCAAGCTGAACATTAATTTAGTGATACCTAACGTTTTGAATTTAACCTGTAACGCTAATACTGCGTGAATAAAATTTACCTTTGAATCACAAATAGATTTGATACATCACAAATGCATGCCAGTATTGCAATTCATTGAAAACAAAAATTATTTGTCTATGAAGACATATAGGAATTCAGACAATTATTCCTAAATCGCTATGTTTAACCGTTTACAACAAAAAATCTTACTACCTACGTCCAACAATTGATTACTTTTGCATGACAAGCGGCACTATCTGAAAAGTAGTTTCTATACTTTATCTGGTATAGACTGGTCTAACACAAATCTGTTAAATTATTGATGGATCGTAAGTTTTGCAATCAAATGTTGGTATACTAAATCCTTAGCTTTTCGTATCTAAGTATTCCTTCTCCATAATTATTTCAATTTGTATTTTGTAATGCAAAAATGGATTAAAATTGATAAAAACCATGCCATACTACTGTTCGGTAAATCTCTTCGAAACGAGGGACCTTCTTTTGATGAAGTTATTGTTCGCTGTATATTTTCGAAGAAATGCTGATTTCAGTGTTTCCATAATTTTATCGTTGACACATCAACCTCCAAAATTAATCAGTTAGAGAATTCCAGCAGAATCGAAGAGGGAAGAAATGAACTGTGGACAGTTAAGAAAAAAAGATTTTGTCAGATAAGCTTAATGAGACAGTGCTGAGTCCTGATGGAATGTTCTGCTCTTGGCATATTGATTTGTTTGCATGTACAAGCGATTTAAGACCTTTTGACGGTACACTTCCTTATTCCCTTTAAATCTTGGCATATTTTCTTATCCTCCCCTATATTCCTAACGCTCACACTGTGTTTAATCATTTTAAGGGTAGTCAAAGCACCTTTAGTGTTCGCTCACAAAAAGAGTATTACTAAAGCCGCACTGCGTATCTGCTTTCCTACCTTCATGAAGGTAGCTGAAAAGGCAGCAATTCCTGTACAATAAGATTTTTAAGACTATCAAAATTACTATGTGCACATGGCCTCCTATTGTTTGCCATTTTTCATTTCATGGAGCCTGTGCTTTAAAATCCAAACTCATAAAGGGGGACCCACAACCACAACACAGAAAATAATCAGTTTCTTCTCATCAAAGTTGAATGTGTTTTAAGAAATGATGAATCAATCATTGGAGTTCAAGCCGAAATTACCACCTCATTGAATAGGTATTTGCTTTTCATCTTCAGACGAGGGACTATGATGGTGGTTATAAGTCTAAATATTAGTCTCTTTTGCTTAAGCAACGAAAAATGTCAAAGGAAAAATGTCTCCGTGTGCCAGATGTGTAACTTTCTGCAACAAACTCGCACCTTGCCCATGCCCATGTTTTCTGCAGCCAAAATCCATCAGAACTACTCAGAATTAATATAATAAGTGTGCTTAACTAATTGAATATATACCTCATTCAAATGTTCTCACAGCAGCTCCGGAAGGCAATTACACTAATCCCATTCATACACATCCGGCTTAAGCCATCACATCAATCATATTGCTTCCATCTGTCAGCGTATTATCTCTCATTAATGTCCGGAAGGAAGAACTATATTTTAGGATTTTCTTTTGTGAGCTGCTTGCTTATACACAGTCAAAATATTTTGCCAAGTCAATAAATTTAAATTCCATAATTGCATGAGAAGATTTACTGATGAAAACTCCCAAAGAGAGAGAGAGCGAGGGGAGAAGGTAGCGGGAGTACAGTCAGCATTTTGTTTTCGCTAACTTTATTATAAATTCTCTTCACGAATGATATAACGAAACGATGATTATCTGAGAATAATTGTATGTGTAGATATGGTGAAGTAACTGTGGAAGAGAAGAGCAGAGAAGATAAAACTTAATATGTGAAAAAAGAAATCAATAAGCACCATAAAATAACTATAAATCATAATTAAGTGTAATTTACTCTCCGAACAAAACTATAACAAATGAATCTAACGATCTTTTTTTACGGCCTTTAATGGCAACGTTATGCGAACGTGAGACTTTTCCACTATAAGAGACTTACAGGAAAAATTGGCAAACAATTTATAATCTCCCGCTGCTTCTTCTATTTCTATATATGACAAACTTCTCCTCACCCTGCATATTTGTTGCGCATATTTTGCTGGGGTGCGTAACTATACGAGCTATTCTATTGTAGGAAAAATATGGGCTTATAGGTATCTACTCGTCGTCCGTCGTTTCTCGGTAATTGGCCTGAGTCCAATTTTCTGAAGCCAATCCTGGGAATATACTCGTCATACGCACCACCATAATGCCGAAGACGAAGAAGTCACCTGACATACATCACCGGGTTGTGTGCGAACACTCTGTCCATCGTGATTTATAGTGCAAATCTAAGCCCATCATGATGGGATGATGATAAATTCAAAGAAGGAACCCATATAGGGCATTCTGCAATCCCAAACGAGACTTACCTATGGTGGTAAGAGAGGAATGAATTGGAATACATTTATGGTTTGGTATTTTGTTTTTGTTGTTGTTTGTGCTGAATTTCGGATTGATGACCGACCAACCATGGTCATAGATACCCAATACCTACTGTCGCTAATCATAATCACTCGAGATTCGAGAAGCTTGAGATACTCTCCCATGAACGATGCTGTTGATTATTATTAAATTGCACACCACATCCTTTAATGGAGAAATCTATTTTCCCATAGAATCAACTATAATAGCGGCACACAGTAGCAACAACTAACTAAAACAACAACAACAAAAAAATTGTTTAAATCTTCACAGCAGTTGGATTGGATAGCGTTTATAGCAGAGAATTGATTATAAACTCGTTTGCTCCTGGATTGGTTGTGTTGTTTTTCCGAAACAAATAAATGTGTACAAACATTTTTCCAAAGGTTTTTCTTGCAATTCCAACAACGGCCGGCGACGAGGAGAATATTAAAACAGCCATACTGGGCTGGGGTGGTGTTGACAAAAAAAAATCAAGTCGGTACTGCCTATGGACGACAACAGAAGACATCTAAACAAAATGCAGAGACCTGAGAGTATCCACAATACTATTATGACCATATTCCATAACGAAAGAGAAAAGATTTTTGCGGTGTGGTACCCGCCGCCATCTCGTAGCCAGGAAGGGAAACCCATTTCTGTCCATAAGTTTGAGTTAGCCAGCTAACTAGCCAGCTAGTATCGTGCGAGAGTCCTGTTTGGTGCGTAAAGCAAAGAGCTATACATTATATCTACGCAACGGTGCAATTGTAATTACAAAGTTCAAGTATACTCGCACGGTTACATGGTTAAATGAAAACAAACACGCACCGCTGTTGCTGCTGCTGCTGTTGCTGCTGATGGTGGATGATAAAACGGGCAGGCAGAGAAGTAGAGTGGGACACAAGAGGAACAAGAGATCTAGGCGTCTATGATGGGACTGGATCTTATTGAAATGCAAGCAACGACATTGGTCGTTTCCAGAATTACTAATTGAATCGACGCGTTCTTGTGTCGTCGACAATTATTTACATGTTGGGGTAATGTGAGTCTTATTTGTCTTTTTTTCTTTCTTTACTTTTTTTTTTGATTTTATTATTATTATTATTTTTCATCTCTTTGGGTTGTTGTGTGTTTTGTTTTCTTTTTATTTACAGAAATCTACGTTTTATTATGAAATGCCTTATGTGATTTTTTCCAAAGAAATGTTGACAAATTCTATTAGAATGACACGGAGAAGAGGAATTAGTTTGTGTAAATGTATTGTTTTAGCATTGGAATTCAAACATTTTGAATTTAATAAGAAAATTTAACAGAAAAGTCATAAATTATTAATAGAAAAAAACTATACGAGTACAACGTGTGAAATTCCTATAAACTTATCGAGACAAAATTTCGTGTATCTCTTTTGTTTGCCCTCTCTCGGTTGTTTTGTAAATATAAAACCTTTTTATTCATCTCAGAATATCTCGTACGATGTAAAGAATGTTGCTGTTTTACAACAATTTCAAATTGCAAGTAGTTAACTGTCTGATTCTATTCAGCACTTACACAAGTCAACGATCTGTGACCTAACTCAGGCAATTGCGTATCAACGATCTAATAGCAGAAGAGCTACAGAATATGAGGTAATCAGGACTCAGCGATATTGTGACGACTGGAAGTGGACAATCAACCATAAATCAAGGCTCTGTTTCGTGGAGCCTCAAGGGATACGAGAAAGAACTTGCTTAAGCTAGCTATCGTAAGCGAACATAAACATCTGCTGGCGAGTTAAATTGTAGTAAAGTACGTTGGCATGTGGTTGGATCAGTATGCGTATTTCGACAGACATATTTGTAAATGCTGATCTGATCAGGTCTAGAGGAGCTTTTGCCTTGAATAAACGACTTTAAAGCTGCCGAATACATATAGAAGGGTGAAGTTGATTTTCTACATGTCCTCATCCAACCGATGATTGCCTATGGGTGTGGTTCAACGTTGCACAATCTCGAACGGAAAAGATTCGGGTGTTTGAGAGTTAGTGTCTGAGACGCTACTTTGGATTACACAGAACACTAGAGTCGGAGTACCCACAGTATTATTCCAGACAAGTCCTATACAACGGGACCAACATAACAGAATAGATTACTTTTTGGAAAGCTGATTCGGAGTCACATTTCAAGAACGATGTCCTCGACCAGCCTAATTTCTGGAGTCTCTTATCTTAAAAACGAATATTATATATATCCCGCTTGATGCATTCCTCTGTTAAGACAGTCAAGGGCTTATACAGGATAGAATGGCTAATCTACTACTACCAATGACGGCAACCTTACGAGTATTCTTTTCGCAGGCACAAAGATTATATACCTTGTTCTATGTAAGTGTAGTTAAGTACAAAATTTGTTCGTTACAATCCATATCTAGTATTTAAACGGCACATCGAGATTTAACCTAATATGTATAAATTTAACGTGGCCGTGACTTGGAAAAGTGCTACAAAGCAGAAAGTAGACCCCACGCCAATCGATTTCATTTTATTCTTGATCTCCACGTACGATCTTCACAATATGGTTACAGGTTACATATGAAATTCCTTAATAATAAATTCCTCTCTTTCCTATTCGTTATAAAAAGTACCTACACAAAAAGGCCAAGGCGGTAATTCCTTCATTTGAAATTTTTTTTACAATATTAAATGCCAATACGACAACCATCATAGTGCAGGTGTTACCTAGGTATATTTGAAACCACAATCCAAAGTTGGATAAATCAAACAAAACAGTGACAAGTTTGAATACAAATTCAAAAAACACTTGTTTCACATTAAGCCGACACATCATTGTCCCCCGCCCCACAAAAAAAAGATCCACTTTTGTTGCATTTATTTTCGTAAGATCAAAGATCCCATAAAAGTGCGTTGTAGGTATAGTCTCAACTCTAACGATATTCACTCTCAGCCGCACATACCAAAGTTCTCTTCTTGAAAAAAGGCCTAAATGGGTCCGTATAGCAATTAGTATTCCCCGAATAGTAGAATTCCCGAAATGCCTTTAATCCATCATCCGGGAATGTATAGTTGTTGATTTCAATGACAACAATCATCTTGTCAACGGGGCTTGCTGTGCCTTGTGTCCTTTTTCTTTTGGAAATACTTTTCTTTAAACGACACGACGACAGACCGCCTACATTTAAAGATCCTAAAATTATTCAAGAGGAGAAGACCAACAAGAAAAAAAAATAAAGAATCCCCAACCTTTTGCTGGCTGCCGGGAACACACCAAAAAGGTGTCTCAAAACACCTCGGCTGTGAATACGAAATTAAATTTCACTGTTTTTCGTTGGCCACTACTGCAGGGACCATTTTTATTTCGGCCTTCTGTGCGGAAGACCCAGACGAAGAAGAACACGAAGGCCAACAAATTTTCAATTCCAATGTCTTTTATTTTCATTAATTAAAAATTCTTTTGGTGCAATCATCATCACATGAATATCCACGCACTTACGGAAAGGATGACGACAAACCAAAAGACTTACGCATTTTAAAATCATTTATATGTTAACTCTCGAGCCAGGCCATCTCTTGCTTGTTGTGCTAGCTGGGCTTACTTAAAATTCTCTTGTTGTACCAAAATGCATTACTTTAACGATTGTATTCTCTTGGACGAGAGTACGTGTATGGGAGAGAGTGCGAGAGCAGGAGTCATTGTCAAATTAACCCAAACAAGAGATTCTACTTCATGAGATTTGTTCCAGCAATGGGTCGCTCCATTCGTTCGTCCGTTTGTCCATTCGGCTGGCTCAAGTCCAAGAGCTCTACAACAATACGAAGACAACAACGACTATGGCAACGAAAACGTTGGATTTCAAAATGGGAATGTGGAATCTCTGGGATGTCGTTACCATCGCACATTACCACATATAGTCCATCCAAGAAGAAGCAGAAGAAGACCTATGGAATGATGTTGGTCGTAACTTTCAAATGGACGGCCGGCCGGCAATGGACGCCGAGATCATTGCTTGCAGCCGCGTTGAGCTCATAAAAGGTATTTTGTGTTTTTGCGAGAAAAAGAGAATCCCGCATTGGCCATGGAATGCCCGGTCGTCGGTTGGTCGGTCGGTTTGGTTCGGTATGAGACGAAGGCATTCAGGTTCTTGGCATATTTTAAACACGGAATCGTTTGCTCTCTAGAGCAAAAAGACAAAAACTAAACGAAGAATTTTCTTTTTAAGTTTCTCAAGTCGCGCTATTGGATTTGGCTTTGACTCTTAAGGCTCTATAACATCGGGAAGCACTCCAGGAACGTCGAATAAGCACGCAGAGACGTTAGGGCACAAGGGAATTATTTTCCTTGGATGCTACAAAAATGTTGGTTTAGAGTTTGTTGTTTGTGGGTGTGTGTGTGTACCCCAAGGGGAAAGCCACCAACAAGGAGCCACTCCAAAGGTGTTGGGTTTAATATGATTTTGACGCCTTCGAACGGTGAGGCTATACACGAGTGCAAATGGTGGGATATTATTTGTTAGGAAAAGTAATTTGGTGTATGGAAGGTTTATCGGAAAGTTTTATGATTAAGAAAAGATGGGGGCATTATAACGCTTTTTTTTTTAAATCAGTTATTGATTAATATTTAAATAAATGTAAAATGCAAGGAAGTGTGGTAGATCCAAATTTGGTATCTTTTTTGGCATGGAGTGAGTAGTACCGGTGCCATGAGTGGCATATAAGCTGGTTAGATTTCTGGAGATGGAAAAATATTTTGTAGGAAATAAATAAAAGTATCAAATCAAAAATCTTGTGATTGTAAAAAACACACAAAGTCTTGATGGATTTGATAGAAAACTAGTTTTTTTTGTCAACAAGATAATTTTATACTTGAAAGTTTTAGCTTCTGATTACTCCAGGAAAAATAATTAATTAAATCTTGAACCTAAAGTGTTGTTTAACGTTTAAAACATCTGTTTTGATGGAACTATGGAAGCCAGAAATATAGTAAATAGCAATATTTGTATACTCATTCACGGGGGTTGTTAGTTAATCCTGAATTTTTAACAAGGCTTGAATGAATGAATTAATAGGGGATAAGCGCACTGCGACCTAAAGATCTATTGTGCCCTTAACAAGGCTTAGTTTTCTGAATCTTATTTTTTTTTCTCAATGATTGAAAATTATTTTTTTGAATAAAGAATGTAATCTAAATCTGAATCTTTAAAAAACGGGAAATTACGGAAAATGCTAAAATATCGCTTTTACATAATCTTAATAAAACTTAGCATAAAACTAAGCTTAAGCTAAAATATTAATACTAAGCTACATTTGATTAAAACCCCAATTCCAAGCTTAAGTTAGTTTTTTACTCTCAAGAATCAATATCTGAAATACCCCTCTTACTCTTCTTTCTTTGCCGCCTAGAAACAATTTTAAAACAATTAACGAATTAAAGCTATTAACAGTTCCATTAATTTTATACACATTAATATTTAATATACCTTTTAACCTGAAAATGACGTATTTTGGTTCCACGAAGTGCTTATAAATTTAACATTTTTTTTAACATCAAAAAACCCAGAAGCTCGTTATCGTCTCATTAAATATTAAAGTTTTATTTTGAATGCCATCATACCAAGAAGGCGGTAGGTACTTTCAAGTGATATTTTGCTATCAATTTTTTTTGCTAGTAACAATTATTAATATAATAATTTGGTAAAATATTTTGAGTTTGTTTGTAGATTAATAATATTTTGGTGTTTTTTTTTTAATTTAAAACAGTAGGTTGGTCATATTCATTTGAATATATTAAATGCAATTCCAAGTAATACTTATTCCAAGAATATTTTTGATTAATTTTTTTAACAACAAGAGTAAGTTTTTCCAATATTTATCTTATAACTTTATAATTATAGATACAATTTTACAGGCCTGAAGAAGATTGTAATCATTTAATCACACCTGGAATGTGGGACAGTGACTCCATATATTTAAAGGTGATCGGTGCGATTTTTGCTATAAAATACTAGTTTCACTTTAAAATGGCGAAATAGATCAAAAACTGTTTCAAATATGTGTAGAGGACCAAGCCGACTCACCCAACTTTGCTCGCTTCTGGCTTTGTACCAATGGAAGTGATACGAAATGCTACTTCGACTTTGGTTTCAACACTGTAGCTATCAGCTCACTAGAGAAAGCCAATTTGCTTGCAGCACAGTTTGCTATTAATTCTACTCAGCCAGAAAGTGTTATGAATCCTCGTGTACTTTAGAGCGCAAACGATTTTATGAGACGAATCTAATTTTGCACTCATACAGTTGCAAGAGTTCTGAATGATCCCGACATAAAATTCCGTTGGGCCGAATGGTATCATTCCCATTGTTCAGAGAAGGTGTTCAACGCTTGCAAAATTGGGATTAAAAATAAAATACAAAAAAAAATCGCAAAATGTCCAAAAGGTGACATCCTCGGAAAAGTGTTTTCTCAAAACAGCGATCGATGCATTTGAAGTGGGAGCCGTTGATACGACTTATTAGTCCAATTCTTCAAGTCGTGGAAAGAACCCATGTATGCTCACGGAACGCTGTCACCGAGAGTATTGCAAGATTCATGTTCTCAGTGCCTCAATATTCTGGGGTGATCTGATGGATCGCTGGACTCCAGTCTTTCGTTTTGTCACACTCGCGGTTTGTCTAAACACAGTGATCCATCTAGCAATTTCCGGTCCGGAAAAGGGCCAAACGAGACCACTCTGAAGCGATTTCGGAAGGCGCGCTGGGCTGCGAACATCCATTCAAAAGTATGGGCCTCGAAGGCAAACGTATGCTCCTTATTGGCAATTGTCCTAGAAAAAAAATAATTACATCGGATGCATCCCAATATCGGTGTTATTGTGAATATCAATTGCATTGAACCGACTAGAAATTTTACTAGCCCTTGTACAACAACATCCTACTAACTTGTGTGGGCTTAAGTAAGATCGCTAAGTAAAATTTGATGAAGTCATTCTTTTAGTAATATCATCTTCATTTTATTTTTGACTTATAACTCAAGTGCAATTTATTTTATTATTATAACTTAATTTGAAAGTTGCAAATTAATTTTTTATAATTTTACCAATTATAAGCCTGCGCACATGCTTATATTACTTAACTCATTAAGCACAAAACATCAGCCAATAAAAAGCTCAACTGCTGGTGGAATATTCCTCGTATAGCTACTCTATGTACTACAATTATTATTAATAGAGTGCATTAGTAATTATGAGATCCATGCAAATTTACTTCCAATAACTATTTACAAGAAAATTCATTCGGCCAGAACATATAGCTGCTCTTTGATTTTAACGCTAATGAGTTTGAACCCATTAGCCTAGAGCTCTATACATATGTATGTATGTATACATAACTTTGTAGATAGAGGTGCACAAGTTTTTCTTCTTATCCGACTTGGGCGATTTGTGTTAACACTTCTCTGACTGAGCGAGTGCAAAAGCAACACACAATTTGGCGCTGACGACAACTGTAAATTGGCACAAAAAAGAAAAAAAAAATGACAGAATGGAGAAATAGAAAAATGTAAACCTGATGGTTGTTGACAGAAAAATATCGTATTTTAAATTAATGACTTTTGATAAGTTCATTTGGTTTAGGATGTATATATTAAGTTTGTGTTATATGATATTCGAAAATGTTTTGAATGAGTTTAAAAAATATTAAAAGAAAAAGTACAAGAATTAAAAAATACACTTGGAGAATCAGTTAGATTTTTAGAAATCGTATAGTTCGAAATAATTGACATGCATTTTTTGCAACCAAACGGTATCAGTGGTTGTGGTTGCGTCCACAAAAACCTCAGTTAAGTCATTTTAATGTTTTCTTAAGGTGAATTTCCCGCCAAAAGAACATGTGTAGTGTATATTCAAGAATGATAAATGATGATATAGCAAAATATAAACCTCTGCAATATAATTCAAAAATGGCAGTAAAAGTCAAGATCTATTATCGCTACGCTATTAACAGAAGCTGAGCTAATACCTTTCATAAAAGAACTTTCAAAATTCTCTCTTAAATAGAAGCTATCAAAGGCAATGTTTCGGCTTGATAAGATCATCATTATACATATATGTTTCTTACAGCGACCATTAAATCATTTAGAAGGAGAAAAACATAAAATTAATTCATAATCTAAAATTTTTTTAATGGATACCCACAACCAATTAAAACCACACAAGAAAACAAAACAAAAAGTAATCAAAACCAGAACTTTAAATCGTTAAAAGAGATCATCAATATTCTGTCACGGTTGATGTCTGATCATAAAAAAAGCAACAAGGTTAATAAAACATTTATTTTAAACAACGTAATTACTAATTTTATGGCACCTTTTACCAATCAACACCTTACTCTTAATGGCAGACCCCATATGCTAATAGGATTTTCTCTATAAATGGTACTTTTTGCCGTACACTATTCAAAGTGTATGTCATAAAATAGTCATTTCCTGCGTAAAAGAGTATGATTTTTTTTTTTGTTGATATTATAATTTATTATTAATTTCCATTTAAATCGCACATCGGTGATCGTCCCGTTCCGTCACTTCTTACATTTTATTCTTTTACTTCCATGATTTGTTTTTTTTTTGTTTTTTGACTTTTCACACCTGATTTTGTCTTGCTAAGGGGCAAGTAATAAAGTCATACAAAAATTTTATTTCAAGATTTAATAAAAATTAAAAATGACAAAACGATACCCACCTGGAAAAACAATAGATATAATTTTTAACGAGGCCATAGTATGTTTTACATTAGTGCTAACAAGGGTGTAGCAAGGGGAGACTCTCTAGGACCTTGCCTCGAGAGACAAAAAAAAGATAAAAGTTGTCCTATTTGGGATTTGATTCTGAGATCTTTGTATACGGGGTATTTTTGATGGGAAGCCAAAACTATCCCAAGAAGTTCTTACTAGCAAGAACTCTCGAGTAATTGACAAGTTTTCCTCCAGTAAATTTCCCCTACGGAAATGTTCATCCCAGGGCCTTGATTTTTTTTTTTGACAAAAACTTGCCATTTTTCAAGGCGGAAGATAAAGGTGATAAACCCATACAAAAAATCACTACTAAGTCCATAGGCCATTATCGGTCATGCATGTTTAAGAGCAAGTTTGTACGACCTTGTTTCTAGATAATTTTATTTTTATCAAACCTGGAACATGTGCCCCATGTTATGCGTATGCGTGCGCATTGTGCACTTCCATCCTGAAGAAAATATGATGTGCAAGAAGTAGCAAACTGATTGACTGATGTCTGAGAAGACGGAGATAAGGAGAAAAGATGGTAATATATGTTTTCTTCTTTTTTTTTTTTACTTTGGTTTACACCAGAAATAAGAATTATTACTCTGAAGGCGCCAAAAGTCTGCGCAAATCTGTCAAAAATCCAATGAACATTTTAAAATAAATGATGAGGAGCCCTTGAGATGATGTTGGTTGGTAGGTTGCATTGTGGAAGTTGTTCTGAACTCGAAATAAAGAAAAGAAAAAATTTTGAACTGAAGGTAACACAATGATGGCCATTGCCAGAAGAGCTAGGGTCTGGGGGCCAAACGGGCATAATTTAACTGATTTATCGTTGGTTATATTGTTGTGTAGGTATGTGTGTTTGGTTTTTGTAGTTCCCTTTTCTGTTGCAGCATGCATAGTGCATTGTATATTTTTTATTTTTATTTTTGGATCATCAAAAATACATTTTTTTAACGAAGAAAGATAAAAAGTTATAACGAAACACAAAAGCGCTAGAGGGCGCGTGTGAGAAGAATAATCATTACAAATGATTGATATCATCTCTAAAAAGAGACGAAAGTTTCTTCTGCTTAATAATTTTTGTTTTATTGTTTTTTTTTTTTTTTGATGGGCGAAACACAGTAGTAAAGGGGCAACAAATTGTTGTAAATACCAATTTACGTGTCAGTTTGGTTATAATTTTATTTCGTCCAATCAAATATTCACTTTTTTTTTTTTTTTTTTAATGGAATATCTTTAAAAATTGATAGGTGGATATATAGGCTGCGTGATGTTTGTAGCTATAAAAGATGATTATATTGTTTTGGGTTTGGTTTTAGTGTCGAATTGTTGACATTAATTTAAAATCAAAAAGTTATTTTTTATTTATGGAAATATCGAATCTATTGAGGAAATTCGAAAATACACTACGGTGGATTTGAAAAAAATACTTTAAATTCAATTATGCCAAAATGTTTAAATAGACTTGATTGGATTATGATTCGAGTAGAATCCCCGTGAGTAAAATGTTGTGTATTTTGTATTTGATATGATTGGCTTTAGCGAAAATGTGTTTCTGTGAGAAAGTTGTAAGCAAAAAAATTATCTTTTATTTTGTACTGGATGCGGTACGGTAACATAACTACACTTTTTCTAAATGCTCGTCATTTAGGGCCTGAATTGCGTTTTACGATTCGATTAAACAATTGTCGTTTTGACTAAAACCTTCTTTATTCACAACTACGAGTGCAGTGAAATTCATATACATATATAGAGAGAGAGCAATAGTCGAAACGACAGAAAATGAATAAAATCCGTTTTACCGCACTGTTTTTGAATGAAACTACTAGAAGTTATTTTTTCCCTTAAAATTTTGCAAAGATTTCTGCAATCTTCTTCAAAATTCAGTTTTAATTTTTGGAATATCCTTTTCATTCTCGAAATATCTTGTTAGATGTTAGACAAGGGATGAAATTTAGCTTGATAATAAAAAGTAAGTTTCCGAAAAGTGGCAACACTGGCATTTTACCGGAAGGTGCGTCTACTCAAAATCTTACCTTTAAGACCGTTATTTTCCCAACATGCGTTTGGAGCCTGGAGGCGTTTCCGTAAGTTTTTTCATGTTCCAAATAGTAAGAATTACAAACAAAAATTTGGAGTCCCACCCTTTGACATACAAAAAAAGTATGCTCCCAATAAGTGGCAGCATTGACATTTTAACCGAAGGTGCGTCTTCTCACCACTTTTTTTTACATCAATTGTTTTTTCCCACATGCACTTGGCTTCTAGAGGTGTTTCCGCAACTTTTTTCATGTTCAAAATATTGAAAATTATCAAAAAGTGGAGGTGCCATCCTTTGTCATCAAAAAAGTATGTTCCCGAAAAGTGGCAACACTGATATTTTATCCGAAGATATGTTTACGGCATTTTCCCAATTTTTTCATGTTCAAAATTTTAAAAACAATACAAAAAAGTGGAGGTTCTACCCTTTGACATACAAACAAAATTGTTCCTGAAAAGTGGCAACACTGAAATTTTACCCGAAGGTAACCCCTATCTTTTAAAAAATCAGTCGTTATTTTTATGTATATTTTCCAAGTATTTTAGGAGTTTTTTCTATTTTAACATTTGCGCCATATTGGGCGCCATTTTTGAAAATGGCGTCTAGGCGACAGGATTACAACAACGACTCCCAAGCTTTATTATTATAAGCATGTCAAAAATAATTACAAATGTAAAAATAAGGTCCACTTACAAAAAGCGCAGGGATTTCATTTTCCTGACTGCACAGATTGGGCGCCATTTTTCAAAACAACGACGTCCAAGGGACAGGATTACAAAATCGACTCCTAAGCTTAATTTCATCCTTTGAATTCCATTAAAAAAGGTCCCCCAAAAAGTGTACTGGATTCGGTTTACTGACCGGACTAAATATGGCCATTTTCGAAAACGTCGAATCAAAGTCAAATTGACCGGAAAATGAACGTTGCAGTCGCAGCCGTCAAATATTCATCCGTCCTGCCTGCACAAAATGCTTTTTGCTAAACTCCAAATAATTTTGTTTGTTGTTACTAGCGAATTTGACGTTTTCGAACATGAGTTGAAACAAATAATGCTGAAAAGTGTGCGTCAAAAATTCACCTATTGTTAGAAAGTGTGTGTACAATCTCTTGTTTAGGTTAAGTTTGCAATTGCAATTAAAAACTGACACAAAATTACAAGAAAAATCATGTAAGCTTATCTATGTTGTTTGAGGTTAAGAGGGACGACACATTTTTCATTTCTTTTTGTTGCAACCTCGAATATTTTATTGCACATCCGGTAATGTTTTCGAACATGTGTCTTTAGTTTACAGCATACTCGAACATAGGAAATGTTGCAGTAAGCATTTAAAAATATTTTGCACAAGCATTTTTGACGTAGATTATGTATTCGAAAGCGGCCTATATGTTAAAAACATGCCGTTTTCGAAAACGTCAAATCAAAGTCAATTTTATCGTCAAATGATCGTCATTTTTTGACGCAGATTGCAGTCGTCATATGCAATCGTCCTGCTTGCACAAAATCGGTTTGATCTACGTCATTCAATATACTCGCAAACGCATTTGATGTTTACGAACACGCTCTCTGGTTTCTCAATTTTTTTATCGTCAACTCGATTTTTTTACTGCACAGCTGCCCGCAGATGATGTTTTCGAACATGTGACCTTAGCAGTTTGACTTAAGTCGTTGCAAATTTAGTTGAAAAAAACTACCTCCCATTTGGAAGTTGCTGTCCTGCATACAATGAAGCATTGTATTTCCCTTTCACAATAGTTTCATGTTTTATTTCGGACTGCTCTAGTAATCAATTAAATTTAACTAAAACTATAAACCACCATGAAAATGACCGCTTCCGTCACCCGAAGTCCTTCGACCCAAAAGCATCTAAGCTATAAGTCGTGGTTGACTTAAATTGTAAATAAATTATTCTTGAAGTGTTTTACCTGAAATGTACATTTTGTGATAAACGACAAGCAATAAAACAACAACACCTGTTAAATCTAATTCATATATTGTTGATGTTTTGTTTAACATGTAGATCTGTATCCACAAAAACTAAAAATCATTTATTATGTTTTTTTAAACTGTGTTTTAGATTTATATAGGAGACTTTCACTCCTTGCTAAGCTCAAGACAAGAGTTTGGTCTAACTTAACTAATTAATCGTGATGTTGTCCAGGGAAACACCAATTTATCTTAGTGCTATACATTTTGTTTTAATTTTTTTTCTGTTAAATTTTAAGGAAAAAAGCGCAATTAATTATAAACCATGAACACAAAATTTCATGTATAATTCTTTCACATGATCGCTCTCTTGAACGCGCTACCATTTTTTTTTTATTCACACTGATCCTGCATCAATGACTCCTAACACACAACCACCGACCGACGATGTCGTCATCGTAACTGAAACAAAAAACAAACAGCACTAAAGTTCGATCACCAGGTCGTCTGGTGTTGGTTGGTCGGTTGGTTGGTGCTATAAGTTGATCGATTTGATAGATATCACAATTCCAGGTAAATACCAATTGCTTTCGAATTCAGCTATAAATCATTGGGCAGAAATGCAAATTTATTGCACTTGGCCAGAGCATTTTACTCGGCAAATTAGCCATGATCCGTGCGTGCTTATGCCGGCTTTGATTAGTGCACTTTAGCTTGTCTTAATTTTTTCTCTACTTCATTGACAGAATGAGCCACAAACAAGTAACGCAAAAAAATAAAAATAAAAAAAACAAAAATTGATACTCCACTGGCAAATAAATTTGTCCGAGGCGTGTCTTGGGCGCGTGAATAATCTGTAGATCATCACTTTGATATGAGAATTGCCTTATTGCTATAACAGCTGTGTGTATACGGCCGGCGTGGTTTTGT
The DNA here is from genome assembly GCA_963921185.1 of Dasysyrphus tricinctus. NCBI lineage: Eukaryota > Metazoa > Arthropoda > Insecta > Diptera > Syrphidae > Dasysyrphus > Dasysyrphus tricinctus. The sequence continues at coordinate 239,449,617 of OY992531.1, read as the reverse complement.
GGGGTGTAGCGTATCCACCATGAAGGAAGCAGCCTCAAGTTGTGTCTCTGATGTAAAGCCAGCAATAAATGTTGATTAATTTGTTCCAAGTTGAAGCTAGTAGCACGATTATTGTGTCGTTGACGATGCTTGTACATCGTTTCATTGGGATAGTTTTATTTTTTTATTTTTTTAGTTTCTTACTTGCAATCCTAGCTGTTATAGGGTAAATAAAGTTAGTTTGCCAATATTAATTTATTTAAATAATTTATTAAGTATCAAAAGTTTGATCACTTGGCAAGCAGAAAGTAAGACTTTTGATTACAACTTTTCTATTTATGAAAAATAACTCAACGAAATTTTTAACTAAATAATTTGTTTACTGACAAAACCCCCAACTAGAAAAAGGGCAAGTTTTTGCTTAGTTCAAACAAGGCTTTGGAAAGTTATCCGTAAAGGAAATCTAGACGAGGAAAACTCGTCAAATACTTGTGAGGCCCTTGCTAGTCAAAACTTGTTGTACTTATTCATACAAATAATTCAACTAAATATTTTCTTTTATCGAAAAATCCCCCACCTAGAAAAATCGCAAGTTTTTTCCAAGTTTAACAAGGGTTGCAAAGTTTTCCGTAGAGGAAATCAAAATAGGGAAAACTTGTAAAATACTCGTCAGGCCCTTGCTAGTTAAAACTTGTTGGGTAGGTTTTGCTATAAGACACCTGGAAAATTGGCAAGTTTTTGTCAAGTTTAATCAAGGCCTTGGAAAGGTTTTGCTAGGAGAAGTCTAGACAAGGAAAACTTGTCAAATACCCGTGAGACCCTCGCTAATAAACACTTGTGGGATAAGGCCCTGGAAAGGTTATTGGTAGGGGAAATCTAGACAAGGAAAACTTGTCAACTACTCGTGAGACCCTCGCTAGTAAAAACTTTCATTAATACCAAATCATACAATAGAAAGAAAAATTTAAGTATGTTATAGTTTTTCATTTTAAACATTAGGCCACTGTATTGCGAAATAGCTCAGCAGTAAGCGTATTGCACTGGTCATCAGAAGATCAAAAGATCGAATCCCAGTGAAGACAACTTTTTTTATCTCTCGAGGTAAAATGTTGCTTATCTGGTGAGGCCCTAGAGAAAATCATAGTTAGTCTTGCTAGAGTAATATTTGGGTCAGTGTAAAACTTTCTAGTGCCCCGTTGAAAACTATATTTTTTTCCAAGGTGGGGTATTTGCGATGGGATAGCAGAACTTGTTCCACCAGTTTTTACTATCAAGGGCCTCACGAGTATTACATTTCCTTTCTGGAAAACTTTCCAGTACCTTGCCAAAAATTTGCCATTTTTCCAGGCGGGGAATTTCATCTTTTTTCAAACCTAGTTCCTCATCATCTGTCCGACTTAAAAGCTTAAACAAAAATATTGCTCAGGTGAGATAAACGAATTAAACATTTCTTCCGTTAGAAATGATCTCTCATTCCTCATTGGGATTTAAACCAAAATTGACAGGGTCAACATTATAAACGCTTCAAAAACGCACTGGACTGCAAAATTTTGTATATTACTCATTCTTATCTATCTCGTGAAATTGCCACCCCTCTCTCCTTGGGAAACTTAGAAATAATTATAATTTATGCATGCACTGGCAATTGGCACACACGACTCGCCATATGACCAATCAATTATAGATTATTGGTTAAAGAGTTGAATTCTAATCAACTAACGTACTTTGAACCTCTGACCATCTACAGCATCTTAAAGGAATTAAACTGGCAATATGGTATGATGGTTCGTTCGCATCGCATCTTTCTGTGGAGTTATGTATGCCTTGCAGTATACCGACTGAACCATCATTTTCAATTAAAAATCATTGATTGCACTTAACGACTATAACTTACATGCTCAAGCCTACCCCGATGTCTAAAGAAATTATTTCTCCATAAATTTCCCAAAAGAAATGAAAAAAAAAGAATAACCACAAAGTCCGTGCAAGTATCGAATCTATTTTCTATGTGAGCGGTTTATTAAGAGTATCTATGCGAGTATGAGCATGCCACAAAGGAAAGACTTAGTTGCACGTATCTCTATGCAACACAAGGACTGCATTGCACAAAATACATTTTACTTTCCATTAAAGGCAACTAGCCGGTGTGCACTCAGTATAACAACTGTATTTTGGAATTTGTGTGCGAGCTCTCACAAAAGGAAGAGAATCGCCAATCAGCCATATAGTCATCATAGAGTTAGGTATCTAGCTCGGTCCAGGGCTGCTATTATAGATATTAAGAGTCACTATGAGACGAGGTGGTTTCGAAGAAGAAGACGAAGATTATACGAATTAGACAACAACGACGACGACGACGTCATCACCTTAGATGGTGCGGTGGCGGTATGTGCATAAATGGTTGTAGAGACGTGTGTGCATCCGAATCCGAAGCGAAAACCGCGAAACACTAAGAAGCGCTTTCGGCCAAAAAAGTGCATCTCTTCTTTGTGGTATGCTCTTAATATGGTTGTCTAATCTATGTGCCATATATGTGCTTAAAAACGTTAACCATCTTATGGATAACATCAGCGGCCGATGGTGGTGGTAGCAGTGTTGGCGGCGTACGATGGACATGAACATTATAGTTCGCTAGTAATCGAATATGGAGTTTTAATTTTTTTTTCTCTCTAACTATTAACTATCACCCACACTCTTCTACTCCACCGGGGCTAAATACTTAAACAGTATTATAGTCATATTACGATAGTTTTTCTATATATACAAAAATTAAAAGCTTTAAACTACTGGTTGAGACTAACAAGGGAGTAGATTGTCATTTAAAGTTTCATGTATCTTGTTTATGGAAAACTTTCCAAATCTTTGTCAGTTTTGTGTGGAAAAGATTTAAAACAGGGCTACCAATTGTGACATAGTTAGGTAAATTGTGAGATCAATAACCAATACAAATAAATAACCCAACCTGCCTTTAGTCATTATCGCATTGCTATATCCGAAGCTCACTTACTTCATCTAATTTCTTGAAAGAATTCGCAATATTTTCCTGTCGCAATGCAATACCAAGGAAAAAAAATAAAATTTGAGTGATACGTCATACCTATTAGTTCTTCTCCTATCTATCAAGCCATAAACTGTCTAATTCCTTCGAAATATGGCTACGATGTGAAAGGAGTACCTACAAAATCGCCAAAAATTTGAAAACTGAGTTTGGGCGTCCAATACAATTTTTTTTTTGCTAGTAATACAGTGCAAGTTCTCGATACTCATAATGATAAATGAATCCGTTTGTTAGAAAATCTGAAAATGTTGCCACACAAAAATTTGATTTTTTTGTTAAAAAGATTTATTGGAATTTATAGTATAGTCAAACTTATTTATACAGGGTGAAGGTGTGACAAAATGATTGAGCGGATAGGTAAGGTCGTGGGAATAAAAACTATGTATAGAAAGGGTGTCTTTTCCTTCGTGAAGATAGGAGGGGAATTTTCTAAAAAAATGAGTCAAAACAGAGAAAAAACACAACGCTAACACTTACAACGACAAGAAATCTCTTCTTTAATTTTTTTTATAAAGTGGTTATAGTGCACACCTTTTGAAAAATTAAACTTAAAATTTTGAAAAAAAAAAAAAAATTAAAAATGTTCAAACTAGTCTTTTTCAAAATTTTACGTAGCATTAATTTTTATCCAAACACTGAAAACAGGATGGTTTCTAGGACTCATTTTCAAAATATAAAAAATAAAAAAACAACTTCTTACTAAAGAAAAAACAAAGCTGATGATAAATGAACCGGTTGCTGCAGCGATAATTTTTTTTGCCGGATTCTTCTTGGTTTTATAAGAAAAACGGTTCATTTATGTCTTAATATTTTGAAAAGTTTAAGTCTTACCACCATCATGCTGCGAATATTGGTTGAATCGTTCAACTAACGAGTCTTTTAGTATCATTTTCGACCTTTAATAAAAAACCAAGGTCATCAGTGGGTACGCGGATGTATTCCCACCTACGATAGATAACATTAGTCATTGTGATTTGGACCTTCAATTTTTGATTTAGTTCGCGCTAAATGTTGATTTCCGACCACTGCGCGCCGTCCTGTTGAAACCAAATGTTGACAATATCCTCCTCTTCAATTTTTGTGAACAAAAATTCGTTCAACATGGCCCGATAACGATCGCCATTGACTGTAACGGCCACTCGAAGAAAAATGGCCTAATTATACCTCTGGACCAAAATCCGCACCAAACAGTGACTCGTTTTGGGTGTATCTGCTTTTCAATGGCGTGCGTGCGACAATTTTGCTTGTTTACATACCCGCCAAGATCAAAATGAGCTTCATCTGAAAAGATGATTTTTTTGGCAAAATCGGCATCTTCTCTAAGTCGATCGCAGGCCCACTTAGCGAAGCAGCCATTTGAATGAAATTATTTTCCATTATTAACCGGAAGGATTGAAATATTCAGTAGTTTTTTTTTATAGCATTTTCAAAAAAAAAAGTTATTTGGCGGACCCTTTAGTACCTACTCGTAACTACGTAAAATTTTGAAAAAAAAACTCAAAATAGAAGAAGGGATTTCTGGCTTTACCAAAAAGCATAACATATCGTTGTAAGTGCAACCGTTGATTTTTAATATTTTTTTCTATTTTAAGTCAATTTTTTTTAGAAAATTTCCCCTCCCACCTATTCAATTATTTTAACTGTCTAAACTTAACCTACAAGCTATATCTTTTTGTCACACCTTAGATGAAACACCCTGTATAACAAAAAAGGAAATATTTGTAAAATGCTGGATTTTAAGTTTTATTCTTCAACTCAAGATCTGACTGTTGGAAACACCAACCAAGTCCATCTTGATTATGATCATAATTGATTATTTTAAAAATTGCTAAAAAGAGAATATGGGTGTTTCTCCGCCAACTGTCATTCTTTTTTTAGAAAATTTTCAAAAATTAAAACTTCTTGAAAACAATTTTTGTTTCGTTTTTCTGGCTTCATTTAGTCAGGGTATCAAATCAGTAAAAGCATAGTGCTACAACTTTTAAAGAACAAAAAATATAGTTAAATGTACTAAAATGGGAAAAGAATAATGACACTCTTTTTCTTTTTTTTTTTTATTTTTTATTTTTTATTTTTTCTCCCTCTTTTTGACCATATTTTTTGTGGAGATTCTTAATTTTCTAATACGTTTTGACCTCTTGACATTTCTACTTTCCTTTTTTTCTTTAAAAAATTATCTCTTTTTCGTTTTAAAGTCTGTTCTGCTGAATGACAACCCTTTTCATTGTGCTGGGTTATTACTTATTCGATTACTTAGTTTTTATTACAGGGAATGATTTTTGTTTGTGTCGTTTGTGGTTTTGCTACCGTTCTTATAAAGAAAATTGGTAGAAAAAATATTATTGCAAGAAATTGTTGAATTAAATTCAATTAAAGTTCAATAAGTTTTTAAATGCCACGGTACTGACATTTAGACAGTTAATGTGACTTAACTTCTCTATGCTAATGAGAAAAATAATTTCCAGGACAATTTTAACTTTGCCGTTAAAAACATGTCATAACATGCTGAAAAAAAACTACCACGGTAATGACAAATACATTTGTGACATACTTTCATCGCATGAAAACATATCACTCTTAAAGTACAAAAACGTACACTAAATTAAATGACTGTTGTTAACTATACATAAATAGTTTGTCTTTTAGAAAACAACTACACATACGTGTTAAAACTAAAACAAAATGGCGGTTGAGCAGGAAATCTTTTGAATTCAAAAATAAAAGTAAATCCTCGGACAACATTCATTCGTGATTATTTTATTCAGCAATAAGTATTTTGACTTAATTTTTGCATTATTTTGTCAAGCAAGTATTGCACTCAAACTTTTCTAAGGACAACATTTCAATTCAATTCATTAGAAAAAAAGTAGATTTAATCAGAAAAACAAGGAACGGACATGCCACGGTACTGACATTTTTACTATACTTTTCCAAGCCATGTGGAAGAAGTAGCAAATTTGGTCATGATATCGAATGTAGATTGTACCAAATAGCCGTTTACACAATTCAAACCAAAAATATATACGAATATTTTACATTAAATAACAAAAAAAGCACTGGACACAAAGAATCGCAGTTGGGACGGAATCACCCATGTATCAAATGTTTTAAATTCTTTTGTATTCAGTAGACTTGTAAAGTACTTTAGTAATTTAGGACTTAAGTCCTCCCAAGTACAAGTAGTAGGTACTGGAACCTATTCTTCAGTACCCTGGTTCTGGTACTTCAAAAAATGCAAGGAGTAGTACCATAGTACTTGAGCAGTACTTTCAAGTACTTCACGAGTTCTTCAAGTACTTGGCTAGTAAGAAGAAGTGCTTTCAAGTACTTTCTAGCTTATTTGGTAATTTTTGCTTCAACTTCATATTGATTTTAAAGAATTTTACTATGGACGAGTGTTTGTAATCAGAAGACCAGAAGCTGTAAGTCCAATTGTTGTTACCGAGATATAATATATTAAAAATTTATAAACCGCTGAGCAAGGATGCGAATGTGAACTGAAGCTTACTCATTTTCTGATCGAAAACATTTGTTTTCGGTGACCGATCAAAGAATTGATCAAGTAATGATTAATTTATTGAAATTACTTAAAGATTCTTGAAAGTGCTGTTCAAATACTTTAAAATACTGGTCCAGTTCTTGTAAGTACTGGAAAAGTACCTGAATGTACTGGTGAAGTACATTGAAGTACTGCTCAAGTAGATAAGTACTTAATACTTGGTACTTGCGGCGAAGTACTTGAAAAATACTGGTACTTGGCGTTTTTCAAATACCAGTACCGATTACTGAAGTACATGTCCCGGTACTGGTACTAATGGTACTTGTACTTGAAATTTTACAGCTCTGTATTTAGTAAAAAGAATTGTAGAAAAATTCTCTCTATGTTTTTGGACTTTTGATTACATTTTTGATTGTATAAAATTTCACGATATTGATATTCAATTAAATTAATATTTGAATATAGATACTCAAATCAGTAAAAAAACCTAGGGATTAGGGATTAGATTTTTTTGGAATTTCTTCTTGTTTTTTGAATAATCATGTTTAAGATCGTGAAATGAAATTTTCAGGGCACGAGACAGTTTTTCTTCTAATTGCGACCATTTAGAGTTTTAAAAATTGTAAAGGGTGTTTTTCTTAGACGTGTGGTTTTCAATCTGGCAATACTTTTTTCGGAGTTGGCCTTTTTGACAGCTGTCACTTGATTTATGCTCAGTTTGGTTTGCCATTTGATAATGAATAGACTTATTCCTGAACAACGTTTGCAAATCGTACAAATTTATTACCAAAATAATGGTTATAGTGTTACAGTCAATGGGGAACGCTATAGAGACATGATTAATAACTTTTTCGTGCTTGAATTGGAGGATGTTGATGTTGACGACCTTTGTTTCCAACAAGACGGCGCTACATGCCATACAGCCAACAAAACAAACAACAACGAGGCATTGCTGACATACGGCCCCAATCGCTGCAAAAAGTGGTCGAAAATTTGGCTTCTCGACTGAAATTTATTCGAGCCAGCCGCGGTGGCCACTTGCCCGAAATCATTTTTAAAACATACTGGCAAACCCTTATCTTTATAATGAAGCTTAATTCTTGGCCATAACATTAAATTATATGCGTTTTTGTTTCTTCTTGAAAATCACACGCCTAAAAACAACACCCTTTATATAAAGACAAGGAAATTATGACAGAAAAATGTTTAAGCATGACTATTAGTCCAGCCATATTGCGTTCTTACCATGCAATTTGTGGGGTAGTTTTGATTTGTTCTCTCCATTATGTTTTCGGGGGTGCTGAATTCGAATCTGAGGTTTGCGACCGAAATTTCGTGACGTAACATGGAAAAAAATACAAAAATGCATTTTTTTTGAGCTTTTTACTTATGGCTTGAAAACTATCAATTTCGTGAATTATCTACATCAAAGTACAATTGAAAGTATAAGCAATTTCCAACAAAGATCTGTTTAAGTTTTTTTTTTTTTTCTGCAAAAGCCCATTTGGACTCAAGTGCTTGTTGAATAATGAAGTATTTTTACTGTTTCCGAAAATCCACTTGAAAGCACTAATTTATTACTTTGCGCCACAAAATATGGATTTTTGCCTTTAACACTTGAACCAAGATACACTAATTTTAATTTCTGATGGTCTTTGATGCGCTGAGTTAAAATCTGGCCTTAAAATTGCTTTAGCACGTCACATTTTTGAGATATTCACCCCGATTACAGAATCCGACGAATGATCTTGGAAGGGAACATACCTAATTTTGACAATTTGCTCAAGTAAAAATGTCAAAATTGAGTCTGATTCCCTCCGCAGCTCATTCGTCGGATTCTGTTATCGGGGTAAATGGAATCTAAAAATAAAAAGAAATACGTTTTTTATGCAAATTTGGGGTTATATTCACTCCGATTACAGAATCCGACGAATGAGCTGCGGAGGAAGTCAGACCTAATTTTGACATTTGGATCATAGAAAAAGTGTCAAAATTGGGTTTGATTTCCTCCGCACCTCATTTGTCGGATTCTGTAATCGGGATGATTATTTTTCTAGTTACAAAAAATTGTTATAGTATTGACAATCATATATATTTCTTGCACTGAAACTAACTGGTGTATAGGAAATGTTTTTTCAACCTCATGACGACTCTTGTATATGGAAAGCTTGCAATCAATTATGAGATAATAATAATCCATTTGAAATATATCTACAAATAATTTTCGCAAATCACGACTGTAAGCAGAAAGATTGATCAAATATATTTTAAAATCAGCCGATTCTCTTAAAAACCAAATCATCTATCATCTCGAATCGAATGAAAAAAAAACCTGTTTTCTAAAACGTAGCTGTCAATAAGACCAACATGGCATTTCAGTTTTGTATGCTTCACCCTGTTAATGCTAGATCATTTACTATTTTAGTTTAGTAATAATATTTTCCATCATCATCGTGCAAATATAAAATTAACTAAAGTTGATAGACCAATTTGGAGGCTGCAAGGCAACAAATAAACCAAACAAAATAGAGCGGCGAATTTATGGCAAAAAGAAACGCTTGATTGGTGTTTAAACCGCAATCAACGCCACCAACAAACGCTTACCGGCATCACCACTGCCATAGCCATAGCCACCACCGCTGCGCAGCCACAAAAAAAAATAAAACATTAAAATGTGCAACAATTGTTTTGATGTGATGTGTGTAGGAGCGAGGGAAATTTTCTTTTTCATATGCAAAAAATGGTTTTTGACGTTTTTGGATATTTTTTGTTGTTGTTTTTGTTTAGTGCGCTATGATTGAGCTTTTTATCCCAGCAGCTACCAACTATGATAGTATTGCAGCTAACTGCCTCTCCTTTTTTGGTATAAACGTCCGTCGTCGTTTCGAGCATGTGGATTGTGGAGGAAATCATGAATGCATTTAATGTGTGGTATGCACGATTTCATAAGAAGTGGTCATTGGGGTTACATACTGCAGTGTTCAAGTAAAACATTTGAATTATGAACACAATTTGAGAGTTTAATATTTTCATCGCTTCCAAGTTTTTTTTTTGCGCCGATAGTCCACACATTTGGAGTGATGCAAATTGAGGTTTTATTTCTTTTCGCGTGGCCTTGGGCGGGTGGAATAACTTTGTGTGATTGTTAAAAAGATACAAACAATATATAAAAATATTTATTGCTGTAATTTGAATAGTTAAAAAAAAAAAACTTATCCAAGATCACTATGGCCTGGAGAAGTCCTTTCATGTTTCCACTACTTAATCGAGAATCAAAATCAACTACCCTTGTCGACCAATGGCTAGGAATAGGATACTAATCTCATAGGTAGGTACATGCGGATGAAACTTTCGTTCCACAAAGATTAAATGATCAATAATAAAAAACAAAATAGTCTTACACTCCCATTCGGATAGTTAGTTCTTAATTTATTAAAAACTAAACAAAAATCGACCTTCTAGTAATTAACTTTTGAATGACATAAGGGATGTTTTGGAGAAGTATATTTGTATTTTTATATCAACTTTAATAAGAGTTGAAATAAATGATTATATATGCAGTTTGAGTTGAATTAGGAATGAGTATGAGTTGAAAGATTGAAATGAAAATGACATAATAAGAAAGCGGCTCGGGTTTTTCTAACATTTGATCCCTTGTTATAAGATTTGCTTTATTTCTCAGAATACTGAAAAAGTAATATTTCTAAATACCTTCGCTTGTGCTTAAAGCTATACAAGATGATGACAAAATACAAGTCATAATTGGCTCCTCGAAATAAAATAAATTGGGATCTGTTTTCACGGAGAATTTATTTGAAGGACTAAAATCGATAAAATCGATGATAATAAGTTGAAAATACAATATCAGTCAAATAACATTTTACGCCATATGCAAAATGTATGGCACATTCACATTATGACATTGATGGGTACTTTTGCCCCATCTTTTACAAACTGATTTTATACGCAATTGATTCATAAAGTCACAATTGTCATATCCGTAACAAAAATAATACAAAAATCACTTTAGCATAAAACTCTTCAATTTAATCCAATTTAGAGAAAAAGTCTGAGATGTTGAGGTGCCTTACTTGCGATACTATATCACAAGTTATGCATTCGGAAAAAAAATTGAACTTGAGGTTTTAATCAGATTTGTCATTACGATGATACGGAAGACGAAAAAAGTGGGTCTCACAATTCTGTCTGTCTGCCTTAACGGCTGGATCGATTTTCTTAAACCTTGGTACACAGTGATTTTTTTACAACCAACAATAACGGTACTTTCCATACAATATTTTTTAGCAATTTTACAAAATCTTATTTTCCTCGGAAACGGCTCCACAACTATTGTTAAAAAAATTCAATAAATTTGTTTTAGTAAAGGCTACCTTTATATAGGAAACCATTTTCAAAAAAATGGTTCTCAATGGTACCTCCCAAAGAAACATTTTTTATTTGAATTTTCTTCGTAACGGTATTTCTGATTTCAATAATAATTTTTACTTGCGATATAGCTAGACATTGATTTTTTGTAACGTTTTTTTTTTTAAATTTCAATTTTTTCATTAACGGCTTAACCGATTTCAATCAAAAAAAAATAATTTTTTTTTGAAAATTCAATATGTATTTCGAAAATGGGTTATTGAATTTTTTGAAACTAGTTTTTTAGATGTATATTAATAAATACTCAAAATTGGCATACCAATTTTTTTTTAATGTAAGCAAAATTTTATTATTTTATATAAAAATTAGGTTTTAAAAAAACCACTCCAACGATTTAAGATATTTTTTTTTGCATATATTCGCATTTTATTTTTTCAAGTAATAAAATGACGTTCTTGGTTTTGAGCTCTAAGTTATTTTATGAGTTTTTTTGTGCAATCAAATGAGCTTTTCTTAATTTTTTATTTTTTTATTTTATTTATTTTATATACATATCTTAAAAGTTCTTAAATTCCAAGTAACTTGAACATAAAAGCAAGTACGTGCGTTCAAGTCGTGCATTTTATTTTTATTCAGAAGCTTTTAAAAATTATGAGCAGTTTTTTTTACCAAAATTTAAAAAAATATTTTGTGGCTGAACAAAGTTTCAAATACCTTATATTTTAAATACTTCATGCTCGATTTGTTTTAAATCATAATTTAAGGGTTTCTTAACACAAGATTCTAAAATAAAAAAAACCGGTACCTTCCAACAAATGTTAAGAAATTCGATACCCAAAAACTACCGGTTGACATTTTTTTTTTGAAAATTTTATTTCTTTATGCATAAGATAAATACTTAAGATTTGCATACAAAAATTATTTTTTTAAAAAAACCACTCCATTAATTTTTATCCATGCAAACATATATGATCGAGAATCCAGATGGCATTTTCTTTTTTCATATCAAACGATTTAAATGAGTAGTTATTGACCACTTCAATTAATTTAAATACATATCGTATTTCATGCTTAAACATTTTCAGCAGTATTAATACAAAACTGGTATCCGCTTCCTAACACACGTGTTAACTGGCACACGGATAGACAACTTGTCCGCTTGGAAATCTTTCCTTATTAAAAAAGATATGATATCTTTCCAGTATTTATCACTTCACTAAATTCACCACTTCATCAAATTATGGTGATTTTCTAATACATGTGTCACATGCATGCACTGCCTTACGAAGTGCATACTGGTAGTAGTAAATGGTGCTATCATACGCGTGCGTGTGTGTGTTAAGAAGTTATCTCTTCATTATACGTGGAATCTGGCTAGTTAAAGTTATCCGTACGTTAACACACGTCATAGACTATTACGCATTTGTTAATAAGAATTACTAGTTAACAGATGTATAAACGCTAGCACGTTGTTATCCGCCGTTTATTAATATGGGGGTTTGTATGTACATATTTATATAAAATGTTCTTAAACCCTCAGCCTCTTGAACATAGGAGCAAATACTTGCGAACCAGTGGCGCATTTTATTCATTATTGATTTTGAGTTGTTTTATAAAGATTTAAAAAGTCCTTCAAGAAATTAGGTTTAAGTTTTGGTAAAGCTTTGCAAACATTTCGTTAATAATAAAATAGAAAATTTTATAGAAGCTTACTATACATATCATCTTATGCCTTGTCTAGAAATACAATTTTAGTGATTCTTTTAAAAATATAACCTCGGAAAGGCTCAATCTAAATACAAAACATGCTTATAGAAGTTGAAAAGGAAAGGTTCACTTTAAAACACAAAATAAGTTTTATGGAAGTTGAATTTTTTTTTTATTTAATTCTTTGAAGTTCATCAGAAAAATATTGTGAAAAAACAAAGCAAGCTTTATGGAAGTTGAAACTTTGGTTTTATTTTTAAATTTTCTAATTTTTTCTCATTAATTAATTATTCTGAACTGAAATTATCATAATTTGAGGAGATTAAAATATTTTGATCTATTGGTACCCAAAATTTCATGGAATTTCAAATTTATTATTAAGACCGATTTATAGTTTAAAGTTTGCATCACATCTGTAACAGGCTAGTATTTCAAAACATAATCTTTCTGTTTTTTTAAATCATTTTGAGTTTCTTGTTTCAACGAATCCACAGAATTATATTCCACATCGGAAAGAAATCCGCATTTTTTGAACTCAAGAAACATCGATGTGATAAATTATTTAACTTTTATAGTAGGGAAAGACTTCCAACAGAACGAATTTTCAGTAAAAAATATTATGACAGTAATTTCTCGTTCAAATTTCAATCATTGTATAGGTATATACTGTTCATGTGTAAAAATCATACTAAGTCACACCTGTAACTTGAACTTGTCACAAACGTAACAATTTTACACTAAGTCACGCATGTAACATAAAACCGTCAAATCGTAATAATATCAGATTAAAACTTTAGCACAGTTGTTTTTCCACAGTTTTGTTTCGCATTCCTAAACACATTTAATATAGTAGAATGAAAAATACACCTAACGAACATTAAAAAATCCTTAAATTTTCGCGTAAAAATTGATAACATTTACCATGATAACAATTTTCACTAGAATTTTGCTTAAAATTCTTTATTCGTATGTCAAAATCATATCAAGCGACATCCGTAACACTTACTTGTCACAAAGGTAACAATTTCAGACGAATATATATATTTGGGATAGTCTTTTTCTAACAGTTTTGCTTCCCATTTCTTAACTGGACCTTAGTCATATTCGTAACTTTAATTCGTCATAAACGTTACAATTTCAGGCTAAGATTTTAAGAATGTTCTTACACAGTTTTGTTTTTATCTTTACTGAATGTCAATTTTTAGGTAAATTATTATATTATTGAACGCTAAATGTCCGGTTTTTTAATGTCACAATCAATGTGCACAGTACATAGTTCCCTCGTATGATGTATTCTCAAAAATGTGTTAAAAATGTCGGTTCGAACGTGAACTGAGATTAAGTTTTAGTGGAAACATATGGTAACGCTGAACTTTGCAGACCGTAATATTAAATAAAAAAAGATGTGTCGAGATTTGTTATTACGAATCGATTACCGCAACATTTTTTCAAAATCGGGTAATTTTTACGGCGCGGCGCGGCGTTTGTGACAGCCCAAAAATTTTCAAAGTTTTTTATTCGTCACATTTTGCTTTTTTCATCATAACTTTAAATAAAAATTAATTAAATATGACGTATCGAGATTTTGTCAAGACAAATCGATGGCCGTTATATTTTGCAAAATCATTTTTACGGCACTGGTGACTGTCCAAAATATGATATTAAAACTGTCTGCAAAGTTCAGGGTCATGAAACATAGCCTTACTCCCAATACTTAATAATGAACTCAAATATTTATTATTCACCTTTGCTACTATTTCGCACAGCACAAAGACTTTTAATATCACTAATTCCGTTACTTCCGAAAATTCCTTTTTTGGATGTGAAAAAAAGTGCTGTTATGACTAAAGTTATTTGAGAAACTTAATCTCATTTGATATACCTCGTATCAGTCATAGTCTAAAGGTATATCTCTAGAAATCCAACATACTTTGAATATCCAAAGCAATTTAGTTAAAAAAAAACAACCTTTCTTTTTAAATTTGTGACACAAGACCCAACTTGAACCTCTTAAGTTTGAAAATAGCACAAAACTACTAAACAGTCTATAAATTTCAACCAAGCCATCTCATAAATTTGAATTAAGAAGCTTTTAAAAAACACAAAAATCCGCAAAAAAAATAACAAATCTTAACGTTAACTTACTTCAACCATAAATTTTACCATAAAATTTTTGTTTGCCATAAATAAACCTCTTTTTGTATAAATATTCTAAGCCTTTGCAATTCTATGAATCGTCTTTTTTATCCCCATTTCCGAACCTTTCATTTTTTGAAAGCGGCAATATGTTTTGCATAATTCTTAATGAAATGGCAAAATCCCCAAAATGAAAAAGCCCACATATGGTCTTTTTGGTCGATTTAGTTTTTTTTTTGTTGTTTTAATTGTTCAACCGCCATTAATTTATCGATATCGTGTGAATTTTAAACTCATTCTTATTTCAAATTTACACATTGAAAGGTTTGAAAAAGAAGAAAACAAAAATTAGCAACTAAATAAGCGTCACCTTAAAATAGGTTTTTTATTTAAATTTAATAGTATTGTTTTTAAGCTTTGTGTTTTTTTTTTACAATTTAAAAGATAAGAAAAGACTTGCTGTGAAGCAAATTGCTATATGCTTAGCAGTGACACTTCTAGTGGGGGAAATTTATCACCCAGACGCAGACGGCTGCAAAGTATTTTGACAGTAGTTGACTTATAAATAAATTCAAAGAAGCTGTGGCATATAGTAACAGTCATTGGATTCGAATCTTTATTTTGACAGTTTTGTCAATTTATTGCTTAAAACTGACTTGTTTCCCGTAGACAGACAAGAAACTAAAAAGAGCAATTTAAAAAAATTATGCAAGAATTCGTGATTAAGCAAAAGTATAAAAATGATGATAAACCTTTTCCAAGAATCATCGTTTTTCGTTCGTTACAAATTCAAAAAACAACACCTTTTTGTTTTTCTTCTTTTTTGACAAGTCTTTTTCTTCGTGTTGTTGTGAACGTGTGTCGTCTCTCCTACGACAAAACTGTCAACCCACAAACACGTCTCTCTGACAGTTGTTCACACTTCAAATTTATTTCCATTCAATGATCTTCTTAAATTCGTTTCGTTCGTGTTTGTATATATTCATCCGCTCTCCTTTTCCCCACGATACCTTCATATGTCGCACTCAATTAGTGCAGGCGGGAAAAGTCGGCTTCTTTTGAACGTGTCGTCGCCTTTCATCTCACATCGTTTCAAGATCTCCCCAACACCTGTACTGAAATAAAAAAAATATATATGAACATATTGTATGTGTGTGTGTGTGTGTTTGTGTATTATTAGTTAGTTGATGCGAGGCGAAGAGAATTATTATTTTTCTCTGGGTTAGTATTCTTTTGAAATTCGATGCCGCAAGTTTTTTTTTGTTTTGTTTTTTAAGTAAACCAGAAAAACAAAAGCCTCCATCGTCTCGTCTCTCAGCCCAAAAAGTATCCTCTCACTTGAAATGGTCAGCACTGATGATTTTTTACGACAGCTTCAACTTCAACCCTTTTCACTTCCTCGCTTCACCTTATAAACCAAAAGCTGCAGCTTCACCATCATAACACCATCGTATCGTGGTTCTCCTGAGGTGTGACCACCAATCTACCTGTGAGGATAGTTTGCAATTCTATACTCCTATAGTCCTCATTTTGCTTGCTTCTCTTCATCTTCACTCGTCGTTGGTGAACGGTGGCTTAGTTTATTAAATCGCTTGCCTTCATTAAGATAAGCCTCAGTTGGGGGTAACGTAAAAAAATCTCCCCGCTCAAAGTTGTTTATTATGGCTTATAGTCTGACATATTGGGTTGATTTTTTTTTAAGGATTGATTGATAAGTTTTATAAAAATGACAAATTCACTAAAATGTTAATAAAGCTGCTATTACAATAATTAACATTTATCCAAAAATTAAGACTCTAACTGTGTTTCGATAAGTCCTTAGAAATTTGACTTTGAAGCTTCTGTTAAGCTTTGGAAAAATTTCGTTTAGGATAAAATGGGGATGGTAAAGGAAGCTTGTTATAAGCTTTAAAAAAAAAAACATTCTTTGAAAAGAAATACAATTTAAATGGTTTTTATAGAGACTGTTACTTCGGAAGAAGGGTTAGTTTAAAAGGCAAAACAAGCTTAATGGAAGTTATAATTACGGTTTTATTTTCAGTGATAAGAATATTTGCATCAACTGTTATAGTTTTCAAGACTTGACTCGACGTGACTCCAAAATGTTGGTAAGACATGCTCGTCCAACATAGTCGTCCAAAATATTCGCCCAAAATATTCGCCCAACATAGTCGTCCAACATATTAGCCCAACATATTCGTACAACATTTTGTTTCAACAACATAATTTTATCCAACCGAACCCAAAACTAACTCAAACCGAACTTAAACCGATCCCAAACCGAGCTCAAAACCAATCTCAAAACAATCTAAAACCGATCTCAAACTGAACTCAAACCGATCTCAACTCGAATCTCAAACCGATTTAAAATCGATCTCAAACCGATCTCAAACCGTTCTCAAATTGATCTCAAACCGATCTCAAACTGAACTTAAGCTGATCTCAAACCGATCTCAGACTGATCACAAACCGATCTCAAACCGACCTCAATCGGAACTCAAACCGTTCTCAAACCGATCTCAAACCGATCTCAAACCGATCTCAAACTGTTCTCAAAGTGATCTCAAACCAATCTCAAACCGAACTTAAACCGATCTTAAACCGCTGCCCGCTCAAGGCAAATTTCATTGTACTTGTTTTTTTTTCAAGAATAGTACCTTTTTAACAGCTTGCTCAATTGAAACTGAATATTTAACTATTTTTATATCATCGTAACAAAATCCAATAAAACTTGAATGTAAAATAATTTTTACAACTTTAACTTCCAGACTATTATATTGGGCTTGTATCTTCACATCGGCAGCCTGGTTAAAGTTTAGATTTCACTCCACTGATTTAATGAGAACTTTATTGTTTTTACTTTTTGTGATAAAGTAGTGTTTTTTTTTTGTTGCACTTTTTTCACGTATTGCTATGTTTTTTAAAGTTATTAAAACGAGAACGTTTTAATTTGAGGCCAAGATCATGCTACTTGTATTTAGATGCAGTTTCATTTCTAAGCATGTTTTTTTTAATGCTCGTTTTATTGGGAACTTTTAAATGTCAGTAAGCACTTCCCAATGTCATTAAATAACTATTAGTTTGAGGTTTAGTCTTTCAGAAGTCGATAATTAGTGACAAAGTTAAAATTTTAACAACAACAACTAACAGGGACCCTTGCACAAATAATAGTTTCGTTTTATAGTTTTTTAATTGAACATCACATTTTCGATAGCAGCAGATTTTAGTATTTTGCAATCAAAAAACCTCCCTCCATTAACGATTTTAGTATTTCTTTGCAAAATCAAACAATATTCGTAAAGTTTATGGGTGAGAAAATTGATCATTAAGGAAACAGCAGATGCAAAATAAAGTAAAATTAAATTTAAACTTAGAAAAATCTATGCCCACCTTCCCATGGTTTCCTGTCTCGCCTAAGCAAAGTAACCCCTTTAAGTCTGGCCAAAAATGGCGCCCAATCTGGGCCCAATGGTAAACAAAATTATAAATAGTTTGGAAAATTGCTGTGGTTAAAATAACGGTTGATGTCGTAAAAGATTGTAGAAGCACTTTTCGGGAACGTACTGGCGTTTCCGCAACTTTTTTCATGCTCAAAATACTTAAAACTACCAAATGTCCCACCATTTGACTTACAAAAAATATATTCCCGAAAAGTGGCAACTATCATTTTAACCGAAGGTGCGTCTACTGAACACCTAAGTCTTCAGACATCAACCGCTATTCTCTCAACAGGAGTTTGGCATCTTACCTATTCTTTAAAACTTCAACCGTAATTTAAACCATGGGAATTTTCCAAGTAATTAAGTAGTTTTTTTTTATTTAACCGTTTAGCCCAGATGGGGCACCATTTTTCAATCGAAAGTATTGCCACTTTTCCAGAACATACTGGAGGTGTTTCTGCAGTTTTTTCATGTTCAAAATATTTAAAACTACCAAAAAAGTGGAGGTTCCACCTTTTTACCTAAAAGAGTATGTTCCCGAAAAGTGGCAACACTGACATTTTAACTGAAGGTGTGCCTTTTTAACACCTATCTTTTAAGACATCAACCGTTATTAACTCAACACGCGTTTAGAATCTTACCTGTCCTGTCCAGGTAGTTACGAGTTTTTTTTACTTTACCATTTGGCCCAGATTGGGCGCCATTTTTCAAATGTCAGTATTGTCACTTTTCGAGATAATACTGGAGGCGTTTCCGCAACTTTTTTCATGTTAATAATATTTAAAATTAGCAAAAAAGCAGAGGTCCCACCTTTTAACATAAAAAAGTATGTTGCCGAGAAGTGGCAACACTGACATTTTAACCGAAGTTCACCAACTTTCCTATCTCTTAAGACATTAACCGCTTTTCTTCCTACTCGCGTTTGGCATCTTTCCTATCCTTTAAGGCATCAACCGTAATTTACACCATGGACATTTTCCAAGTGATCTACGAGCTTTTTTATTTTAGCATTTTGCCCACATTGGGCGCCATTTTGACGAGCAACAATGACTCACACGCAAATTTTCATCCTTAGCATGTAACAGGAAACCCTGTGGGACCCCCAGCTAATATTGAAATGGAGTCTGAGTAAAAAAATTCAAAAACGTTTAAAACGTGCTAGACTGAGTTCAAGACTTTATTAAAATCAAGCGTACAAGCCGCAGTCAATTTGTCAGGATTGTGAACTTGCAGGGAAAAGAGAACATTTTCCTTTCAACGCTTTACCGAGTCGATTTCTTCCCAAAAATTCATCAAAATCATCCATTCGTTTCTATTTAATCGAAGCACCATCTCTATCCCAATCTTAGCTGGGGTCCTACAGAGCTCCTTCCCTGGACCATTTTTCTTTAATATTCATCAAATCCTTTCAAAACTCATACATTTCATTTTGTGTTTCTTTTCTCCTTAAAGATGGAAGGTATACGTAAGTTGCAATTTCAAACAAACCGTCCCGTATTTCTTTAAATGGACGCTATTAACTATTATGAGTCTTCTTAACCCATCTATAAAGAGATTTTTAAAACATTAATCTTGTGCTAAAAATTCAAACCACGTTTAAACTACTTTTTCTAGGAAAATAGTAAAACTGATAAGAAACTATTTCAAGGGAATTTTCCTTGCAACAACAAACCTCTTCTATCTGATTTCAGAAATTCTTAAAAAAATAGTTTTTTATATTATTCCTAAAAAAAATAAAAAAAAGTACAAAAAACATTCAGGAACTCGGACGAATAAATATCTTAACACGTCCTCTCCATTCCACTCACACACAACCATTAGATCTCAAAGATAAAATTCTCTTACATCTTTTCCGCCATAACCAAGCTATAAAGAAACTCGTATTTCATGCGCAAGCTGCTTCTCTATTCTAAATGTCACATCCGATGATGACCCAAGCGATTAAAGGTATACCTATACCTTTCAAGCTAGCTCTACGAAGGTCTTTTTGTTTTGGTTCTTTGTTAAACTTTTTTTCACGCCTTCATTTTAATCCAAGTATTTCCTAAATCAGAGTGATATATTAAACCCTTTCAAAGCGCGTACAGCTACAGCATACATCTTGCGGAGAACAATATTGCCAAAGCCACAAGGAAGAGAGAGGAAGAGTGAGTGAGAGACTTTCAATAGAATCGATCCTTTGCCATCCTCATCATCATCATCAACTTCATTGTCAGAATCGAAGTTAAGAAAACAGATTTTTTTTTCACTTTTTCTGTTTATGTGGTGGAAACCCATAAATCCTTTGGCCCAGCGGCGGACGGACACTCAAGACGCGCTCTGCGGTGTGTTAAATTTGTGGCGGCCTCAGAAGGGCTTCACAATGAATGTGCCAAAGCCACGTCGGCTGCCATCGTTGTTGTCGTTGTAGTAATAGCCACAGCAAAGATACCGCCTTCTTGGGCTTTGAAATGTGCAAAACCTCGAGGAGGTCTGTTGTTGTTGTTGTTGTTGTTGTTGTTTTTATGGGTCCAAAACCAAAAGCAGTCGAGTCGCCACAAAATGCTGCGACGTTTGAGTATTTATGGGGCATGCAGCCAATGCTGCTGTGGCTGCTGCTGCTACTCTGCTGTTGCTGCTGTTTTGAATCACAAGAACTGAACGGTTGCCAAATGCGAGAAACCAAAAAACAAAACCCCAAGAGAGGTGATCTCACATTAAAGTAAGGTAAAGCCAAAAGGGCCACTACACTAACTATACGTCACCTCCCGATACTCTCTCTCTCTTCAATATTCCCCCGTAAATTGGTGCTTGGTTCGTGGCTGGGCTGGCCGGTTTTGTTTTAATTTTTTTCCTTTTGTTTGATCCTTCGTTTTCCATTGTTTTTGGTGTTAACCTCGGGGGACTGGGGGAAAAGGAATTGCTGTTGGCGGTTTGGCTGCTGCCACCGAGCACGGTGTTGCTACACTTCGCTTGCTGTGTTCGCTACTCGTGTATACCTGAAATCCGAGATCCACAGCCCGCATCAGAGGAGTTTGAATACACGTGTAGATGTCATCTCCAATTTTTTCACGAAAATAAAAATGTGTATATAAAGGTAGGGCAGTGCAAAAACACAAAAAAAAAAAAAATAATAAAAAACAGGACTAACGTCGAGGAAGGAAAAGGAACTTTTGCAAAAAAAAAAAAAAATATGGAACGGAAAGAACGAATTGAATTTAGATTACGCGTCATATTGTCGCCTCTGTTCGGTTTTATACTTGATTGGGCAGACAGCGTCAGCGTTGGCGACAGGAGCTTCACTTCTCAATTTAATTAATGTCAAAATAAATTGTTACAATTTGTCTTCTGTTGTTTTCTAGGCTAAGCAAGGAGAAGAGAGGAGACGAGAGGAGAAAAAAGAGAAGAGAAGAGGAGAAGGGAAAAGAAGAGAGGAGAATACAGGAAAATAGAGGCTAAGCAAGGAGAAGAGAGTGGAAGAGAGGTGAAGAGAGCAGAAGAGAGGAGAAGAGAGGAGACGAGAGAATAAGACCCTGCGAAGAAGGAAGAGGTCGTACTCTGCCTTTAGCTGGAGGAGATTGAAGAGTTTGGAGATCGAAGCAACTCAGGTCAGACAGCGTTGGCGACAGGAGCTTCACTTCTCAATTCAATCAATGTCAAAATATGTTACATAAATTGTTACAATTTGTCTTCTATTGTTTTGTAGGCTAAGCAAGGAAAATAGAGGAAAAGAGAGTAGAAGAGAGGAGAACAGAGGTGAAGAAAGGAGAAAAGAGAAAATCTAAGGCGAAGAGAGTAGAAGCGAGGAGAAGAGAGGAGAAGAGAGGAGAAGAGAGGAGAAGAGAGGAGAAGAGAGGAGAAGAGAGGAGAAGAGAGGAGAAGAGAGGAGAAGAGAGGAGAAGAGAAGAGAAGAGAGGAGAAGAGAGGAGAAGAGAGGAGAAGAGAGAAGGGAGGAGAAGAGAGGAGAAGAGAGGTGAAGAGAGGAGAAGAGAGGAGAAGAGGGAATAAGACCCTGCGAAAAAGGAAGAGGTCGTTCTCAGCCCTTAGCTGGAGGAGATTGAAGAGTTTCACGATCGAAGCAACTCTGAGGTCTTTAAAAAAAAAGAAACTGGCTGCTGGTTTTAAAACGGGAACGCAGGCTCTTCGGAAGGTTACCTTGTCACCGAAGCACAAGTAATAATGGGTGTATTCAAGCAGCATTTCGAGGATAAAAGAGATAGACTCAGCTATATAGAGGTTAAGAATAACAAGGCCGCCGCGTCTGATGGTTTTCCAGCGTAGTTCTTCAAATACATAGGGATTGGGCTCATGCATCAAATCATGAATCACATTTTGGGTGGAAGGAAGGATGCCCAATGACTGGTCTAAAAACTCCTAATGCCCCATCTACAAAAAAGGTGATTCTACAAGATACAAGATTGTATCCAAAGTACTGTTCATCTGAAGTCGTTCTGCAATACTATAATCGGTTAGTACCAGTTTGGCTTTCGGCCAGCCACGTCAATCATAGACCAAATATACACTCTTAGGAAAATCCTGGAAAAGACCAAAGGAGCTCTATATGGCGATAGCTGAACTCGGGATCCCGGAAAAAACTGAGCCAGTTGTGTTGTGTGACATTGGGTTGGATAATACGCGATGCAATTTGCAATTTGGGAAAAGCTCTTCCGAACTATTCCAAACATGCACATGGCTTCGGCAAGGAGATGCACTATCATGTGATTTCTTCAATCTCGTTCTGGATCAAATAGGTGTAGGGCAGACGTTAACACTGAAAGCACTATTTTCAACAGATCTGTTCAACTTCTAAGGTATGCCGATGATATCGATATCATATATCATCGGCCGCTCACAATAGGCCGTTATAGAGGCTTTCACGGCAATTGAAGAACAGGCAAAACTTGTTGGTCTTCAAGTAAACGGAAACAAGGCTTAATTCATGCTACATCAATTTGGCGCAACAGATGGGTTCAAAACTCCTCACATGAAAAACGAAGTACACGCTCTATTGCTCTGTAAAATCCTAATATTGACAGTCCTGCTTTATGGTGCCCAGTGTTTGACGATAAGCAAAAAGGGTCCTGTGGGCGATGAGGGCCAATGGAAGAGAAGATAAACCGCGAACTCTATGAGCTGTATAAAGATATGGATGTAGTCCAGAAAATCACAACACGTCGACTACATTGTCTCGGCTACATGGAGTGAATGGACAATAATGTTCCAGCTAAGAGAGTCTTTGAATCCCATCCCCCAGGTTCGAAAGAACGAAAAGGACTGAACATACGGTTCAAAGACCAAGCCATCGTGGATGCCAGAAACCTTGGAAGGCTGCTTTGTCTGAGGCTGCGACCCTTCATGGACTGGGAGCCGCAGAAGTAAATAAGTAACTCGGCACTGACAAAATTACCATTAGAATCGAAAGATTTGGATCAATACGTCATAACTCCTTCTCCAAAATGGTAGATTTCCCGTATTAACAAAATGAAAAAGAAGGAAATCTAGTCGCAGAAAACTTGTCAGATACTCGTGAGGCCCTTGCTAGTTAAAACTTGTTGGGTACTCAACGCAACGAGCACAGTTACCCTGAGTCCCAGGACATAGGGTAATTCACGGAAGGAGATGGCAGATGAACTGAACAAAAACAGGGCTTCTTTTGATATCGATGCCCCGGTACTAATGTCACTGGAGCGAGAAAAATGTAGAATTAACCAGAGTTTCCTTGAAGCTGCAGATGTCAGGTGGTCAACTATCGATACTTGTCGGATTTAGAGGAATCTATGGTCGAATATTTCGAGTTAAAAAACAGAATACCTACTCAAGATAAGCAGGCCTCAATTATCAATCCTAGTTGGTGTTCTAACGGGCCACAACTCAATGCGAACCCAAATGAGCAGAATGGGCATCAGCTCATCGAACTTATGTAGAAGGTGCCAATATGACGAGGCGGAGGAGAGCTCACCTCACTTTTGTGTGAATGCCCCACTCTAGCCAGAACTAGGAAAAGCAGCCCTACGAGAATCATTTTTCGACGAACTGGGTTACATCTCTGTCTTGCCACTAAAGAACATACTAAAGTTAATTCAGAACTCAGGATGGTTCACGCCTAAAACTTCCCCTTAATCCCCTGCCTTCCGCTCCTCACACCTACCTACCTACACTCTGGGAATCCATTGAGATCAAAGTGAGATGATGCCGATTGCCATAATATCACCCCTTTTTACCTAACCTAATCTTAGCTTTGCTATCCCATCAGAAATAACCGTATATAACAAAACACAAGAATTAACCCTAAAATAAGCGTATTGCACAAGTAAATGCAAGGTCCCAGAATTGAATCCCAAGTCGGACAACTTCTTATTTTTTTTTGTTGCCGCTCGAGGGCAAAAGGTTACATAGCTGGTCAGGCCCTAGAGAATTTGTATAAGACTAGGTCCTGGTAAGCAAACAATTTAAAACTTTCAAGGGCCTCGTTTAATACTTGATTGCTTTTCGTATAAAGTTTTTGTTATAAAATGGGGTAATTGTGATGGGATATCAAAACTCTCCAATCAAGTTCTTTCTATCGAGGGCCTCACAAGTATTTGACAAGTTTTCCTCGTCTAGATTTGACGGGTAATGATGGCATTTTAATGAACTCAATTTATTAAGTAAAACCCCAAAGAAGCTAAATATTTGACATTTTCATTCTTAAAACTTAAACTTGCTAAAAAAAATTCCTATTGTCTATGGACCACCCTGTGAATAGCACATTGTGATTTTAGCTCCAATCTTTGCCTAATGTTTGTTTTAAAAATGTTTGATTACCGACATTTAACTGAAGTCAGAAGCTATTAAATCATTGACCAAATGAAATTGATACCCTACAATGACCTTGTTTCTTAAATTATTACCTAACGAGCTTTCAAAGCAACCCGCATTAGCCTTCAACTTATACTAAATACCATAATTAATTTTGTTCACTTAAATCCCTGTGAGAAAAAACAATATAAAGAATTAATTGAAATCCACTTTTAATCCTCAAACAACAACAACAATAACCAAAGTTCCATCCATAAATCACCTTAAACGTATCTTTTACAAATAAACAAAACAATTTATGTCAAAATCAAACATAATTTTCGAAGTAAACATGTAACGCTTAGAGAGATATTAGAGATTGCGTATCACAATTATAATCCATTTCTCATTTTCCGCTTGAAATTATAAATTTTGTTTTTATGATTGCATTTCGGATTTGATATGGAGCACAAACTACTTGAAGTCACACTTGCGCAGTTGGGCTCTTGCTGTGCGCACACACACGTGATAAGGATCAACCTCAAAAATCCAGTTTTTTGGTCATCTGGGCTTGAAATGTTTAAACAAAAAAATACAATCCCAAGAAATAAACTGGACGCAATATACCTAACGAAGGAACAACCGAAAAAAAATAAAAATAAAAGCCGAATGAGGGAAATAAAATGGTGAGATCGCGTTAAAGACCTTCAGTATCACCCCAACGAATGACAGCTTGACCCTAAACCTGTCAAAATGCAACTCCACATCATGTAAATTATTTTCGGGGGGCGATGATTTGCTTTGGGATGGTTTTCTTCTCTTTTCCTTCCATCCGTTGGTATATCGTGGAACAAACAGACAATCAACCTCATCCTACATTTTATTTTATTTTCTTCTTTATATGTGTGACATTTTATCACAGGCAATAATCGATGAAATGAATATTCTCGTTCGTAATAAAATCACTTTTTATGGCCGACTATAAAATTGTGTATTTATGGTGATTTTATTTGAAATTGATCTTAGTTGTTGGAAGAAAGACATTTTAAATACTATTTCTACTTCTTGGTATATACGCCGAGTACCTCAAACAGCCGACGAACGTAACGATGTGTGTCTTATTCTTCAACTTCCTTGGGCTGAAGATGATCCACTTTTATTTTTCTTTTATTTATATTTAAGTAGAACAAATGAAAACATATTTATTGCTCGAACGGAAATCATTTTGCATATGTTGGGAATAAAAATAAATACTTAACGGATTTCCGTTTGGGTTAAAGCTCTTTCGAAGGAAGTTGTTTCCATTAGGCAGCATGAAGTAGATATTTGAAGAAAAACAATTATTACCACAATTAGAAGATTGAAATAGTTTATATTTGTCTCAAATCGTAAAAAAAGAGAGATTAACAAGTTCTCTGAAAAGTTTGTTTATTTGTTTGACTTTGTTGACACTTTAAGTAAAAAAACATGTTTATTTCTTAGATCTGCTTATGGGAAACTAAATTATTACATTTTGGAATTCGCAATGAATAACTAATAAAGTGATTTCGTGGGAATTTAAAAATGATAATAGCCAAAAATGTTAAAGAAACAAATAATTTTGATATGTAAACAACTTTGCAAATGGAGGGAAGTTTCCCGCCTGAAAGAATATCAAGTTTTTGAGTGAGTTTTACATAAATACTAACAGGGCGGCCTTTGACATTTATATAACCTTTTGCCTGGATTGTCAAAAAAAGATAAGTTGTCTTATTTGGGACTAGATCCTAGAACGAAAGGAAATATTGTAAAATTTCTGGACGATTTTATGTTTTGAGAACGAAAATGTTCAATTTTTGCTTCTTTTGTTTTGCTTTTATAACTTAAAATTTTTAAAATGCCGCATTTACCCGCCTGGAAAAATTAAGAAGACCGTAAGGGGAATCTAGATGAGGAAAACTTGTCAAATACTGTGAGGCCCTCGCTAGTAAACTTAATGGGTGAGTTTTGTTATCCCATCACAAATGTACCACCTAAAAAAATATGAAGTTTTTGTCAAGTTTTATCAAGGCCCTGGAAAGGGTCTGTAAGGGAAAATCTAGACAAGGAAAACTTGTCTTATACTTTTGACGCCCTCGCTAGTAAAAACTTGTGGGATAAGGCCCTGGAAAGGCCTTGGTAGGGGACATCTAGAAAAGGTAAACTTGTCGAATACTCGTCAGGCCGTCGCTAGTAAAAACTTGTCGGATAAGTCTTGTTATCCCATCTATGTATATTAGGGTGGTCCTTAAATTGGACATTGTCTTGGATAGCCCTCATTCGATTCAAAATATTGAAAAACAATTTCCCTAATTTTTTCAAATTTTTATTTCACCCCCCTGGTCTCCCTTTTTTCACTTCAAGGTGCAAACAATGGAGTTAGGGTTATTCTTATATCACGCGAAAAAAAAATCAGAACTTATAGATCAGATTCAGATGAAAAAAAAATCGTACTGGAGGGGGGTCTATTTCCCCCCGTTGAGGCGGGAGCGGTAATTTTCTAAAAATTTGACCCAAAATAGAAAAAAAATTATTAAAAAACAACGGGACCACTTACAATGGCATGCTATAGCTTTTTTTTAAAGCCATGAATCCAGTCTCTAATATATTTTTTAAATTAAGTTTTTATTGTTAATAGTTTCTGAAAAAAATAATTTTCAAACTCAAAAGTAAAAATAAAAATAATAATTTTTTTCGTTTGAAAATTATTTTTTTCAGAAACTATTAACAATTAAAACTTGATTTTAAAAACATATTAAAGACTGGATTCATGGCCTTAAAAAAAGCTATAGCATGCCATTGTAAGTGGTCCCGTTGTTTTTTAATAATTTTTTTTCTATTTTGGGTAAAATTTTTAGAAAATTTCCCCTCCCGCCTGAACAGGGGGAAATAAGCCCCCTTCCAATACGATTTTTTTTTCGTCTGAATCTAATCTATAAGTTTGATTTTTTTTCGCGTGATATAAGAATAACCCTAACTCCATTGTTTGCACCTTGAAGTGAAAAAAGGGTGACCAGGGGGGTGAAATAAAAATCTGAAAAAATTAGGAAAATTTGTTTTCTCTATTTAGAGTAATTTGATGCCTATCCAAGTTGGAATTTCAAAAAAAAACCCAATATAAGGACCACCCTAATGTATATAATTTTTCATTTTCAACATTACGAAAATGTATTGCGAAATAGCTCCCTAGTCAGGGCCGTAGCTAGAGTCAAATTCCAGGTAGGGCAGCGATGGAAACAGGTAGGGCTGGATTAAAAATTTTACTTGATGTAACGGAAAATTTTTTCTTTGACGAAATTTTTTTTCTCAACACCAAGTTTATTTTTTTTTAAAGAATTGTATACATATGTAGTTTTATAACAAAAAAAAAATAGTTTGAAAAATTTCGGGATGGAATAGTACCTACATTTTTTCAAAAAGTACGTACAAGTGTTGCAAAATTAGAAAAATATTGTTCGAGCAATTAAGAAATACATTATAGAAATAAACTAAAAATAAGACAATTTTCTCGAAAACATTTCGAGAAAATTCGAAAAAAAAACAAAAGTGTTGTACGGTATCTTCTCGTTCCAGAGGAGCTACAACAAAGATTTTAATTTCTCATCTAGGGAACGACATAAAATTTTCTGAACCAAGTTTGAAGCAAATTGATATACTCTATTAGGATCTAGCGTCTAGCTCGATGTATAGCGGACGTATAGATGTTCACAGACGTACAGACATATAGACGCAAAGACCGGTGCACTGTGGCTTAGGGGCGGGCAAAAATTGTATCGACTTCTTGATTTTTGACATTGCAGTTTGATCAAGTAATAAATGAAGCATTACAATTAATTTTGTCTTTAAAGTTTCTAAATATAAAATTCTAGATAAATGAAAATTCAGTGACTTCAAAAATAAAAATGAGCATGTTTTAACAATTATTATTTTTAGTTAACTGATTTTTTTACTATTTTGTTATTTTTCCACCATTTGTATCGATTACAAACAAAGTAAGCTGCTAATTTCTGCGAACCTTCAAAAACACCGAGCTTATGTCTTTAAAATTCATGCCCTAAATTATGGAAAAACCACTACTAATGTTAATTGTGGAGCTGGATTTTTGCATTAGTACCATTTTCGTTTTTCCTTCTTAAGAAAAATTTTTAGGTGCTATAAAATATTCAATTTATGACTTCCTTAACACCCTTCACTATTGTCGGTACTACTTCTCTCCAATACACCTCTAAAAAGTGGGCGTGGCTAGAAACTTTGAATGACTTTATTTCTAAAAAAGACATTTCCTACACACTTTATTCTAGGTATCTTTTATAGGAATTTCTTATGGGAAACTATACAATTTTTTTTTGTAAAATACGTCCTCAAAAGTGGGTGGGGCTAATATTTTCCATCAAGCTTTATTGCTTTATTCTAAACCTGTTATTAGAGCATTCGTTTTATTTCATGCAAATTACTGTCAAAAAACTAAAGTTTTGTCAAAAAAGCCCCCAAAATTGGGCGTAGAAAAAGTTTAGTACAGACAAATTATTACAACTTTTCTAAAAACACACCCCTCAATTATATCAACTTGCAACGATTTGATGAGCTATTTTAAAAAGTAGGTGGGTATGTGGGCGGAAATTGTATCTTGTGATATTCTTTATCCTGAAAATTTGATCTGAATCGGTTGACTGCTCCAGATTTTATAGATTTAAGATCGCCTCTGGACACAGTAGGCGGATGTCTTGACAAAATGTTTTGTTTATTCCATCATCGTAATATTAGATTATATTTAAACCAATTGGTATTTAAAGGTAGGGCATTGCCCCACAATGCCCTACCATAGCTACGGCCCTGTCCCTAGTTAACGTATTGGACTTGTAATCAGAAAATCACAGGACAGAATCCTAGTGAAGACAACTTTTTTTTTTTTGTCTCTCGAGGCAAAAGGTTGCTTAACTAGTGAAGCCTAAAATCGATAGTTACCCTTGCTAGCGTCATGTAAGGGTCAACGTAAAACTTTCTAGTTTCCCAGTTCGGGCAAAACAATCTAGTTTTTTAGGAGGCCCTAGAGAGTTTTACATTGATGCTTGTGCCTAGTCGTATACAAATTCTCTAGGGCCCTGGAAGTTATCTAATATTTTGCTCCAAACGGCAATTCAAGAAAAGAAGAATGATTTGCCTTATTTGTGATTAAAACCTGGGATCTCCAAATCATTAGTCAAATTCACAAACAACTAAGCTACTTCGCAATACAATTGTGCAATGTTGAAAATGAATAGTTAATATACTTTAATTATTGATAATATTGTATGATGGGTAAAAAGAAGTAGTTCTGGTGGGATAGCAAAATATCATTACGCGACTGATTTGTTTTCGATGCGTTTTAGCTACCATTACTGGTTTCCTTTAATATATCAACCAGTGAATATTCCTTAAGCTTAAGTAATTATAAAGAGTTTGCCAATAAGGGCGGGTCGATGTAAATTTATTTATTTTTATATTTATATTTATATTTATATTTATATTTATATTTATATTTATATTTATATTTATATTTATATTTATATTTATATTTATATTTATATTTATATTTATATTTATATTTATATTTATATTTATATTTATATTTATATTTATATTTATATTTATATTTATATTTATATTTATATTTATATTTATATTTATATTTATATTTATATTTATATTTATATTTATATTTATATTTATATTTATATTTATATTTATATTTATATTTATATTTATATTTATATTTATATTTATATTTATATTTATATTTATATTTATATTTATATTTATATTTATATTTATATTTATATTTATATTTATATTTATATTTATATTTATATTTATATTTATATTTATATTTATATTTATATTTATATTTATATTTATATTTATATTTATATTTATATTTATATTTATATTTATATTTATATTTATATTTATATTTATATTTATATTTATATTTATATTTATATTTATATTTATATTTATATTTATATTTATATTTATATTTATATTTATATTTATATTTATATTTATATTTATATTTATATTTATATTTATATTTATATTTATATTTATATTTATATTTATATTTATATTTATATTTATATTTATATTTATATTTATATTTATATTTATATTTATATTTATATTTATATTTATATTTATATTTATATTTATATTTATATTTATATTTATATTTATATTTATATTTATATTTATATTTATTTTTTTTTATTTTTGTTGTCGTTTTTTTATTTTGTTGTTTTAGTAAATTTTAATGCTTTTAATATATTTTTGAGCCTTTTGAAATTTCATCAACTTCTTTATAAAAATATAAAAAAAATCAACTATTGTAAGTGCTTCGGGGTCAACTGACTTCATTGGATTTCCCCAATAAATCACGTTAAAGTAAGGCTACCAAATTAATCTCCCAATTTTTCAACGGATATTACCATCCGTATACAACACAAGCAGAGGATGTGGTTGAACTTGGTATCTTTCCACTCGCCCTGCACTTCCTTCTAAATTTAAGAATTGATTCCTTCATCGTTTCTGTTTTCGTAACCAATTTCGCCTTGATTCTCGAATCCAATCACCGATAAAAAAAAAAAACTAATAAAAAGAAGACTCCCTAACACATCCCTAATGAAGCAGAGGAAGAAAAAAATAAATCTACCTTTTTTTTGTTGGTTCTTCCCGTGTTTCCAATATTTCTCTATATTATACACTCCATCGATTGAGGACGCATTTTAATTAAACACACTTTTAACACGGGGTTTTTAATTAAGTAGACACACGTCGTCGTTTTCGTCGTTGTTGTCGTCTCCACAGAGAATATCCGAGTATCCCTGCCGCGCTATCCAATCCAAATTCAGGGAATTTGCTACTGAATAAGTTGTGTGTGCGGACGAGAGATGACTTGGAAAAAATTCAGATAGATAGGTGACTAGGTTTTGGATGAGATAAGAGAATGTGTCATTTGGAAATTTATTTGCCATTATAAAACTCTAGGGAGTCTTTTGATGAGAATAACATTGCTGTATGTAGGATAACTCGTAACATCTGTATGGATTCCCTTTTGGACTTTTTTTTTTCTTTGAATTTTTATCTTAAATCGGATTGTTATGGTAATTTAAATGCAACCTTTTGTTTCTTTAAAAAAAGTTCGTTCAAAAACGAGTTTTTGAATTTCTCATGGTTCGTTTTTATTTTATTTTGATTCGGCATTTTATTTTAATTAAGAATTCGATAAGGTATTGGTTGTATATATTCCGTCGAGATACCCAAATATATTTTTTTTCTTTAATTTTTTGTTGTTCCTTTTACTGCTCTTGTGAATTCCTTAAGGTTTCATTTTATTTTTTATGTTTTTTTTGTTGAATTCAATACAATGTATTCAAGTTCTCGACCTTTTGAGAAAAGAAGACTGAGACCGTAGAGACCCAACAGACCAATCGACTGACCGACCGACAGGTGAAACAAGAGAAGAAGTGGTGAACATTTTTGTGGTTTCCATCGAACATGACCGCTCTAATGCACTATTCGAGTCTTTACATCTTTTTGTAATTAAAAAGTCCCATGTCCAAGGGTTGAGGTTGTGTTAATTTTTCTGAACCTTTCTCTTCACAAGGATCTTTCGACGAGTATTTTTACAAGATTTTGTAGATTTATGAATGCAGCCACAGTATAGACATGGTGGGTGGGTACTGTGTATAAGATATTTTTATAATGTTTTTTTTTTTTATGTGAATGGCATGTTTATTATATAAGATCCGAATGTTATTTTAATTAAATCAGTTTAAAATATTTATTTTATTACCGATGAATAATATATTTTCTTTTCTTTTCCTTACAGGTGAGTCTTGCATACTTTTTAACTGAAATTTAACTGTTGGAGTAAGAATAATTAAAACAATTACAAACAAAATATTTGAGTTTGAATATATAAATATGTATATATGTTTGTATATATTGTATGTTATGAAGGTACTCTCCGATTTTTATAGGATTTAGAGTTCTGAGTCCGTGGAACAATACAAATTTCTTGCTTCAAAAAAAGTTGATATAAATTTTTTTATTTGCAATTTTTTCCTTGAAATATGACTCAATACCAGAGCTGTAAAATTTCAAATACAAGTACCAGTACCAGTAGCAGTACCAGTACCAATACCAGTACCGGTACTGGTACTTGTACTTCAGTACCCTGATACTGGTACTTGAAAAAATGTACCAGTATTTTTCCAGTATTTGGGTACAAGTACCAAGTGCCCAGTACTTAAGTGCCAAAGTACTTAGAACAGTACGTTTAAGCTCTTGACCAGTACTTTCAAGGACTTTCGAGCCTATTGAGTAATATGAGCATCAATTTCAATTTAAAGAGGATTTTATTACGCGTTACATCAGAAAAAAGTGTTTTTTTACAGAATTCGTCAGTCCAAAATTGTTGTTACCGAAAAAAATTCATCCATTTACATATTATACGAACTTAGAAGTAGTACCTCGTGGCATAATGGTTAGTGCGTTTGACTGTCATGTCGAAGGTCTGGGCTCGATTCCCAGCCGCTGCCACCTCAAATCATAAATGTTTTTTCCGAGGTACTACCCCTTGCGAGGAACTGACAAATCCTTCAAGAGTATATCAACAACACGCACACAGGAATGGTTGAGAGCACAGTACACAAATCTAAGGTATTATACTGCGCAGGTTGTCAGTCGAAAATAAAAAATGGCTGTGCGATTGAGGAAGAAAACACACGTAAAAACAACAACAAATACTGACATTTGACACAAATTTTGATATATGCGCAGAAGAAACAAAAATCAAAACTCTAATGATATTACCTTTAATATGTGTACTGTGGGTTGAGAGTTGTAAGTCACTAGGCCCTGGTTTTTCATGAGCTGTTGCGCGACCAAATTAATTTTTTATAAGAAGTTATTCTCTTGTTCCTTAAAGTTGTTACACAGGGTGTGAGTTGGTTTGAGACCAGTCAAAAATTGTATTGGAGGGAGGTCTATTTACCGTGCGTGCGTCGTTTAGCCGGGAGGGCTATGATCGTTATGATCTTATTTGAAAAATTTGCTTAAAGGGATTTTTTAAGTATAGTCATCAGCTTTCTTGAACGACAGTGCCTTGGGTGGCCAGCTTTGAGGGTCCTCATCTGGATTGTTGCTCCTTTTTTTGGGTCTTCTGTGCCGCCCACTCAACTCCATTGACCTGCAAAGGGTATCTTTGTTAATTCGACAGGAAGGTGTCAAATTTCAATGTGAATACTGATTTTGGCACAGTCAGGCACCGTTGTCAGCAGCTTGGAAAATGTAGCTAAAATGAAACTCTGATTACCATAATAGTTGGAACTTGGCGCGATAATAGTGAGACCAAAGCAAGACGATGATAAGATGTGCACAATGACGTGTAGATGTCACGGCGAGACCAAAGCGAGACTATCGCGAGAAAACCACTACACAGATTGCAGTGTAAATATGAGCACGGTGAGAATACAGCAAGACAAACACAATTACTATCACACTGAAAACCAATTTTGGAATTTTTTTTACCATGTCTCAAGCTTTTTTAAACCTTTTTGAAAAATTTAATTTTGAAAAAAAAAACTTAGGCGAAACTATAGCGAGACGGCAAAACATGCACTATGCGAAAAACCACGTGTAAATGTTATGGCGAGACCAAAGCGAGGCCATAGCGAGAAAACCACGACACAGATAGCCATGTAAACGGGCACGGTGGGACCAAAGCGAGATTAACACAATGACCACGACACCGAAAACCACGTTTGGACGACCACGGCGAGTGATCAGTGGGGTTACACCGAGACGAAGAGTTGTTTTTGTCGTTATGGGTGTCTCGTCATTTGTCATCTTCGTCGTCGTCATCGTCGTATGATAAAAAAAAACACTTTATTGTGATGAAACGAGTAAAAAAAATCATCTTCAAATTTAAATTGATGCAAATATTACTTGATAGACTCGAAAGTAATTGAAAGTACTTGTATACTTGTTAGTAATTGAAAGTACTGCTTAAGTATTTTGGTACTTAAGTACTGGGTACTTAGTACTTGTACCCAAATACTTGAAAAATACAGGTACGTGCATTTTTTCAAGTACCAGTACCAAGGTACCAGTACCAAGGTACCAGTACCAGGTACTGGTACTTGAGAGTACTAAAATCCTGAAATACTAAGTACATAACAGGTCTGTTCAAAACAAATTAACAAAAAGGACATTTGATTACGAAAAAAGTCTTTGATTTTGATCAAATTCTCCATTAAGGTTTTTTTTTAAATACTCTGCTGATGCGAAACGAATTTTTTTAGATGGTCTCCACAACAAGAGAACACAACAGTTCTCTTTCCTTATATGTATATTTATCAACGATTTCCTGTCTAAAATTTCAAATCCATTAAATTGTTTTGCTGATGATTGTACTTTCAGCTTTTCATATTCGGATTTGGAACTTAAACGGCAGCGTATTATAAGCTCTTTAAATTCTGATCTCGACGGCACTTTCCAATGGGGAATAACAGCCCGGGTAGAATTTAATGCTTCAAAATGCTGCTGTCTTCTGTCGTTAAAGCGACCCTATCCATGGGTGGCACTTGCATCGAAGAAACTGATTAGTTTTCGGTTCTGGGTATGTGTGCATAACAGACCACATTTTGTGGAATGACCACGTATTCGATGTCGCCAAAGACGCTGCTAGGAATTTAGGTTTTCTCCGAAAATGCAAGAAATTTGTCTCCCCTTCCGATCTGGCTGTAACTAGTAAAGCCTTTATTCGTCCGAAACTCGAGTACAATTCTCAAATATACTTAAGTCTTTTAGGTAAAATTCAAAAGTGAGCGATGATAGGCGATAGAAATATAACCAAAGCATTTGCATCTCTCAAACACTGCTGAAATGTTTCGTGTCTTTCATTCTTTTATCGTTATTTTTTTTAAACAATGTTCTATCGACATAGCCAGTTGTATTCCTCCCCTTAATACTCGCTCTTTGAGGAATTCATGATTTTACCCTTAGCCCAATGCAAACGTATTGTTTAGTTCAGAGATTCTTTTTTCAGCCGTACTACACGAATGTAAATGCTTAACCCAGCTCTATTTTGTATCCGCATTGTAGTATTAAGAAATTCAAAACTTATTTTCATCAGTACCATGTTTAAAAACATTCCCTGTTTTTCTAAAGTAGGCCCCCTTAAGCCTCAGATAAGAAAATCACAATAAATACTTTTTTCTTAATTGCAGAAAAATGGCCCTATCACATCGAAAGCGATTTTAATGAATTCTTAAATGACCTAACCCACTTTTTTTGTTCCTGTCATTCAAAATAACCATAAATTCTTTTTAAATAAAGTTACTTAAAGTAATGAGTGCCAGCAACTTTGATTTATAATTAATAAAAAAAGATAAAAATATAAAAAAAATTCTTTAAACTCGTTTTTCTCAGCTCAATGTTCTTGGGCTTAGGCCGTTTTGGCGCTGAGCGCCTCATGTATGCATATCAAAAAACAAACCATACTAATATGATTTCACGAAAACGTTACTAGCTCTAAGGCTATTACTTTTTGTACTCATAACATGATAAAATCTATACTGACAACTTAAATGCGTTAGCAGTGATGTAGCCAGTGAATAATTTTCTGGACTCATTACACGAGATGAGTTCACTATTTTATGCATAAATAAAAGTATTCCATGAACTCAGTAAATTATTGTGTGTTGGTTGTCTGTGATAGGTGGATGATTATGTTGTGATTACAGTTCATAAAATATAAATATTCTATGTACCCATTACATAAATTGGCGTAGGTAATCTATGATGATACATGAATATGTAATGAGTACAAATTCTATATGCGCTCAATACATAAATATATATTGAGTACCTATGAGTATGAATTTATGTAATGAGTTCATACCATATGTCTTTAAACTCCATTTTATGTCTATATACTCACTCCATATTTATATAATGAGTACATTCAGATACGCCTATGAGTTATTTCTAACGCTGCTTACCATGCTCTTCGTTTTGCCTTTATTCTGAAAGTATACAGATAAAGTTTTCCTTTTATTTAAAAATTGAATATTGTTTTTTAAATACCTGGATAATTACATACATGCTTGGATTTGAACTGAGAACCTTCAATGCACAGAAAGAGGACCCATGCACTGGGCCGATTCACGATACAGCAAACTGGTACTCAATAGCCACCTTTTCAGTACTGAATAAAAGTCAATAAAAACTCAGTGCCCGATGCTTATACCCATCACATAGCTTGAATTTTTAAAAATTGATTTAATGTAATCAATGCCTATTTGAATGTTAATGGTCCATAATTTTGTATTGAGTACATAAAGCCTGTATTCAATACAAAAGTAACACTTTCTCACTACATAAATATTGATTAGTAATTTTTCTGGCTTGCTTTTGGTACATTAATTGAAAGTAAATAGAGCTCTCATGACAAATCCATGCAAACTTAAGTTACGTACAATTTACATAAAAGTCCCTGTACTCAATACTAAGTGCATACATTTTTTGTGTTTTTTCATTTTGTGCCTTGAATTCAAACTGATATTTTCTGCCATCTTACAAACCTTGTATTTGACAGGTTTGTATGATTATTCAGGAAACTCTTGCAAGAAATTTCTCTAGCTTGAATTTTTGGGATATGTTTACCGCTCTCTTCAGTCAGAAACAGCAAAATGTGTGACGTTTGGAACTGGATAAGTTTTTAAAATATACTAAAAATTATCAATTCTTTCAGTCTGAGACTTCGTACTCCCTCTCCTCATAAATCCATTCTCTTTTCTTTTGGGTTATGATGATAGTAAAAAATAACTCTCCAGTTTCTAATATATGTGAATCAATTTATAACGTCACCGATTTGATCTCTAAATGGTGCGGTTTTACGACCGCACTTTAATGCCCTCATCAGACAGACATTTGAATAACATAATTTTTTGACTCAGACACATGTAGCTAGTCTCATTTTGAAGAATGAACACAAAATCCAATCAAAATTTTCGTCACAATCACAACCATCATCTCACAGCAGGAATAATTTACAAAAAAAAAGAACAAAGAAGTGATCACAATAACACCACAATTTTTAACCATCAGCGAGAGCGACCAAGCCCAAAACCCATCATGTCCAACACAATCTGATCCCATGACTATATACGACTCTACGAGAGGGAAACCTTTTGAATTTGCATCGCCTCAGCCGGCCGGCCGTCACAGCCACAAGCCGCGACACGGGCATTCACCACAAACTTTATTACACTCCATAACTTTATTGTGCAGCATGCTGCCGAAGGTATTCATATATTCTACGACGCGCGATATGATTAATTGCCTGTGATGCTGAGATTTTCGATAAATAACACAAAAGCTGCCACCACAACCAACACCAACAGGAACAATAGCAACAACAACAACAAGAATGGATGACTATATGGACGTTGGGGGAACTTATTATCCCCAAGAACCAACCAAAAAACAAAAAAGTCCAGATCGTTTATATTTGTGGTTTAAGGCTTTGAGAGACTTCTTTTATGCAAAAACGCGTATGGAACTGCGCATGCGCATAATATGCGCGCTGCGACTGCCATCATTCATGGAAATCTTATTTTGCAGATCTGCGCGCAAGTAATAAGTTGTTGAACTGTTCCTGTTGCCTTCTGGCTATCATATATAATTCTTGCAATAGCGCAGTTGGTTGGATATATACAGAGTTTATATCCTGAGCTGAGCATGGATCATGATAGATGCTGCATTTGCCCCCATCCTGCACCTCGTTTAATAATTTTTGCAATTTATTTCATCGCGATGGCATTGAGGATTTTTTTGTTCATACTGTATTCTGTGTGTTGTCAAGCTCCCGGATATAATCCTTACGAGCACATAGAGCACCATCATAATAGCAAGAACCTCAGAGGTAAATTCAGGTGAATTTCAGCAGCTAGGTATATTCGTAATATGTTTGTTTTTATTTAGGTATGAAGTCTCGAACATTTTAAATAAACAAATAAGTTATAATCTCTAGAAGAAGTTCAATAACACCTTTTCCCATATAAGCGCTCAATTCCAAGATAAAGTGACTTTGAAAATGGTCATATTTCGAAAATACCGGTTTTTCGAGGACATTACTCTATGAACCGTGCCGCCAGAAAGTCTGTTCTTTAATTTTATATCCAAAAAGTAGTTTCTATCCATTGTTTAAAAAAAAATCCCAACTCAAATTTTTGGAGAAAAAGAAACATCTTAATATCCCGAAAACCACTATTTTCGAAATATCACCATTGAAGTCGCAATATCTTGGAACTGAGCGCTCTTATGGAAAAAAGTGTCATCGAACTTCTTTTAGAGAATATTATTATCTCCTATACAATGAGCATAAATTATGTTTCAAAAACTTCGCCGTTTAGGAGAAAAGAGCAAAAGCCAGTATTTTCGAGCTTTGGACAATTTTTGAAGTTCAAAATAATATATTTAAATGATCATTATTAGAAAATGATTATATAATGATTTCTGTAAGAGGGTCACATAACCTACAAATTTCAATCAACGTTTTTCGTTTTTTTTTTGTACATTTTTCTGGGCTTATTTAGCTGAATTGGCGGAATACTAGTCATCTCCGGATACGAGACG
The DNA here is from genome assembly GCA_963921185.1 of Dasysyrphus tricinctus. Classification (NCBI taxonomy): domain Eukaryota; kingdom Metazoa; phylum Arthropoda; class Insecta; order Diptera; family Syrphidae; genus Dasysyrphus; species Dasysyrphus tricinctus. Next base: position 239,409,956 of record OY992531.1, on the reverse strand, counting down.
AACCGAATAAGAACAAAAAAATGCAAGAACTCTCCAGAGTTTTCCCAAAGACTTAAAGGAAAGATCAGTCAACAATTGTGTCCTATCAAGTTAAGGGAATATACATAATATCCGGGTCTTTTCAAAGAAAAAACGATACTTACTCTAGCTACGCAGGAATAAACTGTTCTTCTTAGTTGAAATTAGAGCTTCAAAGAATATCTGCATCTTGAAACTGTCCTGAACTATTCGGATAGTTCGGTTATTCGATACTTTCTGGATAGCTTGGATATCCAATCCTGGATCCGAATCTTGAAACTATTCTTATTATCCGGAATTCTTATGAATGAGACATTTTAGATCTGACACTAATAGGATACTTACGGGTGGTGTCGGATGTCGGATAGTTAAATGAGATAGTTAAGGATAGTGTCTCATTTAACTATCCGGATACCCGGATATCCGACACTATTCGGATAGTTAGGATATCCGACACTTTCCGGATAGCTCGGATATTCAATCCTAGATCCAAATCTTGAAACTATTCACAATATCCGGAATTCTTATGAATGAGACATTTGCGATCCGACACTATCCGGATACTTACGGATGATGTCGGTTGTCCGGATAGTTAAATGAGACAGTTGAATATAGTGTCTCATTTCACTATCTGGATACCCGGATATCCGACATTATCCGGATAGCTCGGATATCCAATCCTGGATCCGGATCTCTATCGGATAATCTCACTATCCGAAATATCCGGATACTTTGAAGCACTAGTTCGAATCATAACCGGTCAAAATATAATGAGTGGGAACTCACATGAACATTGGCACCTCTCACTTAATGCAGAGTGTGTCAGGATTAAGAGGCGGAGTAGGGCTTCTCTCACTTGCATTGTTAATGCTTCAGCTTAGCCACAACCAAAGAAGCAGCCCTCAGAAAATACTTTTTCGACGCATTGGTAATGCCTAGTTTTTTCACTACTGATTCAGGGATGCATACGATAACTAAGCTTTCACCAACCCTTTTTCTTACCCTTCCTTATACCCTGCTTTCCTACACCCTTGGAATCATAATAGATCCACCGAGACCCAGGATTCACTTCTTTCAATCTAACCTGGATAAACCATTTTTTTGTGGTAGAAGATTATGTTAAAACTTGTGAAATTCAGCTTCCAAAATCGATCAATGATAGCAGGATGCTAAACACAAAAGAGAGATCGTGGAAAATTTAACACTGGGTTGAAGCACAATATGCAGCTTAAAGGTACCTTCCTACATACATATACAATCCTCAATCCCGAACCCACCAAACTCCTTACAAAAGATTCGTTCCAACTCAAACTGACAGGCGTCCAATAGTCGCGTCTGTTGCCATCGTTTGTTGTTATTCGTATTCGATTTATGAGATTCATTGGATGATATTTGTTTTTTTTTTTTTTATTTTCAAAATCTTTTCGTGCTCTTTTTTTTTCATTTAATCTTTTATTCAAAACGAATTCTTTTTTGTTTATTATTATTTTTTCTTTCGTCCATTTGATTGACGGGTTGACCCTTTTCTTTATTATATGAAGAACCCCCTGTTACCTTTATGGACGTAACCTTCTTATGTCAAAGAACCTCTCATTTTAATTACTCTCTTAAAAATGTATAAAAAACACATTTCGATTCTATTCAACCAAGTTTTTCAATATAAAAAAAAAAATAAGAAAAACATTCGTTATCGTTGAGTTAATATTGATAATGTCTTTTATCAGTTCTTTTTTTTGTTGTTGTTGTTATATTGTTTGCTGTGTATATTTTTCCTTATCGATTGATTGTATCTTTTCTTTGACAACTTGCTAAACAATCTTATATTTTTTCCTCAAATGTGACATGAGTTTGTTAAGTTGTTCCGTTCTGGGGGTATAATTATTTACACGAAAGAAAACAGACCTAAAGTGGTTATATAAAACGAACAAATACGATTGTATCGTTTGTTGACATTTATTTTTTTTATTATTATGATATTTGATTGAAAGCTTGCTTTAAAAGATACAAATACATATTGTAACAAAACCTCCTCAGTGAACACGCTCCGAACTGACGAATGCTGGTCATCTCTTTCACTCAGCGATATATTCATCTCATACAACGAAATGTCAGATTGTTCGAGAACATTAACAGCGAGATAACCAAACCACGAGGCCATTCTTTTTCTGGTGTCTTTATTTTCAAGTTTTGCGCTAATAAAGATAATAATTACGACGTATTTTTCTATAATTAATTCAGAGTTTCATTTCTTATAGGTGTTTTTCTGTGCTGGAATTAAAAGAATCCCTTAAAATCGTTATATTGGTGTCAGAAGTGGGATTCTGGCAGGATGGCATTAGAACCTTCACCGCAACTGGAAGAAATTCTTGCTAAATTAACCCTACTAACGGAGAGCGTAACAAAACAAAACGCTGAAATAACCGAGTTGAAGAATGAACAGCAGCGTCAAATTTCTGAAATGCGAACTTTAGGAGCTACCACTTTCGTTGAGAAAGTATTTCAAAGTTCAACCCCAATTACTCAGTCTACACCTAACGCAAGTGATGGGACTCCAACAGCAAAAAAGAGTAGCAATGGGAAAACCGACAATGTGTCAACAACTGCGACAAGTCCCTGCAAAATAAAGCCTCAACCTTTCGACAGCAATGCAGCTCATTGGCGTGATTACTGTCTGCAGTTCGAGATAGTCGCTGAAGCTAATAATTGGGACAACCAGCAAAAAGCACAAGTTCTAGCTTCGATGCTTCGGGGAGAAGCTGTTTCTATTCTTTCCAATCTAAGTGCCAGTGATCGCGGTGATTATAACAAACTTACGTCCGCCCTGGAGCTTAGATTTCTTTCTCAACAGGCGTATATTACCCACGCAACTTTTAGAAGCAGACGCCAGCGTTACAAAGAAGATTTGTGTGCTTTCGGCTGTGATATCCAACGGCTTACGCGACTTGTTTTTAGTGATTGCCCACCTGAAGCCCAGGAGCGAATCTCGTTGATGCAATTTCTTGACGGAATATCTGACCGCTCTATACAAGACGCTGTTCGAGTGGCTAATCCAACAACCTTGGGTGATGCGTTAAGTAAGGCCATCGCTATCGAAGCAGCTCATATCTCTACTCAAACGAGTCATTTAGCTCGTGTTGCAGCAATTGAAGATGGGAAACCTCATCAAACATCTTTTACCCGAAGGGAAAATGTAAACAACACTGGTGAGCAGTCATCAAATAGCCGGCAAACAGCTCCGGAAAACTTCGAGAGGTCAGCGTCGAGAGGCGGCCGTTGACTCAAGTAAAAAGTCCTCAAATATCCAACATCTACTTCAATGATCAGTCCGGTGGATTCCTTGTGCCTGTTTGTGTCGGTACTGTTAATTGTCAAATGCTGATTGACACTGGCTCATCAACTACTATAGTGAGTAGAGATATCATTCCGAACGGTGCACATTTACACCCGAGTAAAGCAATCCTAAAGACGTTATGTGGAAACACTCTTCAAGTTTCACATGAGTGGCGGACTACTTTGCATCTGGGTAGGTTTAAACGGCGTGTTAAGCTTAAGGTTGTGGATTTTTCTCTATCTGCTAACAGCCAAGGAATTCTGGGCATCGATATTTTAAGACCCTCTAAAGCCATTTTAGATTTTTCGTCAAATGTTTTGAGCATCAGAGGCCATAAGATCCCGTTAATGAATGAATGCAGTGAATCTTCCCCTTCCCAAATTGGTGAGCAAGTGGAAGAAAACATTCGCGTTATCTCACTCAGAACGTCTGATTCTGTAGACCTCCCTCCTCGGAGCGAATCATTTGTCTGCACTCAGACGTCTGGTCATGCACCAGCTGAGGGTGTAGTCAATCCAATTTATAATGAGTTACCGAAAGGAGTTCTTATTGCCAAATCCATAAATCGAAATGATAAAGGTAGTATTCTTGTCCGACTTGCGAATCTAGCTGATCACGTTGTAACTCTTCCATCTCAAACGAGAATTGCTACATTCGAAGAAGCTGTCTGCATGGATTCTGGCTATATGGTTGATAAAGTCATACCTCCACACCTAAGCGACCTTTTGAAAGAGTCACAGAAGGATCTTTCACCATCGCAGTCGCAAGCTCTGAAGTTGCTTTTACTCGAATTTTGTGACATCTTTTCAGCAGGCCCCGAGGACTTGGGGCGAACAAAACTTGTACAGCATTCAATCGATGTTGGTTCTGCAAAACCTATAAAGCAACCACCGCGACGCCTGCCGATATCAAAGCACGAGGAATCTCGTCAAATTATAGATGACATGCTCAAGCGAGATATCATCGAACCCTCATCTAGTCCATGGGCATCTCCGATCGTCATGGTTAAAAAGAAAGATGGGTCAACTCGGTTCTGCGTAGATTACCGTAGACTTAACGATGCAACCATAAAAGATTCGTTCCCTCTACCTAGAATTGACGACACATTAGATGCTGTGGCAGGATCTACTTGGTTCAGTACCGTCGATTGTCAGTCCGGTTATTGGCAGGTAGAGATGCACCCTAGGGACAGAGAAAAGACGGCTTTCGTCACTCGTGATGGCTTATGGCAGTTTAAAGTCATGAGCTTTGGCCTCACAAATGCACCAGCGACATTCGAACGCTTGATGTCAAATGTGCTACGTGGTCTTCCGATGGAACAGTGCCTGGTGTACCTGGATGACGTCTTTATTCATGGTAAAAGCTTTGAAGCAATGTTTTCTAATATAAAAATTGTTTTCAGTCGACTGCGTGCTGCCGGGTTAAAAATCAACCCATCTAAATGCCACTTGTGCCGAAGAGAGGTGCGCTTTCTAGGACATGTTATAAATGAAAAAGGGGTGCTGCCTGACTCTTCAAAAATTGAAGCCATTGTGAACTGGCCAAAACCAACAAATATTTCTGAAGTAAGAAGTTTTGTGGGATTATGCACTTACTACCGCCAGTTTGTTTCGAATTTTGCCAATATTGCCCGACCGCTCCACAAGCTAACAGAAAAGAATACCCCATTTATCTGGTGCGACGAGTGTGATGAAGCGTTCCTGCGTCTGAAGAAGTGTCTTACCACACCACCGATTTTAGTCCATGTTCGTGTTGATAGTCAATTCATCCTGGATACTGATGCCAGTGATCGCGGAATTGGTGCAGTTCTGACTCAAGTTCAAGACGGACTGGAAGTTGTTATAGGTTACTTTAGTAAGGCACTTAGCAAAGCTGAGAAAAATTATTGTACTACAAGAAAGGAGTTACTTTCTATGATCAAGGCAATAGAACATTTCCATGTTTACCTTTATGGACGTGAGTTTTTAATTCGAACCGATCATGCAGCTCTCCAATGGCTGCTATCGTTTAAAAATCCAGAGGGACAACTTGCCCGTTGGTTAGAAAGGTTGCAGCAATACAACTATCGAGTTCAACATCGTCAAGGTGCAAAACATGCAAACGCCGATGCGTTGTCTCGAAGGCCATGTACTGATGAAGATTGTAGTCACTGCGAAAATAAAGAATTACGTTGCAATGGTGGATTTCAGCACTCCATCAAAACCTTATTATCTATCGACAGTGCTTTGGACTCTGAGCAGCTAGAGCTGGCCCAAAAGCAGGATGATGTTTTATCGCAAGTTCGGAAATGGGTAAACGAAGGTCAGCGACCAGAATGGAAATATATATCTGGTGAAAACAATCTTTTTAAGGCATATTGGTCACAGTTTTCCGCTCTGGTAATGAAAAATGGCATTCTTTGTAGAAAATGGGTATCCAATTTGCGTCGTGAGCCTGAACGAGTGCTGGCTGTCGTACCCAAAAGCCAGATAGTTGCCGCAATTGAAATGTTTCATAACACACCTTTCGGAGGGCATTTTGGATCTAAGAAAACTCTGGAGAAAGTACGAAAACTCTTTTACTGGGTCGGCGCAGGTCAAGATGTCGCCCTATATTGCAAGGCCTGTGACACATGTGCCTCCAAACAAGGCCCGAAAAGTAAAACCAAGGCTGAGTTGAAACTTTATTTATCTGGTGAGCCATTTCAACGTGTAGCCGTCGACATTTTGGGACCATTACCATCGACAAAAAAAGGAAACAAATATGTACTGGTGCTAATGGATTATTTTACGAAGTGGGTTGAGGTATTTGCACTTGTCGACCAGACGGCCGACACTGTAGCCAGGAAACTTGTAGATGAGGTGTTCTCTCGTTTTGGTGTACCACGAGAGCTGCATTCCGACCAAGGGAGGAACTTTGAGGCTGGGCTTTTCCAAGAAGTTATGCGAATAATGGGAATCCATAAGACAAGGACTACACCTTTGCATCCTCAGTCGGATGGTCTTGTGGAAAGGATGAATAGGACGATTTTACAATTTTTATCGAAATTTGTCAACGATAAACAGGATAATTGGGATGAGTGCCTACCACTATTTGCCATGGCTTATCGTGCTGCTCAACAAGAAACCATCAAACAATCTCCGTTCTCGATGCTTTTCGGAAGAGAGATGAGGCTGCCTTCGGACCTACTCTTTGGAACTATACCAGAGGAATTGTCTGTCAGCGATTACGCTAAGACGCTTCGAGAACAGTTAGGAGAGATACATGAAAAAGCGAGATATCAAATGCATCAAGCTGCTGCCAAAATGAAGTCTAGGTATGATTTATCTTCAAATATTATTCGTTTTCAGGCTGGACAATTTGTGTGGTTTCACAATCCTAAACGTGCAGTTCGAGTTTGTCCGAAATTGCAGTCGGATTGGGATGGACCATATCGGGTAATGGAGTTGATTACAGATGTTACTGCCAAGATTCAAAAGCTGCCCAGAAGTAAGCCGAAGATCGTCCACATCGACCGCTTAGCTCGCTACCAAGGAACCAACCTTGGTCCATGGGAGCTCTGGGAGAAAACTTCCGCACACGCTCCAGGCCAGGTAGGGGGGAGTGTAACAAAACCTACTCAGTGAACACGCTCCGAACTGACGAATGCTGGTCATCTCTTTCACTCAGCGATATATTCATCTCATACAACGAAATGTCAGATTGTTCGAGAACATTAACAGCGAGATAACCAAACCACGAGGCCATTCTTTTTCTGGTGTCTTTATTTTCAAGTTTTGCGCTAATAAAGATAATAATTACGACGTATTTTTCTATAATTAATTCAGAGTTTCATTTCTTATAGGTGTTTTTCTGTGCTGGAATTAAAAGAATCCCTTAAAATCGTTATAATATCTTCTCACTCGTTTGTAAATAAAGTATGGCCGGGGGGTGATATATAGTTTAAATCTGTCAGTTTAGAGTTGATGTCTTAAATCATGTCAATGACACTTTAGATTCGATTAAAATTGAGAATATTAAGTGTGTCATTCGGGGCTGGTCTCAACTAATAATGGAATTTAATTCAATAATTTTATTTATATATTTTTTTTCTCTGAAAACCATATAAAGGTACACAGTGCAATGACTATGTCGACGACCGACGAACGACGATCAACGACCAACGACGACGGACGGTGTGGTGGTTTGGATTGAAAAAACAAGTCATGTACATATAAATCTTATCAAACAATCTGTTTGGGGTGCAGAAAACATGTTGTTTGTTTAATTGTTGTACAATTGTAAATAATGTCACGTTTCCACCCACAGTATTTGTTTTTGCCATTTAATAAATTAGCTAAATTGGAAATTAAAAAAAATATACAAATGTCAATATTATAATGAAAACTCTCACGTATAGGGAAGAAATATCGGAAGTCAAGATCATGGTAAAACTATCAAAGACCACTTACTTGACATCATCATTAAAAATTCTTTAAATTTCAATCACTGCATTGATTGATAGATAAGAGATAAAACAAATTGCAAAATAATTGAAAATGACAAAAATTATGAAAAGTCTCCAAAATGTAAGTTTGAAATTGTAACGTTTGTGACACTTTAATGTTAAAGGTGTGAAGATAGAAACTGTAATGGCAATATTTAAATTTTCATAATTGAATGAAAAAGTCACGTTTTTATCACGAAATTTCCTTTTCAACTAGAGTTTTCATTGATGCATGTTATTATTCTTGAAAAAAACTCCATGCCAATCGATAGAATTTAGGGTTTTAGACTCGATATAAAAATTACCAAAGGTAAAAATGTCACATTTTGTTTCTAAGCTTCTCAATTCACTTCCAACACGAATTGAAGAAGTATAATTTTTCTCGTTTAAAAATTCATTAATTTCTCACTAAGTGGAATAATCTTCGTGTAACGAGTATTCTATTAACAAAAAAAATATGTAAAATAAAAAAAAATCATGTTTTTGAAATGCTGAACTGTTACGGGTGTGACACAACATTTAAACTATACAATTGGGGTCAGTTGAATTCTTACAGTCAATGAGCTTTTGTCTTACACATATTATCAGTTAGATATAAATTTTAGAAGTAATAAACTATACTCATTTTTTGTAACGAGTGTGACACATACCACACTATTATAATTAAATTATTATAATGAAATGCTCATAACCGCAATTTGTATCAACTACATTAAAATAATAAACACATTAAACTGGTAAAACTGGAAACTTTTTCTTCTTCTTCTTCTTCTTCTTCTTCTTCTTCTTCTTCTTCTTCTTCTTCTTCTTCTTCTTCTTCTTCTTCTTCTTCTTCTTCTTCTTCTTCTTCTTTTTCTTCTTCTTCTTCTTCTTTTTCTTTTTCTTCTTCTTCTTCTTCTTCTTCTTCTTCTTCTTTTTCTTTTAAGCGTGTCTTTTCTTGTTCTTATTCTTCTGATTTATCTTCTTTTAAACAATTTCTTCTGATTTATCTTCTTCTTCTAAATGATTTCTTATGATTTATCTTCTTCTTCTAAATAATTTCTTCTTCTTCGATCCTATCTACTATCCATAAAAAAAACACAGCCTACAATAAGTTTAAATTATAAAATCTAGTATTTTATTACGTGGCCAACAAGAATTTTCTGCGAAATGTCAAACACTTATTCACAATCCACAACATTAGGACGCATTCCACAAATCTGCGAATGAAAAATTCGCTCGTATTTAACCTCAAATTTGTTAGCACCCATTTTACTGGTTTATTTAGTATGACAATCTGCGTCTGTCTGCGACCACTCATGTGAAAGAAATGTCAAAATTCACGACCAGGGCTACCTTTCGAGACTTTGCGAAAGAGCCAATAAAAAGAGCATTTAAACAAAAAGAGAGCCACCACTGCAAACGTTCCCCAAATAAAAAAAATGCCAAAATACAATTTACAAATTGAAAAAATAACAAAAACTTTAGAAAAACCGTTGTAAAACAAATTACATATTAACTTCGTTTTCCAATTTTGTAGCTCTTTGTTAACAAAAAAAAATATCCCATCACACACGCTACTATGCGGGAGAGTAAAAATGTGTGCTGGAAAATTGTATAAGTTGAGAAAGAGTTACTCGTCCAAATGATTTTGAAAATGAACAATATGAATATATTCCCAATTTTTAACCGAAATTCCTCTAAAATAGTGATTACAAAATAAATTTTGTAAGCCTTTTCTTTTTTTTTTAATTCAAAAAGCTTAAGTCAATTTATAACTTTTTCTGGATAGCTTATTAAATGGCAGAAATCATGACCTAGATCAAAACATGGATAGATACCTATCTCTTCATCAGACTAACTGCCTGAACAGAATGCAAGACGCAGCTGGAATAGATGTCAAAAATGCTGCAGTAAAAGTTGAAAATTGTTCAACTCTTGCAGCATTTTTGACATCTATTCCAGCTCCGCCTTGCATTCTGTTCAGGCAGTAAGTAATGAGTGGATCTAAAAATCTTAGCATAAACAATCTTTTATATTTGAAATCAGTTCTTAACGTGATTTCATCGCAGCAGGTTGTCTGATAGTATAGTTAAACATTTTCTTATAGCAACAAAATTATCATGGGAAACATTTTCTTTTTTCTTCAGCTTCGTGGCCTTTAAAAATATCTTCCAAATTTTTAATGAGCAATTTGTTTTCGTGGTTAATATTTTGAATTTATTTGTATTTCAAGAATGAATACAAACGCGTTCAGATTTCAATGAATTTTTTGCTCAGAGGAAGAATTTCCAAGAGTTTTTGTGTTGGAGGGAAATTCCAAAATTTTGAAAAGGAAATTTAAGTAAATAGAAAAATTAAGGCCTAACTAAATTCAATTCTCTTTTTTACAAAAGTGAAAAAGTGTTTTGTCTTTTCCAATAAACTGCTCAATCCTATCTTTTATCTCAAGTTTTACAAAAGTAAAAGTAAGAGCATTCCTAACTTTTACTTTTGCAGAAAAGTGAAACACAACTACATCTAAACAAATAATAAGAAAACTAATTCATAGATGTCACTCACATCGATAATAGCTGCTGAACTCTATAATGGTCAGAAAGCCACTGAAGCTTAAGTCAAAAACTAATGAAAAGTAGCTTTCTGTAGCGTCAAAAGGGGAACACACACATAATGTACTTATCCATCTATCTCTTTTAACATTCCTGTTTCAGCAAATGTCATTTTTACTTACATAAGTGAGGTGCACTCAGGAGCGCTCACTTCCGTAAGCAAGTTGAACGAAACTTGACGAAACGCCACACTCCGCAATTATAGTCGTGTCATAAGCTTTCCTTGTATTTGCTTGTTTTCAAGCATTATAGTTCTAGCTCTAGCGTTTGAATGCATTCAGCTCAACTCAAATCTCATGCTTTTTCGCAGGAAGGTGTCGCTGGAATATATTTGTATTTTTCAATTTTGCACTTCTGTACAAAAGTGAAATGAATGTAGTTATGCCTTTATTCTGAAAAAGAGTGAAAAGAGCCACGAAAATCCCAAAAAGAGCCAATTTTGGATGATTTTAGAAAAGTGGAGCCAAATACATGAAAAAAAGAGCCAAAGTGGCTCTTTAGAGCCATGAAGGTAGCCCTGTTCACGACCATTCGCAATAAGCAGTTTGCTAGTCGCAGCTCATATGAAAAGCACTTTACATTTAGAGGGAAGAAAATCAGTCGAAATTATTTCGTCGCGGAAATATATTCATTGACAGTTAAAAAAATTAAAGCAAATACAAATGCAAAACAAAATTAAAAAAAAAAAATAAAAAAAAAGAAAAAATAAAAAATAAGAAAAAAATAAGACAAAAATAAGAAAAAAAAAAAACAAAAAAAAAAAAGCGGGATGGAAGATAGAAAGAACAAGGAGAATTGCAAGAGTCAGGCTAGGGAATGAGGTGAGAGAAAGACGGTACTTGAAACGGGAAGAGGAAAGAATTTGCAGAATATGATATGATGTATTAGAAAGATGCAGGTCTGGCGGAGATGAAGGGAAATCAATAGGGAAAGGATGATGGATATAATGAACGAATCGGGGAAGGGGGCAGAGTGGATAAAGGGACTAGGGGCAGTGAGAAAAGATCAGGCGATAGATAGGGGAGGAGGGGAAGCGAAGTAAGGAAACGGGAGCCTTGTAACCCATATAGGTACGGTGACCATATTTCTGGGAGCAAAACCCGGGACAAAATATGAAAGCGTGAAAAAATGATTTGATTTTCCAATAATTTTTATGTAATATCTAAAATAAAAATTCAGGAAAAACATACTAACAGAAAAACAAACGAAAAAGGAAGGAACCATAACATAAAATAATTAAAAACTTAAACAAAATAAACTTACCATTTTTAATTACACTATTAAAATAAGGGCCAGTTTCTCAGTGCAGAGTTACATAATTCTGAGTTAAATCAGAGTTTGCTAGACCTCAAAATAAGTCAACCCTAAGTTATTTCAGAAGTAGCCGGAGAGTTTGGTCCCTGAGCCAACTTATCAAACTACGCCAGTTAACTTGGAGTTACCTCCAATCCCCAAAATGTTATTCATACAATTTATGTAACGTTAAGTAGAGTCATTTCAAGCTAAACGCGTTTACATGTAGAATAGTGACTACATAAGGCCAAGGTTACACATGTAAGTTTTACTTTCGTAAGTTACTTACGGAAGCAACTTTTGATAAAATTACGAGTGTAAACAGCTCTGTAAGTGACTTACTGTAAATTTATCAACTTACGTAAGCTGTAAGTTGAAAGAAAAACTTACAAGTATAAAAACGTTTTTTCCAACTTACGGAACCCTCACAGCTTACTCAAACGGCAGTGATAAGTTTTCAAACTTACGGAAGTATTTTTTACTGTAAGTTCATCTGTAATGTAAAGCCTCTTGTAAGTTGCTTCTGTAAGACTTACATAAGTGGTAAGTAAAACTTACATGTGTAATCTTGGCCTAAGGATATTTTTGTTTGACATCTAAAGGCAATAGATTTATCTTTTTCGTACTCTATTTGACACAAGAGCATTGTAACTAAAATGATTTGGAAAATATATTAGACGGTGTTCACATTGGACTGACTCCTCCGACTTGTTTTGACGTCTCTGTACTTTATCTCACTCTCACTTCATGGTGAGAAAGAGATGGGAAGGACAGGCAGAATATTTTAAATTTTTTGAAAATCTATGGCTTTTTTTCTGACGTTTTCTTTTGTGACAACTGATTTCTCTCTCTGTACTTTTTCTTTGGCAAACAAATACTACACAATTCAATTTTATTTCATTTGAAAATTTTTTAAATAAATGAAATTAAAGTTTTAGAACGAAAAACAAATTAATCAATACCTCAACAAGCTCGGATTTGTGTTTTCTTTAAACGACTTCTCAACTTCAAAGTGAGTCTGTTGGTGTTCACATTAGTTTGTGTCTGAACAAAAGAAGTTGGATCAATGTCAAAATTAGTCGAAGGAGTCAGTCCAATGTGAACACCGTCTTATGAATAAGGATTTACGCCACGTTGAATAGAGAATGTGCAAATACGGGAGAAATAATCGGCAAATATCTGAATAAGGGACACTTGTACGTCCCGGGTTTCTTAAAAAAATAAACCCGGACAGGCTATTGAAATACGGAACAGTCCCGGGAAACCAGGGACGGATGGTCCCCGTACCCATAGGGGAGGCAATACAAATTAATTCAATTCAAGACAAAAATAAGAAAAAATAAGAAAAGAATAAGAATAAATAAGAAAAAATAAGAAAAATAAGAGAACATAAAAATAATAATAAAAAAAATAAAAAATAAAAATAAAAAAAAATTAATTAAAAAAATAAAAACAAATGACTTGACTTCTATATCAAGTGCTGCCTTGGTTTTTGGAGAAAGAGCTTAATTATAGTCAATTGTTAGTCCATACAAAAATGGACCAATTGTGAAGAAATTTTCGCAACCAGAAGAAAGAATTTCGCATTGGCTATTTGACGTTTTATGTTAGAATTTAAGTGTTTCAAATTGTTCTGTAAGATTTGCGGCCAGCTTTCGATCTTTTTGATAAATATCTTCGTTTGTGCTTTCCAAAAGAGCATTTGTGCATAAGCCTTGTTGCGGAGTATTATAAGGAGAACCAAATCTCAAGTAATCGCTTCCTAAATAGACGAATCCGCACCTGAACAATCGCTATCTTTGTTATCTGTAACAGTTACTATGGTAATGTTACAGTTACAGTTTTTCTTGTTTCGTTTTCACGGTCCATCCCTCTACACACCAGTCCTTAAAAAACCTTTAACAAACTGAATCTACTTCTTAGTAGTCATTCTTTATGCTGATTCTGCTAACAGAGTTAACATCGTCGTTATGCATAATCAATCGCAAGCATGATCCACTCGTCAATTTCGTATCAATTTGAATTACTATAAGATATAAACCAACATAAAGTGAACTATTACAAGTACTAGTTCTATTTTTCATTCGAGATTTATTACCTTTTGGATTTCTTTCACGAGAACAAAGGAATTAAAATATTCTTGAATACAAATTTAATATAATGTATAATTCGTAGTAATCTGATAACACAACAGTTTAGCAATCATAAATTATTGTACAAAGTGTGAGCTTGTTGTGACAATAATAAAATATTTTTATTAATGGTTTTTGCAATGATAAATTGATTTGATTTGATCGAAGAAGTGACTGATTCCTTGTGACTGATTCCTTTTGCAAAACAGGATGTGTATAAATATTGTTTTGTACCTACTTCAATTAAAGAACATTGAACTGGAATATTTGGATTAATGAAAAAGATGGTTTATATGGTGAATGTGGTGCTTTAACTGATAATTTAGAGGTGTGAGTTAAAGATACACTATTATATGTTTGGATGAGTGACTGAGTGGAAAAAAGGACACGTTTCACATAACTTTAAGTTTCCGAAAGTCTAAAATTTAAATCTTTAATGAGAAGCCTTAACACTAGTTATAAAAAGGAACCAAAAATTCCCATTTTGCAGTAATAAAAAAGAATTTCCATTGCTATTGGTAATACTGGTCGACATAATCTTACTTTAAAAATTCTATTCCGAAAAATGTTGATGTCCTAAATTTCAATAATACCTTAGAATTGCTCCATCAAGTCAGGTTGCCTTACAAGTTGCACGTGAAGTCGCTCTCCTTGCTCATCACAATATATTGAAAAATGCAACTAAGAATTTATCCAAAAGTAAAAGAGATATTAGGACGATTAAAGCTGAATTTTGAAGATTAATATTAGTGCTTTCAGAAATCTGTACGAAACAAAAAAAAATACTAATCAATTCGCATAGTTTCATAACCCCAAAAGTGTCGAAAAAAACGTTTTTTTTTTGGTTTTTTCTAACGGTAATATCTCAAAAACCAGAGCTGATAGCGGATTTAAGTTCAGCACGAAAAATTACCCAAGGGTGATTCCATAGAAAACGACCCTTTACGAAAAATCACAAAATATGACTTAGAATTGAAAAAACGACCGTTAGACGGTTTTAAAAGATTGCATGTTTCATTTTAAAAGTGAAATTATCAATAATTTTTTTTATCGCCGCTAATTTCGCAGCTCGAACCACTTTGCAAAATAGGTCTCCAAAAGTCACTTTTTGTCATCAGAAGCTCAAAACCCTATTTTCAATAATTAATTGTTTCAAAATTTGAGAACTGGTGGTTATTTGCCCTTATGAAAACTCTAAGCACGTTTTCGTGTCATTTAATTATTCAATAGTAAATACAATTTTAGTTTTTAGGCAGTTGATTCATAAAGTGGTTAGTGTCACGCCCGTAACAAAAAAAATTATGTTTCATTACTAGAAGAAAAAAATTTGTTTCAATGTGATAATTTGGGGAAAAAAGGAGAATACTATGATCTACTGTCAGACAAAATTTCAAGACGTTGAAATTAATACTGACCGCGTATTTAAAATTTTAAGCCTATGTCACACCCGTAACAGGTTGGCATTTCAAATCATAATCATTCTGTTTTTCAACTCAATTTTAGTTTTGTTGCTTTTAGATATGAAATTCATGACGTAGGGATATAATTCTAAGAAAATCTACTTTAAATATGATTTGAATCGGCTTTAAGTGAAAGATTTCCCTATTTTAAAAGAAAATGGAAAAATTCTCATTGAAGTGACAAAACTATTCACTTTTCAGTGAGAAAAACTTCATTTTTCTAGAAAAAGTGTTTCTGATATCATGTGAGAAATGATTATACATCGATGACAACAATTTCCCGTCAAAATATAGTATATTATATTGTTTTAAGGCATACAAATCATGCTCGGTCACACCCGTAACGATGACCTGTCACACCCGTAACGTTTTCAATTAGAAATTTTGTATAGTTTTTCGTAGTTTTGGTTCTCATTTCTTAACTGAAACTGAAGATCAACTATCTAGGTAAATATTTGCAAAAGAATGATACAAACTTTTCATGCAATATTTTACACCACATGGAAATTAGATATCTTAATCGCAAATCAGCAGTTTTCTAAGGTCACACCCGTAACGCAACCAAATTGCATCCTATAACTGAACCACTAATTTTTCATACTTTAGTATACTATTTTTTTAAAAGGGCTTCATGTGTCCTATAAAATAGTAAAGTAATTATTTATAAATTGGGAATAGTATGTGAATAATTAATAAAATATGGAGTCTCACTGTCACTCCCGTAACGATGGAAACACCCCCTTAGAACAACTCTTACTTAGTCGTGTCGAAAACCTTGTAAACCTGTGTTATTATTCCAATGTATGGCTTTTTTAAATCTTTATTTCTTCTTTATTAGGTATTTTAAATTGATATCTTCATTTCTTCTAAAAGAACTTTTAAAAACTTCTTCTATTTGCATTTCTCAAATCGGTGCTTTGTTTTATTTCTTTAATACTCCTTTTATACTCCTTTAATTCTCCTTTAATACCCCTTTAATACTCCTTTAATACTCCTTTAATACTCCTTTAATACTCCTTTAATACTCCTTTAATACTCCTTTAATGCTCCTTTAATACTCCTTTAATACTCCTTTAGCTTCTTACCAACATTTTTACTTTCACAGGAAAAAATACAAATATGACTTGGAATCTCTCTTCATGTATAGGTACTCAAATTAGCATGTTTCTTAAATATAAGTACAACTACAACACCTGCTCAATAATACATTTGTAGGATCAGGGCGCACTACGAATTCAAGCTTTCGTGGGAAAATAGTTAAAACCCTGAAATTTGTATTAATTTCCTTACTTCCAAGTAAATAAGTTAATTAGAATAACAAAATTTAATTCTTAATTTAAAATTGATTAGAAAATTGCATTCACTACTCCTTCTTCATAAATTCCCAAGAGAATTGTTAAGACCTTAGTTCTAACAAGAAATAATTTTTTTTTCGATGAATGGCTGTCCTACATATGATACTCTTACAATATCACAGCCAGTCCTGCCTCATCTTCACATCTTAACCGGGTGCAAGTTATAATTCTTTCTGAGCTACCAGGTGCTTATCTCTCCATCATGATGATGATCAATATTATTACCATCATCATCGTCGTGGTCGTCGTTGTCGTCGTTGCGGCAACATCATCTCACACCAGTGGCCATCCTCACGCTGTCAGTCGTCTGTTCCAGTGGTTGACTTCTATACTGACGTTGTCCGGTCCAGTCCGTTTACGTAAGCGTCAAACGAGGTAAAAGATATATAATTTAAATTTGAACAACAAAAATGCACGGTAGGTCAAAAAACTGTCAGAAGAAAAAAAAGTTATTATCAAAAATCTTCTTCTTTTCCACTTCATCATCATCATCTTTGGGAAATCTTAAAATTTTTGATCCCTCGATATTTTACATTTTTAACTTTCATTGTGTTAATCACGAATTGATTTACATGATCGCTTTAATGATGTTATTGCCTTTTTGATATTATTATAATTTATTTTTTTTTTTGAAATTGAAAACAAGTTCTTCAGGGAGATTTATTGCATTTTAGCGATTACAAAAAAATACATAAATAATGTTAAGTTCATTCATATCTTTTTAATATGTGAACACAATGCTGAACTCAGAAGCTTCTGGATTTTATGTTAAAAATTTGTAAAGATTATTATTTAAAAAAGAAAAAAATTAAATCATTCTCCAAGGTATATGTATTGTGATATGCTTTTAATCTTCAAATTAATGGGCATCTTGTCAGCACCAAAAACAAAAGGCCAGAGAGACAACAAAAAAAACATTAGATTTATGGAACTGATTATGATTGTGAGAAATGGTTAATTAAAGGGAATGATTCAGAAAGTTGGTTTTCATTGATTAGTTTTTTTTCAATAAAAAATTATGTTAGTGAATAGCGCGACGGGTGGTTGAAAAAAGAAGGTAACACTAAATGAAGCTAATTTCAACATTTGGACTGCAGACATTAAATAATTTGATCTTTGTTTAGTAAATAAAAATACGGATGCTGCGCTAGCCATTTTATAATCTAAAATTTCTGTTCCTCAAGCCAGTTCTGTACAATTTTTGCAGATGGTGTAGGACCTACCTTTTGAATTTCTCTTTGAAAGAAGCTCTTTTAAAAAAAGAAAATTTGGCAGGTTCAGAAGTGGGATACATTTTTTCTTCTTTTGTCTTTTCAGTTTGCCTTTTGATCCAGATCGTCGGACTGACAAATTCCACTGGGTGCATTTTGCCTCAACAAGTTCTTTTCTGAAAAATACTCCTTGTTGATTGAAGTCTATTTTAATTTTAATAATCCGAAACTCGCTCCAATTTTCAAATCTCCAATTTGTATGTTTTTACTGAATGAAACTCTCCACATGTATCTGTTTAAAGAATCCATACAGCATAGAGTTGAAAGTTTAATAAACTGGGGACCATTTACTGCCTGAACAGAATGCAAGACGCAGCTGGAATAGATGTCAAAAATGCTGCACTAGATGTCAAAACTACTGCAGTAAAAGCTTAAATTGTTCAACTCGTGCAGCTCCGGCTGCAGCATTTTTGACATTTATTCCAGCTCCGTCTTGCATTCCGTTCAGACAGTTACCTGGTGGAACTTGTCGTTCCACGAATCGAGATCATAAGTTAAATGAAAAATAAATATTTGTCTCTTCCACGTACTAATTTACCACATTTTTTGGAGAGAAAAGCTTTTTCAACAAAAGATTATTTTTCAACAAAAACGGATTTGGCGAAAAGTAATTTAATAACTAGAAAATGGCCACAAAAAGCCCGTATCTAAATACAATTTCAAGTTTGTGGGCTCAGACTTACAAAAAAAAACTGCTGGGAGTCTATGAAAACTCTCCAAAAATGTATCATTTTCTATTTTTTTTTTTCTGAGCGAAATTTCACTTGTTCGAAATGTCACTTTTGCTCGAAATTACTTTTTATTTGATGGAAACTAGCAACATCTTTTCAAATTTTAAATAAATCACCATTTTTTTCGCGAAATAAGGCTTGGACTTGTTTCACTTTACCCGTTGTAAAAAAATTCTTTCGAAATATCAAGCGTTCGATTTATCACTGTTCGAAATGACTCTTAGACTTAACTATCGATTTCATTCAAAACATTGCCCAAATCAATATTTTTATTTTATTTTTACGATAAAAACTCAAAAAATTTACCAATTTCTATATGTAATGCCACATTGTTGATTCAAAGAAAGAATTTTCACAGTTGTCAAACCAACGTGGGAAATGTCACTTTTATTCGAAATGTCTCTTTTGTTCGAAATTACTCTTAATTTGGCCCAAACTATTAATATCTTTCAACAATTTGAATGAATCTATGTTTTATTGGTTAAATAAGGTTTATTAAGCCTCCAACATCGACTCGTTTCACACCTTAACCTTTGTCAAAAATACGTTCGAAATATGACTATTTTGAATTATTACTTTTGTTCGAAAAGACTCTTAAACTGAACTATCAATTTCATTCAAAACTTCACTCAAATCAATATAATTTTTTTCTGTGGAGGAAACTCTCCAAAAATTTACTAATTTTTGTATTTTTGCGACGTTGTTGATTCGAAGATACATAGTATTTTCACAGCTGTCAAAAAAAAACTTTGGAAATGTCACTTTTATTCGAAATGCCGTTTTTTTGTGAGAAATGACTTCATTTGGCCGAAAATAGCAGTATCTTTCAAAATTTCGAACGAATCAATATGTCTGTTCGCGTACCTCCCAAAACTACGAATTTCTACGAATTTAGCCCAAAGTTCTGTCAAAGCTCATATAAAAAAAAATAAAATTCGTAGAAATTCGTAGTTTTCGGAAGTACACGAACAGACATAATATTTTCTTAGTGAAATGAGGCTTATTATGCCTCCAACTTGCATCAGTGTCACCTTAACCTTTGTCAAAATACGTTCGAAATATGACTTATTCGAATTATCTTTCGAAATGTCACTTCTGTTCGAAATGAGTCTTTATATGTATGGTCGAAACTAGCAATATTTTTCAAAACTTCGACCAAATCAATATTTTTTTTGGCGAAACAAGGCTTATTATGCCTCCAACTTGGACTCGTTCCACCTTAATTTACTCCTTAAGTAAAGGTTCCTCCCTAGCCGTTGTCAAAGTATGTTCGAAATGTCACTTGTTCGAACTATTACTTTTATTTGTAATCACACTTTTGTTCGAAATGAGTCTTAATTTGTCCGAAACCATTAATATCTTTCAAAATTTTGCTCAAATCAATATTTGTAAGTGAAAAATGTTGTGGAGGAACTGGGACTTTATTTTTTGTTTTGTTTTCAGATACATATATATCGTCATACTTTCTAAATTATTGTATAATAGCAAAAACTTTTCCATGTGAATCAATATTTTTTTTGGATAAACAGTGAACACATTTGATTTACGATATTTGTTTTTGAATAGCAGACCTTATAATAAATTGTCACAGAAAATTAAGCTCGATGCGAGTCATTACATAAAAGACCATGTGTTACACCTGTGACAACAAATACGAATCCACCACAAGAATCGCTTCAAAATAAATAGCTCTGTTGAGCTAGTTAGCTACATAACTCGCTATAACTTTTACGTTGAAAATAAATACAAAAAAAACGCCCGTAAAACATTCCGTGTAAACGGACAAGTTAAAATAATAAATTACAAATCGTATTTATGTTTCTTGTGGCGTAAAACTTATTTTGATATAATCGCGGATATGTTCTTTCAAAGCGGCCACAACTTCAAAGGGACCATGGGGATCGCAGTCAGCGCACAGAGCACAGAGCACAGAGCACAACACATCACAGAGCGAGCTATATCAAAGGGAAAATTTATGTGCATCCCAGAAAAGTGTGTCTGTGTAAGAATGTGTTGTTTTGCTGTGCGATGCCAAACAATATATAAATATGTACCCCCATAGTTTTTCCAAAAGCATACATCTGTGCAAAAGAAAAACAAATGGAAACTTCGTATCAGATTAGAACGATGTGTTCTATGTGGATGGGATGATGCACCGTGCGCCCGCCGCTTCTCTGACGTCTCCAATGTTCCTACAAAAGTTTTGCTAATTTTTCATTCGTTCGATATAAAATTTATTCGTCTAGATCGCGCGCAACATATCTCACTGTATACGTGGAGTCGCCAAAGTCAGCTTGTCCGATGATGTTGCATGCATAGAAGGGTTCGTTTACGGTTCCAATAATCATCGTCTGTCATCTCTTCTCGTCGGCCACCGCCTGCTGCCGATACTCTCAACATTGGTGTTCGATGAAGATCCAAAACCAAAACAGAGAAAATAACCAAACGCAATAATAAATACGCTGGCTGAGTTCAGCGGATGCGATGAACTCTCTTCCCGGATGATTGGGCTCAGAGCTGGGCCAAGGTCTGCTGGCTGCATCATGGCTTGGATATGGAATTGGAATTGCGCCTGGGCAGGAGGCGAGCGAGCAAGCGGGCTCTCTATGAATTGGAATTGTTTTCTTCATTTGCACGCGAGGGTAAATGTGGCTTTATAGTAAGACCGAGTTTCATATTTCTCTTGTCTTTTTGCTCGTTTATTTTTTTGCTTTGCCGTAAGCTATATCGACTCTGGCGATCGTTTTGCCTTTGCCATGCAATATGACCAGTTATGTGTGGCTTTTGCTGGAGCACGGCTCATATTAGGCCAACGGGGACGATAGTCTGGTGTCGCCAATAGTCTGTAGGTGGAAGACGTTTTGCAGTCGATTGCACAGCATTTAGCAATCGATTTTCTACGTTTGATTTTGGTATTGTATTTCAGTGTTCCAATATACGAGTAAAGGTTCATTTAAAAGATATGTGGATGACGATTGTTGCCCTTTTAAGTATCTACACTGAAACAAACATTGAGGATAATTTTATTAAATTCTGCTGGTCCATAAAGTACGGGTTCTTGGAAAGCGTTCCGAAGAAACATTCAATTCCATACCATTCCCAGGTTTTTGGAATTTATCCTAACTTTAACTTTGGTAAGTTGTGTTAAGTTTTTCGTTTGTTTGTAAAGTTGGCACAGTCGGAGGGAAATTTTCAAATTTATGTTCCACTTTTTTGGAATAAATTTGATTGAAAAATTCGCCTAACTATTTCATATCCATATCCATATCCATATCCATATCCATATCCATATCCATATCCATATCCATATCCATATCCATATCCATATCCATATCCATATCCATATCCATATCCATATCCATATCCATATCCATATCCATATCCATATCCATATCCATATCCATATCCATATCCATATCCATATCCATATCCATATCCATATCCATATCCATATCCATATCCATATCCATATCCATATCCATATCCATATCCATATCCATATCCATATCCATATCCATATCCATATCCATATCCATATCCATATCCATATCCATATCCATATCCATATCCATATCCATATCCATATCCATATCCATATCCATATCCATTAGGGTGTTTCATTTTTCCAAAGATGTGATTTTTGGCTGACTTTGCTCACGCCCCGGGTCTAAGTGATGTCAAAGATATGTATACCAAATTTCAAGAAGATTGGATAATATTTAGAGGTTGCGCATTTTGATCACTTTTATTTGAAACTATCGAGTTTTCTTATATTGAAGTCCTTTGTATTCAAGGGCTTCTCATGCACTTGTTTTATCTTGTGCAGGCTGTGTGTCTACACGTACAATCCAAACTGCATTGTATTGATTCCTGACATCCCTACCTACAAGTCTTTTTAAAATAATTTCTCTTCCTTCGAACTATACCTTCAAACTTCAAGCATTATGCCTACACGGTTTACCAATTAGAGAGGGCAGGTCGACCTTGAAATGGAATAACACAAACTTTGTGTGTGGTATTAACGAAATTCTTATTATTTTTTGAGGAGCATATACGTATGCTATAATGTATGTATAATATGGAATATGATATTGTTCAAAATATCTGACACGGCTGCGCACAGTGGCAAGGATACGAGGCGTCAAAACTTGAATGCCTTTGACGCATAGTTCAGGCTGAATTTGAACGATGGCCTAAATTATTTGGACTTTGAGGGCATCAGTTTATTGCGGCTTATTAGCATAGACCTGCAACTTCAGAAAACCCCACGAAAAAATTAATGGGGTCAAATCCCACGATCTTGGTGGCCAATTCACTTCACCTCCTCGAGAGATAACCCTATCTTACAGTTATCGTTTATGTAGAATGTCTTTTGTTACATAACTGTGTAATACGCAGTGCTGTCTTTTCTAAACAATATGTCACATATCACATCCATATCATCCAATTTTGGCCAAAAGACATTGCTTATCCTCTATTGGTAGGGATCTCCTTTGATTAAATTGCGGAAATTGACTACATCGGGTTCACCTGTCCTCTTACCCCTACCCTAACTGACGCAACTATTTTTTTTAATTTTTTTTTTTTGAAGATCAACTCACCTTCAAGGGTGATGGGAACTAGACTTTTGTGTTCTTATAAAAAAAAAGAAAACACATTTTCTCTGAAAACTGCAAAAAATGTAAAAATCGTATTTTTTGCCTACTTTTAAAAAAGTGATCAAAATGCGCAACCTCTAAATAATCTCCAATCTTCTTGAAACTTGTCAAAAATATCTTTTTTGTCAGAGGGACTCGGGGCATGAGCAAAGTCAGGTAAAATTTTATATTTTATTTTGTGCCCTATAAAATGAAACACCCTAATATCCATATCCATATCCATATCCATATCCATATCCATATCCATATCCATATCCATATCCATATCCATATCCACATCCATATCCATAATTTTAAGCTCATGTCACTATTTTGATACGTTTGCTTGTTTCAGTGTTTTTTTCCAGCATGCAACTGCGTATTATTTTGAAAATTCTTTTCAACAATTTTCCTCGTTCCTCATGGAACTTTATAAACTTAGGATATTTTTCTAACAATAGATACCCTCGCATTCTGGCCTCTATACAACTATTAGTGTGTGTTGTGCTTCGCCTGCTCGTTTATAATTTAAGCCAAATCGACGATTATAGTTCTCCGATCTATTCGAACATAAGTCACGAACTTACTCCAAAACAAAACTGCATTTCTACGCTCCGGCTGCAGCAGTGCTGTTGTGCATATAAGTATGCCAAAGGATACCAAACACTCTATGGGCATGGGCCTGTTTCTATCTACTGGTGCTGTACTTTTTGTCTGCCCCTCTTCGAATTGCGCATTCAAACTCTTTATGTGTTGGCTCGCACACTTGGGGTTTTTTGTTCCTTCAGATGGATGCATGGTGATTAGGAACCCGAAACGACGACGTGAACGTTTGGTTTGCCCCGGCCCATAATCAGTTGGAATGCATCGCTTGGTGTTTCGGATATTATATGGCAGTGGCAGCACAGCACAATCCCTTTATGCACAATTCTATGGCGTTTCTCCAGGATCCACTTTTGTTAAGCGTTATTATGATCGGTTCATGCAGATTGTTCGGAACGGTTCGTCGTCGTTATAGCTCCACTCAGTGTTGCAACAAAACACCAGAACGCTATATGCTTCACCATCAGCATCAGAGCACGGTGCAAATGGAAAATGAGAAAAATCATAATTTGCATCTTTTGTGGGCTTGTGCATAATATGCCATGCCATCGCCATACGGTAAAACCTTTTATTTTTCATCTCTGGATTTGTTTTTCTTTTTAAGAGGAGAAGGCATAAGCTTCGTGTTTCTGTTAGCACATAATTATATCTCTGTTTGCGGTTCTTGGATATCGTTTTTTATATTTTTTATAATTAGAGGTCGAAGTGAACCAGTATCAGATTTTTATCGATTGCATTATTTACGGAACAATCAAAACATTTTAGAATTGGATATATCAATTATTTATTATTGATAGTTTCAATGTTAATTTATGAGAGGAGTTGAAGTTTTTGCATTATGTATATAAGACTATTGCAACATTGTGTTGCTTTTATAATTGCCACCCTCTCTCATGCTAATCTTGAATTAATAGTTTTATAATTCATCCATCACTCACGAGTCACGACATGGCAATGAATTTAATGTGCTGATGTAGGAGTATAAACGAGTAATTAGACTTTGACACAATGCTGATGGTGATTTTTTTTTTGTGTTGTTTATTTTATTGCTGAAAAGGTGTCAAGCCTTTAAAATAAATATAGATACCTTCGTTAGTTTGAGATTTTATTTTTAAAATTTATTCATAATTGTATTGTTTTTTTAAAATCTGGCAACCCTGACATCATAGGTAAAATGAAATTTTGTAAGAATTTTGCTATCATAAAAAACCCACCTGAAAAAAACAACATAGTTTTCAACGAGGCCCTAGAAAGTTTCACATTGATGCTAACAAGGACCCAACAAGGGGAACTATCGAGATTCTCAGGGGCCTCGCCAGTTATATAACGTTTTGTCCAAAGAAGAAATATGAGAAAAAAGTTGTCCTATATGCAAAACTAACTCAAAAAGTTTTAACTTGAAATAGCTTCACGAGTTTTTCTTAACTAACTTTGAAGAGCCTTGCCTAAACTTGGCAAAAACTTGTCAGTTTTCCATGCGGGAATATATTTTCGAATTTGAAAGTGGAAGACTTTGTTAAACTATCCGCTTCGTAATTTATCATAAGAAAAACCGACTTAAAAAACAACATTGTTTATAACGGGGCCCTAGAAAGTTTTACATTAATGCTAACAAGGGCCCAGCAAGGGGAATTCATGAGATTCTATGGGCCCATCCAGTTATATAACCTATTGCCCCACGAATCACTATAAAAAAGTTTACCTATATACTAAACTAACCCAACAAGTTTTTCTTATAAATAGCCTCACGAGTTTTGCTTTCCTAACTTTCCAGGGCCTTGACTTAAACTTGGAAAAAACTTTTCATTTTTCCATGCGGGAACATATTTTGGAATTTGAAAGTGAAAGACTTCGCCCTAAAAAGTTTTACATTGATGCTAACAAGGGCCCAGCAAAGGCAACTGTTGAGATGCTTTGGGGCCTCGCCATTTATGTTACCTTTTTCCCAAAGAAGAAATAAGAGAAAAAAGTTGTCCAGCAAAACTAACTCAAAAAGTTTTAGTTAGAAATAGCTTCACCACGAGTTTTCCTTTACTAACTTTCCAGAGCCATGACTTAACTTGGCAAGAACTTATAATTTTTCGAAGCGGAAACATATTTTCGAATTTGAAAGTGGAAGTCTTCGTTAAACTATTTGCTTCGTAATTTTGATATCGTACAAGAAAACCTTAAAAAAGCAACAAAGTTTTTAACGAGGCCCTAGAAAGTTTTACATTGATGCAAACAAGGGCCCAACAAGGGGAACTATAGAGATTGTCTAGGGCCTCGCCAGTTATGTTGCCTTATGCCCCAAGAAATTACTCACTTGTGATGGCGCTCAAAGCCCATGATGGACTATGGCCTCAACCAAAAAGCTTCTCGAGCCAGCTCTGTCCCTAGCTAGCCACCTCCAGTTACGCACAGTTAGTTGGTTGAGGTCGTTTTTCAGTTGTGTGCGCCACCTGTTGAGGGGTCTTCCTCTGCTTGGTACAACATCAGGGTTGGATTCGTCGGGCGTTGATATCCATACGCCCTAGCCATTTCAGCCGCTTTACTTTCAGCTTTTTCAACAGGTCGATGTCGATGTATAGCCCGTAAAGCTCTTCGTAGAATCTTCTTCCCCAGACTCCTTCGATACACGCGGGGCCAAAAATCACTCGAAGAATCTTTCTCTCAAAGCAGCCAAGAAAATTTTCATCCGATTCTTTCAGGGTCCATATGCTTCTGTCCCATAGAGCAGGGCAGAGATGATTAAGTTCTTATACAAAGTCTCCTTGGTTTTTTGGGAGAGGGCCTTACTACTTATGTAAATGCTTTCTAAGACCGAAGAAACAGCGATTGGTAAGATTAATTCTTTGTTTAATCACCGATATCAATTTACGATGTAATAGTTGATTCCAGGTAGATAAAGTCCTTGACAACTTTGAAGTTATATCTATCCATTGTAAGGGTTTGCCCAAGTCGATGATGTTGATAGCCAAACCATTTTCGTCGCCTCCGATCCAATACTGGCAACCACAGCTCGCTTAGTTCTATGTCTATATCATCTCCATAATAACTCGTTGCCTTGCCGTAGATCTTTCTCAACATCTAAGGGTTCAGTGGTGTTCTTACCGACTTTGGCGGAGCAGCGAGATTTCTCCATCGTCATCCTGCACAGAGGATGAGTTTGGCAGGGATGCCGAGATAAGACATGGCTCTGTATAGGTCGTCTCTATACACGCTTTCATATGCGACTCTAACATCGATAAAGAGATGGTTTCCAAAATTTGACGGAGTGTGATCGTTTGATCGACGGTTGACTTGCTTGGCCGAAAATCACACTGATAGGGCCCGATCAAGTCGTTAACAAAAGGCCTTAAACGATCACACAGTATAGCCGACAAGATTTTGTACCGACATTTAGGACACTTATTCCGCTGTCGTTGGAACAGGTCAGAGCATCTCCTTTTTTTGTGGATGGGGCACACTATGCCAAGGTTCCATTCATCGGGCATACTTTCATCCGCACAAATTTTTTAGATGAGTTGGTTCACGGTCCTTGCCAAGTCATCTCCCGCTGCCTTGAATAGTTTGGCTGGCATTCCGTCCGCACCAGCAGCCTTGAACGATTTAAGCTTGGAAATCGCTAACCGTACTTCATTAGGGTCGGGTGGCTGGAAATGTTGGCCATCATCATCGAAGTTGAATGGATGTCTTGCCAAGCAGCGGAATCTTGACTATCTTGAAAAGTGTTCCTTCCAAATCTTTAGCATTTTAGACTGCGTATCCACTATCTACTACCATGTTCCCGCCTTCATTTCGACAGCCTTCCATTCTGGCCTTGTAGCCTTGGGTAGATCGTTCCACCCTCAGTAGACTCGACCTCCCGCTTATCGTGCTCCCTCTTTTTGTTCTTCAGAAGTCGGTGCTCCTCCCTCTTTTTTGCCCGTAGAGCTCTCGTGCTTCGCTCTCAGCAGTTCTCGTTCTCGTCTGCATCAATTTTTGGTAAGCCTCATTCTAAGCTGCATGCGCCCAGCCAGCACCCTTCTTCGAACCAGGAGTTTCGTTGTGGTCGCCAAGTGAAACCTAGCACATCAGTGACGGTACTTCTGATGGCTTGTTGACAATTTCTCCATTGGTTCTATATACTCGTGGCGGGCTTGTTGATAGATAAGAGAGACGTGGTCGGCAAAAGTTGGGGCGATCTCTTGCGATTTAAGCTTTTCGACATCAAAATTTTCACACCATCTGCGTCGTGGATATCCGCATACATACATGAGATACTACCAAGCAAGTGGTCCGGGTCTATGTTTACCCCTCGGAACGTTCGGACATCCAAGAAACTGGAAGCATGATGGCGTCTATCGCGATGTGATCAATTTGTTTGACGGTTTTTTGATCACAAGGCTGCCAAGTCCATTTGCGTATATCAAGGAGTGGGAAACGTACTTCGGGCACATATCGTATGTGTTCTCGAGAAGATCGTAGAATGCCTCTTTGGTTGAGTCTTCTCTTTTCCGTTGGGGCATGGATGCAGATCAGCGTGATGTTCTTGAATTTGGCTTTGATGCCGATTGTGAACTGGAGATCGCTTACACTTTTAAAGCCCAAGACTTTTTGCGTAAGTTTTCTACTTATCACAAACCCACAACCAAATAGCCGCTGACCCTGCTCATTATAGAAATTTCCTTAGTGGCTTGTTGACAATTTCTCCAATGGTTCTCTGTACTCGATGCTGGTGGCGAGCTTGTTGATAGATTTAGAGAGAAGTAGTCGGCAAAAGTTCTGCTGATCTCTTGGGAATTAAGCTTTTCGACATCAAATCGTTTCACACCATCTGCTCGGCGTTGTGATATCGTCGTGGATATCCGCAAACACACTGGAGATACTACCAAGTATTGCCCTTCTGAACGTTCGGACATCCAAGAACCAAGAAACTGGAAGCCTGCCTGGGGTATATCGCGATGTGATCAATTTGGTCACAAGACCGCCAAGTCCATTTGTGTATGTCAAGGTGTGGGAAACGTACTTCGGCCTCATATCGTACGTGCTCTCGAGGAGTTCCTAGAATGCTTCTTTGGTTGAGTCTTTTTCTTTCTCTTTTTCCGTGGGGGCATGGATGCAGATTTGCGTGATGTTCTTGATTTTGGCTTTGATGCGGATTGTGACAAGGAGCTCACTTAAACTTTTAAAGCCCAAGACTTCTTGTCTAAGTCTTCCTCTTATCAAAAACCCACAACCAAATAGCCGCTGACCCTGCTCTTTAGAGAACTTTCCGTAGTAGATGTCTTTCTATTATCACAAACCCACAGCCAAATAGCCGTTCACCCCGCTCTTAAGAGAACTTTCCGTAGCAGATGTCACACGATTACATCCTTCGTATGCCCTCTCCATCCCATCGCATTTCCTGGATAGATCTTACATCAGCCTTAAGCCTATCCAGGGTCTCCACTAATTGTTCGGCTGCGCATGGTCTGTATAAGAACAGTACATTCCACGCGTAGATCCGAAATTCGTTGTTCTTGTTTCGTTTTCTGGGGCTTGTTGTCGTTCGTTTTGGAACCAGTTTTTTTTTTTTTAAATGATAGGGAAGCTACCCCGAAGCACAACCCATATCCTGGAGGACCAAACTCTTAAATAACTCCAAGAGTAGAGAGCCAGATAAAACTGCTCCTTATAGGCCTGAGTTTCGAAGTAGCCCATATAAGGTGTTCACCAAGTAGTTCAACCTTGCTGGAACTATAGACGGCATCGTTTATTCTATCTCAAGAATTCATCCGCTGCCATCCAATCGTTGGAGTACCTCGGTTGGAACTGTTTTTCGTTGCAGGGTAATTAGTTGCAACAGCCTGCTCCACTTCGACCTATCGACCATGGGAGGCCCTTCTGCAGAAACTAGTTCCGCGATCGCATAGCTCTAGGTTTCATCGTAGTAGTTGCTATAAACCCCACCGCCTCGTCAAGGCTTACCCCGTGGTGGGGTTTGTCTCAAGAAGCAATACAAACAAAATATCGAAAAATGTATCAACAGTTGTTCAAAAAACAAAAAAAAATCTATATTTCTTGCAAAACCCTAGGATAACAACCATAAGTATCTTACGAAATAAAGCCTAACAGGCAACAAAAATTAAATCACTTATTGGATTTGCTACTGTTTCTTTTCTCATAATTTATTCTCTGTTGGTATATAGTTCTGAAATAAATAGCAGTTTCGAAAAAAACGACCAACGAAATATTTCATTCCAGGGCAAAATTTGAAAGCCCTAATCAATTTACTTGGACCCGGAAAAATGTATCCAACTGTTGCGAGTTAAACTCTTTGTATAGAATCGCTACAAAGCCAATCAACATTTATCTATCTGCTGCCATATAATCAAGAAGGGATAACAAATATAAACAAATTCAGGGGCTTTCAAACAATAGATTTGATAAATCTCCAGCGCGTGACAAATATTTTTTTATTTTTTTTTAAATCATTTGAAATCGTTGATATTGAGCTTGGAATTGTATGAAAGGTTTAGATTTGCTTTTGATCAATAACATCAACAGAAACAACAGAAAAAAAGAAACTACCAACGAAGTAGGTTATTGCCTCCGCCTCTAGTTTGCAGATACATTTGATTAATTGTATCAATGGATTGGGGAACAAAAATAACAATACAAACTTTGAGCTTAACCTAAACCCGGATGGTCAAGATCTATTTTAAATTTCAACCTCAAGAGTGAGGTGGCCGCAAAATTAATGATTGTTCCCATTCTGAGTTTATACCTACCGATCTAGCCTAAGATTATGGCAACGTGTCATAAACAAAAAAAAAAAAAAAAATAAAAAAAAACACTATACAAGAAGAAACCTTCAAGATGTGGAAAACCACTTAGCATCAAGATGAACACTCAGTGGGTGAAGAAGAAAACTAACCATAAAGTGGAGTAGGAGGTTTAACGTCGTGTCAGCAGCCGCATCGCAGCAACATCTACACAAAACTAAAAAAAAAAACAATTCAAGATAATTGCAAAGATCCCACACACTTCACCCACCAAAGAGATGTATCTATGATCAAACTTAACTG
Source organism: Dasysyrphus tricinctus (assembly GCA_963921185.1). Taxonomy (NCBI): domain Eukaryota; kingdom Metazoa; phylum Arthropoda; class Insecta; order Diptera; family Syrphidae; genus Dasysyrphus; species Dasysyrphus tricinctus. The sequence goes on along the minus strand of OY992531.1, from coordinate 239,379,041 downwards.
ATGATCTTGCAACATAACGCCTGTCTTACACGTGTTGTGACTTGGGAGAAGGTTCAATGACTCTAGACATAGTTTGAGTGAAAGAACTCCAGAGGCTATTCCATTAAGACTGACTTGACTTGGTCGTGTAGTGAGTTTCCTTCAATGGAGAAACTTTTGAAAATATGAAGGATAAAGGCCATAAGATCAGCATCAGAGCTCTGAGGAGTCATCATAATACGAAGGAAAGGAAAACAAAAATAAAAGTCCAGCAAACCAATTCATATAATCTTGTAACAAAGCAATCTCCGGGGTTAACAAGATGGTTAACACTTCTCTTCGAAAAAAACCTGTGAATTATTCTAGTTAACGTTGCGTGAAAATAAGTACTTGGGTCTATTAAAAATAACGTTGATCAGGCTTATGTACATAAGTTAGGAGCCTTAAAGCCAGATTGTTGTTAATAAATCAAAAAATTTCAACAATATGAGAGTTAAAGATTTGATTCATTGCACACATAAAATAATCTTATTGGAGATTGGGCTGTGTAAAAAATGTGTTCATAACTGACGCTGTTGAAAAATGTAAGTACTTTAGGTAGTTATTGCTTTAGGAGTCTTATGGGAGCCTTATATAAAGTAATGTTTTTGCTCAATATCACACATAAAATAATCTTAGTGAGGATTAGGCTGTGTAAAAATGTAATCATAACTGACGGTGTTGAAAAATGTTAGTCCTTTATGTAGTTATTGCTTTAGGAGTCTTATGGGATCCTTATATCAGGTAATGTTTTTGCTCAATATCAGGTATTGCGCAATGTAATTGACCGTATAAGGGCTGTATTGCGCCACTATTGCTAAACGATTTTTTTTCATGCAATATTTTTTTTACTTAAAACAAAGAAACACGTTCTGTAACTCTCGTATCCTTTAAATTGGTCGGGAAACGATGAAAATTTAAATAAAATAAATTATAGTCTGGGAGCCCACCGTAAGATTACCTATCTCATCGCGGCCACGCAAAAATTTGGATGCCAACCGCTCCGCTCCGCCTCCGCTCAGCCTCCGCTCTGCGTCCGCTCGGCATCCGCTAGGCCTCCGCTCCGCATCCGCTCCGCCTCCGCCTCCGCTTCGCCTCCAGCCTCCGCTCGGCGCCCGCTCGGCCTCCGCTCCGCCTCCTCTCCGCCTCCGCTCCGCCTCCTCTCCGCCTCCGCTCCGCCTCCGCTCCGCCTCCGCTCAGCCTCCGCTCAGGCTCCGCCCCGCATCCGCTGTGTTGCGCCACCAAATTTGTTTTTAATTTATTTCTAGTAGTTTCTTTTATTTTTCCTTTTGTTTTTTTCTTTGTTTTTTATTTTTCTTTTTTTTCTTTTTATATGTATTCGTCTACAGTATTTTTCAACTGGCTTTAAATTCTGGCTTTGATCCTATACCCCCGTCTGTCAAGATATTTTTCTGCAGGTGAACTAAGGGCACCTCCCAAATTAATGAGCTAAAAATCAAAATACAAAATGGCTTGAATTTTTATCTCATGGACTTGGAACTGGAACTTTTAGTCTACATTGTATTCGAAAACAAATGTCATAGAGTTTATCAGAGCTCAAAAAGTTCACCCGTCTTTGAAGAGCATGCATATTCGTACCGTGTCTTGCTGCATGCAGCCGCACAGTAGCAAATACTCATCTTGTGTTCGACTAAACAATTACACTTGGCAAGGTGTTGTGTGATATCAACGTGTGCTCGCGTGTTTGTCTTTTTTGAACCAAAAGCACCCGGTGTCCATGTTTAACACGAAATTTTTCACATAATGATCCACGTATACACTTTGTCGCACTTGCTTGTCCTCGAAAGCAGCCACTGTATTTTGCCAGCTCAAAGAGTTCTTCTTCATGTTGTTGTTTTTGTTTTTGTAAATTTTGTTTTTCTTATATTTCAAGCTCCTTTAGAGCCATAAAGCAACAATTTTTAATCCACACTCTTGAATCTCTGCTTATTTTCTTTGTAATTTATATTCTGCCAAGTCGGTAAGTTGAAACTGGCCATCTGCATAATAGAAGCTAGAATCACCACCACCAAACCCAAGCAGAAACCAAGCACAGATTATGCGAGGTTCTCCTTTGAACGGGTGATATTTCCGCGGAAATTCTTATCGACTTCGCTGTAAATTCGAATTTATTGTAATTCCGCTATGGTCGGGGCAGGTATGGGGTGAGAGCTGGTAGTGGATGACCAAAAAATGCCAAGGCAGACGTGTCAGTCGCGTTGCTCGGTGGTAGGTAGAGGCTAGGTATAGGTAGCCTAATCGGTAATTTATTGCGATCGGTGTTTTTTTTTTCTTCTTCTCGGTGTTCCTTGTGTTCCCCGCGCAGTTTGTTAAGAAAATCAGCCTGGTTGGTCAAGCGAGGGGGATATAATGTGCGCGCATCTATATTTGGACAAAACGAGGCGGACTATGTGTGCCTAGCTATATACAGTAAACAGCATCGCATAACAAAAGGGGTCTCCTCATAAAGAGAATCCTGGCAATTCTAGAAAAGGAACTGCTGGCTGGGACTGCTGCTGATGCTTGGTTGGAATTGATATAATCTTCTTTTACGAATGCACACTCATAAATACTCGGCCATTCTGTGATGCTCAAATGCTGCGGATGTGCGCGACTCTCTAACGAGAAACCAATTTAAGCCTTGCATGGAGATGATGATGATCCCAAGTTGAGATGCTGGTTGTGTGCTGGTTGCTGGTTCGGGCTTCGAAAATGCCTCGAAGTGTGAAGTAATGATTCCTTGGGAACGATAAGAGTTTGACCAGGCAGTTATTATTATTCTTTTTTTGCTCTGTCTGAGGATTTTTTCTTATTTTTATTTTCTCTCTCGTCATCGTTCTCTGTGTGTTCGTCCGTCCATCCGTCCTCCGTGCAGCACAGGCCAGTTTCGAGATGATCTTTTGTTTTTGCCTTCGACGACTTTTCGTTTTAAGTGCGATTTGGCTCGGTGCTAGTTTCCTCGTTATGGCTTTGGTAGGTACTGGCTGGCTGCAATTTATGCTGGCAGGCACGTTAGTGCCATATTCTCACGTAAAGTGTTAAAAAGGGCCTAAATGTTTTTTTTTGTTTTCGTTTCTTCTTTATTTTATTTTTTTCTTTTATTTTTATTCGCTTTTGTGAATGCCCTTGTGTGGATGACCATCATGGTTGAATATATCGAATTCGGTCCATAAAAATGCATCCACATGCGATCATCGTTGTCGATGGAACAACGACTCTTCGTCGACCATAGTGACCATTATTATTACGATTCCTCCGATACTTGATACTCGAATTTCAACAATTCGATTCGGTTATGGATGCTCGTTCGTTCGTCCCCATATCCATGATTCGTGCTGTCTTCGTTTGCAGCCATAACAAATCGGAAGGAAAGGTTCAGTACCCTCTCGTGTCGGTCGGAGTTGGAACTTGGAGAGCTTATCCACTGGTGTATCTCTGATAACTTTGTATACAGCCATGTTGTGGATGTGCATCTTTTGGAGAAGGCCAAAAGGACGAGACGCAGATGCAGAAAGAGAGAGAACATTGTGTTCTACACTGCAATTTGTGTTGACTTGCATTGAAATTACAAATGAAGGCAACGCGAAGTTTCTTTCTTTGCAAATCTCAATTGTTTTGTTGTTTTGCGAGCGATTTTTGCAGACGATCGTCTTAGGATGATACCTACCTAAAGTATATATGAAGGCCGATTATATAGGCATACCTATATGTGCATATGTTATATTCCTGGGATCAAGCGTGCTGAGGTGATATTCCTTAATCAGATGTGTCATTTTAGCTTGTTTGTCGACTTGTTGTACACACATTCAGAATTGTTCGGACGCGTCTGTCGCGTCGTCGTTCGTAGGTAACTTTTATACAAACATCTCGTATGGAAAGATTTCCCTTTCTTGGTCTTCCATAAAGGAATCCCAAAAAAGGACGCAATAAAATGCGTCGATACTTATTTGGTTGGCTTTTGTTGATGGTTTGAATATGTTTTTTTTTTTTCTCTTCAGCCAGCGCTCACATTGTTGCACAACAGAATATCTATACCTATCGTTTGAATTCTCATTTTCATATAGAATAGGACAGCGAGAGGAGAGAAAATAATTGACACAAGGATTATCTGACCATCTATGGCGAGAAGAAGCTATCCTTTATGTAGAAGTTTTTTTATATTCTCGCTCTCCATAAATAGCACAAAAGAGAAGAAATATGCGAATTGTTTGTTTGGCTCATATGACCAATAATAAATTTACTGTCGCACCACAGACAAGGTAAAAGTTTTGCCTCCTTAGAAAGGTCTTTGATTGGTGTTGAAGATTATAATGACTTATGGCAGCTTGGTTCAGGTTCAGTTTCAGTTAGGAGATTTCTTAAACTACAAGTTAGTGAACGTAGTTTATGGTCAAAATAAGAGGAAAATAACAAATGCTCTAGGAAATGGATAGGCTATCTATACCTTCTTGGTTCTTGCAGATGAAAAACTTAAGAAAATTTGATTGCAGGTGTACTATTATGTGGAAACTGCAAGGATATCCATTTTTGGACAATGGAAAAGGCACATAAGCGCAAAAAAACTGTTTTTAAGCTTCTAAGGGTAAGTTTTTCAGTATTGAGTTAACTCTGAGTTAAATCAAAGTAAGATAATCCTGAAAATAAATTAACCCCGAAATAACTCAGAAACAATTTTTCAGTTAAGGATTAATTTTATCATTCAAAAATCTATTGAAATCGATGTGGGAGTTAACTCACCTTATTTGGTGAGTAAACTCGGAGTTAACTTAGGGTTTAAACTGACTGAAAAAACACGTTTCTGGAGCTATCACTATACTAAGTTACCCCGATACTCGCACTGAATACTTGGCCCTTAAGGTGCGTTTTCATTTGAAAGTACTTTCACTAAATTACTCTCGATCATGCCTATGTCTACTTACGAGTAATACTCTCGAGAGTAGTTTGAGAGTTACTCGCAGTCTTTTTACTCTAAAATGGATAGGTATTTTTGGATTTTATTTTGTAAAATCAATGCGAAGTGAATAAATTACTGGATAGATAATCTATACCTGCAAACTGTAGGAACTTACCTTCAATTTACACTACAGTCAGTAAACAATAAATGGGGGCACCACCACAAAAAATTGCAATAAGTTTGACCTTGTGTTATATTGTTCCTCAAAGTTAACCCAATTGTCTCATTCCCCCTATTTTCCCTTTAAATTTTTAATTCGATTTCCTTACTCCCAAAGGAGTGAACTCCCTGAAGCCAAAATTAACTAACTCCCACCAGATTTGTTTGTGGAACCAAGTTCATAATTTTCGAAGCTACATAGTTCAGATGGAAGCGGTACGAAGTCTCGCAAACCAAAATCTCAAATATCAAAATCTCGCATTTAATTAAAAATCCGGAAAAACGAAATCTAACAAATTAATCATCTTACTTTGCATCTCGCAATGAGAAACTTGCAATTAAAAATCTTCCTTTTAAGAATTTCACATTTTCATCTTGCATCAAAAAATCTCGCCAATATCGAAGCAAATCTCGCAACTTAAAATCTCGCATAACAAAACTTCGCAAATTTAAATTTCACATGCGAAATTTGAATTTGCGAGATTTTGTTGAGAAAAAAATATTTGTTGCAATGCCAGAGATTTTAATGTTTGAGTTTTTAATTTGCGGGATTTTGAAACTGCGGAATTCTTAAAAGCGGGATTTTGTAGTTACAAGATTTAGTAATGCAAGATTTCAAATGCGAGATTTTAATTTAACAGATATTTTACTTTGCGAGATTTCGTAACCAACCCAGTTCAGTTGGGACATAGTTCATTATGAACAAAGTCCCAATGAATTAACTCCCATCTTGAAAAAAGGGGAGCGGTACGCAAACCAAAATCTCGAATAACGAAACCTCGCATTTTTAAATCTCGAATAACAAAATCTCGCAAATTAAAAATCTTGTTTTTCATAATCTCGCAATTACAAAATCCCGCTTTTTACAATCTCGCATTTACATCACGAACATAAAAATCTCGCAAATTTCAGCCAAAATCTCGCAATTTAAATTCCTGCATATCAAATTTCACAGCAGCGAATCGCACACGGCTTTAACAATTTTTTGTTTTGTTTTGAGAATATACACCCAAAAGTATTTTGCACTATTTTTTTTTTGTTTAAATCACTTTTAACAACCTCTAAAATCATTTTTGTAGTCTTTTGCAGGTTTATCATGGATCTAAAAATATTTTCTGGTTCAAGGTCAATTACGATAAAGGCAATCTGCACATTAACTACTGGTTCTCAGTTTTCTCTCTCTCTTGTTCTTTTGACAACAATAAAATTGAAAATTATAAATAACAGTGTTGTCTAAAAGTACTTAGGCACTGGATTTATATTTACAGAAGGTAGGATATCTCGCAAAATTGAACTGCATTGCAACAAGTCCAATTTTTTTAATCAAAATCTCGCAATTAAAGCCTCACGCGAGATTTTTATTTGCGAAATTTTAGTTTGCGGGATTTCGTTATCACGAGATTATGAAAAGCGGGATTTTGTAATTTCGTGATTGTAAAAAGCGAGATTTTGTAATTGCGAGATTTCGAGATTTCAAATGCGAGATTTCGTAGCCAATCCTGAAAAAAATGGAAAATAGATCATTTTTATTTTTTCGACAAAACAACAAATTAGACAATAGTGAATGGGTTATTCTCTGCCAATTAATATATTTTTGTAATTGTTTTTATGACTTTACTTGGACTTGGAGAATAAAATCTGTGAATTAATTTTGCTAAAACTATAGAAGTACAAAAAATATAGTGAAATGTACTTAATCTCAAATAAACGGTACTGATCCTTTTTCCATTCTTTTCTTTGGTTTTGGGAATATATAAAAAGAAAACCATAACCTTTTAAAGGTTATGCAAAATCTTCGAGCTTCTTCTTTCTTATAACAAAGTCTAAGTTTTTCTATAGAATGTAAATCCGTTCTTCTTGTAGAAAGCATAACCTTTCTACTTAGGAGTTCAAAATAGACCAAGAATCGAATGAATATATTTAATTAGAGGGATTTTCGACTTAAAGGGAGTTCAACTTAGAGGATGATTTTTGTATGGAAAATTGAGGGGAATCCAAAAATATGGTGAACAAATTCGAGTTAGAGGGAAATTCGACTTAAAGGGATCTTGCACAGATTATTCGTTGGCAGAATTAGGATTTAATTTATTTATTATTAATTAAACTAAACAAAACGAGACCGACTGGTACAAAAAGTTAAAAGTTTAATAAAAAAAAACAAACGCAGCCGAACTGTCAAACAGTCGGCGAAGAAGGCGATAAAAAGCAAGCGAATTCAATAATTGAACAGGCAACACAAAAAAGAGCTGCCACCACAGCTATGCTCAACAAAGGGGTGCGTTCACGAAGTTGTTTTTATCAACGATCAAAAGATTGATTGATATACAAAAATAATAATATGATCCAATAAAACTTATTTTATTAACACAGGAGCGTAGCTGAAAAAAAATAAAATAAAATGGGCGCCAGTGATTTTTTTCGAATAAAAAGGAAATTACAAACCTTCGAAGCGAAACCGTCAGTGAAAATATATTAAATACAAAGAAAGAATTTTATATCTAGAATTATGGATTTTTAATTTCAATTTGCCTGAGAAACCTTTTAAATAGGATGAAAACCCAGGATCTTTTAAAACAAAGAGAACAAATGAATTAAAAAAAAAAGGAGATGCACCATTAACGTTCGGTCCCGAAAGAAAGGTTTTTGAATTGGGTCACGAGTTCCGTAATTTTCGGAATGATACGAGGCAAAAACCAAACGATGAAATACGAGTATTTTACTCTAGCAAAAAAATATTTTCGATCAAAAATTAGGTTAACAATTTGTTGGGCAACCAATATGCAATTTGTTGGACAACAGTAATACTTAGCTTATTCCTTTTTCCTGCCACTATCTCCTTCCTAGAAAATTTTTCTCCCTTCTCCCGGTTAGGTTCACAGCTCCTCCTCTATTCTACCACTTTATTTTTCCTTAAGAATTTCTTCCACTCACAAATGTTGAAAACTATTCTTCACACTCAACTTTCTCTCCACTTTCTTTTCTATTTTAAAAAACCTTTCCTTCCCGCTTTTTTTTTCATTTCTTCAAAAACCTCTGGTTCATTTGATACACAGTAAAGAACTGCTTTCCAAGCTTTTTACCTTGCCTGGATGACCTCTTCTTTTTCTCAAACCTTAGTGCTTTCAGCCAATCAGTGGCCGTGGTTTTCGGTCACGTCATCATTCAGCTACACATAGTCGCTAGAGAGAGCCAACGTAGTTGAAAACCAGCGGTCTTTCATACTCGCACTTTCACAGCGGCTCATGCACAATCATCGTAGAATTCGCTGGTTTTACTCCCAGGAGTTCCGAATTCGATGAACGCATCCAGCCCTACATCCCTAAATAATTATGTCAGAAAGAAAAGTTTTTCGAAACCAAAGAGAAATTTAATTTCAACCCGAATGCTTTTTTCCCCTCGGAACTAAGTAGCAAAATCTAATGTGGAAAACTGGTAGAGGGCTTATTTCCATTACTCAAAGCTAGCAAGAAGAGAAGGAAAGGAAACTATTGTTTGATTTTTGCGAAGATTTGGGGGAAGCGGGAACTAACAGTTAACGTTCCATCTCTTACATTTATATAAGTTACAGTTAGGTTGGGCACTTAGCCTTTCTCCAACGAGTGACATCAGCGATCGAGGACTAAGTGTCTCCCACGCTTCTTTTAGGATAAAGTTTGTACAGACCGCCCGTCTGCCGAATATTGTCACCCGTATTTATCAGACCATCCGTTGGTCGCACAATACAAGCTATGTACAAAGTTTAAAGAAAATTGACCCAGCTCTTAAGGATGTAGCTGAGCAGGCAGACAAGCAAATATGTAATTTTTATTAACTATGACTATCCACAATTTTGCAAACTGAAGCAAAGCTTCGATTAAGAAGTGGTTAATTTCTTGGCTCCAATAACCGCTTAATCAACACGTTGTTTTTGTTTGTCTGCTCTGAAATATTAACATTTCTGGGTTACGAGGTATTAGAATAGAACTACAGAGACACCACGACGATTTGCGAAAAAAAAACAAATAATTATTAGATTATAAGTAGAATTAGCCAAATCTAAGGACTAAGTAATAAAACTTATAAATTTCATGCTTGAATAAAATAATTTAAAAAAATCTACCTATATTCTCTAGAAAACTACTCATTTAACATTTTTATCTAGATTAAACTATGACAACTACAACTTCTGCTGACAACAATTTTATAATATCTTTTCTTATTTATTTGAATGTAAACAAAAAAAAAATGTGTCAATTTATTCATCCGACGCGACAATCTCCCACAGATCCATATATTTAAGATAAATTTGATGTCTAGATTAAAATCGATTTACAATCACATGTTAATGAAGTCTTAATAAGGTTTTACTCGTTTTTAACAAAAAAAAACTAAAAAAAACTTGAATAGGTATATTTTCGATGCATAAACTGTGATTGGAGAAAATTTTGTTCTAGTAATCTTCAGGTTTATTTCCGTATCGAAAATCGATATGGTAATATATATTGAAGCCGATAAAAGAATTTCTACAGGAACTCACAAATCAATGAATCTAATAAACATATAAAGAAAAACATTCAGATGTTGTTGTTTTTTTTTTGTTGATAAAACAAGTTCTAAGAAATAAAAAGAAGATTTTGTCAAAAAAAGATAAACTTTTTCCTGTTTGATATAAGAAAATAAACATGAAATTGAGAACGACAGTAGGAAGTGTTGTAAGCTTAGCTTATGAATAATCAATATATTGGTTCTGCCTACTCTGTTCTACTTGAAAAATGATAATTTTTTCAAGTTTTTATTTAACTTAAGAAAGTCAAAATCAAAGGTACCTACATGTGTCATCGCTATGGTTGCTTTTTTAATTAGAAGTAATTTTTTTCAATGAAAGGAAAGCTTTTTCGAACAAAAAATCAAGAAAGAGTCACGGTTTCAGTTTCTATAATATATATATATCTACTGTGCCAATATATTATATTATATTATATTATATTATATATATTTAGTTGTTCCTTCTTGTAAATTCATTATGCCCTCCATACAGATATAGGTCAATATTTCAAAACATTAATATTTTTTACTCCAAATTGGACCATCGCTCAAAACAACCTATTTTACTAGAATAACAATTATATCTCTTAACAACGCTATAACACCTACTTTGAAACAAGGGGTCATAGTATTTGATTAAATCTAACGGTTTTTTTGAGCTAGGGAAATGACATTTGTATCAGGGGAATGACAAACATTTATATTTACTCCGGTGAAACTAACATGCAAAATAGAATGCACGGCTATGTCGCACCAACATGCTCTTGTAGTTCAATGATTTTGCGTGACAAAACATTTTATAGTAATAATTGTATTATTTATGATATTTTGAAAGAAAAAATGTGAAAAAATATAAAAATACTAAAAGTACTGCAAATATGTTTAAATGCAATATTATTGATCCTCCTAGAAGTACCAAAACGCAATTAATCATTACAATGAAAACTTGAAAGTCAGGGGAATGACACAAAAAATGATATTAGGGGATTGACTGCGAAGGGTGTTTTATGGGAATTAAATCGAAGTTATTAGAAAATGAGATGTTTTACATTATTTATCGAGTAGGTCCTTGTAAAATACACAGACGAGTAAACTTTTTTAATTTGTATACCACACGGTTGAGTAAAAAACTCACGTTAGAGGAATGACAAATTCGCTGGACGAAAAACAAGATTAGCGCTTTAACTTGAAATATAAAAGACAGCCGAGTTTTTTTCAAGGACTGATTTCAATTTTCATAAAGAACAATCCTGTCCCGTTAAACAACAAAAACATCAGTTTTCTATTTGGAGCCTATATATTTTTTTTTAAATTTCCATTGGTGGGATAGAAATGAACATTTTATGGGGAACACTTACTTAATAGTTCCTATTTAACAAAGTTAAGCAACTAAAAATAAATTAACGATTCTTTAGTGAGGGTACATTAATTGTTTAAAAGACTGCATCATTAGATTTTGTGTACCGTTTTTAGTTTCGTTGCTAAAATTCATTGCAAATGGATATAGTGGTTATGATAATTTGTTTTAACTTTTTTTTTTTTAAGCGAATGTAAGAACCCGTTTGTTTTAAGCCATCCAACTAGCAAACTTATAATATAATTTTTTATTCGGTTCAAAAATGAAGGAGACTGAAATATTAATATTTTGAAATATTGACCCATACCTATACATATTTTTATAAAATCGATTTCTTTTGTATTTATTGTAATTTATTACTTACCTGCATTAAAATGGTTTTAAATATATTCTTTCATTTTTTTTCAGGTAAGTTAATTATCTGCCGTGAGTCCACCTAATTTAGTTGCTAAAATAAGGTAAATATCTCCATTTGGGACCTTACATCACTGTGGATCTTGAGATGCTGTCCTACACCTGCCAATACCAAAATTCAGCTTCAAATTGTTATAGCAGAATGCAAGCTGTAAAAGAAAAATAACAACAATGACAAAATAAACTGTTTCAACTTTCTTGACAAAAAAGTTGAGAGTACATGTAGTTAATTCAGGGCCGCCAAGTGAAGGGGCAATTTAAAAATCTTCGATAAATTGATGCATTTAATTGTTTCCTTAGAGAAAGGACACTGCAAACTAGTATTTCTCAAAAGTTCCTAATAAAAAAATATTTTGAAAGCGTGGTATGTATTTTTAAGAGTCTGGGGGAGGAGGGGGGGGGGCAAAAGTGCCTCTTGCCTTTTCGGTGGAAACCAATTGTTTAAAGCAACAACAGTAGGTCCCTAATTATAATATTATGCTCTAATAATTATTTGATAAAAGTTTTAAAGTTAACAAAGGGCATTTATCACCCATCCCCCCACCTGAGGAAAATACCACGCTTAAAATTTATTTTTAATTTTTTGACTACGGAGTTTTGAGAAGTACTTAACTGTTGTCTGTTGGAATCCATGATTTGCACACGTACATACGCACACACACACACACGTACACACACATACACACACACACATACACACACATACACACACATACACACACATACACACACATACACACACATACACACACATACACACACATACACACACATACACACACATACACACACATACACACACATACACACACATACATACACATACACTCACACATACGCACACAACACTTACACACACATACACAAACATACACACACAAACACTCATACCTTCCTCATTTTCCTAACGCTCGTACTGTGTACTATAATCATCTTAAGGGTAGTCATAACTACGCGCAAAATTAAAAAAAAAAATACACAGATATACACACACACACATCCATACATACCCATAAACACATATAAACACTACACGCATACGTTTATACACACAAGCACACACATACAAAACTCCGCTATACAAGTCCGAAGCCCGGAGATCCCCAGTAAAGATGAAGAAGGAGAAGGGAGTGAAGGGTGTCACATGTAGAAACTATTAGTTAAGAACTTCTTGAAGTCATTCGATTCATTTTATCTATAAAATTTTCATGTACCTAAGTTACTATTCTTATGTTGCATAAGAGTGGAATGCATTGCTTTACAGCCTTCATCAGAAGCACTGATTCTGAGGACTAATTTTCAGACCTAAGTTCTATTGAGACTTTTCGTCACTAACACAAAACCAACAAAATACCAAAATTTCAGTCAGTTTAATTGAGTCCACTTTTTCATAAAAAATGTGCGAGTCCTTTAATCAAGTTTCGTAGAACGATAAAATGTGATTCGTTCTCTCGCGAAAAATTCAAAAAGACATTTATTTTTTATTCGATCGCGAATCTTATTTTTTTCGTTTTCACGATCGAATCAAATCTGTTAGAATCTTTAAATTATGGTTCGCTTCCGAATTTATCATGCGAGAACTATTGAAGATCCGTTCACGAACCGTTCAAGTAAAAAAGAAAGATGTAATTTTACGAAAGGAGAAAGTTTCGAGAAGACAAAGTTACGCAAAGATGAAGTATCGAAGGACAAAGTTTCGAAATCCGGAACATTGACACAGATGAAAGCTGATACAGAATAAAGAAAGAAAAAAATATTTTCAAAAGGGGATTTCACAAAAATGTCAACATTTTAGAACTTCGTTGTTCCTTGAAATTGATACAGGTAATGCCTGATATCCACAGAATTAAAAGAAAAAAAAAATATTCTCAAAACAGGGTTTTTCAAAATAAATGGCATCGTTTTGCAACTCCAGTGTTCCTTGGGCGATTTCAATGAAATTGACACATGTGAATAATTTTGACAGCTATCACCTGTATCAATTTCATTGAAATCGCTCAAGATATAACGAAGTTGCAAAATGTTGACATTTTTTGAAACACCCTTGAAATTGACTTTGATCGTTCTTTTCCGCAGCCCTTCATTTGTATCCTAGGTACATACCTACAGTTATTTTGAATAAAGTAAAATATCTTTTTTTTAATACTAAAGAGAATTAAAAACCGTTAGGTATCAAGTTTCAAAAACATGGACCGTGTCGGGTTTAATTTTTTTTGTATCTAAAAACAATTTTCTTTTTTTTTTCTGAAAATGTTGGTGCGTATTATGAAAGCAATACTATTTTAACTTCTTGGAATCTTCTGCTTAAAAAAAATCATTAAAAATCGAAAATCAGAAGCATCATTCAATGGAAGGTACCATTAATACAACATTTTCCAAGAAAAAAGTTTTTCATCCAAATGCAGTCTCAACTGAAAGAAATTTAAAAGTTTTTGAGAAAAATAAGTTATTTTTTAATTGCTTAACCAAATTTAATGGCAGATACTGTTATCTTTGATTCTTAGTACAGTCATTAAAGCTTTTTGCTTGGGAAAAAATGGTGGAAATCGGAAGTTTGGAATGTAGCCACCTCATGACCTTCTAAATAAACTGTAAAAAGTCCCCTCGATATGAGTGCAACTAACTATTTTACGGGGGGTCAATTTGAAAATTAATTTTTAAAAAACACTTCACTCAAACAACTTTATTTAAAACTTAAATAAAAGAAGAGATTTTTTGAGTGTTACCGTTGTTTTTTAATAATTTTTCTTCTGTTTTAGTCATTTTTTTTTTAGAAAATTGCCCCTCCTGACTAAACGAGGGAGGATAAAGCCCTCCTCCCAAAGAATTTTTTTTCTTTTCTCAACCCACCCTACACGCTCTAGTTTTTTGTCACATTTTATGAATCACCCTGTGTAAACGAACCATGTTTCAGGGCCTTCGACCCCGCATGGTTAATGTAGTGGTGTGGAGCCCGAATGGATAGGGAACTTTCTCAAAATCTTTAAATAAATCCCTTTTTAGTTTTGTTTTTTAATTTTCCTGGGAGATACCGCCCAAGAAAAACTCTCCTTGTACTCAAAGGTGATGTAAGAGAGCATGTTTTATATAGAAACATAAAATCCTCAACTCTACCGATTGACCTATCTCGAAAATGGTTACTCTTATGAAAAAAGTGACTCAACATTTTTTGTAGGAAATAACAACAACTTATTCCTTGACATTTTTTCTGTAAGATTTACCGTTCGGGAGATATTCCTTAAAAACCATGTGTGGGGGGCTTTGATCCCCCGTAAAATTAGCGGCGCTTATATTGATGGGGACTTTTTACAATTTTCTTAGAGTGCCATGAGGAGGAAACTTAATTTAACGTTTGGTTATATTTTCAAACCCCACATTTTCTTAAATGTTTCATTAACTTCGAATTATTTAAATGTTGTTAAATTTTATTTGACAGTTAATCTTCTTTCAACAAGTAAAGTTCTTTTTTTTTTTGCCTATAATTTTTTTTTCACGAAAACATAAAAGTTGTAGGATGAAGGTAATAAAACAAATTATACAAATGTGAAAATTTACAACATCAGCTGCTCCAAAATGAAACTTCTTTGACAAAAATTCGTCTTCATTCATAAAAAAACAGCTTTTACACGTGTGGTGGGCAGATATAAATGAAGATTCACTATTGTGTGGGTTTTTGTTTATTATGTTACATTGGCCACGTTTCCTCGAAATATTCAAATTACCATTTTATGGTTATGATAATGAAATCTGTTACTGTATGTTAATGTTGTTAATTTTATTCTAAAACCCTATAAAAGATGCCTATTAGGGCCTACGAAAGAAACATTTATATATTTTTAGAGGTTTAACAAGAATTTGGTCAAACCGTTTTTTTTTTGTTTTATTGCTTAACAAAGAAGAAAGATACCTACACAACCTCGCAAAACACGCCTGTTTAGATTGAATCTGAGATGTGCTTTTGTGAAAGCCATAAAATAACTCGTTTAAATTTTCCAATTTGATTTTAGAGTTTGTTTTTTTTTTTTCGTTTGTCAAGTGCTAATACATTTTGACAAAACATAAGTGATTAACAATTTCCGCTTGACGCTGAAAAATTTGCATAAAAAGATCTCTAAAATTTAACCACACCACACACCCAAATGTAGACGGAAAAAATAAAACATGGCACCTCTATATCTTTCTATAGTCAGTAAATTAACAACCTAATTAGAGTGTTGATTTGTGTTATTGTTGAACACAAATTGTCGCTTGATTAAAGCTACTTTTGTCGCAATAATAACGAGAGAGAGAGAGAGAACGGGAGAAGGTGTTAAGGGGCATTGTATACCTCGTTTCGTGCTGCAGCATTATCACTGTTAATAGAAGTTTATTGTTATAAAGTGTTAGCATGGCGGTGTCAATATTTTTTCTCCTTTGCGAAGGAAACTGAGAGGTTATTTGTTTTTGTTGGTTTGTTATAATTTGAAAATTTTCGGAGATTATCTCGACAAATGCTTATAATGTAGAAGTTGATAATTAAGGCTTGATTTATTGCATGGGTGTGTGTAGGTATGTATATTGTTGAGTTTTATATATGCAAATTATATACCCCTGATTAAAGTGGCCTAGCCTTAATTGGGTATAAGCTTAGAGCAGCTCAGCTTAAACGATTGTTAGAATTGTTAAAAAATAGAAACTATAACTACCTATTCAACTAACCGCTAAAAGGTTTTGGTCGGCTTAGGCAAACAATCAAATCTGATTTTTTATAAAACCCATCAATTTTAATTTTTTTTAACGGGATTCTATTTTAAACCCTCCATTTTTAATTAATATGAGAGTTTCAAATTTCGTGAAATAAATGGTATAAGTGCTGCTCTTCTACTTACGAATTAGTAACCCTAATTTTGTATGGTATTTATATTCGATATTTATTTTGTTGAGCATTTAAGAATTATATATAAATGGTTTTTCAATAAAGGCGGGCCGATGTTGAAATGGAATTAAACGAGTAGTCCAGTTATTTAAGCTTTTTTCTTAAAAAAAAAAAAATGGCGGAAACCTGAATTTTGGTATAAGCCTCCGGATTCTTAGGAAACTGTAAAAAGTCCCCATCGATATGAGCGCCGTTTACAATTTTACGGGGGGTCAAAGGCCCTCCCAAATGGAAGGAATATCTCCCGAACGGTAACTCTTACAGAAAAAATGTCAAGGACTAGGTTGTAGCTTAGAAAATTTCCTTCAAAAAATGTTGAACAACTTTTTTTTTCATAAGAACTACCGTTTTCGAGATAACGCAATCGATAGAGTTACGGATTTTGTGCTTCTGTATAAAATGTAGAATACATGCACTGCCTTTGAGGTCGACTACAAGCTGATTTTAAGTGCGTGGTATCCCCCAGGAAAATAAGAAAACGGTACTAAATAATATATACATACATCGAATTATTTTAAGGTTTTGGGAAGCTCCCCATCGAAAAATTTGTGTGGGAATTCGCTCATCTAGCGGAATTTAATTCAAAAATGACTGCCACAAACTGATGTAAAAACTTGTTTTGCTTGCAGCTTAAAGCTTCTTCTAAGCGATTATGAAAGAAATTTTACGTGGGAGTTAAGTAAAATAAAATGAATCGTTCTTAAAGTTGCGATTGGTGATAAATTCAAAGAGAATTGGCTTGAGAAGGTAGTTTGGAAATATTTTTTGTATGAGTGCTTGGTACATTTCTTATTGAAAGTTTTGTTTTGATTTAATAGACGCCATATTAGGGACTTGAAAATTAAGTAAAATTACAATCCTTAGGGTGTTTAAATATATCTGTTGGTGGATGGGATTAAAAAAGTGGCCATTTTTATACAATTTCTGTATTCACGAGAGAAAAACTTTAAGTATTCAGTGTTGTTCGGATAAGAGACTATATGCATTTGAAAGCCTGATATGTAAGCTGTCATTTAGCGCTTTAAGTTGCTGCGCGTAGGTGCGACACCCACACATTTATTTTTCATTTTCGAACCGGCTTTCAAAAAATTAAAACGGGAACAAATTAGACTTTCACTGAGAAAAAATTCCAACAAAGTTGAATTTTGGTGGAGAGCTTTGTTTTGACATCCTAAGTATTTTCTGGAAAGTACCCTAAATTTGGGCCGGGGCTAAAATATTAAGGGGGGGTGAAAAGGGGTAAAAATAATTTTTTTGATAATTTCTTGGAAACTAATTTTTTTTTGAAAAAAATGCAAAGTAAAAATAGTAGCTCATATGATACTACACAGTTGGGATGGGCACACTCTTTTTCATATAATCAATAGATCAAGAGTAAAATGAATAAGAACTTCATGGTGTAGCAACTTAGGCCGAAAAATTTACCTTTTTAAAAAGCATTTATTGGCTGTAATTTTTGTATGCAGAATTTTGTTTGGGTACATCTTTGCATTATAAGTCCAAGTTATTAGGGTGCCTCCAAAAATAAGGAAAAAAATGAGCTATTAAAGAACCTTGTATGTTTATGAATATTGAAGCTATAGCGGTTCAAAATTAAACTTTTGGTTTTGTACAAAGTTCAGTTTTTTTGTAAATATCTCCGAAAACAATTAATTTGTTCAAAATCAAAAATGAAATAATATTTAAGCTCATAAAATTTAACACACAATAGATCATAGCACTTTTTTCGAAGAAGCAACCAATTTTGAGAAAAACCTAAGTGCATAAAACTCGTATTTTCAGAGCCCTGTTCATCAAAAATTTGCCTAAATATATAAATTTCTGTAGGATAATTTAATTTTTGTATGTATTCATTAAAAATATTACAAACAAAAATTAGAAAAAGTTTTTTCTGGAGCGGATTAATTTTTTTAAGAGGGTCTACCAATATGCAAAAAACGTGTACTTTCCGAGCTCTGTATATCAAACATTTGTTTACATTATTTAAAAAATTATAGTTCTATTTATTTTTGTGTATATGCATAGTGAATCTTATCCAAAAAAATTACAAAAAGTTTTTTTTTTGTGACCGTATTTCATTTGTCCAAATGGGTCCACCAAAGTGCAAGAAACTTATACTTTCAGGGCTCTGTACATGAAAAGTTTAGCCAAGTATATAAATAATTATCCTTAAATTTCATTGTCCACATATTTATGATAAATCTTGCAAAAAAAAAATTATCAAAAACTTTAACTTGTAAGCGCTATTAATTTAATTCCGCTAGATGAGCGAATTCCCACACTGTGCATCGGTGCGGGCTCCACAACTATAATCATACGGGGTCGAAGGTCACGAAACATGTCGTTATAAAGGGTGATTCGCATAAAATGTGACAAAGAGCTAGTGCGTGTAGGGTGGGTTGTGAGAAAATAAAAAAAATTTTATGGGAGGGGTGTTTTATTCTTCCCCGTTTATTCTAAAAAATTGACTTAAAATAGAAAACAAATATTAAAAAACAACGGTAACACTTACAATGCCATGCTATACCTTTTTGTTAAGCCAAAAATCTCTTCTTTTATTTTAGTTTTAAATTAATTTTCAAACTCAACGTTTTGAAAAAGATGATGTATATAAAGTTAGCAGGACACTTTTGGAAATTCATGTTAAAAACTATCCTATCATTATTTGCTACTTAATTGCGAATTAGTTACGCAAAAAAAAATTAATTGCTTTTTTGGTTTGCGAAAAAATGGGTGTCCTGCTAACTTCATATCAAGTTAGCAGGACAACTTTCTCAAAAATAAAGATACTCGAGCTAAAAAAAGTTTATTATTGAGAACTAATTAATTGCGAATTAGTACGCAAAAAAAAAATGTATTACATTTTTGGTTTGCGAAAAAATGGGTGTCCTGCTAGCTTCATATCAACTTGGCAGTGCACAAATTTTTCGCAAACCTAAAACGCAATACAAATTTTTTTGCGTAACTAATTCGCAATTAATTAGTACTCAACAACCAAATTTTTTCAGCTCGATTATCTTCATTTTTGAGAAAGTTGTCCTGCTAACTTCATATAAAGTTAGCAGGACACCCATTTTTTCGCAAACAAAAAATGCAATTACATTTTTTTTTGCGTAACTAATTCGCAATTAATTAGTTCTCAATAACCACCTTTTTTCAGCTCGGTTATCTCCTTTTTTGAGAAAGTTGTCCTGCTAACTTCATATAAAGTTAGCAGGACACCCATTTTTTCGAGAACCAAAAATGCAATTAAATTTTTGTTTGCGTAACTAATTCGCAATTAATTAGTTCTCAATAACCAACTTTTTTCAGCTCGACTATATTTATTTTTGAGAAAGTTGTCCTGCTAACTTCATATGAAGTTAGCAGGACACCCATTTTTTCGCAAACCAAAAAAGCAATTAATTTTTTTTTTGCGTAACTAATTCGCAATTAAGTAGCAACTAATGATAGGATAGTTTTTAACATGAATTTCCAAAAGTGTCCTGCTAACTTTATATACATAAAAAGATGTGTGTGAGGAAATGCCAATGTACCTATGTCATTATGTGGTGGAATATGACATCGTTCAAATTTTCGCCGCGGCTTAGCACGGTGTCACGGATCTGAGAAGTCCAATGTACAATTGACTCTGTCGCGTTGATCGTGGGGCTATGTTGACTTTGGAAGGCATCGGCGTCCATTGTGGCTTATTGCTTTAAACCTGTGAGGTCAAATTGCACGGTATTGATCACGTCACATCACCTCCGTCACGTCACCTCTGTCACGTCACCTCTGTCACGTCAATTCTGTCACGTCAGCTCTGTCACGTCAGCTCTGTCACGTCACCTCTGTCACGTCACCTCTGTCACGTCACCTCTGTCACGTCACCTCTGTCACGTCACCTCTGTCACGTCACCTCTGTCACGTCACCTCTGTCACGTCACCTCAGCCACGTCACCCTCGTCACGTCACCTTCGTCACGTCACCTTTGTTACGTCACCTCCATTTTGTCACCTCCGTCTCGTTGCTTCCCTTATTTCACTTCCGTCATGTCACCTCCGTCATGTCACCTCTGTCGTGTCACCTCCGTCATGTCACGTCTGTAACGTCACATCTGCGAGAAATAATCCTACCCTCAAGTTGTTCATGCAGATTGTCCTTTGTGGCATCAGCTGTGTGACACGTAGTGCTGCTCTGTCAGAGCCACATGTCGTTCACATCCATATCATTCAATTTGGAAGAAATTATTTTATCATCGAACGGTAGGGGTTTCCATCGACTGAACTGACTGAATTGACTGCCTCGGATTCTTCTGCAACCCTGCTTTTTTTAGCTGAACCTATATTTCGTGTACACACGTGTTTTGGCTAATTGTTCGCTGAATCGGTAGATTTGAATTTGGCTACCAAACGTTAAATATTCGACTAGAGAGAAAACCATGTATAATACGTCAAATGGGTATTGGTATTGGGAACGTGTCGCACAATCAAGTTGTATGGAGAGGCGGTCTTAAATTTATGAAATCTCAAGCAGTCAATTGGTTAGGATGAAATTTTTTTGAAGTGATAAAATATAATATAAGACATCATAAGAGAAAATGTTTCACAATTCATATAAATGAGGGGTGCGTTCCATAGAAAAGTAGTAGATAATAATAATTCTTCTCTACAATACTTTTTTATACGCCCATTTTTGGAGTTTTTTTGACTAGTTTCTATGAAAAAAAGCGAATTGCCCTTATAACAGGTTAGAACAAAAAAAAATGCAAAATGGTTGCCACGCCCACTTTCGAGTTGTTTTTGACAACATTTTGTTTCCTAGTTTGGTAGTTTCTTACAGGGAAAGTAGAAATTTCGTTGTTTAAAAATAATGGTAGGTACTTGCCATAAAACCGTACAGGAAAAGCTTATTTATCTAAAAAATGACTAACGATTTTAATACAAACAATCTGTAGGCATATTGTACTTTTTGGTAAAGAAAATTTTCCAAAAACTGCCTTGTAACAGTTTTATTGATTTTCGATTTTCTTATGTATGGCTTTTTACTAACGGACTCAGGTTAATTGACTTTGCTAGCAGTTGTGGTAGCTAGTACGCAGTTCCAACATCTCAATATCCACAAGGGGATATCTTCTGGTCAATCAACCATCAACCAGATTGACCAAATTGCGATTGATGCAAAGGCACTCCTAGTATCAAGAATGTTCGAACGTTCCGAGGAGCTAAACCAAAGACAAAATTGGGAAATACTGTGAGGACGGTTACAGTTGCTGGCCCTTTTCCAATCGAGTTAAATAGTTCTATGTTGCCAACTTCAAGCATTGAAAACCAGTTGGAAGTGTCGCCAGGAAGCCATCAGAGATGCCTCCACTGACGTGCTGGGGACTTACACTACCACCACATTGAAATCATTGGTGCAATGGAGAATGACGGCAAGTTCATGCAGCAAAACAAAAGGCATATTCTTACAAAGTAGTGCGGCATAGAAGGACCAGAGCTGCTTGCAAGCTCTATGAGCAGAAGAGGAGAGAGAAACATCGTCTTCTCAGAAGAAAAAAAAAGAGAGCATGAGAAGCGCAAAGTCGAAGAAATAGAGGGACGAATGAAGTTCGGAAGTTTTACCAAAGGGCAAGAAAAACTCTCTTAAGTTACAAGGTGCGAACCGGAGCCTGCAAGGAAGATCAGGGGATTGATTGGGGAGCGCTACGATATTCCGCAAACCAAAATCTCGAATAACGAAATCTCGCATTTTTTTAAAAATCTCGAATAACGAAATCTCGCAAGTTAAAAATCTTGTTTTTCATAATCTCGCAATTACAAAATCTCGCTTTTCACAATCTCGCATTTACAGTTTGAACCTAAAAATCTCGCAAATTTCAACCAAAATCTCGCAATTTAAAATCTCGCAAATCAAAATCTCGCAACTTCAAATTTCACAGCAACGAATCACACACGACTTTTAGATTTTTTTTTGTTGAGAATATACCTACCCAAGAGCACTTGAGATAATTTTTCTTTCCAAGTAATAACCATATCCGTCAATAAAAAATTTTACATCCTTTATTTCTGTTAATAACCTCTATAATCATTTCGGTTGTCTCTTACGCGTTTAAAATGGAACTAAAAGTATTTTCTAGTTCCAAATACGAGTAATGTTATTTGCACATGACACTTTACAACTGGATATACCATCTCTATGTTCTCTTTCTTTCTTGTTCTTTTGAAATCAATAATATTGAAAAATCAAAAATTCAAATTATTAAATAACAGTGTGGTCTAAAAGTACCCAGACACTGGATTATATATTTTGCAGTAGGTATCTCGCAAAATTGAATTGCATTGCAACAAATACATTTTTTTAATCAAAATCTCGTAAATTAAAATCTCGCGCGAGATTTTAATTTGCGAGATTTTGATTAAAAAAATGTATTTGTTGCAATACAATTCAATTTTGCGAGATTTTGATATGCGAGATTTTAGTTTGCGGGATTTCGTCATTGCGAGATTATGAAAAGCGGGATTTTGTAACTGCGGGATTATGAAAAGCGAGATTTTGTAATTGCGAGATTTCGTTATGCGAGATTTCGAATGCGAGATTTTGATTTGCGAGATTTCGTAGCCAACCCGAAAAAAACTCATCGATAAATGTTTTAGGCAAGGCGACTCGCTGTCATGCGACTTATTCAACACGTTTACTCTCAACTTGGAGAGCAAAGCCCCCTCTCGAGCAACTAAAGTGTCCTTGTATAAGAAGCTTATCATCCCGGTGCTGCTGTATGGTGCAGAGGCATGGACACTATTAACGGTGGATGATGATAACGTTTTAGGCTGTTTTGAGAGTAAAATTCTCCAGATGTTTTTTGGTCCCGTCTACAAAGATGGAGAATGGAGAGAAGAAGATACAACAACGAACCTTATGGGCTATACAGCGACACCGACCTAGCCACAAAAGTGAAAAGCCCGCGACTGAGATGGCTGGATCACCTAGCGCGAAGGGACATCAATGCTTCGATCCGGGAAGTCTTTGAATCCAGGCCCGTGGGACAGCTAGAGGCCGAGCCGGCTGCAAGAAGCTTGTTAGATGAGGTCCTAGACTGCCACGGACTGTAGACAGAGCCACTTTAAACAAATATGTAAGTAAGTCGTCAACTCAAGTTGCGCCACGCAAATACAACTTTAGCAAAGTGGATTGTAAAAAATAATTCTTTTGTATACAAATTTCGTATTGGGTTTAAGAAAAGTTGACATTTAAAGTTTGCAATTGCATTTTTGTCGTAAATGCCTGGGAATTGTTACCACAAAAGACACCCATTCAAGTTGTATTTTCAGTCCAATACTCAGTTGGGCTGTATATTGACCAAAGTGTGAAAAATCTTGTTAAATACAGAATGTTTGATTCTCTCGGATTACCCTTTTAGCCCCCAACTGCAACTATACAGCCTCACTTCTTTTAAACTTTAAGGATCTTTGAAAACCGATTACATGGGTCTAACAAGGGTAACAATCTACACTCATATTCTCTAGGGCTTCGCCCGTTATGTAAGCTTTTGCCTCACGAGTATTTGACTAGTTTTCGTCGTCTAGATTTTCCCAACGGAAGCCTTTCCAGGTAAATTTTTCAAAAACCATTGCAATTTTTCCAGGTGGGATCTTAGGGACATTTCATCGCCGATCACCAGCTTAAAAGAGTAGAAAATAAGAAGAGGAGTTCAATGCACCATATGCACATAGATGGAGAGGGCATAAATATTTTTTTAAAATAAAAAACCAGACCCTAAAAGTTACAACATGAATAAACAACAAAAGGATCCCCATTTAAAACCAAAGCGGGTAATTATGTAAAGGCAAAAGCAGTTAAAGAAAGTTGAACACAAAAAAGTCTTTTTAATTTTCTATTTTCAAAAAAAAAAAAAAAAAAACGAAATATATAAATCCAATTTGAGGGTTGTGACTTGTGAGTTATTTTTACTCGTCTTGTTCTTTTTTTTTTTGGAGTTCACTATGCTGAATACACAAAAGGGATAACGAAGCTCGACATTTATGTTTGTAATCTTATCAAAAACATTGAACAACTTTATTTAAATATTTTTATTTGATTTTCTTTGAATTGAATAAAACCTGTAGCACATCTGTTTGTAGGGTATAAAATTAAGTTTGTCTTATAGGTACCTAACCTACCTATAAAGCAAGGAAACCCTTCCAAAAAAATGGGTTCTCATAAAAAAAGAATAAAATAAAAGAACGAAATGAAACTAAAGTCTTCCTACACATTTTTCAAAAAATAACAACAAAAAGGGTCCCAATCCCAAGACCCTGACATGTCACACAAAGTCAGTGAAAAATGGATGACACTTAAATCTTCTCATTTTCTTGATTTTTATTCAACAAGTGTGTTGTTGGTTGGGGAAGGGAATACTTATTTTTGTCAGTTTTATTTTCTTTACTTGAGACTTGGGATTCATTTTTCGTTTTTACTTTTTTTTTGTTTTTTGTATTCAAGACCCATGAATGGTGAAAAGAAGAAAAGGTTTAAATCCTGAAAGGCATTTCGAATCGATGGGGAATCGATCTCTCCTCTTTACAATAGATTATCATTTTTTCTGTTGCTGCAAAGTTAAAAAAAAATGGACAAGAAGGATTGATGGGTATGCGGTAGTAAAAGATATTCCAAACCAAAATAAAATATACAAAAAAACAACACACAAAATACGAAGGGAGAATAAAGTAAGGGAGATAGAATTGAAAAATAAAATAAAAAAGGTAGGAGAAAAGGAGTGTAATAATAATATATGAAGCACGTTATTATCTTGATTGGAAGATATGTGATACGATCGATTAAAAACACCTCAGCGTCTTCCTTGGTTTGATGGTGGTGTGATATTCATATTATTAAAGCCGCCCGAAAATAAAAAAAAATAAAGAAGATTTTTTATTTTTTTTATTTCAAGATTTTCGAAGAATTTTTTTTCAATCACTTCAACAACATGTTTGAGACGTGTTCGATTGTTGTTGATACTTGGTAACGAAATTGCAATGTCATTTGATATCAAAGAATTAAATTAATGAGAAGAATATTTCTTGGGAAAAAGAATTCTAATTAAATAGACTTTAAATTGAGAATACAAACGATGCGACGAGGATCGAGTGTCTCTTGGGTATATTTCAGAAACTTGTTTTGTATCCTAATGAGCTAGACTCATAAAAAAGCTAAGGAAATATTCGGAAGAATTAAAATTATTTTGAATATTTTGTTGGCAAATTTATGCAAATACATTTTTCAGCCGAAAACTGATTTTTTTTTTTGCAAGCAAAAGTGTCTTGGTCAT
The DNA here is from genome assembly GCA_963921185.1 of Dasysyrphus tricinctus. Lineage (NCBI taxonomy): Eukaryota > Metazoa > Arthropoda > Insecta > Diptera > Syrphidae > Dasysyrphus > Dasysyrphus tricinctus. The sequence goes on along the minus strand of OY992531.1, from coordinate 239,353,393 downwards.
ATGTGTTTGAAAGGGGACACTAAGGACTTGGAACAAATCTCTCACGCCATCATCAAGTTATATAGGTAAAATGCGTTCTGGGAATTCTCATCATTTTAAGTTTGATGGCTCTTACTCCTACTGTCATTGGAAACTTAGGGTTCCACAGGGAAGTCACCGTGGTCCCATTTTGTTTACAAGCAACCCATGATGTTTCTCTCTGCGTGAATTCAATCTAAATTTTAGAATAAAACATTACTATATTTGTTTGCCTGCAATCAAGGAGTTCCTTTAAAATGTTAAACAAAAGGATTGAGAAAAAAAGATAAGGACAAATTAAGTACGGAATTTCGAAGAAATTGCAGGCTTTTGTGAATCGCTGTCTTCGCCACATCCTAAAGATTCGCTGGCCACAAATAATATCAAATGAGGAATTGTGGCGCAGGACAAGTCAAGAGCGGCTGGACGTCGACATAAGAAAGCGTAAATGGCGTTGGATTGGTCACACACTGAGGAAACCAAACGATGAAATTGCAAAGCAGTCCTTTGAATGGAATCCTCAGGGTGCACGGCGGGTTGGAAGACCAAGAACAACATGGAAATCAACTGTCTTAGCGGAAGCAGAATCCCAGAGAAAGACGTGGCCACAGCTTAAGTACCTTGCAGCAGATCGTGAAGGATGGAGACGTTTTGTTGACGCCCTATGCCCCAGCCGGGGATACAGGACACGATGATGATGAAGTACGGAATTCCTATGCCCAACATTTTTTAATTTCGGAATATTTACAAATTTGGATTTGCTTTAGATATAAAATTCCCCATTCTATAAGTGCAGCCAAAGCAATAATATCTATACTTGACAGTTAGTACGAAATTCGGTTCATTTTTTACTGGAGTACATTTTACTAACCATATAATGTATAGGACTTAGTTACTGAAGACTTTGATTAAACCTAAAATTACGATGATGGGAAGACGAAAAAGTTGGTCTTACAATTCTGTCTGTTTGACTACAGCCTAAACGATTGGATTGACTTTCCTTAAAAACTTTGTTCATAGTGTTTTTATATAATTCCCCGCCATATTTAAAAAAAATTTAAACAGAAATGACTTTAGGTACACGTTTCAATTCAAAACCTTTTTTTTTTTTTTTTAAATTACTAGATTTTTCTGAACAATATTCAATAAACGACTTTTAGTAAAAACTACATTTGGGTGAAAACTTTTTTTCGAAAAATGGTTATTAATGGTATGCGCCCCTCCCCTCCCCCAAGGTACCAATTTTTAATATTTGATTTTATTTTCTTGAAAACGATTCTGTCTTTTCGGCTACGTCCAAAACAGCTGGATAGATTTTCTTCAAACTTGTTAAAAATGGGTTTTTGCAAATTGTTTTTTATATTAAAACCAAAAATAACTGTACTTGCAATACAATTATTTTCTGCCATTTTAAAAAATATTATTCTTCTCAAAAACAGCTCCGAAAATCTCTGGTCCCAAGTATAAGAAGTTAAGTCAGAAATAGTAGTTTTCCGGAAATTGAGATTGTACATAAAGAAAACTTTCTTGTACATCTAGATATTCTCTTTTTGAAAAAATTAATGATGCAAAAAATAATCAAAACGGTCAATAAAATAAGGCTGTCGACTAAAATATATAAGTGCTTCCCAGAGTTACTGATGAAGTGATGACTTATCTCCTTGGAGCCACTTGTTTTTTTGTTATTTAAAATTAAGTTGGCTCCCAAAAAGTATAGAAAGTATTGTTTATCAACATTTTCAAATAAGCATTTTTTTTAGGAACTTAATATTTTGAAAACGACCGATTCCATTTTTGTTTAAACTTAATGTTTAACGGGTTTAGAATTTCTTAAAATATGTTGAAAATATATAATAAAGAAAATGATTCCTACGATTTTGATCAAATGTTGTCTGTATGCTAAGATTAGAACGGTCTTATATAAAATATAAACAAAATGTATACTAAGCAACACTTCCTCCGTAGAATACTATTTTTGATTTTGATTTTTTCATTGGATTTAAAAAAAATCTTTAGAAAAACTTTTCAAAAAATATGAATAACGTTGCGTCAGAATTAAAAATAAAAATATTTTTTTGAATTCAAAAACAAATGTATTCAAAATATTTTTTGAAAATTTGAAATTTCCAAATCGGATTGAGAATTTTTCTTGAAAATTCAATAATAAATAAAAACTTAAAATTTGTTTACTAATGAAAAATAAAAAATATTTGGAAAAAATTGTTAGCCTTAAGTCCAATACTGAAAACCACGGTTGTAGGAATTTTAGTTTTTGAGAAAATTGAAAATTATGAAAACAACTTTTTTTTAAAACCTTTTTTATGGGTTATTGTTACTTAGGCCCATTTGCTGATACGGAACATAAATACTTATGTTCCACTTAAACCCTTAAGTGACACTTATTGCTTTGCACCAAACGTAAACTCGAACATAAAAATCCTTAAGTTGAACATAAATTAGGTGGAAGAAAAAGTGCCACATAAGATATTTATGTTAAACATACATTTTCGTTTACTTTTGATTAAAGAAGAACAGTACTTTGAATATTTATACAAAATTTATTAATTATTAATTTTAAACTAGTGTACAGAATAAAATTACCCCAAAGCCAATATCATTGTTTGTTCTCAGATGTTCTAGCCGAAAAACTATTATCAACAATTTTTATTTATTAATACAAAAACTGTAAGTTGATCTGTTTTTATATTTTAACCAATTCTTCATTACTTCAATATGCGTAAAATAAAATTAACCCAAAATCGATAGCATCATTCGTTCTCAAGAGTCGAGAATAATGAAATTCAACGGTTTTTGAAACTGCTTTAGTAAGAAAGCGATTTTTTTTTTAAATTCCTTTCTGCACTTTACGACATTATTTATCTATAAAATAAAACCATCCTTAGTCGATATCTTTATTCGTTCTTGAGATTTATGGTGAATGAAAAAATTGAAAGAACGTACAAACGCACGAATGTGCGTACAAACACAGACATCTCTCTAAAAATGATGGACTCATTGGGAACCAACATTTTAGATGTAGGTACGCACGATTTAGGTACGTCGTTTTTTCCAACATAGCATTGTACCACCTGTTTGCAAACCTAGGTGATTCATTTTCTTATACTTTAATAAAATCACAGAAATAACGTAAATATTTTGTGCTGTTAGCCAGACTTTTTCTTTCAATGTAATTCCGGACTATCATCATAACGTCTGGTTTTTAATTTTTGTCTGTCCATTTGGTCCCAAGCGTCGAAAATGTAGCTTTTATCGTTGCACTCGCACTATTGTTTTTTTTTCTTTCGATGAATTCTTTTCCATCAAAAGCACAAAGAAAAAGTGTTTTTTTCATTTCGCCAATAAATTTGGGTTTATTCTGTTCACTATTCCGGACATTTTTAAAAATAAATCACCGTAAAATGCGTTTAAGCTTTAAAACAAATCGAAACTAACAATATTTTGACATTTTCGCAAACCGACTTGAAGTTAGTTAGAATTCAAATGTGGTCCCTTACTATGTTAAACTTAAATTTTTTCGAGCAACTTACATAAATTTAAGTATCACATAAAATGTATGTGGAACTTAGCTATGTATAAGAATTATGTTTCGAATCAGCAAACGGGCCTTAGTGCTCCCTTGAATAACATATTTTTTGTATCAAGTTAAGTTAACTTTTAGTTTGTATAAAATAAAATAACAATGCACATTGGAAATTTTTTCATAGGAAGAGAAAAAAGAAGAAGAAGAGCAGAAAACTACTTACCATGTTTTTTACATTTTTATATCACAGAAAAAGAATATATTAATAAATTATAATAATGAAAAAAATAAATAAATAACAAATATTTAAATACGAATGAACAATTAAATAAATTAATGAACAAATGAACAGGTAGATAAACGAATAAATAAATAAATAAATAAATGAAAAAATAAATAAATAAATAACACATAATTAAATACGAACAAACAATCAAATAAATTAATAAACGATTGAACAAATAAATAAATAAGTAAATACAAAGATTAATGAATGAATAAGTATATAAATTAACTATTATAAATACATTAAAAATTGAATACAAAATTTAATACTTTAACAAACAAATAAATTAACACAAAAAGAACAAAAATTAAAATAAATTAAAAATAAATAAATAAATAAATAAATAAATAAATAAATAAATAAATAAATAAATAAATAAATAAAAAATAAATAAATATAAATAAATAAATAAATAAATAAATCAATAAATAAATTAATAAATTAATAAATTAATAAATTAATAAATAATAGATAATAAATAATAAATAAATAAATAAATTAATAAACAAATAAATAAATAAATAAATAAATTAATAAATAAATAGATAAATATAAATATATTTATAAATAAAAATAAGTAATTAATAATTAATTAAATAAATGTAACACATTTAGTGGTAAACAAAGTGAAGAAAATCTAATTAATCTTACTAAAACCTTAAGCAGTTAAGTTTGAGATTAGATTGTTATTCGTACTATTGAACGATAGAAAATAACGGTCTTGTAACTTCGAAACTCTTACTGGAACCCTATCAATGTTTGCTATTCTATGGAGTTCTTCTGTAGAAAAGTGCCGAGGAAGATTAAGCATCATTTTTAAAAATCTTATTTTGCATTTATTTGTAATTTTTGAATATGGGTTTTAGCGCATTTTCCCCAGACAGGCGAACCATACATAATTATACTGTGGAAGATAGACTTAAATATCATTAATTTGTTTTCTCCACTCATTTTAAACTTACGATTAATAAATGGATAAAGTGTTCTTATCTCAATATTAAGTTTATTTAACGTTTGGTGTATGTAAAAGTTAAAGGTCGATGTTTTATCCAGGGGTACCCCAAGATACTTTGCACTTGATCTCCACTCAATTTGTACTCCGTTCAATTGGAGGCTATTAAGGCAGTAAACAGGGTTTCCATTTTCTCGTAAAAAAAAGAGCCTGTGTCTTTGATGCATTTATCTTTATTTTCCAATTGTTGAAATAAATTTGAATAGTATTCAGAGCAGATTGCAAATTGGTTTCAATGCAAAAACCATTTGAATCTGATGAATAAACGCATGTGTAATCAGCAAACATGCAGTTTCACAGTTTTAAAGTGCAGGGAAATCATAAGTATTATGTTAAATAAAAACGGACCTAGAACTGACCCTTGAGGTATACCTGAGATGATATTATTTTTTTCGGTGTACCAGTTGTTAACATAGACTTTAAATGTTCGATTTGACAGAAAAGACAATATAATTTTTACAATATACGACGGAAAATTCAATGTAACGAGCTTATGAATCATCAATCCCTCATACCAGACAGTGCCTTAAGCTTTCTCCACATCCAGAAAAACCATTCCTGTTCTCTTTCTGAAGACAAATTATTTTTAACAAACTTAGTTATTTTGTCAATTTGGTTCGTTTTACTGTGATACCTTGTAAAGCCAAATTGTTCTGGTGGCAAGATATCAAATTGAGTGTATGTATTAGTTACCCAACAAAAGTGATTAAAAAAAAGTAGTTTTCATAATTTTCAATTCTCTCAAAAAACTAAAGCACCTAAAGCCGTCTGAATTTCAGCATTCGACTTTAGGCTAATAACAACATTAAATAATAAAAGACAATTGGCTACTTTATTGTGTAAACAAAAATGAAAAATCAAGTAACAAAATTTTTATTTTTTTTTTTAAATTTTGAGTTTTCAAACGAATTTTTCCAAAATTGTTAAATTGATTTCCTATACATTAAAAGAATTCGCTTTAAGCTTTTAATAAAGGTATAGCACAGTATTGTAAGTATTTCCGTTGTTTTTAAATAGCTATATTTCTACTTCAATGTTTTGGGATTTGTCCCCCCTTATAGAAGAGAAGTAGATATACACAATACACCTCCCTTTTTATATAATTTATTTCCTAGAATATGCTCAAAAATTATTTCATAAAGTATTGGCCAATAACTTGGAAAAGCTCTGTGAACTTCTTACCTTTGAAGAAACAGTGTTTCTCATATGAAAATAAACACTGTATCAAAAAAAATAAAATAAGAACATTTTAAGCACAACCACCTTCTTTACACCATAACTTGCTCTCATAATGTCACTAAAATGACCATGAATCAATATATACTCACTTTTCTGATATTTCTGAGTAAATTGATCAGACACCATTGATGTTGTAAGACAATAGCATTGTCTTTCATTTTTTTTAATGTTCTTCTGCTAGTATCTTTCTTAACCTTGCTCCTACCCGAAAAGTTACAGAAGGGGACCTTTAACCTGCTTCAAGGTAAGAACTGGACTTGACTTGACTTGATTCGACAGACGGCATTTAATGCCATTGTTCTATTTTCTTTTATAATCTTCTTGTTATATTATCTTATATTTTTCAAATAAAGAATGTTTTAATAATAATAATAATAACTGGACTTGAAGCTAGTAGATCAACTGCGTATCACGTGATGCAAAAGGCCAGCCATTTTAGATACCCACAAATTAAAAAAAAGTTAGCAATTTGATTATGCGATAAGTCACATCAGGTGGAGTCGAGATTGACATAAATATCGTCTACTTTTGTGATGAAACAATTTTTTTTTTTTTGGTTAGACCTGATAAGTACAATTTTTATTTTCATGATTTCAGAAAGGTTGCACTTGAAAAGTGACACAGCCTGGGAGGCGGAGTGATTGTTTGGGGTTCAACTAGCTTCTACAGATTTGAAAAGCTTGATTTTAAAAGTTAAACAATTACCACGTTCACCTAAATAAATAACAAAATAAATTGGGTGGCGCAACAGCTCATGGAGAACCAGGACTTAGGGACTTACATCTCACAACTATTCCTGTGTGCGTATTTGTTGGCAGGAATTCACATTCACCTACAAATCAATATTGGAAAGGGCTTTCCAACAGTTTATGAGCTATTTGGTGGGAAGCGACGGATTTTCCAACAGTAAAATGCACCGATACATACTGTTAGAATAACAAATGCTTGGACTCAGAGCGAAAATTGAGATATACTGGCATGGCCGCCATATTCACCGGACCTGAACATCATGGAAAAAGTGGTGGGATGGCTTTCAAGAAAAATCAACGGACGAAGAAACAATACTCTAACACGGAAGGGATAATTGAAACCATAAATCAAGTCTGGTCCTAATTTTCACTAAATTACTTGGAAGAATTTTATAAATCTCTAGCAGAGTTTGTAAAATGATACAGCGATCGTGAGGTAGTACAGATTATTTAAAAACTGTTGTTACTCTTTGAATAAAACCCAATGCAGTATGAAATGTACTATTTCTATACAACGCGTGTCCTAAGTTTTAAGCAAAAAATCCACTATTTAACAGTAACTTTGGTTAATAAAGTGTAAATTGAAGTCAAATCTGTATCTCAGGTCGCTCGTATATGGGGTATTTTTTGATTTTATTCGTTCATAAAAAAAAAAATATTTGTTGTAATATTTTTTTTGTTTACAATCGATATTTCTCGACTTAATCCGGAACAGAAGATTGTGCCATTTAATTTTATTAACTTTAGTTGGGTTAATACAAGAAAACAAATCGTATCGGAGGGGGGTCAATTCCCCCCGTTTATGTAAGATAGATAATTTGCTAAACAATGGACTTAAAATAGATACAAAAAATATCAAAAAGCAAGGGCCACCCCTGTTATATCATGCTATAGCTTTTTTAAAGCCAAAAATTCATTCTCAATTTTCCTTTTCAAATAAAATGGTTTTTGTAAATAGCAACAAATTTTTTTTGTAATTTGTAACTAATATTAAATCATCATTTTTTTAGTTATGTCGGCTTTGTAGCTAATGGTCGATAGCGTTAGCTCCAATAAGCGAACAATTATTTTTTTGTCTAGGTATGAGAACTGTTCCGTTAAGAGAAAGGTTTCCAACGTGCAAACTGCTTTTCTTCGAATCGTTAAATTAATTTAAATCGAAAACAGGAGCACTTGAACATGTACAATGCCAGAACGCGGTGGAAAAATATGAATCATACACTCTCAATATAACGTTAACTTAGTTACCCGGTTAATCCCTCACTAAGTTCTCAGCAACTTTAAATCACGGAAACACGCTGTATCTTATAAAATCGTTGTATCGCCACCATCAATTCAACTGTACCGAATCGTTACTAATTCAGTAAATTCAAACATCAATTTCAATAAATTCAAGCCTTCACTCTCAGTTCTTTAAGTTTTTGTTGTTGTTTTTTTATTAATTCTTTGAATGAAAAGACTTTAATAATAAAACATCATCCCCATATGTCACTTTTGTATAACACATACGTTACCCTTATCAACGTACCCTTCATCATTTCTTCAATCAGTCTTGATTGTTTCCTACGCTATTCATAATTTTATTAAATTGATGTGTCTTTTGTATAACATATTCCTTGGATAAAAAAGAAAAAAACTTAAAAAAAATCTTTTAATCGAGAAATATATCAAAAGTCATTGTAATCCCTGCTTTATAATAACAATCACAGATCGTTAACCCATGCCACATCCACTTAAAGAAATAAAAATTCTGAATGACACCCACCACCGTCGAAATATAGACGAAAATAAAGGAGAGAATAAATAGAGTTAGGTTGGACAGTCGACTACCACCCCTCCCTCCCGGACTGTTCTTTTTCATGAAACAAACAAATTGAACTCAATTCCGTGTGACAATCTAAACAATGTCACGTCAATCTGCGCACACAGATTCAAATTTGAGTTTAGAGTCCCACACAAATTATCATTGCAACAAACAACAACCACCATCACCATCGACACCACCGCACAAAATCTCTTACCGTATCAAATCAGCATCATCGCATCAACGGGTCCGACATCACCAGGGCGCGTTGTCACAAATCAAGAAGGATGCACAAATCACATCAAATTAAATTTGATTTATTTCGAGTTCTACGACTATATGCCTTGAGAGTACTTGATTTTGATTTTAAGTGAATGCACCTTCTTCTTGCTGCGCGACTTCACCCGTTTTTTTCTTCAGTCTACGTATGCAATGATTTTACTCCCACTTCTCTTTTAAATCAATTTAATTAAAAAAAAAAAAAAAAAAAAATTGTTATAAGAAAGAAAATAATAAATGAACAATTGTGGACAAATGACACTAAAAAGGGGAGACGTTAACAAATTTTAATATCACTTGGCTCTTTTGCGCCGTCTCCTTCTTTTGCACTCGCTCCTCTGGAATATTATTCATCATTTTTTTTTATTTGATTTTTCTTCTTCTATTATTCAATTTTGGTGTTCACATGAAAGTTGGACCTTAAGTTTGTTACTTACAGTGAATTCTCTGTAACGTGAATGGTGATATGAAAAGTTTATATAATATGAGTTTAAAAGTCTGTTTACATTTGAGAGTAATTCTACTACAAAATTCTCGGGAGTAACTCTCGGATAGCTGTCTACGCCCCTGTGAGCTAATTTAATAACTGCGACGACTTGCGACTTTTACTCTCGAGAGAAGCTCGCAGTCTTTTTACTCTCAAATGAACACGCACCTTAATAGAGGGGCAGTCATTAATTCTATTCCAATTGTAAATTCGCATTTCCATTCGAGAGTCATTCTACTACAACACTGTCTACGCTCCTGTGAGTTAATTTGATAACTGCGGCGACTTGCGACTTTTACTCTCGAGAGATGCTCGCAGTCTTTTTACTCTCAAATGAACATGCACCTTCATAGAGGAGCAGTCATTAACTCTTTTCCAATTGTAAGTTTGCGTTTCCATTTGAGAGTAATTCTACTCAGATAGCTTTTTAATCCCGCTGTGAGCTAATTTCACGACTGTTTCCACTTGCTAGTTTTACTCTCGAGAGCTGCTTGCAGTATTGTTACTCTCAAATGAATACCCACCTTAATGCTATCCCGAAAGAAATTTTGGAGACATCATGTAATTTTTATGAATAATCTTTATTTTTTGCCTTATGGATGTCTTGGGTCAGTTTAAGTATAGACTGGTGTGAAAAAAAAACAAAGTAGTTTGTATAGAGATCTCTTACTGTATCCCCCTTTGGTTGAACCCATCCTCGTCCCAATACGCTAGTATTCATATCTCTGGGATCAATTCTAAGCATAGAAACCGGTAAGAGTGTGTTGTCTTTATGTGTATAATATTTGTATCTGTATCTATATCTATATCTGCATCTATATCTACACAATCACTTGTGTATAGTGGATGGATATACCAACGGCTGCTGCGGCATGGAGGCTGCTAGAATGGCGGTGTATCTTATATGGCATCATTAAAAAACAAAAATGAAAAGTGTTAAGAATGACACGTCTAAAGAGACGCTAAGGAGGATGCAAGCGAAGAAGGATCGTCGTCGTCGTCTTTTCAAATTGATCTTGAAAAGGAATAATAACACTCCGCGCGCCGAGATCTTTTGAATTTTGGTTTTTTGATTTTTTTTTTACTTGTTTTGTTCGTTCTTTGGTTGGATTTCTTATAATATTCTTCTCCATTTCCTTTATTTAATTTTTTTTTAAAGCCAAGCTTTGTGTTCTTTTAAGTCGTCATTTGAAGGCCGCGTTTGAGAAATGATTTTGAACCAAACAAACCAACGAAATGAAAAAAAAAAACAATTTGTTATCCGCTCTTTTGTTGTTGTTCTATAGATGAACTTGAGTCATGGTTACCCCTATTAAGAAACTGTAGTTTTCGAAATAACTAGGAGGTTTGTTACTCTCTAAACTCGAACCTTAAATCACAATTTCTCCATCCAGACAAGTAGATGCTATATTTGTTCTCTCGTAGTCAACGCAGTCACATTTTGTCATCCCCTTGATTCCTTGATGGCGGTGATATGTGTTTTATGGCGGTCTACCGCCTTCACTAGTTACTAGCTTGCACACGGCCTGTTCAGGTTCCAGGAACTCCACATACAGATCCAAGAGTCGGCTCCCAAATCTAAAAACCCTATATATGGGGTATTCGAACAACAGCTTGCTCTCTTGAATATCATTAATTAGTCACAAAAATTAAGTAAGCTTCACTTATAGGTCCGTCTGAGGTGATTTTCAGAGAATTTTCAAAGTTTTTTTCCAGATCACCTATGGGTTGATGTTAGAACCCCATTTGTGGGATATTCGAAAAAATTTATAAAATTTGAAAGGTTACTTATGTGTCATAAAAGGTCAGTTGGTTTCAGTAATTGGGATTCAGTTTTCACGAAAAAGGATAACGATTTTCGGGGCTTCAGGGCCTTAGGACCCCATATGTGGGATATTCGAAAAAAAGAGTTGAATTAAAAAGGTCAGTCATTGACCACTATAGGTATGTTGGTTTTAGTAAATAATAAGTCCGAGTCGGTTTTAAATTAATTTTTAAGGTTCACCGTTAGAGGATGTCAGCACCACATTTGTGGGATATTCGAAATAAATGTTTGCCATCTTTTATTTATTAGTTATAGAAGGTTAGTTTGATTTCAGTTGCTGGTCAGCCATATGCGATTTTAATTCTGAACATTTGTATCAAGGTCAATACTTGAAGATCTCAGCCCTCATATGTGGGATATTTGAAAATAGAAACGCCATCTGAAATATCCGTGATTGGTCATAAAAGACCAAGTGGTTTCAGTAATTGGTCTGCCAATGGCGTATTTTTGTGTTTTTTTCATTTGTGGGATATTCTAAAAAAATTCCATTTGAAAAGTCTCTAACCTGTCATAAGTCAGTTAGATTATGTTATTATTGGTCAGCCAAAGGCGTTTTATAATGATTTTTTAACGTTTTTTTCGAAACAACCATTAGAGGATGTTCATTTGTGGGATATTCACAAAAATGTGTATGTCATTTGAAAAGTCACTAATGGGTCATATAAGATCAATTGGTTTCAGTAACTGGGCGGGTTTTAATCGATTGTTTAAGTTTTTTTAGGTTAATCATTTAAGAATTTTAAAACTTCACTTGTGGGATATTCAGGAAAAATTAGTGCCATTTGAAGGATCAAGAATTGGCTTAAAACACTCAGAAAGCTTCAGTTATTGGTCAGTCATAAATAGTTTTTAATTATTTTTTGAAGTTCTATCAAGGTAACCCTTAGAGTATGGGCTTTTCACAAAAAATCGGAAGGCTCACTAATGGATCCTTAAAGCTCAGTTAGTTTCAATAATTAAGAAGCTTTAGGCGAATTTAAGTATATTTTTTAAGTTTGTTTCGGGGAAGCCATTTAAGGATGTTCATTGTTCATATCTCATGTGTGGGATACTCGAGCAAAAAGTATGACATTTGAAAAGTCACTAATGGGTCATAAAAACCCAATTGGTTTCAATAACTGGTAAAGGTTGTTTTTAAAGAATTTTTCAAGTTCATCATTTAAAGATTTCAAAATCTCAATTGTGGGATATTCAAAAAAATGAATGCCATTTTTAATTGATGAAAAAAATAATCAATTATTGGTATCAGAAAGCCGAAGATAATTTTTAATGAATTCTTGAAGTTTTTTCAAGATCACCATAAGAGGATGTTAGCACGTCATTTATGGGATATTCGCAAATATTGGTCATAAAACCACAATAAGTTTCAATAACTGCAATAAGCGATTGATAATAAATTTTGTTTGTTTTGATATCCCCATCAGAGGATGTAAGCACCTCATTTGTGGGATATTCGAACAAAAATGTATATTATTTGAAAGGTCCTTTGATGAACCATAAGTTAGTTTGTTCCAGTAATCGGTCAACCAATTGTGATTTTTAGTTAAGAGGATGTTAGAATCCCATTTGTGGGATATTCGAAAAAAAAAAACAAATATATCCCACCTTCAAAGTCACTAATTGGTCATTTAAGGTAATTTATTTCAGTAATTGGTTATTCATAAGCGATCCAGACTGATATCTGGAAGGTCACTAAATGGTCTTATATGGTTTTCAGTAATTGGTCCGCCAAAGGATTTTTTTTTTTAAATAGGTCTTGTGAACAATTGATGACCTTTTAGATGACATGTATAATTTTTTTGAATATCCCACAAATCTAACAATCTTAAGATCTTTACAAACTTGGGCACACGTTCACAAAGTAATGAAAACTGCTTGTGGCTTACCAATCTCTGAAACTTCCTGATCTTTTTGTGGCCAATAAGTAACCTTTTAGATACCATAGTTTTTCGAATATCCCATATATGAGGTATTAAGGTACTGCATCCTCGAAAGTGGTTTTCCTTTATTTAAAAACAGAAGCTATATCAAGCACTAGTAGTGAAGAAAATTGAGAATTGTGTATATTTTATATTCAATATGTTTTCCAAAATATTTATTATTTTTAAAAATCATTAATTTTGGTACCAAACAAGATTTTGTTCTGTTCGAGTGGCAACCATGATGTGAGTCCCAGAGTTTTTTGTGTTTCGGACTTGATCTCTGCTTCTCCTTAGTTTTGGTTTCGTTTCATTTGAGCACAATAGGGACTAATAATAAATTTCCTCTTCGTTGGAGCACAGACAGACTCTTAAGTCATTGAATTGATTGTTGCTTGGGATTTGGGATAATGCAATCGGACGATGCGATGGCAAAGAAAAGAACGGGTCGACTTGGTTTTGGTTTAAATTCAAGAGTTTCAAAAGTTTAAGATCGTAAAGATCTTATACGTTCTACGTGCGTAAAATGAGGATTTTTTTTTTTCAAATTTTGTATTCTTTCACCCTGAACAATTCTTCTTTTGAAAATAAATTCTCATTTCACAGCTGAATTGGGTTTTATGATGAATATACATTTTTTTTTCTCTTCTTTAAGAAAACAAGTTTGATTGTAAAGTTTTTTTTTTATTTAGGCTTCGTGTTAATTACAATTCTTCATGGTGTCGGCGATAAGTTAGTAAAAAAAAAATTAAATGATTTTTCGATACAATGTCGGATCAAAGAAAAAAAAATTGAAGTACCCCAGGTACCTAATAAGATTGAATGAAATCCGAGGACATCAGCAACGACGATGGACGTCGCAATCGTGTCGTTCGCAACAAAGTCGTAGGATTAAGCTGTTTGTTCATATGCCAAAGTGTGACTTGTGATTGCGCGTGGTTGGTAGATTTAAATTTAATAACCTAGACTGTTGACAAATGCCTCCAAGTGATAAAAACAGAGCTTTAAGATATAAAATGCAATTAAAAATATTTTTTTTAATCTTATTTTAGAAACACTCTGCCATTGCTAGGTACAATCTTGCAGACTTGTCGAAAGCAATTAACAAAAAGAACTAAACCTGCGTTCAGGGAAAATAAAAATCGTGTGATAAATGCAAATTTAATTGCGATGTTATCTTGCTTTTCATTTTTTTTCTTTGAATTGAGTGGATTTTTAAATCAAGCTTTGACTAATTGGCCGACAAAATTTACACTACTTAAGAGAGGTATTTAAATATTACACTAGATTACCTGCATACATGTGGTGGTTAAAAGCTTTAGAAGTTAAAAGTCACGGAAGTTACACTCTGTTTTGCCTTTTAAATTGGATCATAAAAATATTCTATGTTTTTGTTGAATTTTTTCAAAGTGATCGCTCCCCCCTTGTTATTCTAAGTAGCTTGACTAACATATTTTTTATTTTAATATTGTTAACTTTCAATTAATCAATGATTTTCTCTTTTTTTCTTTGCAGGTAAGCTAAATTATTTTCAATTTTTTGCAAAGTGTAAGTAAATGAAAATGAGCTACTTTAAAAAAAAAACAAAAAAAAAACTACTAGATCGCAGAAGGTTGCCCTTGTGGTTCAAAACTGTAGAGTACATAAGCTTAAGCATTCGAAAACAAAGTATTGGTGATCAGAAATTCATCAATTTGCGTGTTGTTATCCTGCGACACAGTTACTAACTTACTTAGGTCTTCGGACCTTTTACGTCCGTAAGGCTCCCCTTGCGGGGCATAGGACCTTCACTACTCCTATGCGCCATCGTGTATGTACTTCAGCTCTCTCCAGCTCTTTACAAGTGCTGATTCCTCTTAAACCACTCTTCGCCAAGTACTTCTTGGTCGGCCCACTCCTCTACCTCACTGCATGAGAGGGTTCCATTGCATCGCTTGACTCGCAATGCACTCTTGACCTTTTCGAAGCGTATGTCCAATCCACTGCCAACGTTTTCATATAACAGAGTCGATGGTTTCCTGACCAGTCCTTGCATGAAGTTCATCATTGGAGATACGATTATGCTAGAAAATCCTCAATATGTTTCGCAGATATTGGAAACTCTCTACCATCTCTACTGGTTGTCCAGAAATATCTATTTGAGTAGATGAGGAAGTTCCAAGGCTGATTCTTTTTGTTTTTGCCATATTGATTTTGACTGAGCCCAACGATTTAAGCTTTTCTCTCCACCCTTGTTGTCATTTGATGGAGATCCATCATCCTTTGAGAGAGTATACATACGTCGTCGTCCAGATGTTTGAGATGTGATTGCAAATTCCACTGAATTCCTCCATTTGCAGTCGACAAAGCTGCATGCAGCACATCACTTATTACCAAGACGAACAGTATTGGTGACAGTATACAACCCTGTCTAACCCCACTTTGGATTTCAAACTCCTCTGACAAACCTTCCTTTATGCAAAACGTGACATTTGGATCCATCATATGTAGCCTTAATAATAGCAATCTATTTATCAGGGATGCCCCTCCTGCGCAAAGCAAGCTAGTTGAATTCATTATTGACAAACGCCTTTACGAAGTCGTTGAACAGCAGGTGAAGTGATGATCGATATTCAACGCACTGTTCGTTTATGATCCGCAAGGTGTTGATGTGGTCCACACAGAAAGATCCAGTGCGGAAACCTACTTGTTCGGCATCAAGCATGTCTTCGAGGTGGTCTTTTATTCGCTCCAGGACGATTTGCTATTACTTTGGCTACAGCAGGCATCACGCAAAATCCTCTCCAGTTTTCGCACTGCTTCACTTTTTCCACTCCTCAGGAAATCTTTCTGTTTCGCAAGCTCTCTCAATAAGTGGGTGCAGGAGCTCACTCGATATTGTTGGCGCTGCTCGTAAGAGCTCTGCGGGAATATCGTCAAGTTCAACCGCTTTGTTGTTCTTCAGTATTCTAATTGCGATTTAGATTCTTCTCTACTGGGGTAATTCGGGAATTTGTTACTACGGACGGGTCATTTTCTGTTGGGTTGACTTCGCTGGTGAAAACACGATTTAAAATCGCAGAAAAGTGCTTCTTCCACCTTTTGAGCTGGTTCTTATCCGAAACTGGCAGTGATCCGTCTATGTCCTTTACCAGGTTTTGTTTATAACTTTGGACACCTATAAGCTCTTTGGTAATTCTGTAAACGGTCCTTCTGTCACACCTAATTGCGGCCTCTTCTGCTTCTATTGCCAATGCGTTGATATAGTTACGCTTATCTAGTGGCACGCTACGGTGAACTTCTTTCATCTTTATGCGATACGCAGACTCCAGCTCGTTTCTCCCTGCTGCTGGAGTAATTGTAATGCGAGCTTTCAGCTGTTTTCTTTTTTTGATCCTAGTTTCTAGCCCAAGTTTCTTCTGAAAGCCAGGCATTGTTTCTTCCTTGCGACCGACCGGCTATATTTTCAGCACCTGATATGAAAATATTTTTCACAGCACACCAATGGTTTTCGATGGAGGTAGGTTTCGTGCTATTGATTGCTCTCAATTCTTGTGAAAGGTGATCCCCTAGTTGTTGGCGGACTGTGGAAGCCTTAAGTCTATCGGTATTGAACTTGGGCATTCGGGTGTTATCTAGGGGTCTCCGAACTGCTGCTGTGCGTAATCTTACGGTAGCAACAATCAGATGATGTCCCCGGGCCATTTCCATGTCTGCACCTTTTCTGTTTCGAACGTCCTGGAGATTGCTTCTAAATCGCCGACTGATCGCGAAGAGATCAATTTGGTTGGAAGTTGCTTAATTGGTCCTTCGACATCCAACTGATTTTGTGGCACGTCTTGTGTTCAAACATGATTGGCGTTACAAAAATTGACAAAACGTTCGCCATTGTCGTTGCGGTCACCAACACCATGCTTTCCCATAACATGCCAAAGCCCATCATTGTCATTGCCAACCTTGGCATTCAAGTCTCCCCTTACCATTATGATGTCTCCACGTGGTGTACTATCATAAGCAGCACTAAGCTAGTTATAAAACTCCTTCTCCTCGGCAGAAGAGAGCTCCGTTGGGGCGTAATACTGTATGATGGTGACGTACTCTAATCCGGAACTAACCTTTCATGATCCTGTCATCTAAGGGCTCCCAGGAAATTAAGCTCTTGAGAGCTGTTTTGGAAAGCAGCAATCCAACGCCAGATTCACGATAACTCCAATGTGCCTTTCCGGAGGAGAGTAGTACAGTGTAACGAGTTGGAGACTTATACGTCCCCCAGCCCAAAACA
The DNA here is from genome assembly GCA_963921185.1 of Dasysyrphus tricinctus. Taxonomy (NCBI): domain Eukaryota; kingdom Metazoa; phylum Arthropoda; class Insecta; order Diptera; family Syrphidae; genus Dasysyrphus; species Dasysyrphus tricinctus. The sequence continues at coordinate 239,335,973 of OY992531.1, read as the reverse complement.
TCTAACTTCACTAATCTCTAAGATGTCCATCTTTTATCGCATGAACTTTTTCTCTAATTGGTTGAACCTGGCATTTTGAGGACCTTAGGGCTAGTTTTTCAGTTCAGGCTTTACTCTGAGTTAAATCAGAGTTAGCTAATCCTGAAAATAAATTAACCCTGAGTTCACTCATGAGTAGTTTTTCAGTTGAGGATTAACTTTATATTTCAGCTGTCAAAATTCTGAGGCCAACGATGTGCGACACTATGGATATCACCCTTCTACGCCTTTTACGCATAGAAATAGAGATGGCGCCACAACGAATTGCACTGATAATAACTTTCAATATCGAAATCGAGATGGCGCCACAACTAAAAAGACCCTCAATTTGGTGCCTGCGTTAACTCACCAAATTGGATGAGTTAACTCAGAGTTAACTTTCGATTTCAATTGACTGAAAAACATGTTTTTGGAGTTCACTCCGGTTTAACCCCGAGACTAGGATGATCTCGCAATGAAAAACTGGCCCTTAAAAGAAATCTTTAATGTGTATTCTCCACCCTCGAGAAATATTAATGAAACTGGGTACACTAAATGATTTAAAGAACACTACAATGATTTAAGAAAGAAAAAAGATATCAGTGGTATTGCCTGTCTTCTCTTCACAGCAATGACTTCACAATTTAGTTTTATTTTTAATATTTTTGCTTTGATTTATTGCTATTAGCTTTGTTTTTTATTATTGGGATGCAATTTTTGTTTATTTGTTTGTTTAAATTAAAGCAATTAAAGCTATTTCTTCAATCAGTATTAAGTCCAAACTGGTAGATCGCTGTCGAACTGAACTTAGATCTTTAGGCGCAACAAACACGTTAACCCTTATATGGGTCCCTGGTCATCGTGATATTCTCGGGAATGAAATGGCAGATGAACTGGCCAGAAACGGATCAACTCTTGATCCTAGCCAAATCGAATTTTCGGTACTTATGCCACTGGAGCAGGAAAAAAATAGAATCCACCAGAATTTCCTTGAAGCTGCAGACGTCTGATGGTCATCACTTGACACTTGTCGGGTTTCAAAAAATTTATGGCCGAACATATCAAAGAAAAAAACTGAATATTTACTCAAGTTAAGCAGGCCTCTATTATCGCTCCTAGTGGGAGTCCTAACGGGCCATAACTCATTGGGAACCCACATGAGCAGAATGGGCATCAACCCATCTGACTTATGTAGAGGGTGTCAAGATGAAGAGGCTGAGGAGGGCTCATCCCATTTCCTTTGTGAATGCCCCAGTCTGGCCATAACTAGAAAAGAGGCCCTCGGAGAATACTTTTTCGACGAAATGGGCGACATCTCTACCCTGCCACTAAAGAATATCCTGAAATTCACTCAGAAGTCAGGGTGGTTCAAGGAGGCATCCCATTCCTAAACTTGTCCTCAGTCCCAGAATACTTTTTCGACGAAATGGGCGACATCTCTACCCTGCCACTAAAGAATATCCTGAAATTCACTCAGAAGTCAGGGTGGTTCAAGGAGGCATCCCATTCCTAAACTTGTCCTCAGTCCCACACCCATCCCCTCCTCACACCTACCTACCTTTATCCTGGGGAGCGCAATGGATCCACGGAGATCCGAGTGAGATGAGGCGGCTTGCCGTATCATCACCCCTTCTAACCTAACCTAACCTAACCTTGTTTAAATTTCATGTAACTCCAGAAATACCTCCGCTTTAAGCGCTCACTGATTGTGCTTGAATGTCGAAAAATCACCAATTTTTTTTCTTGTTTATACAAACAATTTCTGATACCTACAGTTATCTATAGAACCGTTTTTGAGAAACCAAGAAACTAAATGGGCGTGGCAGTGGGCGGGTTTTAATCAAATAATTTTCCAAAGTTCTGTCTTGCTCACATTAATCAACTCCATTCAGATCGTAAAAGACTTTCCCGAGATACAGAGCACAGAGGCTGTGGTTGAATCTCAAAAAATTACTTACAATTTTTTCTTGTTCATACAAACAATTTCCAATACCTACAGTAATCTTTAGAGTCTTTTTTGATATTTTAATAAAATTGCTTTCGAGAGTCTTGCTCACACGAATCAACTCCAAAATTTCACCCTGATTGTTCGACCCGTTTCCGTGATACAAAAACTTAATAAAAGTGGGCGTCGCTGCAGGTGGATTTAAAAAAAAATCACATACATTGTTTTTCTTACTCATACAAACAATTTCCAATGAGTACCTACAGTGATCTCTACAGATGTTTTTAGAAATTATGCTATAAAAAGTGGGCGTTGCAGTGGGTGGATTTTAGTTGGCTTTTCATCCAATTCCTTAAAGCCGTTTCTGAGACACCAAAGAATTATAAAAATGGGTGAAGCTACAGGTGGAAATTTTCCATCCACTTTTTGTCCAGCGCTTTACTTCGTTTTGTGTTAAGGCAAAGGAAACTTAATATTTTAACAAGTGAAACCATCCTCCGTTTCAGCGCATAAATTGAATAGGGTTTATGAGCAAGATTTGATCTCGATCTGTCTCAAAGAAACCCTCCAAGAGTGTCCATTTGGATATATTCCTATAAATATACCAACAGGGAATATAAACAAGAAGTTGTTAGGTATTGGGGAAGGGTACAAAATCCCGAATGCCAAAATTTCAAAAATGAATGTCAAAAATCCTGAATGCATTCGATATAAAATCCCGAATTTCAATACTTTTTCAGTACTATTTAGTATTTTCTAAATAATAACCAAACTGCTATTTTGGACTTGACTTCTGTTTATTTTGGAATCTCAAATGACAAGAATCTTGAATGCAAACACTTCAAATGAACAAATATCTGGAATGTACGTTAATCACGAATTGTATCCAAACATCTCTTAACCCATTATTAAAATCAAAATTTTATTGAGTCTGCTAAAAAGCCCAAAAATGTTCAATTTGAAGGCTTGAACCTCGAAAGGCTTAGTATTGTTAAGTTCAGTACTAAGCCATTCGGGATTCTGTCATTCGAGATTCTGCCCCCTCTCTGAGACCTGCTCAATTTTAATGCATCAGTTCCCTCCTGGGCGGGTCTTACTATGGCACTTTTACGGCACCACTTTCTACGACCACATGAAACGGAACCATAGCCATGCTATCGACATCTTTCCTAAGACTATAGGTGAAGTAGAAATTGCTAGAAGACGTACCCTTTCGCTTGTGGAAATTTTCCAAAAGTTCAAATGTCCACATTTAGCGCTTTTACATTATTTTTCTTTCATATACCACCGACAGATGAAAGTTCACCTTTTAGTCCATATAATTAAGATTTCACTTAAAAATGAAAAATAATAAAAATAAGCGTTTCCCTTCTAAATTTCAAATCCAAAAGTCAAATATTTGACAGACCAATGTACCAAGCACCCGACCACGAGTTAGGTTCCAATGTCGTAACCATCATCATCATCAATAATATCATGGTTTTGTATTTCCTTTCAAACTAATTAGCATACACGTCCAAACTGCGCGCCTGGAAGAACATAAATCACGCGCTACGTAAATTGCCACCCACATGCATTTACGAGAATCCATTCACCTTGCACCTTCCACCATATCGAAAATCAAACGTTGGCGTTGCCGTTCGTTGTTTTGTTGGTTTGTTGGGTTGGTTTGGGTTGTGCCATTCTGTCTCTCTCTCCTATGTAAGCCGGTCATGCATCAAAACACCAAAGCCAAGGCAATCGATCACATTTTGTTCGTTCGTTTGCTTGCGGTAAATATTTGACATATTTTTCTACATGAGTTATCGATAACTCAACGAAATAATTCAATTGTTTACCTTTTGGTCGTCGTTGTTTATATATTTGCAAAAATATCATCGCCAAGCTTCGCCATTGACTTTAAGTCACGTCAATAATTCTCTTGATGTGATGGTGGCTGGCCATCATCATCATCGCAAAAAAAATACCTACTCAGGATGCGAAATGCAAATATTTGGACATAAATATGAATACGAGGCGAGGTGATGTGATGCGATGCGCAATGGTGACAGATCTTGAACGAACATCATATCTCCGGCGGATGGACAGTACGTTAGCTTCTGCGTTGTATAAGTGTAGTGAGCTGTTGAATGCTTCAATATTTGACAAACTTATTCACTTATTCTCCTGTTCTAATAGTCTTGGACGTAAAGTTACAATATAAGGACTTGGATTTGACATCAAATGGCACTCACTAAATAGTTGAAAAAATTGATCGAACTTCTTGGGAGGAGTCTCTGTCTATAGACTATCGACGCCACGTAAAATGTTGCTCAGTCTTTCTAACGGTGTAGATATCTGGCAGAAACTTTCTTATTCACAGTACAGAAACTTTTATCTAAAATATATGTACTGGAGTTTTGCTTAGATTGCAACGAGTGATATATGTACTGAGTACAGTTGACATGTACTGGTTATAATTCAATTTTATAAACATACTTTTTTAATGGACTTTAAACACGCGTCGGGTGCTCAAAAGTGAAGTTAATGCAGACGATATGAGCTCAATACATAACTATGTATCAGTAACGGTGAAATATGTAATGATTACAAATTTAAAAATCCCAATCTAAACAGAAAAAATGTATTCATCGTAGCTAGTTTTAAACACTGAGTATATTGAGAGCGATTTCTTTGAATTGAGTAAATGTGTATGTATTAATCCTATACAAAAGTTATTACATGTAGTGAATACAAACGATATGTACCCAATACATAACTTTGAATCAGTTCCAGTGAAGTATGTAATGACGGCATACATGCTAAAAGCCATCTTAACAGAAAAATGAATTTATCAAGTTATGTAATGGATACAAGCGACGTGTGTTGATTAAATCAAATATGTACTGAGTACATGTTTCACTTAAACACAGTATTTTGGCTACAGCATGGTCTAAAAACCTTAAGTTTTCACTCCTTGATTGGTTGCACTCTGTTTCAGTGCAAGTGTGCCCTTTCAAGGCCTGGAAGCAACCGGGTTCAAATTCAAATAAGTAAACGTTTTTCTTGGAAACTTTCAGATAAAAGAGAGAACCAACTGCGCTTTAAAAGGATCTAATAAATTGGGAAGCTAAGTCTCAGACTATTAACCTCGTATACAATAAAAAACAAATAAAAGATGATGTTTTGCAATAATATTTGACGACTTTTGAACATAGAATGTTGATTTTTCACCTCAGAAAAGGTGGGAAGTTGTCGTAGTCGTCGATGCTGTCGTCGTTATGAAATGGATACGTCTGAGACTAAAACAACAACTAAACAAGGCTAATAGAAGTTTACAAGAAAAAACAAAAAGAAAACACATACCCCGGCCAGCCACATACCATCTACATACATACATCCATACTTGAATCAATTTTCAATTAAGTAGCAAATATTTATATAGCTCGCAGCTATAACAACTCACATCAGCTAAGAGGAAGCCTACGCGCGCACCAGCAGCATCCAATTTGAAAGGCTCGCAAAAATAAAAATTACGGCCAATAAATTACATCTCAATCTAAAGTCAATTAATATTGGAATTACACATAGTCGAGGCTTAGTGGAGACCCCCTGATTAAAACCAACCACTGCCGAAATCTGATGAATAAATTACTTAACCCGATATCTCTGATGTAGCTCGTTACTATGTTCGTGTACATATTTTAGCCTTAGACCGATTAACCGGCTGATAAGGGCTAAAATCAATTTTCCTCCATCCATTAGGTAAATGATGCGATTTTCAAAAATCCATAGATGGAAGATTAAGCCTCTGTGGGGGGAAAAAGGTTTAAAAGGTCATCATTATAGGAATTTATTTTCTGGGTTCATGAAATATGAGCCTTACTGTTTGACAGCAGTAGCCACAGCCAATCAGATTCAGTAGGTTTATTTTCAATGTTAAAAGTCACTTCCAACCGAAATTGATTTAAATTTAAAGAAAAAAGAACTTTTGATTTATTAGTTTATTAAGATTAGGCTTTTTTTTAAATTGTGTGTTAACATTTATCACAATATAAACACACACACTCACACACAGACAAGTAGATGTGTCGTACGAACGGGATTTTCTTGAAAAGAAAGACACGCGAGGTTGAATGAAATTCCTCAATCTAGACTCGATTGATTTAATTTGAATAGTTATTAATATTAATAGTTTGGTAGAGTATGGTAAGGTATGGGATAGTATTAATTTAAACTGTGAACGAGCTGCTTATGGTTTTAAATAACTCAAATAACTCGTTCTTCGCACGATGTTAATTTTAAAAGGCTTTATCTTAAATTTAATACAAAAGTTGTAAATAGAAGCCTTTTATTGTTTTTTTTTATTTATTTCTTCTTGTGTTGTTTTGTTTTCATTTCAATAAGAAGCCAGAAATAAAATGTTTTTCATGTTTTCATGTTTTCGTATTGAATAAGAATATTTATCAATTTTTTTGTTTACAAAATTAACCATGGCTTAATATTGATAATGCAGAATTAATTTTTAAGCTTAATTTATTTATGATCAAATTTTTCTCCTACAAAAAAAAATGGTATCGAACTTAGCAACATTTATTGGGAAGAAGTTTTGAAAAGTTCTTAAGTTCGTAACTTCTCGAAAGGGTTTTTTTTTTAGTAGTATTTAAGTGTTTATTTCTCAAAATTAAGATATTTTACAATGCCGTACATATATACAATAATATCTACATTGATTTGTGAAATGAGAAACATAAGGGACATTATATATTTTATTGTTGTAATATTATTAGAGATTAACAGCCATATATACAAGATTTTCTTAAAATGCCTCTAAGAGGTTATTAAGTTATCTTTGCTTCAGTATTAAGGGCCAGTTTGTTCACATTTTGTTAAATCTGTAATAAGTTTTTCACAGGATCTGGTGAAATGGAGCTAATCAACCAACATTGGCTGATTAGCGATTTCGACGATAAACAACTAAAGCTATGGATTCATCGACTCAAATTGTGGCTAGCAAGCAGATTCGCAGATTTAGCAGTCACAATTATTATTGATTAAAGTTGATTAACTGTGAAAAAACTGGCTGTCTTTAAATAACGTTCTTGGAAAAAGTTTTAAATTTTGGAAAAGAAAGACCGTGCGGAACAAAAAAAGTGGTCTAGTGGAAAATAGAGCTTTTACAAAAATAAAAAAAAAACTCGGAAGATATTTTTTTAAAGCTCGTTTTTTGGCTTATATAGTTTATGTAAGGATACAATAATATCTCAAAGCAATAATTTACATATGGTCCCCTGATTGCAAGAACTAGGTAACTCAATTTTCAATTTTTAAAATATCTTGGCAAAAACGGTATTATTTAGTACAGTTTTCATGATTTTTCGTCCAATTTTTTCTATCCTAGACAAATATAGATAATTTCTGAAGTGTAAGAAACATCAAAATTAAACTTTCCCTCGTTCTCTTGTAGTTAGGCATCTATGAACGTTGCTATCTCCAAAATTTATAAAATTGAGTTACCAAGTTCTTGCAATCAGGGGACGATATTATTCGATATTGAAAAAAAAAAAATAAAATAAAATGGGCAGCTTAACTTTGTATTTTGGAAAAAAGTTTGAAAAGCCAATTTTTTAGACATTTTAGAACCTACATTTCTTGAAGCAATATTTGGAATAATTTTCGAAACTCGATAAAAATTTAAAAAGTAAGAATCAAAATTCTTTTCTAAAATTTTGCCTATAACTTTTGAAATTTTGAACACAGAGGTCCCAAAACTTGGAACTTGTTCAGAATAACTAGAACAATCTGGAACAACTTTCAAAATTTCGATTTTCGAAAAAAAAGATAGGTCAAATATGGTTTTTTGGGTTTAATTCACTCTTTTTTGAATATTTTTCAAAAAAAAAAAAAAAAAAAAAAATTGGAACAATCCGGAAAAATTCGGGAACAATCTGAAAAAACTTTCAAAAATAAAAACCACACTCAATTTTTTTGTGTTGTACTTTAGAAACTGAGAGTTGAATCGCATCCTACTATTTAATTTTTTTTTTTAAATTAGCTCAACTCCATAATTTCATAATTCAGACACTTTGAATTTTAAATACTCCACTCAAACAGAAGAATTTTCTCTCCAAATTTTCTTCATATTCTATATTTAGCTAAAAGTTGCACTTAAAATTGCAGTTGCAGAAAATAAGGTTGGAATTGTTAACAAATTTGTGGTTATTGCTTAAGTGTGACAAGCTATTTTTTGACATGCAAAGTTCACACCCCTCAAAAGATCTTGATTTATTTCCCATTCTGAGTGAATCTATGAAAGAACAATTTTTTTCTGTTAAAGTCCATGATTTGCCCCTTCCTGGAAAAAGTTCTCTTTCGTAAAATTGTAAGCGGTTCTCCTATCGATGGGGATCCTTTTACAGTTTTCATAGAAATCCAGCTTTCCGCAATTTTTTAAGAATCATTAAGCGCAACTGTTTGTGATATAATATGGACACAATAACTCTGCGTTAGAAAAAAGATGCATCAACCTGCTTGAACTAAAGGTTGGGTTTGAATAGAAAAAAAGGGGAGGGGAGGGTAATTGTCGAAAAAAAGGAAAATAGAAAACAAAACAAGTAAGAACAATGAAAGTACATAATAAAATATAATTCTCACGATTTCTTAAAGCTACAAATCTATAATTTAATTTAAAAATCTATAATAATAAAAAAAAATAGAAAAAAATAAAAATAATAAAAAAAAAAAAAAAAATAAAAAAAAAAAATAAAAAAAAAAAAAAATAAAATAAAATACAAAAATAAAATAGATAAATTATGAATGTTGTCCCTTCAAAATTATTCAACAAAACAAGAAATAATAACGAATTAAAGAAAACAAATGAATAAAAAGAACACAAACAAAAATATATGGGTGATTCTCAGCAAACTCATACTTTCATGCCCCACGGCGATTTTAGGTATTTACTAAGTATTCTTTTTACTTTTTACAACTGTATTAGCTAGTACATCATGTGTACATCATTGCCATGTAAGTGCAACTCCAAACAAATCACAGGTGTATATATTTAAAAAAAAAAACTTTTGTACCCCAAATGTCACTACCATGACATGTCCCAACCCTGAGGTTACCAACTATTTCGTTAAACCAAATAATTTGTTTTTATTTTTGTATTCGTACAGCTGTGTTAGAAGGTGGATTGTAATTTACATACATCGATTCAGATCAGCATACGTCACGGTATAGTAACATGATAAACAAATGACTCTCTCTAAATTGGTTTGAATTTCATGGAGCATCAAAAATCGAGCGCGAAAAAATGGTCACTAGCGTGGTATGCGTTATTTCGAACACTATATACTTTTATTCATGGATCGAACCATTTTTGAATAGAGTTAGCTGAACTTATCTAAAATCTGTTCGGCTAATATTTTGATTCAAACGGTTTTTTTGCAAATTCGATTAAAGTATGAATATGTCACTACCGTGGCAAGCAAAAACGTGTCACTACCGTGGCATTTCATCATTTTTAAATGTAAAATCTGTAAATCAGTTGTAGTGTGACCACTTTCAGCATTAACTTTATTTATCATATCAATCATTATGAGATGACATCAAACAAGTTTAGGAAACCTAACATTTTTTTTTTGGAAATTATGCACTCTCAAAAGTATCAGTTCGTCCATATATAAATCGAAATAAATACAAATAACAAATTAAAATTAAAATTAAGAAATATTAAAGAAAATTAAAATATTATTTTATTTTATTTTATTTTATTTTATTTTATTTTTAACTTGCTGTACTTGTGTAGTTATTAATTTTAAATTTAATTTGAAATAAGTTCAAGCCTACTCAAAACTTCCTTTGAATCTGAAAACTCTTACGCAAAAAAAAATATTCAATTTCCCAACATTTCCAACAATTTAGTGTTTTTTTTTGTTAAATGGAGCCAAGTGATTTCTATTGGTGAGAGAGAAAAGAGGTAAATAAGTAATATTCAGCTTAAAATTCTGAATACTTGCTGTCATAGGTCAAACTATCTGAAGTTAGTTGTAGGTCCAGAAACTTGAAGGGTCAGTAGAATTAAATTATTGATTTAAGAAGCTTACGCCAAATAAGGGTAAGGCTGGAAAAAAGAATTACATAGTTAAGTTTTTATTTTTAAATTTTAATTTTGGTCGTATTGTTTTTTTTATTTGTTTCTATTTTTATTGTTTTTTTTTTTTATTTTTTAACTTTTATTATTTTTTATTTTAATAAAAAAAAACAGTGAGATAATTTTTAATTAATTTTTTCAATTTTCTTTAAAAAATTTCTCTTCTCTTTTTTTGTTTTTAAATTTCTTAAAATATTTGTTTATTTTTTTTATATTTTTAATTTTTTAATTGTTTTTTAATTTTTTAATTGTTTTTTAATTTTTTTATTTTTTTTGTTTTTTTTATTTTTTTTTTATTTTTTTTTTATTTTTTTTTTTATTTTTTTTTATTTTTTTTATTTTTTAAATGTTTTGCTCAAAATTATGAGTTTGAAAATACATTTTATTTAAACTATTCACTAAACAATTTGGTTTGGAAAAAGAAATAAAGTACATATTGTCTTTTTGGCTGTTAAAAAAATCTAGAACTGAGTATTGTAAGTGCTGTCGTTTTCCAATTTAAGTAATTTTTATAAGAAGGTTTTATAATACAAAGGTGTGGGTTCGATTCCCAGCCGTGCCACCTAAAAACAGAAATGTTTTATTCAAGGTACTGCCTCTTGCGAGGAACTGACAAATCCTCCAAGAGTATACTTTTCATGAAAAAGTGCTTCTCATTTAGCCGTTCGGACTCGGCAAAAAACTGTAGGTCCCCTCCATTCCTGCCAACAACACGCACACAGGAATGGTTGTGAGTTGTAAGTCACTAGGCCCTGGTTCTCTATGAGCTGTTGCGCCACCCAATTTTTTTTTTTTTTTTTTTATAATACAAATTCTATATACTACTGAAATAAATCAGCCAAGTAGAAGACTTAGCATTAAGGATTGGACTTGTTGAATTATTGATTCAAAATAGCTTTTTATGGTCTTTAGACCTACAATTTGGCGTTTCGTTCGGCTTACTAACTTCAACTCATCAGTTCAGTTCAACTTACATGAATTTTTCAACGAAAATCCACTGTAAACTATATCCAGTAGTAATTTTTGTTTGCCGAATTATTGCCCCTCCGACATAAATGAAATAAAATAGATCCGCCTAAACCCTCTTTATTAAAAAAGAGTGCAAAACTACAAATTTTAACACCTTTTCTCTGCAAGAACGAAACATTCTTTTTAAGCAAAAACTATAAAAAAAAAAATCATTTGAATGAACTAGAAAGCATAACATTAACTAAAGCTTTTTGAATTTGACTTGATTAAATCTTCATGGTATTTTGTTCAAACTTGGATTGCCTTACTTTGGCTACTTAACTGCGATTACCTAGCTTTACCTTCTTTCAAGATTTAGCTTTTCTTGTTCTCATAAATGACCCGATCGATTTAAGTACTTAATGTGAGCATCTCTGTAAATCAATATCGTTTTTGGTTTTTGCAAATTAGTTTTCTCCCATAATAATATTTTCTCTTGAGTGCCTGGCCTGCTGCACAGATTCCCTGAAACTTGATGCAGAAATAAAGAAGCAAACAAAAAAAAAAAAAAAACTTCTGTACAACCATCCTAAGCTCATGTTTATGGTTATGCAAAATTAACCAGCAAACACAATATAATTTACATATCAACTTGGCACTTTGTCTGACATCTGTAAGCTAAAACTTTGCATTTGTTTTCTTTGACACATAATGCAATTCTTGTTTTCTATATCATCACCATCGCACATATTATTATTATAATTTATATTTTATCATACATTTACATACTATTCCCCCTTATAGCAATATCAATTTAATTCCCATTAGACCGCATAAGTCATGTCAAAATATCCGCAAATCATTATGTACGTTACATACGTCGATTCTTTGTTTACGCCTGTCAGCTTCTATAGTGTAAAACTCGTATAATATAGTTTCTCAAGAAGTAAGTATAAAGCCTAGAATTTTCAAACCATTCACATTCAACCACTCCATCTTTAGCCACAATTAGGTGTTAACTGCTTGCACTAGCATATTCCGAGCACCAGTGCAGTCGTATACACTGCATTATATATGCTTTGCATTTTGCAGTGTGTAGAGCTGACAGAGAAAACTTGATTGATGAATTAATTTTTTTATTTCGATGTTGCTGTAGGTTTTTGTATATAAATTTTAATTATTATTGTATTCGAGCAATTTCTCACTCAAAACAAGACATGACTTTATTTCAATTCTGATTATGGGCTTGAGTCAACAGCAAAATGCAAAAGCAACAGGTAGAGGAAAGTGCATATGTGCAATTGGTAGCTTTCAGCCAGGGCTGTCGGTTATTCAAAATTCTAGAGAAAAGTATTTAACAAATTTAAATATTCTTTGAATGAAGGGAGCAAAAATTATTTCAATCACACTTTGCATATGTTTCGAGGAAGATACTTACTCGAGAAAGAAACAGTGTTGCTTAAAATAGTTAATCATAAAAATGGTACCTACTACTATCTTCCCTCTAAAAAGTGGCTACCCTTTTTAAGCCAAATCCTTAGTACGTTTTTTTTAAGTAAGGCATACGATAGCACAAGTGGAACACATTGTAACAAAACTTTCTCTTTAAAAAAATAATGGTAGTGCTGTGAATGAAAAAAATAGTACAAATACTCCTTTAGTACTCAATTCACCACTTCTGTTCAAGGACGCAGCACTGGCAGTTAGTAGCTAACTACGTAGCTTTAAAAAAATAATGGTAGTGCAGTGAATGAAAAAAGAAAAGTACAAATACTCCCTTAGTACTCAATTCACCAGTTCTGTTCAAGGACACAGCACTGGCAGCTAGTAGGTAACTACGTACTTCTGGCTGAAATTGTTTTTGTTTAATCAAGTTACAATTATTGACCTGTACCGCAAAAACCAAATAGCTGTGGTTACAGATTTGTTTTGTTGTCTATTGACAGTGTGTCGGGATGATAGAGAGTTTCACTCTAGTATGAAGCCCTGGCACACATGCCTGCAACTGAATGGTGAACCCCTTTGGTAGATAAATATTTTTTTTATGTCTTTTTACCAATTGCGGTGGCGGCAGTGGCCACTAGCAATAGCCAACAGCAAAACATAACCAACAGCACTCACTATGTTATCAAGTTACAAATTGACAGTGACTTTATTAGGTTATTGATCAAGTTAAAGTAAAACATAAATTAAATAGGAGTTCGCTCAGCGGCGTGTATAAGGAACCGAACCCAGCCATAACTTGCCAACCAAAGGTTGTGCGGTCGAAGAAGAAGTATTATAGTAAAAGCCTAGTCGAGTTGGTAGGCGCGCAACAAGCAGATTACAACATGCTGGCTGCTGGTAGGTAATATGAAACCTTAAGGCAGATATAATGGTTTTGCATTAATTATGCTGTACGCAATTAAAAGTGACATTTTTTGTCTATGCATTAAAATTCCAAAAGCACAAAATACCATATTAGTGATTGGATCGTATTATTTTTCATGTTTGAAGAAAAAAAAAAAAAAACAAAGTTATTAAAATAAACGAAGAGAGAAAAACAAAGAACAAAAAAGAAACAAAGTCTTTTTTATTAATTTAATTTTTATTAATTTCAAACATTAGATTAGCGCCCTGGCGTCAACCGTATCTATTATGATCTTTCGATTAAATTTTAAAAGGTGAAGTCACACTATTATAGTTTTGAGGAGCTTTTATTAACATAATTTAAGAAGAAAAAAAAAATAATAATAATAAATATATAAGCAGCTAAAAACTTTAATTTAAAATTTTACGATTTTGGCCGATTATATTTTCATTTAAAAATTTAACAAAAAATATCAATTTATTTCAATAGAGAAATTAAATGCATAAATTTGTATTTTTTTCGAGGAGATAGTTTTAATATGAATCAATTTAGATCTTATAAAGTGTGATTTTGCAATTTATGCACAAAAGCGATGGTATAGTTTTTAATAGACGCTCCCGATTGATTTGTCCCAATTAATATGGCGCCCGGAGTTTTAATGTCTTTTTTATTTTTTTTCGATAGGGAGATAACCAACGTTTTATTCATTTTTGTTTTTTAAATTTTAGAAAGGAGTAGAAGTTTTTAATTTTATTAAAATAATATTTATATTCTGAAAATTTAGATGTTAATTATATGCTATAAATTATGGCTTCATTGGGGGCTAAAAGCTTGATGGATCCATATCCGTTTCCAAATAAATAGAATAAAGAGAAAATTATGCCGTACATTGCTTTATAACGGATAACTGAATTTCGTAGTCATTTTAGAACATGTTTTAATATGTATATGAGATTTTCAATTTAAATGAACATCTGGTCTAGACACCATTAATAGAGTATGATGATCATGTTGATGTTGTGGAGCAGCGAAAGGGGTAGGCACCAGTTCGTCCAAAAAATAACTAAAAGTTAGAACTAAAAGTTAGTAATTTTTTCAATACAGTGGAAAATGTTAAAAAAATGGATGCAATCGGACTAATTCCAAGAGATTATGACTTGTGTTGGGCGCCATTTTAATACATTGAAAAAGGTATGGTTCTTGTATTTTGATATTTGTTCAGAACTCATCGGTATTTATATCCTAGTTAGTAAATAAGAATGTAATTGGTACATATTTCTGCCATTGTAGAAAGCCGCCTGCTTTCCTTTACAACAAAATAAGAACAATACAAAAATTTTGTGTGTTTCACCACCACATTGTTTCTTAAGTTTCAATCCGAAAAGTAAATATAATCTGGAATTTCTTTCATTACTCGCGTTGGGCGCCATATTTGGTCGAAATCTTCCAATAACCTTCAGCATTCAATGTAAAAATCTCTTGACTCTCACTCTATGCGTGAACCTTATGGGTCTTCTTCTTATACAATTTAATTTCTTTGATTGAACATAATATATTTATATTATACAATTTGCCTTTAACATTTGTTGGCACTTAGGGGGCCTAGCCTTTTATTTTGTATAATCTAAAAATTTATAACCATCTTAGCTCTTATTATAAAAGCGAAAGTGATTTTGTTTGTTTGTTACACTTTCATGGCTAAAACGCTTAATCAATTAAGATAGATTTTGATATAGAAAAAGATGGAACACTGGAGACGGTTATAGGCTACTTTTCTTACGCTAAAAACTTTTGGGGCGTGGGGCGTGGGAAAAAGGTAGTATAAGCTATATTTTTAAATGTCGGATGACTTTATCGTTCTCGGGGTAATCTATCCCGGTTGTCTAGTCCTGATACTGATGTAAATTGGTGGTGGAGTTGATATTTAGCTGCGGTGGTACGCTGGCCTAGTTTTAGCATAGAATGAAGATGCTTGTCCATTGTGATAATGTTGTCCACAAAGATTTCCATCACACTTCGACTCGAGTGTGAGTGTCGTTGCTCTGGATAGTTCAAAAAATTTTAGGAAAAAATTTAAGCAGAAAAAGCTAACAAAAACCAACATACAAAAATCGAAAAATCTAAGATTTTTAAATTTTTTTCTAAATTGTGCATACATTTTCGGAGCAAAGATACGCTCAAGACGTTCATAAACAAAGTAAACTGGAGTCTTACGGCTTTAATATGACATATTAAAAAAGCCATATTATTTAAAAATTGACAGAGATATAACCATACAAACTTTGTTATTTGATGATTGTTTTGACCAAATTGAATATAATTAACAATTGTTGGTGGATGCGATCTTAATTCATCCTTCGGCTTTTTTGGTCACTGGTAGTGGCAATGAAACAAAGTTACATTGATTTATTCCCAACGTTTCGACAGGGGTTGCTGTCCTCTTCAGGGGATCTTTATTAAACATTGTAAAACAACAAAAGTAAGAAGATGTATGCACAAATGAAATATTAATAAAAACAAAAAATAAGTGTGAAGCTGAATGACTTACATTATATAAATTAAAATAAAATTTACAAAACAAAATTAGTTAACTTAAATAAAAACAAAAAAACACTACAAATTTTTTTGTTTAAGTTAAATTAAAGCACTTCTGTTGCCGAAGCTGAGTCGAATGGTTTGTCATCTGGCGTTTTTTGAGGAAGCAAGAGAGCAATACACCGCTGACATATTTTGAGTGTCCTGTTTTCTATTCATAGCATTTTGATTATTCAAAATATGTAGGGTTTCCAAGGTGTAGCGTTTTGAAGCATGTCTTTCCGTTTGTAGAATTTTTACACCCTCAAAGTCAGGTTTGTGGCCTTTCTCAATACTGTGTGTAGCCAGTGCTGTTTTAACAGAGTTTTCACAGTTTAAATCAGATTTGTGGTTGGCCATTCTCTGCTTCAAAAATTGTTTTGTAGTTCCTACATAACAAAGATCACATGACTCATCCTTATTACCCAAACAGTTAATTTTATAAATCACATCCGTACATTTTTCTTTCTCCGGTTTGACCTTGAGGTGAGTAAAGAGAGGTGCAAGGGTGTTGTGTGATTTATAAGCCATTTGGATGTTGTCTGTTTTGCTCGAAATTATTTCCTTAAAGTTTTCCGCAAGCTTAGGAACATAGACGATACTTTTGTACACACATTTGTCAACACTAGCTTTTATATCGTTATGAGATCTGTGTTTTTGTCGGAGAATTAGACCTCTAATAAGATTTCCCGGATAACCATTGTCTATGAGGATTTGAGTGACGATTTTTTCATTTGCCGAGTGAAATTCTGTATCACTCAGCGCGAAGACTTTGTGTATGAGATTAGAAGCTGTGTTGACAATAATGTGCTTAGGTTGATTAGACCGAAAATTAACAAGTCTTCCAGATGCTGTTGACTTCTGGTGCCAGTTGAACAAAAGGTGATTGTTGTGGCGATGGATTTTGACATCTAAAAATGCGATTGCCTTGTTATTTTCCATTTCGATGGTAAACTGGATTTTATTGTGAAACTCGTTAAGGGCCTTTACCATTTCTTATCATTTTCCGCACTTTTTGCTCGAAAGCCTATTTTTTGGTACTTTATGACAAATTTAACGTTCCTAGCACCTAGTACCAAATCTTATGTTAATCGGACCAGCCGTTCGGTCTGTAGGTCTGAACGCATTTAAAAACAGCAGAATAACGAAATTGCGAACTTACATCCTTTTTATAAATTCTCTATAGTTCTAATGTCATATTAAATCAAAAATTTTGATTTCGAACATTTTTACGAATGTGAAATTTGCCGTATTGTACCGAAAGAGACTTTCGGGCCAAAACTGAGAAAAATTATAAGAAATGATAAGGTTTGAATGGGAATATCTCTGTCAATCTTGAACAAATATTAATTTTTGAACATGCCATATTAAGGCCTTTAGTCTCTACTTTCTTTTGTCTATGCATGTCTTGACCCTATCTTTGCTTCAAAAAAAGTTATGCACAATTTATAAAAAAATTTAGATATCCTTGAATTTTTGATTTTTTTTTAAGTTGGTTTTTGTTAACTTTTCCTGCTTAAATTTTTTCCAAAAATTTTTTCAACTATCCATTCCAATAGAAAATTTAATTTTGAACAAAAAGTATTATATGTAAAATTTTCAAATTCGGCTTAGTTTTCGAGTTATACCAAAAATACTGAAAAGTGGCCAGTGTGACCATTCTCTCAGAAACGCATGGGTGAATTTAGTAGCATTTTTGGTTTTAAGCATGCTTATGGGCCAAACAAACATATTCAATAATAAAAACCCTTGCACGTAATTGTTCCTTTATACCTCTCATTTTCCGGTCTATTCAATAGGCTATCATTTGGAAGTTTCAAAACAATATTTCGGATATCCCATTTCTTAGAGAACTCGAAAAGAAGGCACTATGATGTGGGCCTCTGCATCTCTTCTTTCCGGGTGGTGACTAGTGGCCTTAATGGCTTTAAAAGAGATATTTTACAAAGACTCGTCTTTAAACAGAAAAAATTTCACATCCTCATTCATTCATTTATTTATTATTCCTTCATACATTCATTTGGCTACCGAAAATAACAAAAAACTCATAAGCCATCATTTATTCGTCCCATTTTCAGAAAGTAATAACTCGCATTTGGCGCCATTTTTGACTTATATATCTCTGGTACAGATGCAAATATTTAAAATTAAGACAATATAATGTAGTTTTAAAATCTTGTCTATATTTTGGTAAATGTTGCGCTTATAAACTCAACCTTTTTGATCAAAATTTTTATAATTCAAATTTTAAATAAATAAAACAAAAAATCTCGCATAACGCTTCCGCAGAAAGCTTTCTTCTTTTGTATGTAATAAATTCTTAAAAGTGTGTATCTGTATAGTTTTCGATCAATTTTATTTGATAAATGTCAATTAGTGATTTAAGTTTCAAAGAATTTAATAGCAGTTTATATTTAAGCATTTTGGTTCTTGCTGTTATGACCCGCGTTGGGCGCCATTTTTCATTCAGTTCATTTAATAGATTACAAATTTAGAACAAATGTAATAGAATGGTCCTCTCAAAGTATTTGTTTTTTTAAATATAAAATCTAAAGGTGTCAACATTTTTAACAAATTAGTTTTTATTGGTAAAGAACTTAGACGGTCAACATAAATGATCAAGGCGTTCACTCTCTTACGTCAAAATTATCTTAAATTCTGTCCCAAAGTTGTCTTGTCGTGTGATCGCAGAATACTGCCTATGCCTTATGTCTGCGTTGCGGCTCTGGCTGTCAAGAATTCCAGGGCCATCGCATTGTTTATTTTTGTTGACCGTTAATAACCCTGTCAACCCAGTAAAGACCTTTAACGGACTGCTCACCAGTACGTTGAGCGTATCCTAGTGTTGATACAGCAGAATTTTCTATTATGTCAGCTAAGCCTGCGTTGGCCTTCATTCTTCATTCCATAATTCAATAGAATTTATAGCTTGACATATTTTGACGTATACACAAATGTCAGTCGAAAGCCCTAAAATTACATCTTTCTGAAGCAAAAAATCAATATAGCATGTTTAGAGACTTCGAAATGAAAGTAATCCTTCAATAGAGTTTTACAGTTTATGTCTTCAAATAAAAACATCTTACTTTATTTTGACATATGGAATACTTCAGTTAAAATGCCAACCAAAAGCCCTTCAATAGCTTTTTACCGAAGCAAAAACTATTAATGGCGCCCAAGCTTCGTGTTGGGCGCCATTTTTGCAAGGTGAAACTGGAGTTTATCTAATGAAATTTCAATAAGATAAACTCAAGTTTTGCATCTATTAGTATGCCCGTTATTAATACAACTATTTTTATGCTATGTCTCATGTTGGGCGCCATTCATGAAACTAAAACTTTTTTAAGAATTCAGATTAAAAATGAAAGACATATAGTAGTTGCTACATTCAGCCATTTAGTGTTTTAATAGGATCGAAAAAAACTGTTTCTATTTTTTCACTTCTTCCGGACAAAAAAAAAAACAGTAAGAGGTTACTAATAGCAACGGAAGTCAAAAATCTCTCTTTAAAATGATGTCATAAAATAAACATGTCGTTTTTGTTGAAAAATCAAACAAATAGAATTTTATGTTTCTTAGAAAAAAAAAAAAAACACTAATGATTCCGATTATTTTTTGAATATTAACATTTTTCTTATTCATCCACCCACACAATAATTAGTATAAGTGTGTTATCTTAATTTTGCATACATTATTATTTATTATTATTACCATGAAAACTAATGTCGTAAAAATCTATCTACTTCCCCACAAAACAAAACAAAAAACCACGCACAACAAGCGGAAATCTATTAACTTTTGTTTATTTTTTTTTTCTTTGTAATTCTACTACAAACGACACCACACATCATTTAAGCCCTCGCACATAACAATCTTCACTAAAAACATTTTTATAGGCGAAAAGAAAAATTCCATCTTATTGATTGTATAATATATGTATAATAAACAAAATCCAATTCCAATTCAAGCAGAGCATCACTTGCTTTAAGTCTTGAATGGCATCTTTTGAAGTTATTGAAAGTCGTTTGCATTTTACCGACTGACCGACCCACTTGGAAAATTTTCAAGATGTTGATTGATGCCGTATTAACATTAAAAATAAAATATGATATCTAATATAGTTTGAGAAGAAGTGTTGACATAATGATTTAATTTTTGTTACTTTAGATTTTCATTGTAAAAAACGTCATTGTCTGCCATTTACAGTGCAGGGGATAATGAGTTTTACCTCAATACTAAGAAAATATCACGCTTAGTTTCTGAAGCATCTTTTTTTTGAAAATGTATTGCATCGCGTTGGGCGCCATTCTTTACCAAAAGTGGCACTCCTTTAGGTGAATCCAAAGAAATCTTAAACTTGCACGCCGTCATTCCACTAAGAATAGTTACAAGCAAATCCACGAAAGTGTTTGAGAGCTTTGTTAGGTATGGCCCACGTTGGGCACCATTTTCAATGAAAGGAAAAAGATCATCATCGTAAAAAAACACATTTCCTGCCATCTAAATTGCTTTATAACAAGTTTTACCACAATATTAAGAAAACATCAAGCTTTGTTACTAAAGCATTTTGTTTTTTGAAAATGTTATGCTTCGTGTTGGGTGCCATTCTTTACTAGAAGTAGCACCTCTTTGGATGAATACACAGTAATCCTGAAATTACAAGCCGTCATTTCGCAAGGAATAATAACAAAGAAATCCATGAAAGAGCTTGGGAGCTTTGTTAGTTATGACCCACGTTGGGCGCCATTTTCAATGAAAGTAAATAGATCATCATCGTGAAAAACCTCATTGTCTCCCATCTACATTTTTTGATAAAGAGTTAACGTAAATATTAAGAAAAATATTCGCTTAGTTACTTAAGCATTTTTTAAAGGTTAAGCTTCGCGTTGGGAGCCATTTTTTACTAGAAGAAGCACCCCTTTGCGTGAATCCATAGAAATATTAAAATTACAAGCCGTCATTTCACAAGGAATAATAACAAACAAATCCACGAGAGAAATTGAGAGCTTTTTTAGTTATGACCTACGTTGGGCGCCATTTTTAATGAAAGTAAATATTAAGACAAAAATTCGTTTACTTACTACCTAAAGCTTTTTTTTTAAATGTTAAGTTTCGCGTTGGGCGCCATTTTTTACTGAAAGTAGCACCCCTTTGGGTGAATCTACAGAAAAACTAAAATTGCAAGCTGTTATTTCATAAGGAATAGTAACAAACAAATCCATGAGCGAGTTTGAGAGCCTTGTATGCTACGCCCCGCGTTTGGCGCCTTTTTCAATGATAGCAAATAGATCACATCGTTCGTTAAAAAAATATTTTTCATATAGAATTTGAACGTTGCACTCTCACAAAAAATGAAGGTGCCAAATGAATATTTTTAACTAAATCAAAGAATTACAAAAAACAATTGTTAAGTATAAAATTATTTTCCAAAATAAAAAGCTATTTCTCAGACTATAAACTTGGCTTTTATGAAATGGAAAATAACGACAAAAGACTTTTTTTTTTCCTCCCATAAGTGATTCAATTTTGATTTTGCCTTGAAAGTGTAAATATTATTAAAGTGTGTCATGGAGAAGTGTTCTCCAGATTTACTGAAGGGTAGGAAAGTTTTATTCTTTTTATTTCTTCCATTAACCAACTTAAGTGTCAAGTTACAAGGGATGTTTGTGGAATCATGATTATTTTTACTAAGGAAGTTTATAGGATTTAATATTATTAAATAATATTGACAAACATGCTCCCAGAAGAATTTTAATGGATGGATATTGATTTTGTGGTGTAATAAAAACGGAAAGGGATAATATATTAAGGAAAATTAAATATTTGACGGGATACAAGTCAATTTTTTCCTGTTGTTAGGGAAATAAAATTTTATCTCTTTACTTTTGTAAGCTTTTTTGTAACCACCTTTGTTGCCCAGTAGTTTAAGCCTGAAAAATGTTTGATGAGGTGGTTTCACGCTTTAACCACCCGGCAACAAGGGTTTGATGAGGTTGGATCAGGCTGTAACCACCGGGCAACAAAGGTGGTTACAGCCTGAAACCACCTCATCAAACATTTTTCTCTCGATTCCCAATAGTTATTATATATCAACTTTATTAACTGTTATTCTGCGTTAGAAACAAGCATAATAAAAATAATAATTCGGACATCTAAGGTAAAAATTGAAAAGATTTGAAAGTAAAAATGTTTGAATTGTTTTAATTGACACAATGGTCTTAATCTAATTTTTTGTCCAACCTACCTTCTCCAAAAATTACAAAATTTTAATAGCTTTTGTCAAATTGGATGCTTACTATAACTACCTCCTTTTTCTATGCCTCTAAAGATTGATCTAAAAACTTGTTTCACACTATTCAATTTGAATCAACCTTTTCTCCGAATTCAAAACTTTCGATTATATCATCTGTAGAGTATTTTTGTTTCCCCAAATAAAATTAAACAACAAAAAATCCACACCTTCAAGATTATCAATTTGGGTTTATTGTTCAAAATTTGACATGAATTAACTTTGGTTCCCACAAAAATATAATTTACTACCAACAAAACTTTATAAATTAAGGAAAAATAATTCAACCAAAAAAAAAAAAAAAATAATAAAAAATAATTAATTATTATAATCGTGACAAACGAATCTCAAATTGTGTATTTTATTTGTTTTTTTTTCTCGAAATAAAATAAAAAATTAAATTACTTTTCAGAAATAGCTCTCATCTTATATAAAATATGACAACCTCCTTTCAACTCACCACAATATTGTGATAAATGTTTCTTGACACCTTCAAGAATATCCCCATTATATATGTATGTCTTTGCATATGTCTGTCCATATGAATATACCTCAACTTAAAAGTCATTTCATTTTATTGACGGTTTCAAAATAAAAACCTCCATTCGCAACCGACCCCCACGTTTTTAATAAAAAAACAAAAATATAAAAAAAAAATTATAATGATCTTGTTATGAGACCACTTCTTTCATTTTTCTTTCACCTTATTTTTATATATATTTTTTTTGTATCATTGTGAAACCCTGTCGTCGGTCATTTGCATCCAATTTGATAAAATTTGGTTTAAATTGTTTGCAATTTTTATAAAGGCAAGAAAAAGAAAAAAGTCCAATACGAAAGAGAATTCGTTGAAAAGGATCTTTATGGCCAAGTTGCCTGAAAAATGCTGATGGCTCCTGGACAAACTTTTGTGAAGAACTGCTCAATTTTCATTTTCTACTGGATGTTCATATTCTAGGGAGCTCAAAAACTGTTAATAGTACTGCCCTACATAAGATACGCAGCAATTTAACTTTTCCTCAAGATCGGATAACAAGGGAAAAATTTACAATGATCACTCAACTGCTTTAAACCATAAAAGTCCACAGGACCAGTTGGCATCATTCCAGCTGAACTGCATTTGAAGTCAGAAGTAACTCTGTCGATTATAGAGATCATCCTCAATGTTTGCTTGAATCTGGAATCTTCAATGGAAAAAAGTCATAGTTTTATTTATAACCAAAGTCGGTAACTGCGCCCACGTAATCCCGAAAGATCTAAGACCTTTTAGCCATCATCATTCTTTCTAAAAACTTTTGAACGACTGATGGACATACAACTACGATTAAGCACTGATTCGAGACTCTTTTTTACGACTAAAGCTGCTTTGCTTGCAGGCAGTGCAAAAAAACCCAAATGACAAAATCCTGGATAGACAAAATCCCATTGTGTAAAAGATGAAGATCAATCAGTAGCGGTATTCCGCAAGGCAGCGTTCTTTCTCCCCTTCTTTTCAACTTGGTTGTTAACGAGCTGTTGACTTGCTTAGAAGCGGGGAGCTACAGGGGGATTGCCTTTATGGACGATGTGGCTATAGCAGTATTAGGAAAGCATACTAACACTTTAAGAGAACTTGTACAAAATTCCCTAAACAAGCTAACATGCTGAACAGATCGGTGAGGGCTGGGAGTTTACCTACATTAAGGCCCTCATTATGAATAGCGAATCGAACGTTCGCTTAAAAGCGAATGATTTAGCGAATTCCCTCATCACGGTATTATCGGTAGTGAGCTTCCAAATTCGTAAACAAAACACCTTGCGTTGTTGTAGGACTCTTTAATAATGGCAACAATTTTTGGCGAAATTCCTCTACCAAGTAACGATCTCCATATACATTCTCGGTTAACCATCGACTGCTCGAGGACGATACGCAGGGTGTTGATGTGGTCGAGACACGATCGACCACTGCGGAAGCCAGCTTTATTCATCTTGAGCGTAGACTTAATTCTATCCTTTATTCACTCGAGAATGATGGTTGCCATTAGTTTTGGGAAAACGGACAAAACGGTGATACCACGCCAATTGTTCCAATTCTTAAGGTCACCTTTCTTTGGCAGCTTAACAATCACACCATCCTTCCGGTCCTTGGGATAGCTTTCGTTTCCCCAAATGATTTGTATTAACGGATGTAAAATACTAGCCGCTGTTACGGGATCGGCTTTCAGGAATTCAGCTGGTATTCCGTCAAGTCCAGCTGCCTTGTTGATTTTGTGGAGATTTATTGATGTTTGGATTTCCGATTCTGACGGGAGTTCGATGTCAATACCCCTATAGGAACTGCGCATCTCGTTTAGTTGGGGCACTTCGGCACTCTGCTCAACTGAATCCTAATTTAGCAGGGCACAAAAATGGTCCTTCCATCTGCGTAGCTGATCCTCAATTGATACCAAAAGTGTGCCATCCACATTCATTGCAGGATGATTGCTGTTGCTTTCTTTTTTCCAATAACATCTTTTGATATTTGGTACAGTTCCCGGATATCTCCTCTTCTTGCAGCGTTTTCCGCATTATCTGCAAGTCCACCTTACCTCACCCTCTTGTCACGTCTCACACAGCAATAGATTCGTAGATTCATCTACCAACTACCTTTTTTTCTATTTTGTTGGTGAGTTTTTAAATTTGTAGTCATTACATATTTCGTAGTTTTACTGGTCTATAGTTATGTATTGACCTCATATCGTCTGTTTTAACTATACGTTTGAACACGCGAGGCGTGTGCTAAATCCATATTAATAAATGTTTATAAATTAAAGTGTAACCAGTACATGTCAACTGTACTCAGTACATAGAGCATTCGTTGCAATCTAATGAAAACTGCAGGACATACATTTTAGATAAAAGTATCGGTGCCTACTCTGAATAACAAGGAAAAAGTTTCTGCTAGATGTCTACTCTCGCCGGAAACGACACGCTATGATATACCTATTCTTCTGGGAGGACCATTGTCCTATTTTTAAATTAAAAATAAATCATCGGTTATGTAGTTTTATGAAGATTATTTAAAAAAGCTAACGTTTAAATTGCTTTTTGCATCATTAATCAGAGAATAAGAGAGTCCCATAAATGCTTTAATTTTTTGATAAATTACATAATTTATAAAAACGAAAATATAAAAACTGAAGAAATTATTTCAAAATACAAACAATTCTAAAATAGATCTCAATTCGATACCTTTGATCCATTCAGACTTTAAAACTTTTTTAATTAATTATCCACTAAATCATTGGAACGAAAATAAATGTTTCAAAATCATATATTCCACCTACCTACTGCAACGTCTCATTTAGTATAATATCCAGAAATTTAAAATTTAATATGATTTATATTTTAAAGTGAACAAATATATTTATCAAAATTCAGATAAATTAACTTATGAAATCGCAGACTTTCTAATTTATCTACTTTCAAAAAATATATAAACCTCCATCAGCACTCTATATCGAGTATATACCTACCTTCCTACATGATGCCGAGATGCTGCATGCGAATAAATAAATCCATCTCTTAGATATTTTCAGTTCGGTACCTACTATAAGAGTTTATGTATGTATTTACCTTGTAGTAGATACATGTATTATATTATTCCCTCATGAAGACTCATGAAGATATATGCGCTCGAGACTCTTCCTGTCATAATGAATTTGTGCGTTAAATTTTCCTCATTAATTATAGAAACCTCAATTTCCATCACCATTCTCTCAGTCGTTCTCCCTAATCACGACCACCCTCCTCTGATTTTTTTTTTAATTTTTTTTAAAGACTCAAGACTCAGAGCAGAGCGAAGCACCAGAGCATTGACAAACGATGTTATTGCATTGCGATACTTTTATCTATGACAGCCGTTTTAATTATAACTCATCGCGAAGAGCGATTGCCAACTTTAAGATATTCTCGAATGGAGGTTGGGGATACATGCGTTGTTGTTTGTATCTTTCCCCTTGTATAAACACAACAAAGTTGTTAAGCAAGATTTTGTTTCCTTGCTTTGCCTTTCCTTTCCATCGCCCACCTATACTTCATCTTGTCCTGCAGCAAAGGAAGTAAAATACCACTTCATATGAATAGCACACAAACAACAACAACAAAAACAAGGAACTATACAAATTAATACCTTGCCTGAATTATGGCACACGACTAACTCTTATGGATGTAGATGGATTTTTAGGTAGGAGGAGGAGTAAGCACACTGCACAGGAGGAAAGATAATTTAAGGTTCTCGGGATGAAAGATGCGCGCAAAATAAGTATATCTGCAATGATGTTTAGGGAGTCCCAACTTCCGTTCTAATTTCTCGCCAGCGGGTGTGCAATTAATAATTGGATATTCCATCATTCTATTTTGTTTTTGTTTTTTTATTTATTTTCATTTTTTCCGATTAAAAATATTATCAAAAATAAAATAAATGGGTATTCAAATTTATATGAATTTGGATTTTTATTTTATTATTCCCACTTTAAGACGATTCCAAACTTGGAATCACATCCAATAACCTATAAATATTAAAAAAATTATTGTATTCTTCCAAGAATTTATAATTTATTATTCTCATTTTCGGTTCGACTTATTAAAAACAAAATAAAATACACGACTGGGTCGCACGTAGGTACTTGCTCTTATGTTCAAAAGCTTGAAATTTTATAAATTTAACAAAAATGGATTTTTGAGAAAAAATTGTTTAAAAGCATGGAATTCGTTCTTTATTGCCAAAACAACTCTTAATCCTAAGTTAAAGTCATAAACAAATATGTATGAATTTATGGAAAGATCATTTTGAAAATGGTTGGACGTTTTTTTTAAATAGAATTTTCAAAACATTTCTTAGGAAAAATTTTGGTATTCAAATTTTAAGTTTTTATTAGTATGAAAATAAAAATTTATTTTCTAAACAAAAGTATTAAGCCGATTTTGAAATATTGAATTTTCAAAAAAAAAAATTTGTAAATATATTTATAATATTTTTTTTTTATTTTTGTATGCTTATTAGAAGTTTTTGCCTTTTAGAATATTGTTGCAAGAAATTAGTTAGTTAAAATTCAATAAGGATTTAAATATCACCACGGTACTGACATTTTAGTATGTTTATGTAACCTCACTACTAAAATGCTGATAAAAATAATTTTCAGGAAAATTTTAGCTCATGCCAATAAAAGGAATACAAAATTCTAATAAATCAACCAAAAAAATATTACTACCACGGTACTGACAAATAAATTTGTGATACACAAATCACTATTTTGACTAAATTTTTGCAAACAAATTTTCAAGTAAGTATTACTTACACTCAAACTTTTCAAAGAACAACATTTCTATTCAATGAATTATCTTATTAGATAAAAGTAGATTTTATTGGAAAATTAAGAAACCAACATGCATGAACGGTACTGACATTTTGACTACACTTTTTTCAAGTCAATAATGGAATAAGTTTCAAATTCTGTCATGATCTCGATTCTACAAATAATGGAATTTTCGGCGGCTCCGCTGATATTTTAAAAACAGTTCAAGTATTTTATCAGATATTTTTTATAACTGTAAATTGATATCTGCATGACCAGACAACATTATTTAGATCTGGTATACTTTCATTACTCAAAAAATTCTTCAAAGTGTCTAATTCTCAGTCCCCTGACGTGTCCAATGCCCGTTTTCGAAGAGCTAAATTCTTACAGTTAACTTATTTTTGTTCCAAAACCCAAATGAACCCTCAGTTATTGACGTTAAATAATATACATACCTTTTTATGAAATAAATACATTTTTAGTAATATTATGTTTTCTTAAGAAAAAAATGTCATTGATCTTTGATTTCTTATCAGTCCCCTGGCAGATTGAAACAGACAAAAATATCGTTAACTTTGAAAACCATTGAAGTTTCAGATCTAGCAGTGAGAAGTATAAAGTCTCGTGAAAATACAATCATATCCATATCTTATGCTATGTTTCCACCAACGGTTTATCTCAGATTAGATTTAATAAATATTTTTGGTGTTTCCACCAAAAAAAAGATTAAGTTTGACAGCACCATCCAAAACTCAAATGGTGTTTCAATTTTTCTTTTGGAGTGCAAGTGAGATAGAATGTTTGATTCGTGTTAAACAATGAAGAACTGAATCGAGTCTCGAATGAATCGTTCAGCACCATTTCAGAATAAGTTAGTTCGATTTATCCCAGGGACTGGAAGGATGGTGTGATTGTTAAGTTGCCAAAGAAAGGTGACTTAAAGAATTGCAACAATTGGCGTGGTATCACCGTTTTGTCCGTTTTCCCAAAACTAATGGCAACAATCATACTCGAGCGAATAAAGGATAGAATCGAGTCTACACTCAAGAGGCATCAAGCTGGCTTCCGCAGTGGTCGATCGTGTGTCGACCATATCAACACCCTGCGTATCGTCCTCGAGCAGTCGATGGAATATCAATCACCGCTTTACCTCATGTTCGTGGATTTTGAAAAGGCCTTTGATCGAGTTAACCGAGAATGTATATGGAGATCGTTGCTTGGTAGAGGAATTCCACCAAAAATTGTTGCCATTATTAAAGAGTCCTACAACAACGCGAGGTGTTTTGTTTTGCACAATGGGCAGCTATCCGACTCCTTCGTAGTGCAACAGGGTGTGAGACAAGGGGATGTTCTATCGCCAATTCTCTTCCTGCTGGCGATGGACGACGTATTGACGGCCAGTGTTGGTACAGCTGAGCGACAGGGCATTCAATGGAGACCGTTCGAAAGGCTCAGTCATTTAGACTATGCCGATGACATATGTCTACTGGCAAATAACATCAGTGGGCTGAATGGGATGTGCCAAACGCTGCAAGTGAAGGGAGAGTCGAGTGGTCTAAGAATAAACAGCAAAAAGACAAAAATAATGCTCACAGGCCGCTCCACACAGCAGCGTATTATTCTACAGGAGACGCCAGTTGAAGTAGTGGAACAGTTCAACTACCTTGGCAGTATTGTTTCTGCAAACGGTGGTACGGATCTGGACGTTAAAAGTAGAATAAATAAAGCTCGTGCTGCCTTCGGTACTCTGTCCCCAATTTGGAAATCCAGTCAAATCTTCGAATCCCAGAGAAAGACGTGGCCACAGAGCTTAAGTACCTTGCAGCAGACCGTGAAGGATGGAGACGTTTTGTTGACGCCCTATGCCCCAGCCGGGGTTACAGGACACGATGATGATGATAGTTCGATTTGTTAAACTATTTGTCCTTAGAAGATTTAACAAGATTAATTTCTAATCTTCAAGACTTACAAAATAAATTTGTATGGCAAATCTCCGAGATTTGCAGGAGATTTGAGGTAAATCTTATTAAATCTCAGATTAGCGTTAGGTGGAAATGTAGGATTAGATCTGTTTGTTATTTCATTTGAGAAGAAAGCATAGGTAAAACCCTAATTACATAATTTAGTTTTTTATTTGTTCGTACAATGCGTTACTATGTTTTTGGCACAAAAACTATGAAAACACTCAGTCCTGATGACTGATTTTCTATCTGTAGGTCTGAGAAATGTTCAGTAAATACTGCTTTTCTTTTAAAATAATAATTATAAAATAAAAAACACGACTCGGTCGCATGAACTTACTCTTATTTTCAAGTTGCTTGAAAATTAATTGATAAGCTATACGAGGTGTTTTGCATAAAATGCCTTAAAAAAAAAATTTTTGGGAGAGGGTGTAGTCTCTCCGTTTAGACGAGGGGTACGATTTTCTGGAAAATTTACCTAAAATAGGAAAATATTTATTAAAATTTTTAGTTCCCTGGGAACACCTGTTTTCAAAAAATTGCCATAAAATCGTTATTATTAATATTTTTGAGTGGCCGCTTTCAATTTGTTAAAGGACGTTCCAAAGTTCAACTGTAGTTAGTTTTTACTTTTATTGGCTTCCAAAAATGTTTTTCCGAAATTATCATCATTTTCTTCCACTTTTTGTAGAATCACCCATATATCGTTTAGGTACTAAACAATTCAAACCAGAAATATATACGAAAATTTTACATTAAATAACAAAAAAAAAAAGTTTAATCAAAACCTGGATTTCGATGCAGAACTTGCCATGCAGAACCTATGTACAGCAAATAAAAATTAAAAATAACTTAATCTGTTACTTTTAAACAAATTAATTCCCATGTATTTTTTAAATTAGTCCTTTTAAGCTTTATTAAAAAAAAAAAATAATATTTGATTCGATATTGGGGCATTTCACGTGAAGCGGTAAGCAAAAAAAAAAGGTCGGGTCTTGAAATTCGTTCAATTTTGGGTCACTTGTACTTCTTTTTAAACTTAACATAAATGCAGAAGGATTTTGAATTTTGAGGCCTGGTGCTGGAATTATGGGCTTGTATGGTTTCGGCAAGCCATGGGGTACAGTTTGAAAGAAAAATGTTTATAAATTAAATGAAAGGATAGGACAATTATTTGATTACTGGAGTAAATGGTAAATAATAATAATAATAATAATTTTAACTATATGCCTGTAAGACCTAAGGTCTTTTAAATGCAACCTGAATTGCACGGCACTAGTTAGAAAGAGAAGGAGGATAGGAAAGATTTGGCGCAGTGGATTGAGATCAAGGTGTTTATTATCTCATTAAATCTCACGGGTGGCGTCCAGTTAAGCTGGGAGAATATAGAAAAGAATGCTGCCTAGAATGGGGCTCGAACCCACACCTCTAAGTTAGCAGTCAAGCACTACATCCACTGCACCATTGCCACCCGCAATTAAATGTTCTTTTCATTACTGAAGTCTAAACCGGAAATAGATTTTTTTTTTGGTAGAAAACCGGAAGTTAACATTTCAAATCAGATTTTAAGAAACTTCGACCATTTTTAAAATTTATCTTATACAATATAGAAACTACATGCCAAGTTTCAGAGTGGGATCTCAATTCGTTTAGAAGATACATAATTTTTAGTGCGTGAATCTCATTCAAAAAACAGATTTTTTGCATAGAAAACCGGAAATAGGTATAGGCCAGGAGCCGAGTATTTTTTGTCTTCAATTTTCTACTAAACTGATTTTCTTATTGCAATATGTTCAGGGGTTACCTCCATACGTAAATCCAAGTTGGCGGACCGGGCTGGTGCAAGCGTCAGCCGCCATCTTGGAAAACACGTTTTATCAAATATGTCGTGAACCGTACATCGGACGAATGTAGTAGTAAACTTTTTCGAAAGCTTATAATCCATTCTCTTATTTACTTTTTAAATCAAGTTGTTTTAGTGAAAACTTTTTGAGCAATTAAATTTTAAAGTCGATATTTGTGAAATTTTTTGTTTTAATTTGATTTTTTTCAAAATATTGCCTTGTTTAGCATCACTTTTCTATTTAGTATTCAATGCTCTCATTAATTTTAAGTCAAATACTGAAAACCAAATTTAAAAATGCTTCTTAGGTTTTGAGAAATTAAAAAAATCATTTACTCCAGTCAGTAATCAAATAATTTTCCTATTCCTTCATTTAATTTATAAACATTTTTCTTTCAAACCTTACCCCACGGCTTGCCGAAACCTTACAAGCCCATAACTCCAGCACCAGGCCTCAAAGTTCAAAATCCTTCTGCATTTATGTTAAGTATCAAAAGAAGTAGGTACAAGTGACCCAAAATTGAACAAATTTCAAGACCCGACCTTTTTTTCGCTGTCCGCTTCACGTGAAATGCCCCTATTTTCAAATTTATTGAAGAATTTTTGAAATACAGCGGTCAACAAAATAGTGCAAAGATAATCCACCTTTAAATAATACAAAAAAAAAGCAAAGTTAGAGCAAAATTTGTATCATATGATGTAGTTGAGTTTGAGTCTCAAACTTACATTTAGTTGCAAGTTCCTCGTTGCAAATAACAGCAGCACAACGGTGCACAGTGGTCCGTTTGTTGAATTTCGGTGACACAAATCATTTCCCATGCCAATTCTTAATACAAATTAATAAAATTTGGCACACTGAATGGTACTCAATTCAGTTGTACTGTCTTTTTTTTCCCCTACTTCAAACAGGGGCTACCCATTTAAGGTCAGAAAATGGTTCAAAATAAAAAAAAATGAAAAAAAAGAGATTGTTGAAGTCAGGAATTGAGTCATGTTTATGTTTAAAAAGTCCTTAGATATATGAAAAAATAGGCAGTGCCACTCACTGTATTCAGCATCCCAAATCATCAAGTGTACCAAATTTCATTAATTTGTATTAAGAATTGGCGTGGGAAATGGTTTTTGTCGCCGGAATTCAACACTTTTCGAGTTTATCAGGTTTTCACATCTTTCTATGCTTGTCGAACTCCATGCTGCATAGCTTCCCAAAGGCTTTATTGTTAGTTGGCTGGCAACTAGCAACATATTTTTTTGCATCCCACAACAGGCTTTAATGGGATCTTTGCCCGGTGACTGGGCGGGCCAATCCATCACATCAACTCTCTTTGCCTAGAATCATTGCTTCCCAAGTTAACTAGCAGGCGTTGGGTCATTGTCTCACTGAAAGACCCATTTTAGTGTCATTTCATCATGCATGATCTAAACACAAATTTGCTAATCCATGACGCCTTCAATTCGGTGTATTGGAAAAACTCCATAAGCATAGTTTACAGTTCCCATGCGACAAAAAATCAAAATTTTAATAATGATTTTTCACCTATTCTGTGCACTAAATTGAATAATATTAGAGGCTAAAAACCTTTGCCTTGGCCTAAGCCCCCCACTGAGCCATTGATTTACCCTTGGTTAATAAACTATAGGCCTAAAAATGGAAAATAATTATTTTTGGATGCAAAAACTATTTGCATGCAAATAATGCCTTGAGGTGAATATATTTTTTTTTGGGAGTGTAAGCCGACCATCCAAAAAAAATATTTTATTCTCAATACATTTTTTTTTTGCATGAAAAACAATTACCGGTTCATTGTTTTGCATGACATCCATAACAGCAATGGTTTTTTTTCATGAAACTAACCCAATCATGCAAGCAATTAATTTTGGCATTTCACCCCAATTATTGTTTAATTGTTTTTCTTGTGAAACATGGATTATATTCTGTGTTTTTGGTGGCATTCTTACATATTGATGAGGTCCATCTCCACCATATAAAACAATCTTAGTCTCGTCTGACCACAGAATATTTCTCCAATTTAATGCAGGTCAGTCAAAGAGCTGTGTTCACTTGGCCCGCAAAAGTCTCCAATTTTTTTTTTTTTCGTAAAAGATGACCATTTAAATGACCACTTTTGACCAACCTTTAACTTTTTTTGACCACCCACAGTTTTCGAGAAAATCGATTTTGAAAAATAGTGGGCCAAAAGAACGCTGCGCCTCAAAAATCGATTTTTTTCAAATTTGATTAATGTTTTCGATAGATAATTTTTTGAACATAAATGACCACCCCTTAACTTTTTTTGACCACCCTTAGAAATATTTTTTTTTTATTTTTGAAAATTTTTTTTTTTATTTTTTTTTCTGTATATTCCCTTTGCATTTTTTTAAATTTTCGAATTATGAAAGATGACCATTGTGAAAAACTCAATTATCTAAAATGACCACCCTTCAAAATTACTCTAACTTATCAAAAAGTATTTTTTTTCGAATTTTGAAAGATGACCATTGTGAAAAACTCAATTATCTTAAATGACTCAAGTTTGAGTTTTTCACAATGGTCATCTTTCAAAATTCGAAAAAAAAAATACTTTTTGATAAGTTAGAGTAATTTTGAAGAGTGGTCATTTTAGATAATTGAGTTTTTCACAATGGTCATCTTTCATAATTCGAAAATTTAAAAAAATGCAAAGGGAATATACAGAAAAAAAAATCAAAAAAAAAAAAATTTCAAAAATAAAAAAAAAATATTTCTAAGGGTGGTCAAAAAAAGTTAAGGGGTGGTCATTTATGTTCAAAAAATTATCTATCGAAAACATTAATCAAATTTGAAAAAATCGATTTTTGAGGCGCAGCGTTCTTTTGGCCCACTATTTTTCAAAATCGATTTTCTCGAAAACTGTGGGTGGTCAAAAAAAGTTAAAGGGTGGTCAAAAGTGGTCATTTAAATGGTCATCTTTTACGAAAAAAAAAAAAAAAATTGGAGACTTTTGCGGGCCAAGTGAACACAGCTCAGTCAAAGTGGTTCCTTTGCGAATTTCATCGTAGCCAACCTTCAATAGAATATGGCAAGTGATGGCTTGACAGATGGAGAACCAACTATGTTTTGATGGCAAAAATGTATTTTGATCCAAGTATCACACAACTGCCCTTGAATCACCTTGTTTTCTGGAGCAAAAAAAATCAAAAAATTTCTGAGTTTTTATGGTTTTTTTAATCCATCGACGAAGCTATTCTTCAAAAGAATTTTTTACAATTTTTCTTCATAAATATCTCCACTTATGTACATATATAGAAATGAAGTTAACAGTGAAGTCAATATTACGTTGAAAAATTCAAAATAGGTTTAATAACTTAAACTACCAATGGCTATCAATATATCAAAAAATATTATAATATTGTGTGATGGAATACTCAAATAATTCGTATTCACTCAAACATCACATATTCCTCCCCCTTGATCATCATAATGTGGAGAACGGGTAGTGGTGGGTGAGTGTTACATAGTCTGGCCCTCATTCGCACAAAGTCATAAATCAAAACGGAAATCAATGACACCTTTGAGTGAGAACATCAGGTGCCTGATAGAATGTCAATACCCAACTGCCTAGACGCCTTTCAATTAACCTAATCAAATAAATAATAAAATCGCATAATGCTTCACATTACGCCGGACAATATGAATACACGACAATAAGAACTCATCTTTCTCCAGCTTCACTCTCCTCACTTCATCGCTACAAAATTATATTGCCGTAATTTCCAGTGCAATTACTGCAACTCTCGGTTAATTAGGTTTATTTTTACAAAAAAAAAAAAAAAAAAATATGTGACTGAATGAGCCACATGCCACAGTTCCACAGCAACTAGCTACTGCAAATAATTCTATGATGGCTGCACCAAAAGCTTCCTTATTCAATAAATATGTTAACTAGATGATAAGTGCATCACATGTATGGACAAACACAACTACAAGCATTTCTCACTGTGTGTGTGCATATTTGTGTTTGAAAAAAAAAAAAAAAATACAAATTGTGATAGGCGCCAATTACTGTTACTGACTTAGCCCCAACACACTTGTATAGCAATTGTGGCGCCTCCAGCTTGAGCACACTTGATGAATGACTGACATATCATCGTCATCATCGTAAGCAGTTTCATCATCATCAATCTAATCGTCCTCTCAAAATCAGTACATCACTTGATGTTCTTCTTCGTGTTGTTGTTGTTGTTTTTTTTCTTGTTTTTAGAGCAGATGAATCTGTAGATTGAAGCTTTCAAGCAGTTTTTTACTGCGTTAAAAGTTTTATGAAATTGATCCCCCCCGCACAGACTTTTGCCAATTTCAGTATACTGATGTCAATCGACTGCTCTAATTATGTATGTACGTTCGTACAGACAATCAGTCAATCACAAATACGCAATTTGCGCGCTATTAATAAAATTGTAATCAAAACAAAGCACAAATTAAATAAAAATTAGTAAATAAAGTAATTAAATTGCATTGGAACAAATTTGTGGAGCGTGTTGTGCTTAGCCGCGTGCGCTACACTCAGCTACAACTATCGCGATCTTGTGGTTTTCAAAACTGATAACATTTTGAAGGGGAATATTTTTTTTTTTTTAGAGCACACGTTGTCTATGATAGGCGTGTGTGGGGTTAATATAGGGCAATCGATTTTTTTTGTTTCTATTTTAAAGTGTAGTATAAATTTATAAACAATTTAGAATAGTTGTAAATTATTTTTGTGGAGAGGGTAGACCTTTTATTTATTTTTTATTTTTTGACGGTCGTCGGCTTTATTTTATTTGAATTTTTAACAAAAAAAACAAAAACTTGTAAATCAATCGATTAAGAGTTAAAAGCGACAATTGTGATTCCCATTTTTGTTATCATTGCAAATTGGGTGGGCTGTTTGAGCTTTATTGAGCTATTTTTGAAAAATTATTCACTTTGGTGGATTAACAATTTTGATTATCAAATTTCGTCTGAAATGGTAATGAACGATTTTTGCTGACCTTGTATACATAATTATATCTACATATGAGTTGAATTCCATTAAAAGCTTTTATTTTGTCAAAAATTATAGGTTCATAACTTTTTTTGTGGAAAAGGTTTATCTTTAATGCGTTTTAAAATTATTTCTTAAGAAAATTTAATTATCAGCACAATGGAATCGTCATGATTAAAAAATACGTACATGATCTCATTTGAACTTGAAATTTCAGCTTGAACTTTGAAACCAACGGAAGCCAATTGGATTCCTGGGAAATGTGACATAACAAAAGTGTACCTACAAGAAAAACAGTGTTAAAACAAGCTTTTTCGTTGACGAAAGTCTGGTAATCGTAGAAACTGCAAAAACTATTGCAAACATCTAAGAATTCTTGTTTCGAACACGGCTTCGAGACAATTTTCTGAATGTGCGAGCCAAACACAATCTCATTTACAAACACAATTTGATATACAATTGAAAACGAGTTTCATTCTTCATTACTTTTTTCCATAATTTCTTGCATATT
This sequence comes from Dasysyrphus tricinctus, assembly GCA_963921185.1. Lineage (NCBI taxonomy): Eukaryota > Metazoa > Arthropoda > Insecta > Diptera > Syrphidae > Dasysyrphus > Dasysyrphus tricinctus. Next base: position 239,299,079 of record OY992531.1, on the reverse strand, counting down.
TTTAAAAGTTCTTAACTTCCAAGCTACTTGAACAATAAGAACAAGTACGTGCAAAACAGGCATGCATATTTTACTTTTACTCTTTGTATCCACCAGCGATTTTTTTGTTATTTAATATTAAATGTTCGTACATATTTCTGGTTCAAATTGGGTAAATGGCTATTTATTGCAATTTACATACGAGATGATGAAAATATTTGCTACTTATTCCACATGGCTTGGAAAGAAAGTAGTCAAAATGTCAATACCGTTTATAAATGTCCGTTCCTTGTTTTTCCCATTAGAGCTACTATTTTCTAATAAAATAATTCATTGAATAGAATGTGTTGTTCTTGAGAGCAATACTTGCGTCTAAATTTAGTAAAAATCAAGACGAAATACTTATTCCTGAAAAGAATAATCATGAATGAATGTTTTAATTAAAATTTAATTTTTGAATTCAACGGATTTCCCGCTGAACCATCATTGAGTTTTAGTTTTGGTTTTAGTTTTAGTTTTAGTATTTTGAGTATTTAAAAACTTTATTATTCCTGAAATATATTTACAATTTTAATAAGTTCCTGCGAAGCCTTGGCTTGTCTGCAGAAGATTGTTTTTTCATATTGTTTTCAATAATAAAGTGAGTTCAAGAGCACAAAAAAAAAAATAATTATGAAATACAAAATAATGAATTAAAGTTTAGCAATTCAAAAAGAAATTGTTTAATTGTTTTTTTTTTTTTTTCTATTTTGGATATTTACTAGCTCTCGACGTAAGGTGTTAATTATTGATGAAAGGATATATTGAAGTTGTCTTCTACCATATGTGTTATAGTTCCTTGGAATTTGTAGCATACCTTGGGCCCGACGCACAGTGCGTCGACTTGTGGACAAAAATATAAAAAAATAAAAATGCTATTTCTTTGTTTTAAGCTCTAAACCTGTTCTGGAACATCTTGGAGTACTTAAACTTGTTTTTGTTTTGTTTTTTGTTTTTCTCTTCTTAGGGATTAGCGGGACTTTCGTTAGAAATTGAGGTAATTTAAGCTGCAGTGTAATTAAAGGTTGAAATTTTGTGCGAACAAGTTAAGCTCGTGTGAGAAAAATATTTTGCTTTTATAATTTTTCTTATTTAAATATTGAAAATGGATACATTGAGTACTTGTATTAGTTGTTGTTTTATATTTTTCTTGTTTATGTGAATTTTGGTGATTTTTTGAAAAAATGCTCTTTTTTAAGGCTTATAAATTGTAGAAACTTAAGCTTTAAAAAAAATGTTAGCAAATGGCAGCAAAATCTTTTATGCCATTATGTTCTGTTGTTATTGTGCTCTAAGAAAATGTTAACTTTTCTTGCTACTTCTTGCTAACCTTCAAAACATTTGACTTTTTGTAGGACAGGGTCAAACCATTAAAAATGAAAAAAATTTCGAAAAATGGATTTCTTTGGATAAAAACTCTAAAATAGAAGGTGGTATTCAATTTGTATTAAATGAATTGAAAATAAAAAATTGTCCTGGTACAACTAAGAGTGATTTGGCGGAAAAAATGAGACTTTTTGACACTTTGGAACGTAGGTGGAAACAATGTACACGAAACCACGCTCTTTTTGCGAGACGCCACGGAGTCTGGTTAAAAACTCCTTTTATTCTTCCAAAAAGCATTCTCAATTTTCTAGAAAATGCAATATCTTGTGAAAAACTAAGTACTAGCCGTGGAAGACCGCTAAAAGCATTTTCTGATTTATCTCAGAAAACCAAAAAACGTAGAGTTTGTGAGCTTTTAGAATCTAACTCTACTGAAGAGCTAAATTCTACCATTGAAGATTTTGAAAATAGATCCGATTTTTGATTTTTAAATTAGAATTGTTCATTTTTGTGCAAAAATTTCTATTTTTTGGTCTTATTTATTTGTGTTGTCAGAATTTATCTAAAAAATATTATTTTAAAATCATGTATTTGTGAGGTATTTGAAGATTGAATGATAGAAGACAATTTACTACTTTATAATGTAAAATAAGAAATGAAAAATCATTTGAAAAAATGATTAATTTTTTTTTTATTAATTTTGAGCTTTCAAAGGAATTTTTCAAAAATTGTTAACTATATAATAAAAGAATCTGTTTTAAGCTTTCAAAAAAGATATAGCACAATATTGTAAGTATTTCCATTGTTTTGAAATAGCTGTTTTTCTATTTTCAGTCAATGTTTAGGGAATTTGTCCCCCCTTATAGAAAGGAAGGGGAAATACACCTCCCCTTCTAAAGAATTTATTTCTTAGGATATGTCCAAAAATGCTTTCATAAAGTATTGGCCTCTAACTTGGAAATATTCTATGTACTTCTTACCTTTGAAGAAACAGTCTTTCTCATATAAAAATAAACACTGAATCAAAAAAAATAAATAAGGACATTTTAACACAACCAGCTTCTGTACACTACAACTTGCTCTCATGACGTCACTGAAATGACCATGAATCAATATATACGTACTTTTCCGGTTATTTCTGGTTTAATTGATCAAAAACCATAGATGTTGTAAGACGATAAGATTGTTTTTCAATTTCTTGAATTTTTTTACTCCCCGTATCTTTCTTAACCTTGCTCCTACCGAAAATATGAAGAAGATCTTTTTTGTAGGAAATTTATTATTCTTTCATTTTGTAGTGTACACTTTTCCACTCAAACGCTTAGTTTTCAAGGTATTCCCGAAAAATTACAAAAGGGGACCTTTAAGCCCCCCTCCTGGCTATAGCTCGCGGCCCTGGGCTGGGGACTTTTAGTATGTTATACCTGGGGGTCACCCCTACCACATTTAATAATAACCCAGAGAGCATGATTTATTGCATTTATGTTTCCTTCGTTGACTGGACTATTATTAGAAGTAAACAATTTAAAAAAGTGGGCGTGGCAGTGGGCGGATAGGGTCGACACTATTTTTTTGTTTTTGAACTCACCAACAAATTCTCTAAATTTTATTCAAATCGTGCTAACCATTCTTAAGATATAAACCATTTTCAAAAGTGGGCGTGGCAGGGGGCGTGACAATTTTGTTAGATTTTAGAAAATTTCTTTTTTATTACATTTACAACAATTTTTTTTTGCAAAGTCAACTTAGTTTTGGAAAATTGATTTTTGTCCACCATCTCCATACAATCGACGCACTGTGCGACGTCTGGTGTTTACCTCGTGCTCGATTGGTCGAATAAATCCTCTATCATCGTGGTACTCTAAAATTATCGCCATTTTGAAAATATGTTCCACCTTTAGAACGTTAAAATTTGTGTCTCTATGTCGTGTTTTACTGTTTTGTATGTGTTTCAGTGCTGAATTTTGAAGTTTTTGTAGCTTTTGGATGTGGGTTGTTGCTGCGTTATCCCAAGCAAGTATTCCATATCGTAATCTTGACTCTACTTAAGAATAATATACCTTTTCTTAAAACCGGTTCAGAGGCATGGTACCGCAAATGGGAAAGCGCATATAGGGCCATCTGCAGATCCTTTCTTACTTTGTCAATGTGTTTGTCCCATAGAAAATGGCAGTCTATTATGTACCACTCCAAGATATTTGTAATTTTCAACTATGTCAATGCATTCGTTCGAAGTATTAGGGCAAGCATCATTTCTGAAGTAAATCTGCTTTTCTGTTATTTTGAAATGTGGGCTCCGGATATGCATCATTTTTGTTTTTGTAGCATTTATCACTTATCCGTTGTCATGACACCATCTAACAGCCGCATTGAATTCATCTTGCATCACCATTGTCGCAGTGTCCAAAGACCTCTGACGAACAACAATTGCAGTATTCAAAAGTGAATGGTATGCTTTGCTTAAATACTCGAAGTAACTCGTTTGTATAAAGGATAAATAATAGTGGACCCAAATTACATCCCTGTGGTAATCCATATTGCATCTCCTTTTACTCCCTTAACACATCATTTATCTTGACGCAGCACATTCTGTTGTGAAGGTAGTCCGTCATCCAGTCAGCCATTATACCTCGTATCCCGATCCTTAACGCTTCTAATAGATTTGAGTGATTCAGAGTATCAAAAGCCTTGCTAAAATCCATGAACAGGACAAGCACATGATGTTGTTACAGCTATTTTAAAGATCACTAAAAGGTGGCTATACATCAAACTACCTCGAAGCTCTCATACAAATAAAAGTTACTTGAACATTTTTGTAGGAATTTTTCTGAGCTACAACCTTGCCTTGGTACTTTTTTTCTGTAAAATGTACCGTTCGGGAGATATTCTTTAAAAATCATTTGAAGGGCTTCTGACATTCCGTAAAATGGGGAAACTATGTACCAAAATTACTAGTTATCTTGTTGAATAGAATTTTCATAATATTGGGTACCAGTTAAAGCATTCCTAGTTCTATTATTCAAATATTAACTTATTTGGTGTCTCAAAATTTGAGATTGAATGACAGGTGTGAATATCACTTCTCCTAAGGATTGTTTGTCGTAACACTTAAGACTTTAAAGGCCAGGTGTACAAATATTTAAATCGTGGTTCAGCAATTTTTTTTTAACTCACCGACCTCGGAGAAAGGACGGAGGTTAAAGGATGGTTCAGGCATTAAATTGGCTCCTAAAACATACTTGAACCTTGAACCATCGTTGAACCCCAGTAATTCCGCCAAAATCAGCAATTAAAATTGCTTAACCACGGAATAAAATTTTAACCATACTTTTGTACAAATTTTGTAGTACCTCGTGGTGTGATGGTTAGTGCGTTGGACTGTCATGCCGAAGGTGTGGGTTCGATTCCCCGCCGGGCCACCTAAAAACAGAAATGTTTTATCCGGGGTACTGCCTCTAACGAGGAACTGACAAATCCTCCAAGAGTATACTTGTCATGAATAAGTGCATCTCATCTAGCCGTTCGGATTCGGCAAAAAACTGTAGGTCCCCTCCATTCCTGCCAACAACACGCACACAGGAATGGTTGTGAGTTGTAAGTCACTAGGCCCTGGTTCTCCAAGAGCTGTTGCGCCACCCAATTTATTTATTTTTTATTTATTTTGTACAAATGGACCTAATAGCCATAGCCTTAAATTTCATTTTATGGCAGGTATTATGAATAAAATGCAACCCTATAATGGGTTCATAAAGTGGTTTCCCGTTTGAACCATTAGGAGACATATTTTTAAGCTTGTGGTATCATGCTGCAAAAAAGGATTAAATTATCACTCATTTAAATCACAGATGAGGTAACTTCCTTCTTTTTATTTTTCTGATGCAACTATATATCACAAAATAGTACATTCATATGTAACTATGTATGACTTCAACAAAAAATCCATTTCTCTTAAAAAAGCTTTTTTACAAATAAAAAAAAAAAAAAAAAAAACAATTTTTCAAGATTCCTGTCGTCTTAAATGAACCCTCAAATTAGTCCCATAGTGTATCGATGTCATCTTTCCTATAGTAGGTATGTAGGTGTTAATTTTTGTTTGTTTATTTTCCGTTATAAGAAAAAAGCACAAAGCTTTGCCCCCGCAATATGGCACGTGTGGGCACCATATAATACCTTTCATCTTTTACATATATTTTTGAATTTATTAAACTCAAACAAAAGAACAACAAAAAAAAAATAATAATAATACCCAAAAGTTAATATCAGACATGAACTAAGAAATCATAAACGAAAGCCATAAAACACTTCCTCTGAATATTATTAACCTCCTTATAACAACGCCTACAATACTCACGACATAACTCATCTAAGATCTTCAAAAAATTATCAATTCCATGTTAGGGTATCAACATCAACAAATAAAAAAATAGAAAATGGAAAAAAAAAACAATAAAACTGCTACAGAGACCAATCCAATCAGCCGATGTTGGTGCTCATAAATTCTTGTTCGAAAGATAAGATAAATTAGAAAATTGAGCAAACATCGAACTCTCATGGTCGTTTGTTATGCAGAAGTACCCATTAAAGTTGTTGGTTGCACTATGTCAAGAGTTCTGTTCTCTATAATAAGCCTCTCCAATCCCCTTTATTTTTGTTCTTGATATTCTAAAAATGACACGTATAGTTAAAAAGCATTCAATAATTTTGTAAAAAAATAAAAAAAAGATACGTCTGGTATAGATACTTCTGATGTTTTTCCCCAGAACTCAACAAACGACTTGAGAATATAAAAAAAAACACGAGTCCTAAGGACAGAACTATCTAATGCGGTCTACCTATATATTGCACTTTGTTCACAACGATGTTGCACGAAAATTCTCACAACAATTCTATGAATAGATGGCCACAATACTGCTGACGATGACAACAACGTCGAACACCACCACCATATTCGAGAAGACTACGACTTCGACGACGCATTTACAAAGTTCCTTCTCCTGAAGTAGGCCTATATACTGACTTAACCATCGATAAGTCCGTGCAACTAAAGTAGTAAATCGTTTAGTGTACAACTCTCGACTTGTGGATTTATTTGTGCGCGTTTCGCTTCTGTTACAAATCGAAAGGCGCGACATATGGCAGCGGGACGCACCTATACAAGCCTTGATATTTATAATACCACAAGGCTATAAGGTGGGAAAGAAATATTGTGCCTTGTTTTAGCTCTGGCTTATATGGCACTGCAAAGTGCTCTAGTTGAGACATTTCTGCAATCCAATTCGATAGGCTTGGATGGTACAAGAGGCAACAACAACAAAAAAACACATAAAATTCCTAGCGTTAGATACAAACTTTTCTTCTTTTTTTTTTGATTTGGTATAAAATACTCGTGCACACAGTTGGAAATATTAAATCAAATGTCTGTGAACTCTTTCGTCTAATTAATTAGAACCGTCTGGGGTTATTTTGTCTGGATATTTTAAAGGGTGTTTTTTTGAGAGTCTATCAGACCTTTCGGCTTCGGTTTGTTAGAAGGCAAATTATAATATGTTTTGTTCACATTTTAGACCAGTTGGGAAAGAATTGGGCAATTTACGTCTGGCACCATTTGACACTTTAAGAAACGAATAGGACCGTATCGTTCTTATAAACAAGTAAGTTTATAAGAGTCTTCTGAAAAAATTGAACAGTGTAATGGCCGATTTCACGAAAGGCTTTTAATTATTTAAAAAGCCTTTTAGCCTTTAAATGATGTTTTTTGGTTTCACCAAATGCTTTTATATTTAAGAAGATTTTAAATGCCCTTGGAAACTAAAAGCTCGTTTTTGTCTCATTAAATTTAAAAAGTCTTTTTTGTTAAGCCATTCATGTCAACAACAGCTGATATTTTGCTGTCAGAATAATTGTCTCACGTCCATGATGCTTTTCCACTTTTTCTCATAGACTTCGCATGTGCGAGGGAAACAACCTCTTTCTTTGAATCCAGGGATGTGAGCAAACTCAGTCAAATTAAAATATCCCTAAAATATCCCTTTTCTACATTGGTGAAACTGAAAAATTTTAAATGTCTGATAAAAATTAGAAGGAGTTTAGATAAAAGTAATTTTAGTGTTTGTTTATGAAATTGGCCATAAGTTCAATTCTAACAGAATTTTAATATTATAATTTTGGTCTGGCAGACATGGCAAACAACATTCAAGGCCGTAATCTTCGTAATCAAGCAGATTAATTCTAGACACTGCGTGTCCAGTCGTTTTTTAAATATTTTAGCCCTAAATTTCTCAATCTCAAACTAAACTCGTCTGCCAGACGTTTGGCACTTCAACAAATCATCGTTAAAGGACAATTTATTTAACTATTAAAAACTGGTTTTATATAAATCAAATGTTAAGTATGAAATAAGATTCCTTTTTCAATATATTTTGAACCAGAGATCGAAAATAACAGTTGACCTTTATTTTCAATAGTTGGTTTCTCACTGAGAGATATTTAATTCGTCAAATTTCATTTTGGTGTCGGTCTGAGATTTATTTAAAAAAATTAATTTTTTGGGTCTTTTGGTGAGATTTATCATTCAACTTCCAGAATAACTCTTATCTGATATCTGACGATGATGACGACCAAGACTACGGCAATGACAACGTATCATCTCACTGATCGCTTGCCGTGGTCGTCTAAACGTGGTCATTGTGTTAATCTAGCTTTTGTCTTGCCGTGCCCGTTTGCACAACTATCTGTGTCGTGGTTTTCTCGCTTTGTTCTCGCCGTGATATTTACACGTGGTTTTTGGCATTTATAATGCTTTTCCGTCATCTCGCTTTGGTCTCGCTATAGTCTCGCCAAAACTTTTTTCAAAATTATTTTTTTTTTCAAAAAGTTTACAATAAACTAAAAACGTGGTTACAAATTCCAAAGGTTTTATGTTTCATGGTCATTGTTTTAATCTAGCTTTTGTCACGCCGTGCCTGTTTACATGGCTACATGCGTCAATATGTCCTCAATTTTGTCTCGCTTTGGTCTCGCCATGATGTTTACACGTGGTTTTTGGCATTTAGAATGTTTTTCCATCATCTCGCTTTGGTCTCGCCAATCCTTTTTTTCGATTTTTGTTTTCAAAAAGTTCACAATAAGCTAAAACTGTGGTTTCAAATTCCAAACATGGTATTATGTTTTATGGTCATTGTGTTCATCTTGGTGTAGTCTAACTGTGCCCATTTACACGGCTACTTGTATCGATTTCTCGTAAAAGTCTCGCTTTAGTCACGGCGTGACATTTACACGTGGTTTTGTGCACGTCTTATCATGGTCTCACTTTTGTTTCGCCAAGGTCCAACTATTATAGGAATTAGAATATCATTTTAACTACGTTTTTCTAGCAGCTGACAATGGTGCCTGAATGGCAAAAGAAGACTGTTGACAATGACAATTGACACCTTACTGCCGAATGGGTCAATGGAGTTGCATGGGTGGCCCACAGCCCTCAAAGAAAGAGTAAAAGTCCAGATGAGAACCCGTTGAAAACTGTTGACTATCCTTAAAAGATCAATTTAAGCAATTTTTTCAAATAAGATCATAACGAGATGAAATTATAACTATAAGCGAAAAAACCTCGTGTTGTGTACCTGGATGCATACTGCGAGAGCCGAAGATATGAACGCCATGGCTACAAATAAGAAAACCACGTGTAAACGGCCATGGCGAGACGAATGCCACGGGGAAAACAATAGACAATACCACGTGTAGACGCAATCGGCAAGAAATCGTCACTATCACCATCGTGCAGTCTTCGTCGTCGTTATTATGGCCGTCATCGTCGGTGACTTGATATTTTGACTTGCGTTTTAATGGACAAACCGAAATAAAAATTTCCAAATGAGATTTAGTTTTTTCTCTCAGCGATAAATGGTCAATGGTTAATCGAAACCTAAAACAATCAAAATAAAAGTTTCTAAATGAGAGTAATCGAAACAAGTTCTTTTTAAGTTAAATGGTTATTAAGTGACCATTTTTAAACATCTCGGCTGGTAAGCGAAATTTTAAAGACTTTTCAAAAAGTTGGGTTCTATTTTCGATCTCTGTTTTGAACGCATCTGACAGGGATTTATCAAGAACAATAAAACGTCTGGACGTGTGGTTACCTACTTTATAGTAAAAAATATTTGGTAGTCAAAAATAATAGTAGATAAATGAGTCCTAATCTTAAGGTAGGTACTTCTTTCTTCATTTAATTTCTCCATTCATTTCTTAAAAACGTCTGGCAGGTATTTGGCAGTTCAATTTTCAAAACACTTCAAATATTTAAATCAAAAATTAAAATTGTTCCATCGCTATTTTTATATTTTATTCAATTTCAAAAACTTGAAAGAAAGAATTGTGTAAAACACCCTTTACAATCAACAGACTTCTTTCAATTGTGTTTATGTATTTTAGGAAAAAGGTAGCTGACCTGGAGGATGAACGAGTTCAAGAAGTCGCGCGCCGGAATGTCTTAAAATAAGAAACACGGATGCACAAGCTGTGTACGAGTAGTTTGTCTATAGAGGTAGTGTCTATTATAGTTCATTTCTAGTGCTTCTAGTGCATTCTAAAGTGTTTTCTTTCTTTGAAATGCATTTGAAGATCTTACATCATCGATCTTGTCTAATTACTATGCATATATCAGTACGTGTTTTGATTAATGCAACTCTAATTAATGAATTATATTGGGTAATGGGTAGGTAGATATAGGATGGAATTATTATAATAGGGCGGGCTTAAAAGATCGTGCTCTTAAGTGCATCTCTATATTCCTTAGGGGCTGGGCTGGAAAGAAATTAGGGGAGTTTGCTTTTAAATAAGTCACATTAATAAGTTTTAATTTATTTTTCATAAATGTCTGCATAAACGAATTTTACGTAAAGGTAGACAGAAACTAATTTGTTCAAAAAGTGAAAGGAACAAATGCCACATGGCATGCATTTATAAAGTTGGTGATTTTTGTTCCTTTTGTTTTCTAATTTTTTAAATAATTGTCAAAACTTACAAATCTACTTTAACAAACCGGGGTATTTGGTAGCTTATGACTTTCGTTATATGGACAAAATGGTGTCAGACGAGTTAGGTATTCCAAAATAAAAAAGGTTATTTCCTTAATACCTACTTAGAAAATTGAGTTGAGCTCGTCTGGCAAGGACTTTCAACCGTAAAACAGGTCTGACACTATTTTTTTTTTCATTTTCGAGAAGGTATACGCTAATATGTGCTTAATACCCGGCTTTGTAAGAGCAAGTGTGTTGATGTTGGCAATTATTTTAACTGTTGAAAAAATTTGATGGCAACCCTAAAACTGCGAACAATTTGAAACTTGACTTTTATTTAGTTTGAAAGACTATTTCCCGTTCGATTTGTATCCAAACCGTTTTTTGAATAATTCATTTTACAGGAAATTTAATTATCTTTCTTTAATATCAAGCAATGCGTATACCTTTCTCTGCTAGTAAAAAAGTTATTAGGAAATAAGTAAAAAAAAAAAAATTATTTTTTTTTAAATTTTGCTATCTAAAATTTTGTTTTAATTTTTTTTTCAAAAATCCATTTCGATGTTAAATTTTATTCTCTACAAAAAAAATTTTTGGAATTATATCGAAATTTTGCTCCGTTTTCGAGTTATATACAAAAAACAAAAAAAGGGTGCTATTGCACCCCCCTCTCCAAAATGTACCCTCTTATTTAATAGCACTCTGCGGTTTTCTCATCTTCAATGACCCCTTTAAAGATTGTTACAATAAAATCCCATGAACGCCTTAGTTCCTTTTTGCCCTGTGTTTTAGGCAGCGGCGTAGCTACCTAGGGGCAAACTGGGGCGGCGCCCCAGGGCCCCGAAGGTTTGGGGGCCCCAGAGACTGACAGAAACAATTTTTCGAAGCGAAAATAAAATTTCATCTTGACTTTAAGAAAGTTTTTGCTCAGTTTGTTTTGGATATTAAGGGTCAGTTTCAACACTTATGGATAAAGTCTCGGATAGCCTATCACGAACTGCTAAAAGTTTCCGTCCTAATATTTTGAATTTCACCTAAAATAAATCCGTCGCGGTTCATACTGAATTTAAATCTTTAAAATCAGTCACATTTTAGATTAAAACGACAAGGATTTTCAGTTTTGACAACAAAAATTTAATTTTCATTATGTTTTTGATTTTTTATATTGTTCTCAAATGTCAGCCTCTAGTAAAGATTTTGACCTGTGAATAAACTTCAGAAGTATATGTTGCTATTTGGTGAGAAGTTCAACTAGAAAAAATGGAAGTATATCGCGATATCGTTTTAACAGATCTTTTAACGTGATCGATGCAAAACAAAAAAATCCATAAAAACTGACAAATGGGATCATAAACGAACAATACCTTTTTTGACTTTGCTTCTGGTACACGGTAATACGGCCGAGATTGATTATTCTTGCAGATTATTGGGAAATCGTTTCATTCTTTTTTCGGACAGAAAACATTTCATTTATATTCACACCGATTACAAAATCCAATGAGTGAGCGGAGGGAGTCAGACTCAATTCTGACATTTCGCTCATAGTAAAAATGTCAGAATTGAAACTGATTCCGTCCGCAGCTCATTCATCGGATTCCGTTATAGGCGTGATTATTATTAATAACATATGTATATAAGTATATGTGTAGCAAAATGGCTTTTGAGTTCTATTCGTGTTTGTTATTTTTGTCGTTTCTTTTTGTGATTTACATGCAGGTATAATAATAGTCGGTGTTTCTTGTAGACGTGAAGTTTTTATTTCTTCTAACACTAAATGCTTGCGTAATGTGGACTGTTTTTTTACGAAAAAGTCATTCCATATGAAAACGTCTATCGAAAAAACCAGCACATCTCCGATTTTGCTCCAACTTTGAGAGATGCGACCAAACGTCGATTTTATTCGATTCCAGTTGATAAAGAGCAAAAGTGTGTGTTTTTGTCACTGCAATCAAAAGAAATACAAAAATCGATATTTTGCAAAAAGACGTACAAAAATGGAAAACGTCATAGGAGAGGGGATACCTTACCTGTTTTTTTTGTATCTTTAAGACTTTTAAGAACAACAAAATCAAGTAATTTTTCATAATAAAATAACGGTTTTAAAAGTCCAATTGACCTATAGTTTCGCTTCCTTAAGTCACCTATGCACGCACAATACATAAAAATAACAAAACCAAATTTCCAGGATTTAAAGTTCAAGGTTAGTACTATATCCTGAAACCTTCACGTCAAACACATCTGAGATGTGCTGGCTTTTTCAAAAGACGTTTTCATATGGAATGACTCGAAAATAAAATGTTTGAGGCTAAAATTTCTTATAGATCTTTTATTTTTTCAAAGGAAAAACAAAATGTTTGTACTGCAAAACTGAACTTATCAATGAAGGCCACAAAAATGTATTGGTTCATTAACGATTTTTTGAAACATTCCACAAACATTTCTGTTCTTAGCCACCAATTTTTTGCTATTATAAATAAACTGCATTCTAAGCTTTAAAAATTATATGCCTTACGGACATATTGTGCTGACAGTTTTTGTAAAAAAAATTCCTATTACATTACATACCTATCTTCTAAACTTTCTCTTTTTTTTTGCTATAATCAAGAACGAAACCGATTTTTGTAGAGGGGCCCTATTTTATTTTCTGCCCCAGGGCCCTCACCTACCTAGCTACGCTACTGGTTTTAGGACATAATCAATAGCCTTTTAAGTCCAGTTTTCTTCTTCATCAGCGGGTAGAGGCGGTGGAAAGCAAAATTGGCGTTTTTTAAGAACAGTCCGTGAATGTGGGTTGAATCTCAGCAACTCGTTGAAGTTAATGCCTAGATATTTGGGTGCTGCTTTTACAGCTTCCAGCTGAGCGATCGCGCCTTCCTCCGGTATACTGAGGCAGACAAGCTCCGATTCAGATGAGCTAATCCAAATTTCCATTTGGTGTAAAATTGGAATAGTGCCTCGACTTCGCGGACAGCTATCAATAGAGAGAATGATGAGCAATGTGTAAGTGAGTCATCAGTGAAGAGAAGTTTCTCGCATTCACTTGAAATTGATTGGTCAGAGGTCATGATGTTGTAGAGAAGTGGTCCAAGCTTCGACCCTTGGACAACTCCAGCCCTGATACTCTTCACTGTCGGTTTTCAGCTCCACAGTTGCACGAAAAAGTTCCTGGAAGAGAGAAAAGAAAATATAATTTTGATTAGCGGTAAGGGAAACCCTATGGTTTACTTTATGGTTGTATGGCAAGTAGGTACCGTTATTTTTGGGACTAAAAGAAAAATTCAATGTCCCCTCTAGAGAATTACAAAAAAATCTAAAGTTCAAAAGTTGAAGAAAATCGTGCAGAATCGTGTTCTCTATCATTTTTAAATGTTCACTTCACGAGCGGGAGCAGTTCTGTGCAGCTCATGCGCAATGGTGAGCATAAAGTCGGTTTTTGTCTTCAAACGGGAATCCGTCAATATTTGCAACCTCGCTGTTCCTTGAACGATTTCAGTGAAATTGGGACGCAGGTTATGGGTGAGATAGAAATTTAACACCTGCTATATACTGTGGTAATTTTATTGGAAAAAATCAGGGAAGTTGCAATAATTTGACATATTTTTATAATACCCCGTTTGAGAAATATGCTTTCTTTTTCAATTTTGTGTCAGCTATCACCTGTGTCAATTGCGTTGCAATCGCTAATAGAACAACGAGGTTCGGAAGATTTCGATTTTTTTTCTTCGAAACTTTGTCCTACGATAGGTACTTATCTTGGTTTTGGATCTGTTTATACAGATAAACTCACAACTGCTCGATGAGGTCTAGGCCTCTGGGGCTCGCGGAAGATCTTCTAGTTGCTTAGAAGTATGGAGTAACCATTCCCCGACCAAGTTCGATGTATGCTTGAGGTAGTTGTCTTTTTGGAAGACCCATGAATCCGTTAACCCCAGTTTTGCAACACTATACGGCAAATTGTCTCTTAAAATATTAAGGTAATCTTCAGCCCTCATCGTACTGTCAATAAAAACGAGGTTTCCAACTCCAGATGAAGCCATACATGCCCAGACCATTACCGAACCGTCTCAGAAGAATTACCATATAGCCTAACCTTTCCGAAAAAAATCGAAAGTGAAACCGCCTTTATGCCAAGAAATATAAAAATTAGGGTTCATCATTCTGGGAAATGATCTTTTAAGTGGACAAGAGCAAAATTGCTATTTTTGGTTCAGGGCAGCTACATAAAATATGGCAACTGAAAAACGCTGAATTAAATAGATTTCTTGCAAAAAGTACGGAGGAGGTTTGGTAATGCTCTGGGGATGGATGACGTCTTCTGGAGTTAGAAACCTTGTCTTTATTGATAACACAATGTTGACTGAAGTGAAGTAATATTTTAAGAGACAATTTGCCGTGTAGTGCCGCGAAACTGGGGTTAATTGATTCATGGGTCTTCCAACAAGACAGCGATCTCAAGCGTTAGAACCAAAAATAACGGTACCTGCCATTAAATTTTTTTTTTATCAATTTTACATAATCGCTTTTTTCTCAAAAACGGCTCGATAACTTTTCTTAAAAAAAATTAAATAATTTTTTTTTTAGAAAAGGCTTCCTTTGGGTGGAAAACCATTTTTCAAAAATGGTCATTAATGGTACCTCCCAAAGAACAATTTTTTTGATTTTTGACTTTCTTAAAAATGGTACAACCGGTTTCAATATTTTTTTTTATGCAGAAGCTTCCAAAAAATATAAATAGTTTTCAACAGGATCGATCCCAAATTTAGTTTCCATACAGAAAAATGGGGTTCAATAAGTAAAAAAATTCCTTTTTAATTCTTGACGGATTCAGGATTAAAGTTATTACTGGAATTAAGACATGCATAGGATTAAAAAAAAGTCACTTCATATTAGGTACGTTATAACTTTTGTAACAAAAAAATCTTTAACTAAAAGAATATGCGCTGGTATTTTCTTTTTCACTGACTGTTTTTTTTATTTGAAAACAGATTAAACAAATCAAAATAAAGCATAACCTTTTAGTTAGGTAATAATTACAGTACAAACTCGATCTATGCAACAAATAAATATAAATTGGGGCAGTTGCAATAATCGAGGTTGTTGCACTTACTGGGTTTTGTATTTTTTTTTTTGATACAAGTTACAGTTGAAACAGCTTATTTTCTTATAGATAACGACAATGTTATGAAAAAACTTTATTGAAACCAAAACAAACAATTATTTTTGGTCATATTTTTATTAAATACGAAAACGAAATGTTCGAAATTTATAAAAAAATATTATATGTTATACATACATGATGAATAACACAAGAAGTTACACAAATCGAGGTAGCATTTTTGAAAAGTTGCAATTATGAAGTCAAGACGTGCTACAAATTTAGTTGCGAAAATCGAGGAGTTGCACGAATCAAAGGTTGCGTAAATTGAGTTCATACTGTATATTATTTAATTATTTTTTGTTAACCGTTCATAACTCCAGATTTTGAAATAAGATTTTAATGAAATATCTTTATTTCACTTGCCAATCATTCAGCGCAAATTTTGGTATACCATACATATATAGCTATGCAATAGGTATAAGCTCCAAATCAAAGGGCACGGCAGTGCCCAGCGAGTTCGCGGCACTACACCCTTTTTACAGGAACCAACTCTGGCGATTTTCAACCCCATCTAACTTCAGTACCAATTAAGTCAGATCCTTCAAATTCGCAGTATTTGCTGATCTGATCAAACACAGATGGCTTACCAAATTTCAACGCTTTAGTGTTAGTAATTCCCGAGATATAGGACTTCAAAAAAAGTAAAAACCATAACTGACTGATGACTCACTGACAGACCATCAAAATCATGGAACACTTCCCGACACCGTAGAAACTTGAAATTTCGCACAATGGTAGGCCTTGTGGTGCATACAAAGGAAAACATCGAAAATCTACAATTTTCTATTCAGGGGACGTGGCATCCATCCACTTTCTTAAATATTCTTATAAATTGTATGGAGCACTTGCGATTGCTGTAGAACGATGGAAAATGGTAGATCGGAGAAACTTGAAGTAATTTTCCGTTCAGGGGGTGTGTCATCACCCACTTTCTCCAAAATTCTTGTAAACTATATGGAGCACTTCCGATTTTTGTACAAAGATGAACATTAGTAAAGCGGAAAGGTTTGAAGTGCATAAAAAGATAAAAGTCAGAAATGTATACTTTTCAGCTCAAAGGGCGTGGCATCTACCCACTTTTAAAAAATTGCTATCAATTATAAAATGTACTTCAGATTATTGTAGAACGATGAAAATTGGTAGAACAGTATGACTTTTATGTTTTTGTTGTGATTAGGTTCTCATGAAAAAAGTTGCAAAAAATGTCTTAAATAAATTTTGATAGAAAATTGCTTTTAAAATGGTCCATAACTTTGAATATTCTGTCTCGGCATAAAAAAATGTGATGTGAAAGATAATAAAACCAAGGATATCGCTATAATAAAAGAATTAACAATTTTACTCCTTGCAAATATTAGATGTTCCAAATCAATGGCGAAAGCCCTTAAACTAACTCGCATTTCTAACTCTTAGAATCTATACTAAAACTGTTTTTTGTTTTTCTTTCTTTCCAGGTAAGTTCCAGTTTTTTCTTACAAATGAATATAAACATGGCAATGAATTATACTCCTTGTAAGTATAAAAATAAAACTATACTCAAGTACTTTCCAAGAAGAAGTGTGAACAAAAATTCATCAATCGTCAAAAATATCATTTTGTTTATATATCTTAAATCTATTACAGTCCCAAGAGTACCAAGATATTTCGAAATATTTACACATAGTGCATTTTTACTAACGGGTGATTTTTTAAGAGGTTTAGAACTTTAAAAAAAAAAAAAACACAAACAATTCGAAAAAATGAATGAAATATTTATTTGAATCGATAGTTTGAACCTTGCAATTTAATGTTTAAAGATAATTTCATGCAAATGTTGACCGCGGCTGCGTCTCAGGTAGCCCATCCGCTGAGTCCAATTTTGGCATACTCTTTCACACATATCGGCCGGTATCTCACGAATGAATGCATGGATGTTGGCTTCCAGTGCGTCAATCGAAGCGGGCTTGTCCCTATAGACATTAGCCTTGATATACCCCCACAAAAAATAATCTAATGGTGTCAAATCGCACGATCTAGGCGGCCAATTGACCGGCCCGAAA
Source organism: Dasysyrphus tricinctus (assembly GCA_963921185.1). Classification (NCBI taxonomy): domain Eukaryota; kingdom Metazoa; phylum Arthropoda; class Insecta; order Diptera; family Syrphidae; genus Dasysyrphus; species Dasysyrphus tricinctus. Next base: position 239,281,524 of record OY992531.1, on the reverse strand, counting down.
CGTGAAATTAACTGTTCACCAAACTCGCCTCGCAATTGCGCCATTGTTTCGCGTGCTGTGTGGCATGTGGCACCGTCTTGTTGAAACCACATATCATGCAAGTCAAGAACTTCCATTTCGGGCAAAAAAAAGTTTGTTATCATCGCTCGGTAGCGTTCACCATTGACAGTAACGCTGCGATTCGCATCATCTTTGAAGAAATATGGCCCAATAATGCCGCCGGCCCATAAACCGCACCAAACAGTGGCTTTTTCGGGATGCATTGGTAGCTGTTGCAATGCTTCTGGCTGATCTTCACTCCAAATGCGGCAATTATGCTTATTTACGTACCCATTCAACCAAAAATGAGCCTCATCGCTGAACACAATTTTTCGATGATGAACATTTCGAACCGAGCACGAATTTTGATAGTAAAATTCAATAATTTGCAAGCGTTGTTCATTTGTAAGACGATCCATGGTTAAATTGCAAACCAAACTGAAGCTGTTTGACAGTGACACAAGGTACTAAACACACGTCAGCTGTCAAAACCAGTGTTGCCAAAACCAAACCAGCTAAAAAATCACCCTTTAGTTTCAACCAACCACCAATATACAATTCCGTCTTATAAAAAAAAGAAATACACACAAATCATTTAATTCTACAAAAGGAAGGTGTGAAAAATAGGCAGTTTTGTCTAATAATTCCCTTCATGTCAATTTCCAAAATGATTCCTATTCATCCATATCCAATATAATTCAACCATTTTTTTTTTCTTGTGTGTTGCTATTTATTTTCTTAAGAAAAAAACATAATAGGTAGTGTCACCCACCCATAGCGCTAGGCTAGGAGAACACTCCAATTCAAATGAAATATGAGAATAGAAATTTGTTATTCAATCGTTCCTTCACTTCGTTCCCCTTATGCGGTTCCTGGATTTATTTTTATTTTTATTTTTTTGAAAAGACATTAATTCCAGGTCATGTGGGACGACAACGACTCTTAACATTCTCCAGAATTTTTTTTAGTTATATTAGAAGACCAAAATCCATTCGAACAACGATATTCCACACACATGACTTTGTTTTGTGCAAACGAGAAAAGGTATACAACACTGAAAATTGTGTCCGTTCGCATCTGTCCATGTGTCCAAGTAATTTATGACCACCACAATCTAGCTAGAGCATGGAACAAGGCGGCGGAATCTTCTATCTTCTCTATGGTCTAGGTCTCTGGCTACATTTCGTATAGAGCAGGTCAGATTTTAAAGCCGAAAATGAAAATCTGGAAAATGGAGTTTTTCTTTTGATATAGAGAAATCCTACACAAAAGCAGCTCCAGGCGATTCCCGGTGTGAGATGGCCAAAGGAACTGCCTTAATGTCTGGGATGTTGAAATCAATTTTGTATGATTGTCTCGTAGTTTTTTGTTTTTGTTGTTGTTTTGCTTTTTTTAGGGAAAACATGAAAATCAAGTCTTGAAAACGAGAATGCATGAGGAAATTATCCCAAATGAGTTCTTATATTTTTTGGAATAAATCCAAACACAAGCCTCCAGATGATGAACATACAGGGAGTGGGAGACTTTATACGAAATCCTTGTTTTTTTTTCGTCTTCCTGAACTAGAAATAATCAGAAGAGTATGTGGTGCAGCAGGGAATACCTGCTCTGCGGGATGCAGATCTTCTGGTTAACACGTGTGCCCATCTTTCCACACTCTCAGTCCCAATTCCAGTCGAGTTAAGTTTTTTGATTTTCTGCTCGTGTTGAGAATGTTTCTTTATCTAAATCGGTTTTTATAGCATTTTCCTGTCTAAACTGAGGAGATGTTTCTTTTTTTCTTCTTCTAGAGTGTGATCCAAATGCAGGCGGGGGACATGCAAATAAAAAGAGTATGTGTGTTGGCACTTTCCTGTTGGAATTTCTTGTTGTTGTTATTATCGTTGTAGGATGCATGTGGGATAAATGTTTTTGAAGGAAGTGCAATTTCCTCTTACAAAGTCTTTAGTTTTTTCTTCTTGTTTTTGACTTGTTTCTTGGCGAAGACGTTCTTCAAACACTCTTTACGGCTGTTGATCTTTATGGATGACTTGACGTGTGATGGCCATGGATATGTGTTGAAGTAAGTGGAGTACAAAGTATGTTTAGGTTTTGTCGATTTGTGGAGATGTTGTTTTGATAACCGCAATTAAGACGATCCAATTCGAATGAAGAAAGAAGAATTTATTTATAGTCCTCGAAAGCATCACACTTCTTTCTATTTTGAATAAATTATTTGTATGCAGGAGGATCATGGACTGACTAAATAGAATAACACTAAATGTGTGATTTAACGAGGCAGGAATGTTTATGATGTACTGATGCTACTGCATATTGGAAATATTGTGTGTTGACCGGAAAATAAACAGAATCGAGTTGAGAGGTAGGTATCCTCCTCCTCCTCCTCCTCATTAGGAAGATTTTAAGAGCTCTTAAATCATTTTGATAGTTTTGCTTGATTGCAAATGAGTTCTGTTTGTAGTTCGAAGTGTTTTTTTTTTGGCACCGCTGTTTTTTTTGCTGACAACACATGGCGAAAAATCAATGCATTTTGAGGAATGCAGGATTGATGTTTTTCATTTTCGAACACGGGCAACTTCCGGCGCGGAGATTTGTATTTAGACTGATTTTCTATGAATGGCTTTGATCGTATTATATAGTGGTGAAAAGGTATCCCCCCCCCTGTGTGGAATTCTTTACCACCAGAATGCACATTGCTGACATCTGTTGTGTTAATCCCATCAGTTTACATGCAGATGAACACGAGAATGCACTTTGTAATAAGAAGATCTGTGGAAGCGCCTTCTCGCGATCATTTTATAGAAAAACAAAGTTCGAAATGACCACCATTTTCTATAAGAAACGACCTGGGGACACCCTGGCCAGTCATCATCGTAACACGTGACTCATTAATTAGCAATTTGTCCACTGCACGGACAAGGGCTCGCTTCTGTGACTCTATTTTTCGGTGTTGAGTAAGGCTATTCCCTTTTAAATGGACCAGAGCTTTTAATTTTGTGGGTTGAATTCTAGACACGGAACATTGTTTTTGAGACACTTTTGTGTGGTTTCTGCCTTTTGAGTTGGAGAAGAATTTTGTTGGATTAGCCACTGCTTATTTGGAGAATAATTTTTGGTTAAGAGGCTTGATAACTTCTCCTAAACAGATTGATAGACTTTCGCCGACGTTTTGAATCTTTTCTCAAAAAGTGAAGTTCTGTAACACGATCATAACTCACTCCAAACCAAATCATAGCATTTGTGGGATGGTGGCTTCTTTCAACCCTCGAAATGAGTTGAGATGCTTCCCTTGACGTCTGAGCATACACTTGGTCGTTCTGTTTATTAAACGTTTCTTCAACGTTAAATATTTCCTCAATAGTGACGAGAAATTCTTTGTGACCGTTTTCTGCGTACTCGGGTATCAGAGCTTTGGATTATTATTGCATTTCTGCTTCTGTGCGACTGAAAGCAGGTGCCAAGTGTGTCTTTTTTGTGCGTCCTAAATCTTCTTTTGGGAAAAACTCATTTCTCGCGACAAAATTTTCCGGTTTTTTCACCGATTTTCCTCTGATTTGAGCCTACACGGCTTTTATGGCACTAGAAGTCTTTACATTGCGTGGGTGGACGGATCTTTAGCAGTCACGCACTCCACTAATATCCTCGAACAACTTCACCATACGATACACAAATCAATGTGTGATTCCAAGTGGTCACAAGGTCCGAAAGATATGACACAATTTTCCATGTTAAACTTATGAAGTACCCTTAAAAAGGGTACTTTGCCCCCTTTGGTTCTCTTTTTTTCTTTTTGTTATTAGCTGTACATTTGTGCTATTCATGTAAATGCATTATTGGATTTCTCAAAAAAAAAAAAAGAAATGGTTTTGATTTATAAAAAAAACTTTTAAAAAACTTTTTTGCCCCATTTTTGAGGCGATGCCTACGTTTTTCAAAAACCTGTTTTCTTTTTTCCTTAATCCTTCCTCCAGACTTCTGTCCAAAAACAAACAAAAAGTGTGTTTTGCCCGTTTTTGACTACCTTTTTGAGGTTATGCGTCCGCTATTATGCTATTTTTGTAGAAATCTTTATCTTAAATCTATGAGACTCAATTAAAACATTGTCTCCCACCTCTAACTTCTGTAAAAATAGAAAAAAATTTAAGTTTGTAAGTGCGCGAATATATTTCAAATAGTATTGCGACCTAAAATTTTCAAACCAGTATTTTTGGAAGTTTTGAAAAATTTTCAATTTTTTTTTTTTGAAAATCCAATATTTCGAAAACGAAAAGTTTATTTTTTACAACATTAGTTTTAAACGCTTAAGAATATTTTAAAAAATTTACTTACAAAAAAATTCAAAAACTAAAATTGCACATACAAATTAAGACGCTGTGTGCGACTTACATTGGAGCACTCGGAAGCTAGAGGCCCGATGTTATTTTATTCTTTTTTTTTGAAAATTGCCAATTCAAGATTTTCGAAAACGTTTTCAGGTGTTCAATATGCTATCAAGTGAAGACCATACATTCGTTTGCCTTCTCGATATTACTTTAGAGAAAAAAACATTGTTTTTTTTTTGTAAATCGTTTGTTGGTTTCTTTTATACATATATCACAGGTTAAGACGGTTTTTGACACGGACAGATAAGAATCGTTCCAAAAGTAAATTTCAATTTTGTAGTTTTTCGCTATTTTTGAAGTTACATAATCCAACGAGCTGTAAATTTGTTTAAATAAAATTAATAACTTCCTCTTACAGTTTGAATCTTCCCAATATCTGTTTTAGTCTCCGAGAAATCCTTAGTAAGTTGTTAGTCTTCAACTGCCTCTACATACATAATTTAATTATTAACCATCTTTTGAAGAGAAATACTAGTACTTTAAGGAATCATTACTAATTTTATTGACAAACAAATATTATCTCTCATTTTTACATAACCTCGAAAATGGCGCAAAACGATTTTTTTTTTTAATTTTCTAACGGGAATATCTCGAAAACCCGATAGCTGATAGCGAAAAATGAATAACGAATTTGAGCTCGCCGTCCAAAAGTATGCCTAAAAACATCCCTAACTTTTCGTGTCAAAAAATTAACCGATAGGTACTTGTAAAGGGTTCGAACCTCAGTTACAAAATTTCCGAGCAGATTTGTAAAAAAAGTGGAGTAAATCAAAAATTTCCGGAGCAGATTTTAAAACGAAGGGAAAACTAAAGTTTTCAAAAATTGTACTTTTAACAAAAATGTATTTAACAAAAATAAAAAATATTTAAAAGAAAAAAAGCACATAAGCCCCGATATGAACAAGAAACGACGAACAAAGTAAGAAAAAGAAATGATTCCGTTCGGCATAGACTTTCAAATGCAAACATTCAGATTTCAGAGTTAAAAGTTGGTTGTTAAATTGAATTACACAGTTTTGTCATTTAATTTCATATGGTTTGGACGAAAAATTTTCAGGTTGGAAAAAAGGAGTAAATCTCAAAAAAGCGGAGTGGTGGAGTAGATTTGTTTTCTTCCTCAAAATTGGAGTTAATTTGCCCCGATTGGAGTAAGTTTCGAGCACTGCTTGTAAACCTGTGTAGAATTAAATAATCCCGAAGCCAAAATATTCAGAGGAAAAAGAATTTTCAACAATTTTTGGTGAAGTTTCTTGTAATGTTTTGTCTATTAAAAAAAATTTGTTGATTTTTTTTTTACAAATTCTAGCAACTATCAATTATGAATTATAGTCTGTCCAGCAAAAATTATCAGTACAGGGCTTATAGGAGAGCTTGCCATACAATTTTACATAATCGTATTTTGTTCAAAAACGGCTCGACAACTTTTCTTAAAAAAAAATTCAATACATTTATTTTAGTAACGGCTTCCTTTGGGTGGAAAACCATTTTTCAAAAATGGTTATTAGTGGTATCTCCCAAAGAACCATTTTTTAAATTTTCTATTTTGTTCAAAACGGTACGACCGATTTCGATACTTTTTCTTATACAGAAGCTTCCAAAAAATGTAAATAGTTTTGTGTACCAAAATTTTTGAAAAAATATTTTTTGGATTTTTAAAAATGTTTCAAAATTCTTTTTGGGAAATCAAATATTTCGATCGATTTTTCTGAAACTCGATATTTTAGAGTTTATTAGTACTCTCTAAAATATTTTTAGAAAAAATTTTACATTTATGAAAAAATAACGGTACCTTCCATACAAAAGTTAAAAAACCGCAAATGAAAATATTTTTTTGCTTAAAACCGACTCCTGAAATTTTGATTAAACTTTTTTCATATACTAAAATTAGTACGTTCTACTACCAAAAATTATAAAATTTCACGCTTAGCAACTTTTAATAGAACCTGTCATAGAACGTATTTTTTTATTTTGAATTTTCTCGTTATCGGATAAACGGATCTAGATGAATTTTTTTTTGTATACAAAATTCAGATAAGATCAAATAATTTTGCATATGAAATTTTTCAAAGAAAAGTTTTTCGATTTTTAAAAAAACTTTCAAATTTTTTTTTTTTTTTTTTTTTTTTGAAATTCGATATCTTAAAAACGGATAGACAATTTTTTTCAAATTTTGATTTAATATACACATAAATATATACTTTAGATTTGCATACTAAAATTTGTTCTTAAAAATGTGTTAAGAATTTTATATATACAAAATTAATTTTTAAAAAAACCGCTCCAACGATTTGAATTTTTTTTTCCATACAATTATATTCAATCAAGAATTAAGATGAGATTCTTTTTTTTCACCTCAAACTGTCAAAGGAGTTGTTTTAGCCAATTTAAATATCGAATTTCTTGCTTCTCTACATTTGTCTCTCATTATTTCCATGTTTTTACCATTTTCTTAAACCCGCAGTGTCTTGAACATGAGAGTACATGCGACCCAGTCGTGCATTTTTAGATAATTTTACTGTCTTGCTGTAAATCTATCATGATTTTGTTGTAAAATGAAATCAAATAGGTTTCGAGCAATTAATTTAAAAAAAACTGAATTTTATCCCCTTTTACCCCCAACAATTTTCCCCCGGCCCAAATGTACGAAACTTTTTAGGAAATGCTCAAGACGTCAAAACAAAGCTCTCCACCAAAATTTAGCTTTGTCGGAATTTTTTTCGTAGTTTTGCCATTTTTTGTCTAATTTTTGGTAATTTATATTCGAAATTAAATTTTACTCTGCATATTATAGGCCAAAGGCCGGGTAATTTTTTCCTGCAATTTATTACTGAACTGATTTTCTTGGTGGAATATGTTCAGGAAATGTGGTTTTATCAAATATCTCATAAGCCGTGTATCGTACTACAAAAATAGTAAAGCTTATATTCCACACTTTTATTTGCGTTTTTAAATCAAATTGTTTTTCGTGAAAAGTTTTTGAGAAATTAAATTTTTAAGTCAGTATATTTGTGAAAACTATCAATATGACAAAAGATACAAATTTTCCTGAATTTCAGGGGGCTCAGATTTGATCAATTTAGAACCGAGCTGTAAATACCATTTGAATCACTGTGCTGTTCAGAGTGCACCGATGTTTTCCGATTTAACGAACTTTATGAAAACTTGCATATCATTATGGAGCAATCAACTAAGATTCAATGAATTGAATTTTGCAAAGAATGAAGGAACTCCCAATAGATTGCATTCAATAAATTCACTACCGTAAAGTGAATATCACAACAAAAACATAAATGTTAAAAAAGGAGCCAAGTTCTTATATGTTCAAGAAACCTGTGCGTAAAAAGTCAACCAAAAAAAGTAATGAGATCTAAAATATATGCCAAGTTTTAAGTTAATGAAGCTTAATATCAAATATCTGAATTAGAGTAATATCGAAACAACTGGTTAAAATTTGGTGGGTTCACTGGTCAAGTTTTCATACATTTTAAATTAAGATTAGGTAAGTAATTAAGAGAAAACTTGCCAAGTAAATCCACCAAATTTTAAACAGACATCATTAAATACCAAATTTCTGTCATAATTAGAAGTTGTTTCTATATTACTCTAATTCAGATATTTGATATTAAGCTTCATTAACTTAAAACTTGGAATATATTTTAGATCTCATTACTTTTTTTGGTTGACTTTTTACGCACAGGTTTCTTGAACATATAAGAACTTGGCTCCTTTTTTAACATTTATGTTTTTGTTGTGATTTCACTCCTTTTTGCAAAGATTTTATTTTGCTAGGTGAAAATCAAGCTCTACCGCTCTACAAAGTTTAATAATTCTACGACAACCGAAAGTGCTCTATATAAATAATAGCAATTCTGAGAAAGTGGGTGGATGCCACGCCCCCTGAATGAAAAATCTCAATTTTTATTTTTAACTTTGTTTGTTCTTTAAGTCATAGCGTTCTACCAATTTTCATCGTTCTACAACAATCGGACGTGCTCTATATAATTTATAAGATTTTTAAGAATGTGGGTGGATGCCACGCCCCTGAACGGAAAATTTTAATTTTTCAATTTTTTTCTTGTTAAGTACTTCAAGCCCTACCAACCTACCAAGTTTCATCGTTCTACAACACTCGGAAGTGCTCCATATAATTTCTAAGAATTTTAAAGAATGTGGGCTTATGCCACGCCCCCCTGAATAGAAAAATTCAATTTTTCAATTTTTGCTTGCTAAGTACTTCAAGCCCTACCGACCTACCAATTTTAATCGTTCTACAACAATCGGAAGTATAGAGCACTTAATTTAAAAGAATTTTTTTAGAATGTGGGTGGATGCCACGCCCCCTGAATGGAAAATTCCAATGTTTCAATTTTTCTTCTTTCTAAGTACTTCAAGCCCTACCGACCTACCAAGTTTCATCGTTCTACAACAATCGGAAGTGCTCCATATAATTTATAAGAACTTTTAAGAATGTGGGTGGATGCCACGCCCCCTGAATGGAAAATTCAAATTTTTAAATTTTTTTCTTTCTAAATACTTCAAGCCCTACCAACCTACCAATTTTCATCGTTCTACAACAATTGAAAGTGCTCCGTATAATTTATAAGAATTTTTAAGAATGTGGGTGGATGCCACACCCCCTGAATAGAAAATTGCAGATTTTCGATTTTTTCCTTTGTATGCACCACAAGGCCTACCGGTGTGCGAAATTTCAAGTTTCTACGATGTCGGTAAGTGCTCCATAATTTTGATGATCTGTCAGTGAGTCAGTGAGTCAGTGAGTCAGTGAGTCAGTGAGTCAGTGAGTCAGTGAGTCAGTGAGTCAGTCAGTCAGTTACGGTTTTTGCGATTTTTGAAGTCCTATATCTCGGGAATTACTAATGCTAAGGAGTTGAAATTTGGTGAGCCACCTGTGTTTTATCAGCTCAGCAAATACTACGAATTTCAAGTTTTTGACTTTATTGGTACTAAAGTTAGAGGGGGGTTGAAAATCGCCTGAGTTTCTTCCTGTAAAAAGGGTGTAGTGCCGCGAACTTGGCTGGGCACTACCGTGCCCTTTGATATACAAAACGATTGCAATCTGTTCAATATCAAATGAATGGTGTTTGCAGAGTTTGAAGTCGAAGTCTCAAAGTGAAATCCATGAATGGAATCTTTTAATTGAAGTCATGAAAGATTGTATATTCACAAACGATTGCATTTTTTTTTACAAAACTGTTGATTGGAGGCCTTATGTTTTCAGTTAAGCAACGATCTTTTGAAAAGTATAAGACGGTGTTCATTTTCTAGCATGATTTGAATTATGTAAAACCATTCTTAAAATTTCTAACTGATTTTATCTTCACTTTTATGATTTCTTAAATGCATTAAGACATCCATCATTTGAGTAACTATATGTTGTCTTATTGTATGCCTTTAAAGTAACTTCTTATTCCTTCAGCTGCAGCTTACAGTTGCATGATGCATTACATTTTTCAACAATTAAAGAAAAATTTACAAACCCGAGTAAATAAACCTTAAAAACTCTTCACAATTAAAAGTCCAAACATAAAAGGTGTGAAATATGAAACCTTTTACAACTAACAAATACAATGCAGCCTCCACACCTTTACACACAAAAAAAAAATGTTTGATTTTTTTTCTTTTTTTCAAGTATTTCTCGATTTAAAGACTACAAAACATGTTATAATTTTCTGAAGGTGTTAATTGATAGCTACAGTCGCAACGAGATGATTTATTACTTTGGAGGATCTCATGGATCTTGTATAGCGTTCCTTTAGCTGTTTATGTCTTGAAGTTTCTCTCACTCTCTATCCTCTTTGTGCGGATTGAAGAGGTGATGCTTATGTTTTCCTCTTGGTGGTCGTAACTGGAAACGGACTTTGAAATACCTTCGTAATAATGACGATGATGATGATTATTATTATTAAATGTTGAATGTTGTACCTTTATATTTTTATCACTGATGCGATTTTATTACTACATAGATACTTGGTTCGGTGGTGTGTATTACGTTTGGCAATCTCAAAAATCCGATGAGTTTTATAAGCGCTCTGAAAGACCTCACTTCTTATAGATGTTTTATTGTACCAATGTAGGTACCTACCCATGTAGATACCACTGCATAAGTCAGTTAAGATTGAACCATGATAAATTGGTTTTAATTCAAAATTGTTATTTATTTCTTATTTGGTTGTTTTTGTTGTTACTGAGTCGAATAATAGTTTATAATAGTTTGAGGGGTTATTAATAAAAAAATGAAAATTTATAATAAATGGTCATGCATAGAGTATTTACCAGTAAATAAATGATCGAAAAAGATTTATGGACAAAAATTGCCAGTCTTGTCATTAATGGCGAATCTTTCCAAGGAGTATATTTATAGAAGGAATAATTTCTTTCAAATAAAGGTTGATCAAAACTTTCGAGATTTTTTAAAAATATTCGTAAACAAAAATCAATCAAACGCTTTTTTGTTTTTGAAAAAGCATGAATAATTCAAAATCAATTGAAAATAGAAATTAGAGAGATGGATTGATGTGGTTGAAGTTACAACCAACAAACTGAAATCTGCTTAGCTGCTGTTGTATCGTACTAAGGGTATATGGTTTTAGGTTTGACAGCCATTTTTGAACGTGAAGTTAGGACCACAATTTTGTATTTTCAAAAAAAAAGTTGTGTTCTATTGTGTTAAACTTGTACTGCCTTGTGCCATAAATATTTAAAATAAAATCGCTAAATTGAAATTGTTACGGATCAAGTTTTTTTTTTTTTGAAATTTTGAACTTAAGAAAATTGTGCTAGTTGTACTGCCATGTGCCGAAATGATAAAAAATTGGTAGAGTTGCAACTTTTACGAACAAAAACCATTTTATGATGTTTTTTTGAAATTATGTACTTTTTCGTAAAATAAAATTTGTGCTGTTTTGTGCTCAGTTTTTTTTTTATTTGGAACTTTTACGCCCAAAACTTTTTTTTGCGAAATGCTGTACTGATCAAGTTAGCACCCGCTTTTTGATTTTTATAAAAAAAAATTGACAACAATACAGCACACTTTTTTTTTGGAAATCTTAAATGGCGGAACTAATTTCACGGTCAATCGCTCATTCAGTAGGATGATACAATAAGGAGTTTAATTTTGAATCATTTGAAAAGCTATTTTTTTTTTGAAAACTGATTATGATTTGTAATTACATCCAGAGTACAAACTTTTCGGTTAGTAATGGCAATACAACATAAGCCTAATGGAGCATGTTAGCTCTGCCTAAAAATGGTTACTCTTCTGGATGAAATTTAGGTTTAAAAAAAACTATTTTTAATATATCCAATTCTTAAATCATTTAAAGCTTTAAAGCATCATTTTTTTTTAATTTAATATATTTTTTTCAATTAAACTTTTTTTTAATTTCAAAAATTATTTTTTGAAAATTTTGATATAATATTATTAATTCTTATTTGAAATGTATGTTTAGAAAATGTATCCAAAAAATTCAAAGCAGAAAAACCGTTCTTTAGGAGGTACTTTTTAAATTTTCCAAGTGTAAATTTTTATAATTTTTGGTAGTATAGATCGGACTAATTTTAGCGTACGAAAAAAGTTCTATGAAAAGCGTATTTTCCCTAACGGTTTTTTAACATGTATGGAAGGTACCATTAGAAAGTTGTGTGGCTGTTTTTGAGAAAAATACGATTATGTAAAATTGCAAAAATATTCATCGACCCGTTTTAGTCCAGTCATATAAACCTTAAAATCAGGCAAATTACGAAATAAATGGCGGAAATCTGGACGTTGGTACATAGCATCCCCATGGCATTCTAAGAAAACTGTAAAAATTTCCCATAGATATGAGCGCCGCTAGCAATTTTACGGGGGGTCAAAGGCCCCCAAACGGTTTTTTAAGGAATATCTCCCGAATGATTACTCTTAGAGAAAAAAAGTCAAGCACTGGGTTGTAGCTTAGAAATTTCCTACAAAAAATGTTAAGTACCTTTTTTCATAAAAATAACTTTTTTCGAGATCATTCAATCGGCAAAGTTACGGATTTTATATTTCTGTATAAAATGTACTCTTTAACACCACCTTTGAAGTTGAGTACATGGCGAGTTTTTCTTAAAAAATTTCTATAAAATATATACAGTTAAAGTTAAGCACAACTCTTTTCTCGAAAATCGAATATGATGGTAGGTAAGTACCTATACCCAAGGGCACCCTAGTATAAAATATGTATAGTTATGGCTGGTCACGATACCAGAAAAGTTTCGGTATCGTTTGGTATCGGTATCGGAAACCGAAACGATACCGAGACGATACCAGCTCCGACGCATTCGAAACGATACCGAGCCGATACCGTATTTTTTGTACTGAACTTTACCGAGACCGTCGCGTCGCACAGTGGTCTCAAAAGCTAATCTAGCGGGTCAAAAGTCCAAAAAATATGCATTTTATATTTGAGCAGGTAGTACATAGGTTAATTGTAAACATGTCAGAGACAATGAAAAGAGTCAAATTAAGTGACAGAAGACCTTAGTTTTTAAGCAATAATACCGTTAATTGCAGACACATCATTCGCTCATTGTTTCGTTCAATATTTAGGACGGCAGGATTTTGTTTACCTCTTATTTGTTTGAAAACTTATGAACTTTTTTGTTATTATTCCCAAATGGACTATATTTATGAAGGTTAGTAGTTTTATTTATTTATGATTTATGGCGTTTTAGCTAAACGAACCGTGGCATTTTCTTTATTAGTAAGATAAAATTGATAAAACATTTATTCTGTAGGCTGCAGCTTTTTCTGTACAAATCTGTACAAAAATATTGAACTAAAATTGACTTCCAGGATTAGGGGCCAGTTATAGCGATCAGTAAAATGCATCAGTAAAAATTTTCATTTGCAATATTTAATATGTTTATATGTTTTTTGAAACAAAAACTATATGCAAATCGATGACGAATGTTGTAAAATAATTTTGTTTTAAAGAAAAACTTGACTCGGATTTGTATTTTTTGAGAAAAACCATTTATTTGATTTTACTGACGAAAACTCATTTTACGTATCAGCTGATTGTCATGTCACTCAAAATGAAACAATTCGTTCCGCCTGTTTGTGTTCCAATTTTTTACTGTTTCAGTACATACGAAAAAAAATTACTGATGCATTGACATCCAGTAAAAATAGAAAGAAGAAGAAGACATTAGTTTTACTGACACAATTTTACTGTTTGCTATAAACACCCATCAGGAAAAAAATCCGAATTCCTTCCGTTTCAACTTTTTACTGATGTGTTTTACTGATCGCTATAACCGGCCCCTTAATATAGATAACATATTTTTGTTATTCATCTGCCCGTTTTTGTCCGTTTGGAAAAAGTAAAACATAACATCTTACAGGTTAATTGACGACAGTGATCCAAATTATTCGGCTAAAAAGTGAAAAATTATCAGTGGCAAACATCTTAGAGGTCAACATAATATTAGCTAATATAGTTTAACCTATGTTCAGACCATAATATAGTCCAAAAACTGCCATTGAAAAATAATTTCATCATTATTTCTGTGTTTTTGTTGTCTTTGAAAAGTCATTAATTCTCCACATAACCATGAAATGAATATTCTCTTTATTTGGCACTTGCTAGGCTATTTAGGTGTTTAAATAAGGTTAGGATACACACACCCCTCGTTTACAAAGATTTGGATTTTTGACCCGCTAGATGTGCTTTTGAGCCCACTGTGCGTCGGTAGTATCGTTTGCTATCGGCAGAAAATGGATTTTTGAATAGGTATTGTAATTATTAATTAAGAGAAAACAATAAATTCTTCTTTTTAGTAGCCCAGAAATGGCTCTAACGACTTGGATGAAATGTGTAATTTGGTCTTCTATAACGGAGAGAAGGTCAATTAAATGGTTTTAGTAAAAAAAACACCCACTGCTACGTCCATTTGCTTATGTTTGGTCTCTCGGAAGCCAACAACTTGGACAAAATTTTCAAACTATGTGCTTTTTAAAATAATTGAATATGAAGAAAATTTGAAAAGAAATTCTTCTGTTTAAGTGGAGTGACCGAATATATAATTCAAAGTTAAAAGTTAAAGTGAGCAACTATCGTACCTGGGCGAAACGCAATCATGGAGTTGAGCTCACTTGAACTTTTAACTTTGAATTATATGTGCTTTTTAGCCAAGGGAAGTGATTTTTGTGAAATACACCCACTGCCACGCCTATTTTTTCTATTATCTTAGTACACGAAACCCATTGTTTTTTCCGATTTGTTCATTACCTAACTGATACGGATCAAACTTTTTATTGTTCTTGTGGTAAACAAAAATGTCTGAGCAAAGTTCTGATTAGTTCTCTTACATTATTATATCTTAGTCACAAGTCAAGTTTTAAATCCAAACTCATTTTTGGACAGCTGTGTTGAATCGTGTTCCTGTGAACTTATGATCTGCGTCAATATTTATGTGTCGGATACCTAATCAGAATATTACTTAGACATTGTGAAACAAGCCTTCAAAAATTATCTTGTCTTTTTAAAAATGTCTTTCATGAGTTATGCCTATTTTCTTTAGGTATAATAATTTTTTTATTAAATCTTAAAAATACCAAGTGACTTTGACTACAAGACCAAGAACATGCTACCAAGTCCCGAATTTTATTTTGTTTGCGGCTGAGAACAGACCGTTTATTTTGATTTTCGGTCAGAACTATTAAAACAAGTTGTACTACTAATTTTTATGATTTTCTTGCTGTTTGATATTTTTCCCGAAATTTCACATATTTTTTTTTTTTTTGTCTTTAATACATTTTTGAAAATTCAAAGCAACTTGAATTCTAAAAGCAAGTTAAACCGATTCGGTATTGCATTTTATTTTATATGTAACTGACAATTATTTCTAATATTTCATAAGAAATTTTGTTCTTTTTCTTTACAACATTAAAAGAATGCTATTCTTCTTTATTGTATTTCTAATAGTTTGATTTAAAGTTTAAATTTCTTTACAAAGTATTAACAAAAAAAAAATGATTTTCCACGCTTAGCCAAAAACGTATCAAATGAGTTTTCCATTGTACTAAAGATTTTGAATTGTTCCTTTCCATTTCATTACTTTTCTTCTGTGAACTATTTCAAAACCACTTCATCAAATTGTCACAATGAATCCCTACTACATTATACCTACATCAAAGGATCCTTTTCAATGATTTGATACTCATAGCTGCAGAAAAATAATCCTGTGTGTGAATTTTCCGCAGCTGTTAATGGATACTTCAACATTTGTTCAAGCGTGTTAAAAAAAAAACGAACACATGTTACCAAAGATGAAAGAAGAAGAAAAAGTTGCAACAACAAATGCAATGAAATAAACCAGCGGGATGCAGGTTGTTTTTAATTTTGCGTGTATGGGAGCAAAAGATCGCAGTACAAGCCTAATTGCTTTCTTAACTGAGCGTCATTTATGGAAGTTAAAAAAAAAAAAAATCACACGAAGTCACAAACGTGCGTTCGCAGTTTTTAGCTGATTCATTCTAAAACTTCTCAAGGCCAACTTTTTATTATTTTTTTAAACTAGGTTATATAACTTCCCATTTAAGTACATAACGAAAGGCTACGTACCCTATAAAAAAAAAACAACAAAAAAGAATAAATAAACACACATCATCTTTATAGACGACAAATATGGGAATTTTTGTAGCAAACATAAATTGAAGCAAAAACAATCACTCATTCAAAAGGTGACTGCTGACCTTTGGGACTTGCAATAGCTACTATAACCATTAGGCTTTACAATTTTATACTCACCCAGTTGCTTGTGAAAAATAAAGT
Source organism: Dasysyrphus tricinctus (assembly GCA_963921185.1). Lineage (NCBI taxonomy): Eukaryota > Metazoa > Arthropoda > Insecta > Diptera > Syrphidae > Dasysyrphus > Dasysyrphus tricinctus. Next base: position 239,265,284 of record OY992531.1, on the reverse strand, counting down.
GCACTATTAGGTTGCATGTCAATGCTCTAATAAGCTCAAGGCTACTAAGGCCCGTTTGCTCAAAGGAATCATACATATTTCAAAGAAAATGTAATTAACAAAAATAAGAAAGAGAATGGGGGATAAAACAGAGCCTTGCGGCACACCAGCATTCATATTGTGAGTATCATGCTGGATCGTACAAAACGACTTGAATTGAATTTTGGTGAATTTGTATGGATTGTAAACGACTTAAAACTGTAAAAGTAAGGGAAAATTTGCCAAATTTTAAACAAGAATTTAAAAAAAAAAATGCTTTCAAGGGACATACTTTCGAGGCCAATTCTTACAATTATTGCTCATTGGAATTTGCGATTTTGATTCTTTTTATGAATATATAACTCCCCCTTACCTATTGTTCCTATATAGTATCGTAATCGTTAGAAAAAAATTAGAACGCGTTGTTTTTGCTTCGAAACAAAATTGCGTACTTACTACAACTCGATGTGAATGAATTTTCGTATCGCAAAATGTCAATCTAAGTTTTTTATTTTGCACTAAAACGTCACACATGCAGGTTTTCTTTTTTTTTCTTTCGCTTCTATTTCAATTGAAGCTTGCTTACCCATTGAAGAGTTTAACTAGAGCGTGAATAATATTTTTAATGTGTGGTGACAACAAAGCTTTAGAGCTTAATTGAGTTAGTTTTTTGTAATAGTTTTATTTAGTAGATATAATTTATAATTGATTTCCTGAGTTCAAGTAATTTTATTTAATAATAATTAATTTTATTACCTACTTATCGATCTAAAGAATCGATTAACCCTGTGTAAAGTATATTTATAATATGACACTAATAAAGGTGTTATCTGTAAGAAATATACTTATCTTGACAAACCAACCTTTAACAAGTTGTGTGTTTTTTTCCACTCGAGTTCTCAAGAAAAATGGTTTATGTTTCGATTATTATTTTTTGCAAGATGTGCCTTATTTTACCGACAAAGAATTGATAGATATTGTCATTATTGACGATCTAAAGACAAACTTATAAAAATGTATTATATCTCAGCTGGGGTAGTGCTTTATGGCATTTTTTTTTATTGCAAGTTACGGTAATAGGAAGAGACCGAAAGGTGAATGGCTGGCTGAGAAAGCACACAAAAGCAATCCCGTTTTGGTAAGATTAAGATCGAAGACCTTCAAATTTAACAACTTCCAATGCAATGATATATGCCGCACAAAAAGATCATAAAGAGGGTCTTCCAAAATGTAGATTCATTTCAAAAATCGCGCAATTTTTTGAAATATCACGGCTTCAGGGTAGGAAACGACAATACTGGCTTTCTCCACTCTCTAGGCAGAGCTGAGGCATTCATTTGGTAGATGTTGTATTCCATTATTAACCACAATGTTAGTTTTTCGTCACAATTTTGAAATTGTCGCTCTATGTTTTCTGTTTTTTGTTTTTTCTCGAAAAGTGGTAAACATTTCTAAGACTAAATATTTAACTGCTTAATAATTGCTCTTTTAATAATTTTTGTCGTGCGATGTTTTATATCAATTTTTAGGTGAATTGTTTTCTACGATTGTCAAGTTAGAAAAGCCAATCGAAAAATGGGTAGGTGGATAATTCGCCGTAAATTTGCCTTTAATTAGTTGAGAGAATTAAAAATCTATTATTCAGTGTTTTCTATGTTTTTTTGGGTGCTTTGCTTACCTGATATCAAGTTAGAAAATCATTCTCACAGATCGAAAAATGGGTAGGTGAATAACTTGTCGCTAGTAAGTTGTGACAATTTCGAATTTGTGGTTCTATGTTTTTTTTCGAAAAGTGGAAAAAACTTCTTAAACTCAATATTTTACTGCTTAATAATTTTTCGTTAATTAGTTCTGACAAATTAATTTTTTGTGTGCGATGTTTTATATTTGTTTTTAGATGATTTGTTTACTACGATTGTCAAGTTTGAAAAGAAATTTTCACGAATTGAAAAATGGGTAGGTGTAATTCCGTTAATTAGTCGTAAATTAGTTGTGACAATCTCAATTTTTCGTTGTATGTTTTCTATGTTTTTTCAAAAAGTGGTAAGAACTTCTTTAACTCAATATTTTACTGCTTAATAATTTTTTTTAAACATTTTTTTTTCGTCCGATGTTTTATATTTATTTTTAGATGATTTGTTTACTACGATTGTCAAGTTTCAAAAGAAATTTTCACGAATTGAAAAATGGGTAGGTATGGATAGTTTTCTGTTAATTAGTCGTAAATTAGTTGTGACAATTTCAATTTTTCGTTTAATGTTTTCTATGTTTTGTAGGTGCTTTGCTAACTTTATTTATTGTTTTATGGCTTAATAATTTGTCATAACTAATTGAAGACTAGTTAACGGCAAATTATTTAGCTATAAACTATTCGTTATTAGCACTTTTTATTCCCTTTGAGGTGGTGCTTTGGTAACTTGATACCAAGCTAACGAAGAACTAACAACATAGAAAACATTGCACGGTTGAACTAACTATTTAGTGTCAAATTACTAAGCCATAAACTATTAACTATAAGAAATTTTTGCCGATTTTCGACAGGGTGTTTACCTAAGTTAATATCAAGTAAGCAAAGCGCTCAAAAACATGGAAAACATTGAACGACAATTTTGAAATTGTCACAAATAATTAACGACTTACTAACGCTAAATTATACACCTACCCATTTCTCGATTCCTGAAAGTTGTTTTGCTAACTTGATTATGGTAGAAAAGAAACTGCCCAAATATACATATAAAACATCGCACGACAAATTGAATTTGTTACAACTAAAAAATGAAAAATCATTAAGCAGCAAAATATTAAGTTTTTGAAGTTTTCACCACTTAAAAAAAAAACATAGAAAACATAGAATGATAAATTCGAAACTCTCACAACCAATAAGCGACAAATTATCCACCTACCTATTTTTCAATCCATGAGAGTTGCTTTGCTAACTTGATATCAAGTTATCAAAGCACCAACAAAAAACATAGAAAACATTGAACGACAAATTTGAAATTTTCACTACTAATTAAAGACTAACGGTGAATTATCCATCTACACATTTTTCGATTTGTGAAAATTGCTTACTTGACAATAGTAAAAAATAAAACCAAAAATACATATAAAACATCGCACGAAAAAAATAAAGTCTGTCACAACTAACGAAAAATTTACTAAGAAGACAAATATTTTCTTTAGACGTTTTTACCACTTTTCAAAAAAACATAGAAAACATAGAACGAAAAATTCGAAATTGTCACAACTGACATCAAGTAAGCAAAGCATCAAAAAAAAAAAACATGGAAACCATTGAACGACAAACTCGAACTTGTCACACCTAATTAACGACTAATTAACAACAAATTATCCGCTTTCGATTTGTGAAATTTGCTCTGCTAACTTTGCACTCAGAATTTAATGCTATTTTTGTGTTGAATTCAATGCCCCTATCAATTCTTTTGTTGAATGCTGAAAATTGAATTGAAAATAACAAAAACTATTTTTTCTTAGAAAGATTTAATTCATACGCATTTCCTGTTTCACATGAAATTTTAAAACTTTAAATCGTAAGTATCCCATTTGCTGTAATAGCAAGTACGTGCAAGCCGTTATTCATTGCAAATTTGTAAAACCTTTAATCTAAACAAATGCGGGATACTTTACTTTCATTGTTGAGGACAAAAAACTTCAATTTTCTTAAGCAAGTCACGTTCATTTTTTTTTTAAATAATTCATTGCATTTCTCCAAAAAAAAAATGAAAATACATTAAATCCAACTCTGCTATTATTCACTTAAAAATTATGCTATCCCAGCTTCCATTCAGTTGGACCCTTTTCTTTTCATCTTCTTTCCACAAGAGATGCCTTGAAAAAAATGTTTCTCACTTCGTCCTCATTTGTAACTCTACTGCCAACAACACCACCACCATCATTATCGACAACGAAAACGCCATCGCCTTTGCCTTCGCCATTTGCGGATGTTGTACAACGGTAGCAACATAAGGAGTACCTATAGCAGCATCTCCACAGTGTCACATGATCAACGCAACCGTCAATCAATTTTAAACGTCCCCCTTCGTCAGTAAATCTATTTTTACGGCATCTTTCAATTAGTGGATGCATTTTTTGTTGTTCTTTTTTTTATGAATTTTAAAGGTTTTCTCCTCCCTCTTCAACCCGTCTGCCTGAGACCATTTTTTTTAGTTAAAAATCATCAGCAATCTTTCATTGAAACCGCGTGCTAAGGGCACATCACACACCGCGGAATTCAATCAAAGTAAAGAGGAAAAAATAAATAAACAAAAGAAAAAATAAATAAATTTAAACAAAAATAAAAATCACTTAAAATTGTTGAAAAGTGTGATGTGACTGAGGAGGAGGTTAAAGAAAATAAAAAAAAAAAAAAAAAAAAACAGTCAATTCTCAACCCACTCAAAATTGACGAAGAAAAAAAAATGTCAATAAATATTGATTTTATTTTTTTTAAACCCACAGAATCAATGGAGTGAGAATAATAAAAAGATTTTTTATTGCAATTTAAAGTTTTTCCTGCTACCATCATCGTTTTTTTGGGGGAATGAAATACACAAAGATGAAGCCCTTTGCCTTTTCAACTGGATCTTTCCATCCCATAAACATAAATAAAATTGTTAATGTTTGCAAAAAAAAAGAAAAAGAAAGGAAAACGCGATACTTGTTATTGCTACTCAAAGATACAGATGATATTATCTCGTAGAGCAATCTTATAAGGGTGACCGTAGGCGAAAGATAGTCCCACGACGAACCTTAAGGGAAACTCCCACTTGCCCTTTTCTAAAGCAGTTATGGAAGTCGGATGCCCTTCGAAAATAAAATAACAACGAAAATGGAGAGCACGGTTGCCAGATACGGTGAATAGAAGTGTTACTTATTTTTCGACTAAGGTCCAAGGGTTGTCAAACATACACTTTTGTCAATGCCAAGGTTTTCTTGTGAGTGTGCAATGCGGTAAGAAAGAATGGGAAATACCAACCTAGAAATAAGTCACGAACATTTTGACAGCTTATCGGCGTTTGGCTGACGTTAGGCCCACTGTTAGCATCTGATTCCTTAGATAATGTTTTTAAGTATTTTTAAGTATTTCTTTGAATAGCTTATAAGAAATAAGCCCAAAACGACACGATTATTTTGACATATTTTAATTGTCTGGTTGACTTTAGGTCCCACTGTAGGTTACTTTCAAGTGTCAAAGTAGGTTCTATGGATAATTTTTATTTTCTATTGGTGACTTTTTAACTATCTGACTTAAAAAACTGTATATTTCTGTGTATATTTCTCAAACAAAAAATAAAAAGTTTTAAATCCAAGTTTGTGTAAGAGAAAAAAACTACGAAAGTGGTAACCATGAATATAAGAATGTCTTAACATTGTGTAGGCTTGAATAATATTATGCCAAATAATACTATGGCCCTATTACATTGTTTGTATACACATTTTGCCTTCGATAACACATCTCTCTCTCTCTGACTCTGGGGGTTGTTGATGATATAGAGAAGTGTATTGTATTGGAAAACTTAATATAATTTTATGAAATGTCACTGAATACGATTATTATAATTCGGAGAGGCTTGTCTATAGATTTAAATCATGCCAAAAAGTTTTATGATTAATTTATCCGGTACATTTAAATATCTCAAAGACATTATTATTACATAGAAGTCATACCTACATACATAAATATACTCGTATATGGTTAACAGGAAATACTTTTTTGTGGGGAATTATTATCGTAAATCAAATCGATTGGCATCTATTTGTTTTGAGTTTTGCAGAAGAGACACAAGGAAGTTTTCTTATTTCGATATTGAAATATACATATATTTGTTTGTAACCCTCAATTTCATTATAAACGACATCGTTATAATTTGTGAAAAAGCTTCATTTTCAAATAACATAATTTTGTGAAAGTAACACCTAAAATAATTGTAATTTAGGACTCATCAAGGGTCATGTATGTAAGAACCTTTGCAAATACTTCGGATGCAACTTAAAAGATAATAGAATATTAAAAAACAAGTTCCAAAATGTCCTCCTTATAGCCCGGTCAGGACACCAAATCCCCTGCGCTTTTTAGGGGGGACCTTTTTTATAATTGGAATTTATTATTGTAATCCTGTGGCAAGGCATCATAAAAATGGCGCCCAATTTGTTGAAAATGGTGAATTAACAAAAACAAAAAAAAAAACGCATCAGACATCAACAGTTATTTTCTCAACAAACGCTTAGCATCTGGGGGCGTTCCCATTACTTTTTTCAAGCACAAAATTTTCTAGATTACCAAAAAAATGGGGAAGTAGACATAAAAAATAAAATGCACGACTGGGTCGCACGTACTTGCTCTTATGTTCAAGACACTGCGGGCTTAAGAAAATTGTATATAAAAACATGGAAATTATGAGAAAAAAATGTAGAGAAGCATGAAATACGACATTTAAATTTACTTAACAACTTTTTTGAGGTGAAAAAAAGAATGCCATCTTAATTCTTGATAGAATATGATTGTATGGGAAAAAAATTTTAATCGTTGGAGCGGTTTTTTAAAAAAAATAGTTTTTTATTTATAAAATTCTTAAAACATTTTTAAGAACCAATTTTGGTATGCAAATCTAAAGTATATAATTATATGTAAAAACAAAATTTGATAAAAAAATTGTCAACCCGTTTTTGAGATATCGAATTTTCAAAAAAAAATTGAAACTTTTTTTATAAATCCAAAATATTTTTTTTTGAAAATTTAGATATGCAATATTATTTTATCTTATCTGAAATTTGTATATAAAAAAAGTCATCTAAATCCGTTTGGCCGATAACGAGAAAATTCAAAATAAAAAAATACGTTCTATGACAGGTACTATTAATAGTTGCTAAGTGTAAAATTTTATAATTTTTGGTAGTAGATCGTACTAAGTTTAGTATATGGAAAAAGTTTAATCCAAATCCTTGGAATCGTTTTTAAGCAAAAAAATATTTTCCTTTGCGGTTTTTTAACTTTTGTATGGAAGGTACTGTTAATTTTCATAAATGTAAAATTTTTTCCAAAAATGTTTTAGAGAGTACTTAAAAACTCTTAAATATCGAGCTTCAAAAAAATCGATCATGTAGTTTTCGAAATATTTGATTTCCCAAGAAAAATTTTGAAACATTTTTTAAAAATCCAAAAAATATTTTTTCTAAAAATTATAAAGAAAATAATTGAAAACAGTCGTATCGTTTTGAAGAAAATCAAAAATAAAAAAAATGGTTCTTTGGGAGGTACCATTAATAACCATTTTTGAAAAATGGTTTTCCACCGAAAGGAAGACTTCACTAAAATAAATTTATTGAATTTTTTTTAAGAAAAGTTGTTGAATCGTTTTTGAAAAAAATACGATTATGTAAAGTTTCTAAAAAAAATTGTATGGCAGGTACCGTTATTTTTGGTTCTAAAAAAAAATGAAAAAACGTGTGGGCATAATCACCAAAAACCACTATGTACCAAGTTTGAAGAAAATCGATCAGGCCGTTTAGGCTGTAGACGAACAGACAGACAGGTAGAATTGTGCCACCCACTTTTTTTGGTGTTCTCTATCATCGTTATATCATGTTTGATTGTTATATCAATTTTTTTTTTGCACGAACTAAAACTTGCCTTATAGTACCTATATCGCAAGTAAAAATGAGTGCGGTGGAAACATCAAATAGATTTATTAAATCTGAACTGGAATAAATCTTTGGAGAAAACATTGCATAATCCACTGAATTACAAAAATGACACCCAAACTTAATTTGATCCTTAGTGTCTAAGAAATGAATTCCAATCTTAAAACAGCCCCCCCGGTTTCCTGAACGGACTATCCTTTACAGTTTTATACCATGAAATAACCTAACAAAAATTATCGAAATTAAAAAAAAAAAAAAAACTGATTTTCAAATCACCAATTGGTTTTCTCACTCCAAAATAATCGTCCATTCATTTGTTTTTCTTCACAAATTATTATAAAGGGTGTCCCGGACCTGAGTGGAAGTATTTCAGGGGGTTATTCTAAGCAAAAAATTGTATGGGGGAAAGTTGTATCTCCCCTCCCTGAGGCAGGGAGGGGCAGTTTCTGAAACATGACTTCAAATGCAAAAAAAAATATTAAAAATCAACGAAACACATTTAATAATGTGCTATAATTTTTTTGAAAGCTAATACTCCACTCTTGTATTTGGTTTTTAAATCAAGTTGTTTATAGCTTTTGAGAAATTAAATTTCAAAGTCAAAATTTAAAAAAAAATTGTGATTTTTTTCAAAATTTTACGTTATTAAGGGCATTTTTTGAGTTCAATATTCAATGCCCTCATTATTTTTTAGTCCATTACCGAACACCAAATGTAAAAACCTTTCTTAGTTTTTGAGAAATTAAGAAAAAACAAAAGGTACTTTTCCCGAATAAGCCTGAAAAAATGAATTTATTCATGAATTATCCATAATTTAACCCTTTTTCGGGCTTTTGTGGTAAAAGTACCTTTTGTTTTTTCTTAATTTCTCAAAAACTAAGAAAGATATTTACATTTGGTTTTCGGTAATGGACTAAAAAATAATGAGGGCATTGAATATTGAACACAAAAAATGCCCTTAATTACGTAAAATTTTGAAAAATATCGACTTAAGAAAAAAAAATTACAATTTTTTTTTTAATTTTGACTTTGAAATTTAATTTCTCAAAAACTATTCGCTTAAACAACTTGATTTAAAAACCAAATACAAGAATGGAGTATTAACAAATTATTAAATGTGTTTCCGTTGATTTTTAATGTTTTTTTTTGCATTTGAAGTCAATGTTTCAGAAACTGCCCCTCCCTGCCTCAGGGAGGGGAGATACAACTTTCCCCCATACAATTTTTTTCTTAGAATAACCCAAAGAACCACCCCCTGAAATACTTCCACTCAGGTCCGGGACACCCTGTATAATATTATTTTTCGACAGCACTGGCATATTGGAATGCATCTTATGTGGTGGCGCAGTACATTTATGAAAGGGTTAGTGTATAGCTTTGAGGTGCGCGTCCATTTGAGAACGAGCAGCCAACTAGTAAGTCTCGAGAACAAACTCGCAAGTGAACACAGTCTTGCGAGTAGCTCGCGGGAATTCTACCAAGATTCGTAGAATAAATGATTCGTTTTCTCTCTCGTGAAAAACTCAAAAAGGAATTTTATTTTTGATTCGATCACGAATCTTATTTTTTGGTTCCTTTAAAATAAAATGCAATCTGCTTTGATCTGTAAAATATGGTTCGTTCATCGTTCGCGAATTTATCACTGAGGAACTAATGAAAGAACCAGGCCAGTCGAGATACCTCGTTTTTTAATAATTCTTAAATAAATAGTTTCACAATATTAAACGAAATTGTACATCTGAATATACTTACTCCTACTTTGAAAAAAAAGTGTTTTTCCCACAATTTTATTCAAAGTTTTACGCTTTTAAGTACATTTTTAGTTTAGTATTCAATACTTTTATTAATTTTTAATCAAAAATCTAAAAACCGTAGGTATGTCCAAATTTGTTATAGTTTTTGAAAAAAATCAAAAATAAAAATACCTGCTAACCTTAGTACGTGATTGATTGTTTGGAATTAAAACCACAAATCAAAAACCTGTGTGGGTGTCAAATTACAGGAATAATAGCCTTTGGAAATTTTGAAAGCTTCAAATGTTCGTGAATTTCGATGCAAATTGCAAAGGACGTTAATATTTCCAGAAGCTCTTTATTTTTGGGCAAAACGCGTAAGAACAAGTGATTTTCGTTACTTGTTTTACTCTTACTCCCTAATAAATAAGGAGTTACTGGAATTATAAACGTATTCAGAGTGATTTTCCATTGACATCGAGGATATCCTTCCATTGAATTTGACAGTTGATGGCTTAAAAACGGAGGGACATACTTTATTTTACCGATTTGCCATTTTTTAACTTCAAATGCCTTTTATATATTTTCCCCATTTCAACAAAAGTTGTTTCGAAAAATAAATCACTTCACAACCGTAGTTAGTGAATTCTTGATGAAGAATGATTTGATAGCAAGAGTACAATAACTAAGGCACCAAGAAATGATAACGATTTTTTGTAGAACATTTCAATACAAAAATGTTTCAATTTCATAAAAAAGTACTAAAATACCGTTATTTTTAATATTTTGTTCTTCCATTTTTAGTACTTATTTTATGAAATTGTACCTCCCGCCCAAACGGGGGGAGATAGACCCCCTATACAAAAAAAATCTTGTATAAAACTGTTCTACAAAAACCGTCATCATTTCTTGGCGCCTAAGTTATCGTACACTATCCGGTTTGATTTATTTTAAGGATGTTTTAGATCCTTCTCGGAAAAAAAAACAAGTTCTACATGAATTTTTTTTTTTTTTAAACTTTACGAATGAGAGATAGAGAAAAAAGTATTTAGTTCCTTCGTGAAACTATAAATTTGTATCGATCGACAATTTTATCATTGGCGAACTATATTTTTAGCATGGTTCGTGATAAGATTGAAAAAGAATGATAAAGATCCGTATTTTATAATTCGCGAACGATATTTTAGGAACCCTGCTTTTTGCTCTCGACATTTAATCCTTTTGAGAGTTACTCTCAAGTGGACACATTTCTTGATCACTATCGGAGATGAACTCGCAAAATTTCAACACAGTTCGTATCTTGCAACATTGCAGACGCGAATAAGTCCTTCAAAAATTCGGCGGGCATCTTGTTTTGCATAATCACTCCCATGGCTACGTGCATATTTCTTTGTAGGTGAATTATCGTTTGACTAAAAAACTACGTTTATTAATATTCATATTTAAAGTGCAATAATTGTTTTTAGTTTAATAATTTTGAAAGTTTTTCAAATTATTTTGAAATTTTTCACTAGAATCATGTTTTTAACCTATTTTTCAGTAAAATTTTTAAACTTTACCTTAGATTTAGACTCAAAATATACCTTCATTAAAATCGATGTTTTTAAAAGATTATAATTATAAATAAGAAGGCTTCAATATATTACAGTATTTCTCAGTAATTTGTTGTTTTTATTGACAAAAGCAGAATACCTGGAAAAAACAACTTTATTTTAAATTAGCTACAGAAAACTTCAGAGATGTACTCTATAGCTTTATTTTGAATTAATGTGTTAAAAACCGAAAAATCGACCTGGCAACCCTATACGTTGACCATATTTCACAAGACAACCGCAAATAGTTTGCCTAGATAGCACTAAACAAACTGTATACGACTCATTGAGAATAACAATGGGGGTATGTCGTCCTCTGTCGAGATCAGACACTATTATTGATTGTGTTTTTTTTTTTATTAATAAGATAATTTTAGGGTTTATGAAATAATTTTTATTTAAAAAAAAAAATTTAACAAGTTATTAAAAATTTATATCTTGATTAAAAAAAATAAAAAAACAAAAAATACTTTTGGCTTACTTATGGAACGATAAATAAAATAAACGGTAGCTCTATTAACTTTCTTCGGTTTCGGTATTATCTTCACTGTCCTTCATCTCTTCGGAAAGTTGCGAATTTTGTACGCAGTTGTTGAACAGGATCGTGACAAACATCATAATGACTTGGGGAAACTTCCTTATGATATTTAGCTGGAAATCATATCTTGGCCCTATTGCACCCACAACTTCAAAGTAATCACTTTTCAACTTATCAATTTTAACAAATTCTAAAAGGTAGCTGGCCGTACACCCCACCACGCAATTTTATGGGTTGAAATGGATTTTCAAATTCAACAGAGCAAAATGTATTGCGTGGCTCGGTCGTGTATGGCCAGCTTTACCGAAAAGCTTTAAATTTGTTAGAATTGATAAAAACAGAAATGTTTTATCCGAAGTACTGCCTCTTGCGAAGAACTAACAAATCCTCCAGGAGTATACTTGTCATGAATAAGTGCAATCTAGCCGTTCAGACGCGGCTAAAAACTGTAAGTCCCCTCCATTCCTGCCAACAACACGCACACAGGAATGGTTGAGAGTTGTAAGTCCCTAGGCCTTGGTTCTTCACGAGCTGTTGCGCCACCCAACTTATTTATTTATTTATAATTGCTTTTTTTGTTCAAAAAATAGAGTGTATGTTATGTATGTTAAATGTGATGTTTTATCTTGGTTTTAATTTTCACTTCGAGGAATTCATCATTCAGGTAAAACATGAATCGTACTGTTTAATTAACATACGAAAAGTTAATCATTTAAGAAAAAGTCTTCGGTTGATTTTGCATAAGCAAGATTATAAATGTTTAATTTTGCTTATGCAAAATAAATGTACGTACCTCTACCTATCTAGGTACTCATTATCTGCCTTTTGAGAATTTCAAATAAGTAATAATTAATCAATGCTTCATGAAAACTTTCACTCAATTTATTATTATTTTTGCACTATTTATAATAATTAAACAAGAAAATCTTCAATCATTCGCTAACTTTATGAACTGACATTAATTACTGTTAATACTATCAACAATCTTCACGACTTTGAAATTTAAAGAAATACAACATTTCTTATAATAGTTTTTTTTTTTGTTTTGTATATTCATTTCGAATTTTATAATTGCATCCGTGATGTTATCGTGAAACCTGGTTCTTTAGAAAAAAAAACTGGTGTGTGCTTTATTCGATATCTGAGTGTTAGAACAAATTATTTAGAAATAATTTGAATTTGTATTTTATTTATATATTCTTTTTTTTTAATCAAATAAAATGAAACATTAGAATTAATAGCTAATCACCTGTTTCTAATAATGTCTCCAATTTATAAACTTATAAAAAACAACTATTTATCGATTGAATTTTAATTTTAAACAAATAAGTTATTGATCTTAAAAAAAAAAGATCAAATTAAAAAGTTGTTAGACACTGCAAATAAGAATAACTACATTTGATAAAAGCCAGTTTTTCTCAAAACAGAAGTAATTATCGATACCTTCCCGTAAGAATGTATTAAGCGACATTTTCAAAATTTCAAATTAAATTTTTAAAATGCCTCTTATTCAGTTATTTATTTGGGTATTTTGTTGTAATAAACAGATTTATAGAAGTATTTTGAGTTGATAATCCCGTTCCAATTTTTTTTATTCTTTTAAATACATAAATAATTAACTGGACCAGAGGCTTTTTTGGATGCTTAATAAATTCTTACGGGAAGGTATCGATATGTATAGCAGAAATAAAGCGCCAGAAGTTCTGTTTAAAAAAAAAAACTGTCTGTTTCTAGACTTAAATTTCATCTAATGATAATTAAGTTGTAAAATTGACGACACGAGACATATGAATTGTGTTTATTGACCGTACTTCTGACTGTCTTTTTTTTGTACCTTTATTGCATTGGATATTACCTGTACAGGGTGATTCCAATATAAATTACCAAACTTTAAGAAATAAAATGCCAGAGAAAGAAAAGAAACAAATGTATGGTTCATTGGCAACCTTAGAAAATTTATTGCACCATTGCCATCGGCAAACGTTGATCTTAAAAAAAAAAATTAGTAGCGGTGGTGTTATACATAACGCCAATTTAATACTTGTGGAACAAGAGTTTAAAACAAAACCATTCCTTTATTTGCCAGGATAATAATATTTTTTTTTTAAATAATTTATTTTTTAAACATGTTGAAAATCTCCACTATCAAATTAATCATTTTATTTATGTATGAACGACTTTTACCAACGATACCTGAATCGTTTACTATTTCAACAAGTTGTTAAAGCTTATTTTTTCCAATCAACAACATCTTTCTAGCGATAGATTTAAGCTTTAATAAAAACATTTATTGTTGTTATGAATTGCTGAGAAATCCAATTAAAAGAATTAAGATATCAAATCAGCAATTGTTAATTTGTCTTAAATATAAAAAATCTCAAAGGTGATGTACCTTCACTCAATTTTTGCTGTTTTATTGCAGCGATTAGACAATTATTTTGTGACGGTCATAGACTTAGTATTACATATTGTCGTCACAAGCTTCACCTTCAGTCTTGAGAAAAAATACTTTATTAAAATCTACCTGCTAAGTAGCAACGAAAAATAACATAACAAAATAAATAACCTTTCATACATTGTCATAATGACGGTAATTTGAGATTCATCGGAAATGCAAAAATTATACATGTGGCTGGCGCTTAGCAAGGATATAAAAATTCAGGTAAAAATGATTATTGTTTGATCCTTAGAACAAAGCAAGGATTTTGAAGGATTAAAAATAACACAATTCTTAAGAAAATATAGTAAGGGACGTATTTGTATACGATTGTGTTTATTCTATAATAAAAATATGCGTAGGGAAATTCCACATTTCAAATCATTCATGGGGATTTTTTTTAAAGGAAGTTGTTAATAGATGTTTGTGTTAGAGACATACAAAATTCTTCATAAGGTAATGCAAATTTTCAAGTTGGTACTGAAATAACTTTGACATTAGAGTAAGTTGATCCTAAATATGGCTGTTTGCGTAGTTCGCAAAACTACGAATTTCTTTCGAAGTAAGCCCAAAGTTCTGTCGAATTTCTCTTAAAAAAATAGAAAATTGTATTCTAAAATTCGTAGTTTTGAAAAGTACTACGAGCAGATATAATATACCTCTATGTAAACCGAATTTTGTCTCAGAAGATTAAATTAGATTTTAAGTTTGTCAAAAACGGTTACAAAATACATTGTGTCACACTTCGATTTTAATCGATTTTTGGTACGCAATTGAAAGAAATATCGGTTCAGTTATTCCTGAGCTAACTGGGGATCAAAATTGACTGAACAACATGCCTTAGATGAGGTTTAACTCTGAAACTAAGACGATCTTGGCCTAAAAAACTGGGCCATAATGCCAAAGAAAAATAACCCTAAAAAATAGAAATGAGTAGTTGAGAACCAAAACTCGTTATATCCTAAATTTTCATTTTGTGCAAATAGAAACAAACTTAATAAGGCTAAATGATAGTTGCTAGAAAAGGTTTTAGTTTGCCTAATAAAAGATTTTTAAATCTTAATGATACAGTTAAGAGCAAAAATATATTGAAAACTCCGTTTAAAAGATTTTAAACAATTAAATTTGGATATGAAGAGTTTTGCTGCCCCCTCTCTCAATTGCACCTTCTAATATAATACCACTACAGTCTCCAATTTTAACTGACCCATTTAAAGATTTTTACAATAACAGCCTATGAACGTTTTAATTCCTTCTTAAATAACATAATCAATTGCCTATGATGGATAAGAAGAGTTTTAAAACCAAACCTACTGCAAACAATGGATATTGAAAGTTCTGATGCAAATCGCACTGTGGATATGGAGAGTCTTGGAGACAATTAAGATGTTTGACATCAATATTAAAGAGGATTGGAGGGGTAAAGCTGTCAAATTTTCCTTAAAAACTATTCAAAAATCCCATCAACAAATCTGCATCAAAATCTCAATTTTTGATGAAAGTGGATATGACGAGTTTTGGTTCTCATCTACTCGAATATTTTAATGGATAACTCCCATAATAACACTAGTTCGTCACTCCTGTAAATCCTTCATTACTTTGAAATATTTTTTCAAAAAGACATTAGATAAAAGGCTCATCAAACTTTCAGAAAAATTATATACTTAGTGATTTTTTTCAAATACTTATTATGTAGTACTTCTACTTGCCGAACTCCCGGGTTCCGACTAGTGAAAGGTATCAGTCTAAGACACGGCAGCTTTCCGTTCCCTGCCCTAAGATCCCGAGGTTCGAAGGCTCTTTTAACTGAAGCATTGCTGTTGATTTACTCTTTTTAGCTGAGACGCACGATTTTAGTTTCTGAATCGCATCTACATCTTGAAACTGCTTGCTAATAAAGTTTGCGGTTGTATCTTCTCCACTATTCGCACGCTGTACGTCGAAGAATTTTTCCTTCCAGGGAACCCGGTATCAGTTCTCCCTTTCTGCCCTTGGCATTTGGCACAGTCAGGACTGGAGTTAAAAGGATTTGTAGAGCATGCATTTCGTTTTACTCGTGAAAAGTTTTGAAATTATTTGTTTCTACAAACCGTAAATTCAGCGAATTTTTCGAAAAATTGTTCCGCCGTCCTTGTTAACGCTTGTCCTTCGCACGATCTGCTCTAGAACGAGATAAAAGAAGTCACTTGATAGCGCATCTCCTTGCCCAAAACCCTGTTTATAATAGTTAAGAGAAGCTATTTCCTGCCTAAACTCGAATAACATCGCGTGTTTTTTAATGTTACGCGACTGGTCAACTGAACAATTTTCCGCGGGATCCCGAGTTCTTGACGATGAATGTGTTCATATCCGGCTTAGAAGTAGTGAGACTGGACCTGAATTCATTGCTCTTTTCCAGCATTTGTCTGAATGTGTAGACTTGTTCAATGTTCGATGTTGGGCGGGTAGAGCCACACTGCTAACTTCCGATTCTCATTAAGCAGCTGCTGAAAATGCTGTTTCCCTTTGCTTCGGTGACTACCGTCGCTATTTCGAGCCAGTCAGTGGACTGATGGTCATAGAACCATCTGGCAGTTGCTAGTCTATTTTAAAAAATCTCCATTATGTTGTTTTGATTGCAAAACTTTTCGATCTCCTTGAGCTAGGAGGCTTCGTATGCCACCGCGGTGGCGGTGCACCGCCCGTCTTCTTTCTACATACGAAGGGTCTTTTCCTCTTCTCTTATCCTTGTTTGATGCAATGAATATTCGTTCTCTGGGATGGTTGGTAGTCTTTAGTGGGTTTGGATGCATATTTGATGATATCGCGATACTAAGACCATTGATTGAAGGGGTTTGTGGTACCTGAATGCACTGCAGAAAGCTTCTGGCTCAGGTGCTCTCTGCATAGACTCTGAGAACTCCAAGTATGCTAAGCCTTCTAATGTGGAATTTATTCTTCTGGAGGTTCTAGTTTCTTTTCGTTGGACATTCGAATTTTGTCACAACAAAGACAAAACAATTTTAAGAGTTGACAGTTGTTCCAAAGGCAAAAAAATGCAATGATAAGAATATGGTTGTTTTGATTCGACCATCTAGGGAGCACCAGGTTGCATGGTGGATATAGATAGCCTTCAGAAACCTAATGCATCTTATTGCCGTTCCACCTGCTGCAAATTCTAATAGTCGGAAGATGTATCTGTTGTTGTTGAGTAGAGGCTATGTTTACGAACTAATGCGCCCTTCCAATTTTGATATGAAGCTACCAGAGTACAACTTTGACATCCGGCTTTAGCGGTAGAGGGGTGTGTCTCTACATTTAAGTTAATGTTATGAAAAGGGGCTTTTAACCGAATCACAGTTTTAAGTCAGTAACCTTACTTGCTAGGTGATTCCCCACGAACGAAGCAGTAATAAATGTCAATTTTTGTCTTTTCATCATATCTGATGTTATGGTAGAAATGGCGGTATAAGCGTAACGCTCGCTCTGTGCCCAATTAGCACTGGATTGCTAATCGTATCTCCTGGACTGTGGTAATATCTAGAACAGGCTATTTGCTCCTGGGGTGTAAAGTATTCTCACGTTCCATATACATTAAGGTGGTCGTTATAAAAAAGGTCATCCCGTATGGGCCCAAATCGGCTCTAAATGAAGAAAAAAAAATCCCCTATGTTTTTCAGATTTTCATTTTCATCCCCTATAGTCGCTGTAGGGGTAAGTTAAATTTCCCCATTTTTTTGCATACTAGAAAATTCGCGTAAGATCTGCCTAAAAAAATCAGAGCATGTACATAGGTGAGATAAAAATCCTATAGGAGGGGGGCAATATCTCTCCCTGCTTGGACGGGAGGGGCAATTTAATAAAATATTTGCATAAAATAAAAGAAAATTAATTAAGAAACAACGGCAATACTTACAGTAATTTCTTGTAGGTTTTTGGAAAGCCAGAAGTTCATTCTCACGGCTTGTTTTTAAATTAAGTTTTTTTGATGAACAGTTTTGGTAAACAATTGTTTCAAACTCAACATTTTGAAGAAAAATTATTATTTTGCTGAAATTGTTTATTCAAAGAACTTTATTTAGTAATCAACTATTAAAATGTACTTCTGGCTTTTCAAAAAGCTACAAAACATAACTGAAAGTGTTGCCGTTGTTTTTTAATTACTTTTTTTTTCTATTTTTTGCAATTATTTTTATTAAATTGCCCCTCCCGTCCAAGCGGTGTGAGATATTACCCCCTTCGATACGTTTTTTTTTTCTTGTCTACTTCTCACCTACACGCTCTGAATTTTTCGGCAGATTTTACGCAAATTTCCAAAAATAGGGGAAATTTAATTTACCCCTACAGCGACTATAGGGGATGAAAATAAAAATCTGAACAAAATTAGAAATTTTTTTTTCTGAGCTGATTTAGGCCCATCCAAATATTAAAACTAAAAAAAAACTAAAATAACGACCACCCTAATATATAATAATAATAATTTTAACTATATGCCTGTAAGACCTAAGGTCTTTTAAATGCAACCTGAATTGCACGGCACTAGTTAGAAAGAGTAGGAAGATAGGAAAGATTTGGCACATGCTTTCAAGTCTTGACGTACTAAGTAAGTCTTGTTGCAATTTGAGGGTTATCATTATCCAAAGCGCCTCTTTCTCTTTCATAACTGAAGATTTTTAACGTGGTAAGAAAGTTAACCGTTGCTTGGTCCTAGGACAGCAGAACGGACATTCCACAACCAGTAACCCAACGGGGCCCATAAAGGGCTTATCCGGTACCAACTCTTTTCAAAACCATAGCTAATCCCGAAAACCCTTACTGACGTCACACACTGGGACCTCTTGTATGGAGAGCGTGCCCAAAATGCAAAATTGAAACTAACGGTTTCGAATAAAATTGTAATGTGGATTCAAAGTTGACATGATTGCTTATCAATATGTCAAGTTTTAAAGTTTTGGGAGACAGAAATGTAATAGAAAATAAGCAATAAAATCAGCAATTCATGTAAATCCTAAATTCCATTGCGTAGTTGTTGGTCATTTGAAAATTCGAAAATAATAAATTTGTGGTGAATACAAAAATATAAAAAATATATTGGCATCAAATGATGGTCAGTAAAAATAAAAAATATGTTTTTATCAAATTAGATCAACATATTTCACTTGTGTTTTAAGAAAATTGAAAAGTTACGTAGAAAATGTTCAAACATTTTTTTTTTGATTTTGCGCACAATGCTTTTAAAACTGAATACGTGGTCTAGTAGTATCAATATTCCTCTATATGAAACAGAAGTCAAATGTGAGAGCATGGTGCGCAAAATCGAAATAAGATTTTTTGAATATTTTCTACGTAACTTTTCAATTTTTTTAAAATGTAAGGGAAAAATGTTGTTGTAATTTGATAAAAATATTTTTTCATTTTCCATTGACCTTCATTTGATGCCAATATATTTTTTATATTTTTGTTTTCACCGCGAATTTATTTTTTCCAAATTTTCAAATGACCTACAACTACACAATGGATTTTAGAATTTACACGAATTGCTACTTTTATCGCTTATTTTCTATTACCCTTCTATCTCCCAAAACATCAAAACTTGACATATTGATAAGCAATCATGTCAACTTTGAATCCTCATTATAATTTTATACGAAACCGTTAGTTTCAATTTTGCATTTGAGCACGCTCTCCATACAAGAGGTCCCATTGTGCGTCAGCTCTAAGTTTGTGAGAGATAACCTTACCTAATGTATTCACCAAGTAGTTCGGCCTAGTTGAAACTGGAGACAAAACCACTAATTGTCTACAATCAGTGTAGAGAATTCATCCGCTTCTGTTTTTTTTCAAGAACGCTTTGGCGGAAATATTCTTTAGCTTAATGAATTGAATTTTGTATTTAATAAAATAAAAACTGAAATATAGGGACCCATTTAATTATTTAAAAAAAAGAAAATGTTGTAAACCTAAAACTATTTTATTTAAATCCAACTGAAGTATGAAAATGTCTTAACCGGTCTTATATTTAATATTCAGTCGGTGTTTAAAATTAGTTTTGTCTAAACAACCATGACATACTCGTATTTCCTTCTCAATTACCTACATTTAAAATTACAAGAAAATCCGTAGGGTTAAGTGCCCACCTACCTAATCAATTTCCTACGCCCTTCTATCAAAAAATTCACCTTCCCCATATCTCCAACAAAAACCATTACTTAACAAAATGTTAGTTCCAAATCTTTTTTTGGAAGCTATAGGTAGTAATCCAACGAATAATTCGTTTCGATGCCTCCTCGCCTCCATACCTACGCCAGTAACAAAACCTCCACATTCTATATACCATAATCCACTGCATTTGTAAAAAATAATATAAAAAAAAAATAATACAAGAACAGATCGAACCGGAACAAATTGAATTAATGTTTTCCTATCTTTTCCTATACACCATGCATATAGGTACTATGAATTCTCCTTTTATAAAAATATATAAAAAAAATAAAAATCCATCCATTACTGCACATTGCACACGGTTTTCAAAAAAAAAAAAAATCGGCATCCTCCACATCTCTCTACGAGTATCTATGAGATAAATCTATAAAATATAGCATGGGATGCTTTAGCATGATGCTGCTGCTTCTGCCTGCATCAAAATATATCTCTCTTATGCGCGAGCGCGTTACTTGATTTTCATCTCGCGAAAACCATCTCCATCAGCCAGTCAGCCAGCCAAATCATTTTTTTGTTTTTGTAATCTTTGAAAATGTATCTTAAAAAAATTCAAAAGAGAATGATTCCCTTTGGGGCTCATCTAAACTCTAAAGATACTTGACAACTTGGGGTTTTCTAATACAAAAGAGAAGAAAACCTGATTTTTTTTATTTTGATTTTGATTTCCCAGAGACTGAGAGAGGGAGAGAGAGAGAACAAAAACCCTCTCACACACTTGTTGTTGTTGTTGAGTTGTTCTTAAAGAACGCCTTCTCTTTTAATGGTACTACACTGGGTTTTCAACTTCAGTACCTGATGTATCGTTGTCGGCTTGTGACGTTAATACCACTTTGCAGCTTATCGCTGCTTTTTCTAATATCGTATACGTTCTCGGCATAAAATAAATATTCATCAAAATATTTATGTGAAATAAAAACAAAAAATATTTTTGTTTTTAAAAATAAAAAAAATGTATTGTTTTGAACAAGAAAATATGAATTAAAAAAAAACTTTGATATTTCTTTTTGAATAAATTTGTGAGATACTTTTTGTGCGCTGAAAATTTCGATCAATGAAATTACCAAGTTCCTTATTATTATCGTATTTTGACGTTTAATTAGTTCATGATACACATACTTCTGTGTTTTTGTTATTATTATATTCTTGATTGTCATTCACATTTGCTTTTGTTGTTGTTGTTTTGTGTTACTTTGATTTGAATTTATTTACACACCACAACTCAGCCGCGATCGAGTATAATTAAAAGCAAACCAATCTATAAAAAAATTGTATATTTCAGCGTCATACGTTCGTTCGTTCATCGTCGTCCGTGCGACTATCAATTATTTTATGGTGTTTGTGTGATGTTTATATGTTACGATCTTGCTTTGGCTATTTTTATATGAAAAATCGAACGAGGGAAATGTAAAATTAAATCGAAGCAAAAAAAAATATACACAGAAGAAAAAATTCAAATATATCTGTACGACGGTGTCTCTAATAGATACATTATCTAAAGTTTAAAGATACATCTCCGAGAGAAGGAAAACTACTACTACGACGAATCTGCCGCCGCGCGCAATAAAAGATTCATCAATTTCAATAGAATTTCATATAAAATTCACTAGAATCTGATAAACATACAAAATTTATTTCCCCCAAAATTGTGGCCAAAAGAATTTTGCATAAAAGATACTTTTTTTTTTGACAAAATTTGATAAAAAAAATAACAATAAAAGTTGACTAAATCACAGATAAATATCAACTTGAAGTGAAAGAAAGTGTTAATTTATGTTCTTCGTGTATCCCTAAGATACAAGTATCTAAACAAAAAAAAAAACTCATCACACATTAAAAAGGATTTTTTGAGAAGTGAAGTTTCAAATTTCACCTGAGGAGGATTTTTTTTTGTTCTGTCGTTCTTCGTTATTATTATCAAATCGCATCGCATCTCTCTCGCACCTATCAGTAATCTCATCGAAATAAAAGGAGCACAGAAAAAAAAAATAATAACAAGCACAAGGAACTCTTGGATGGAAGGATACAAAAGGAATTGAAAAAAAAAACCGCAAAACTAATAAATAAAGTAGCTCCTTCGGTCGTAGTCGTCGTCCAGCACACAGCTCTCAAGAAAGAGGTTCCAATTTGGTTTTTCTCTTTCGGGGTTTGTTCGATCCTTGTGTTTACGAGTCCAGACATGGCGCCGAGAACCAGAAAGAAGAAGGCACATGGTAAATAACAATAATAAATTTATTTTATACTTTTATAAGTTTGTAGGTATTTTTTTTTTCTTCTTGTGTTTGTTGTTTTTTTTTTCTCCATCATCATCATCATCATGATTGTGGTCCCCATATATTCTTTTCACCTTGTTTCGCCTATAAAACCTGGAGACGATTTTTTATTTGTAGGTTATCATCCCGAAAAAATCCCTCTTTCTCTCTCTCTTGGATTGTATAAAAATATTCATATGTTGTCAGATATTTTTGTTGTGTTTTTTGTTGTTGTATAATATTTTTCTTAAATACCTACATTCAGGAGGATTCAGTTTTCATAATAATTCTTTTTTTTATTATTGTGATTCCTCTCTATACTACCACCATTCTTCAGATCTTCTTCATTAGTTTTGTTATTTTTTTCTTATTATTTTTGTTGTTGTTGATGAGATTTGGATTGTGTATTGCAATGGAAATGCAGACAGATACATACCTCTATAAATTGGAAAAGACCTTTTTAAGGTCGATGGTGATCATCTGGGTATGATAGAAGAGTCCTGAAAGATAGAAAGAGATGAAGAAGAAGAGACTTTATGATCTTGAATTTAATTTTTTTTGTAAGAAATGATGAACATTGTGCGGGTACTTTTGTTAAAGGTTTTCCATAGATCAATCTTTTTTTTTTTTGTTTTTACTGTCATTTTGAACTTGTATAGTAAGAGGAGCGAGAAAAATCTTTAATTTTTTAGTTTTAGAACGATTTATGGTGGTTGGAAGAATTTGTACATGGGCTTAGGTATCTATTTAATTTATTTGAATCTCCCACACTTCCAAAATAAGTCAAAATTAGTGGAAATTTAAAACTTTTGTGGAAGTCAATTTTTAGTCATGTTATGTCCAAAATGATTGAATCTGTGAAGTAGTTAAAGAATGTCTAGAAATTCGCAAAAAAAAAACTTAAACCACTTAAATTAAATTTCTCTTAAATGTTCGTGTAAACATTTTAGAACATTCTAAAATTTTCGCCTAAACACTTAAGAATATTCTTAAATGTTCAACTGCTCATTTTTATGAATTTTTGGACCATCTTTAACTTACTTCACAAATTAAATCCTTTAAGTTAAAATGACAATAAACTGAGTTCTAAATTTGTACTAATTTTGACATTTGAGAAATACTTAGGACCCGTTGTACAAACTTGGTTCAAATATAAAGTTAAAATTGCTGAACCACGAGTTAAATATTTTTACAACTGGCCTTTAGGTACTAAAAAAATAATTTCTTCTACGATTTTGTCTTCAAAAATTTGGCAAATTAAGTTGAAATTGAGAGGCTTGATAGGGTTGAAAGTCTGTCTTATTAAATATTTTTTTCCTAACTTGTTGAGCTCAATAAAAATATTCTTGAGTGTAATATGTATTCATTACATATTTCTAGTCCTTAAGAAATATCTTTTTTTGTATTTAATTACAACATCGCTTCCTTGGTAAAAAATCTTATTTATGAAGTTTTAAGGTTTAGACTCAACATAGATTAAAACTCAACGTACATGGGTACATTTATATCTTTTTAATTCGTCGTCTTTTTATAGACATTTCTTACTCACGTATTGAGATTGATATCTGATCATACATATTTTCTTTTCAATTATTCATAAGACTGTATTTTATTTATATTAAAAATAAACGTAGGTATGTTTTTATTTTTGCCAATGGCTTGAATTATATAAATTTATTTAATCAATATATTCATCTTTCATCATTTATACTACCAACATACATATACATAAACTTGTATAGCTTGGGGAAATATCCATTTATGTAATATGAATTAGTTCCATGTAAATAATACAATAATTTATTTTATTATTATTGCTTCTGGATTTACACGATCAATGATAAATTGATGTTTTCAGTTTGTTTATGCTGTAAGGTATTTAAGATTTATCTCAGTTTCTCTTTAAAAAAAATATAAAATATCTAGATTAATCACGAAAAAAAAACTCATCAGTTCGTGCTTTCTTTTTTCTTCTAAATAAAAACGAAATTCAATTACGTAAAACAAGCATTTATGTTTGTTATGATCAAGTAAATCCATGTTCATTTTCTAATACATTCAAAGATTTAAAAAATCTAAAAAAAATTGATTAACGTTGGGCGCCATTTTTTGCTAAAAGTGCTATTCTCTTGCTTCATTTGAACTTTGCACCATCATTATTGAATATTTTGATGTATATGTATGTACGTAGCTAGTAGTATTTTAATATAACTTTTCCGGTAACATATACATGTATATTTATTAAAATGCCCCACATTGGGCGCCATTGTGCATACATCTACCCAAAAACATCTTCCTAAAATGATTGTGTGTTTGAGATATAGTTAAATTGCCTTCAAGTGTCTTTAAAATCCCATTTGTTGCTTTTTTTTGAAGTAGATCTTAAATCAAAAAAAAAAAAAAATATTAAGAAGCATTTCTTGGCAGGAAAAGAAACTTGACAAGCAGATACTTTTGTTCTCTGCTATTTCAATACACAAGCCTCTTATATTTCATTTAATTGATGATCCAGGTCCATTTTTGAAATACCTTCAAAGGTTTAAAGTTCCAAAAAAGTGTGACTTACGTTGGGCGCCATTTGTTGCTATTAGAGTTATTTTTTTGCTTCATTTGAATTTTGCTAAACCTTTGTTGTATACTTCGAAATACATGTGTAGCTCATATTTTAATGTAACTTTTCCTGCATTTTGTTAATTTAACAGTTCCAAAAAGATCTGGTTAACGTTGGGCGCCAGTTTTACATCAAGTGCTATGTTTTTAGATAAAGATACGTAAGACTTCTTTAAATTTCATTTTTGTGAAAACTGTTATTAAATACTTGAAATATATTAATATAAATCAATATAGCTTTCTTTCAAAATTTGCACTCTATACGCCATTCCTATAATTCAGCTTAAAACACTTTTTCATACTTATATTTGAGATTTACCTAGTTTGCTATCAGGTATCACAAATACCACACTTCCAGTGTTATTTTGAAAAATTGATATATTCTTTGTGTTTTATCAACTCGTCAATCCATATTCATTTTCAAATGCCTAAATGTCTAAGGCTTCCAAAGTAGTGTGACTCACGTTACATTGGGCGCCATTTTTTGCTATCAAGATGTATTGTTTTTTTTTTTTAACATAAAGATACATAAAACCATCTTAAATTTTATATTCCATAAGTCTTTATTAAATACTTGTAAATTATTTATATTTAAACTCAGCTTTTTCTGAATATAAAAATCATTTATTGACAGGGAAAAAACTTTGGGTTTCTAAAAAAGTTTTTCCAGGTTGGGTGCCATCCATTTTCACACACAAATTGTTTGTGTTTTTTTAAGCTAACAATAATCTGCAATCCAGAGCTTTTCAGTATT
Organism: Dasysyrphus tricinctus; assembly: GCA_963921185.1. NCBI lineage: Eukaryota > Metazoa > Arthropoda > Insecta > Diptera > Syrphidae > Dasysyrphus > Dasysyrphus tricinctus. Next base: position 239,239,490 of record OY992531.1, on the reverse strand, counting down.
TCTCAACAATACAAGGTTGGCTTGCCTTAATATATTGATATTTGTCTGCGATTTGAGTTAATTCGAAGATTCTGTCCCTTGAACTCTCTTAAACAATTTTTAAGATTTCTCCTTTTAAGGCTGTCCCACACCAATGCGAATATTTGGAACGACAACGAAAACTTAGTGTTTGCTGTCGGTCGCCAGGTTACACTTAGTATATTGCGTCGTCACATCATGTCAGTAAGGAGCTATAAAATCATTAACACATAAACTAGTTCGATAAAATGTGTTCAGATGGGGGTTTCCCTTAATACATCAGATTTATTTGTACGCCAGAAATTTGGTTCACAAAAATTAAATCAGCTTTTTTTTGTTGTTCATAAAACAGATTATAAAATTTCTTGTATATTATTGCGCAAACACATATTTTCTTTTACTTTAGTAGAAACGTTGGGCGCCATTCCATTTCACACATATGTATCTTAATTCTGGTTTTATTTCTAAAGTAGATAAATTCTTATAATTTTGGGGCTAGCACTCACTGTGGCCAGTAGGTATTCCAAAAAATTTTAAGTCATGCCTGTTTGGCTTACTTTGCCTTACGTTGGGCGCCATTTTTTTCAATCCTTAATCAGTTTTTCTAAAGAATAACATAGAAGTATACCTTCTTATAATTTTGGAGCAAGCACTCACTGTGGCCAGCAGGTATTCCATAAATTCTTAAAAATATTTATTTCATGTCTATTTCGTAACTGGAACTTTGCATTACGTTGGGCGCCAATTTTTCTCAACGTTGCATAAGTTTTTTTTTGTATGGAGTCATATAGAAGTCTGTAGGCCTCTTCTAGAAAGTAAAGCGAAAGTAAAACTTGTGTGTCACTCTTTGACTTACCCAATCACACTATAATTCTCCGCACTGGGCGCCATTATATTGTTTACCTTGAAGTATATCTTTCTTGAAGTTTGCGAATTTTATCTCTTGATATTTAATATCTCTAACGATTGGGAACTATAGTTTATTCATTTTACTGAACTGTTCCTCTTTCCGAAATTTGACCTGTATTCTTAAATCAAACCGAGAAATCTATCCCCACGTTGGGCGCCACTATTTCGATTCATAAATCATTTTTTGTCACTATAATAGCTTAAGTTAATTATTATAAACTTTCATAATAATTTAATTCCGGACTTGTGTGTCAATCTTAGACTTACCCAATCACATTTTAGTTCTCCGCGTTGGGCGCCATTCTATTGTTTGCTTGAAGTATATCTTTTTTGAAGTTTGCGAACTTTATCTCTTGCTATTAAATATCTCTAATGATTGGGAACTACAACTTTTTACTTTTACTGAACTATTCATCTTTCTGAAATTTTACCTGTAGTCTTAAATCAAACCGTGAAATATATCCCCACGTTGGACCCCACTATTTCGATTCATAAAATTATTTTTTATCACTATAACAGCTTTTTAAAATTATTATAAACTTTCATAACAATTTAATTCCGGACTTATGTATCACTCTTAGACTTACCCAATCACATTATAGTTCTCCGCGTTGGGCGCCATTCTATTGTTTTGCTTGAAGTATATCTTTTTTGAAGTAGGCGAACTTTACTCTTGCTATTAAGCATCTTAAATGATTGGGCACTTCAATAAATTCATTTTACATCTCTCCCAGATTCTACTGTATTCCTAAATAGAACCTAGAAATCTACCCCGACGTTGGGCGCCACTATTTCGATTTATAAAATCAATTTTATCACTATCACAGCTTTTGTAAATTTTTACCAACTTTCATAACAATTTAATTTCCTATCGAAATTTGTCAACCTCTTACATAAAATTAACATCTACCAAGTCTCTTCAGGAAATACTTTTGCCTACTTACCTACTAAGTCGCATAACGATATAATGATTAATTAAATGAACAAAATTATGAGTTTGTACCTATAAGCTATTTGCCTCCTTCCTACTTGTCTGTGCTACCTTATTACAACTTACCAAGCCCAAGTTATAAATTCATTTATATATCTTCTTTTTTTTTTGTAAAGTAAGTAATTTATCAATTTAAAGACTAAATCAAGACAAAGGAATTAAATATGAAAATATTATACATCATACTCGTACCTACATACATATATCTTATTAAATTTTAATTTATCATCTCTTATAAATTTATCTATTAGTAACTTTAGATCGATGATATCTTTGCCATGATTTGCTGATTTTTATATTCAACATCAGAAATTTAATACATCAGACTCCATTTAACTATTGAACAAAAAAAGAAAGACATTAAAAAAACAAATCGAAAAAAGATAGAAATCAAGCTTCTGTATAGAATGGTAGATAAAAGAACAAACAGATATAAATCAAGCAAAAAAAAAATAATAATACACCTGCTTTCAGATACATACCTATCTAATATACCTATACTATTGAAATTTTTGACTGTAGGTATAGGAACATATGTAGGTATGAGAAAAAAAAAAGAAATTTAGTCCTTTTCTTATACCTTTTTGAACAAAACCAAAAATACAATATAAATGTGCACAAATGAAGAAGAAAGAATCTGCAAGAGGCGTTCTTCTCAATGTCATCCCACGGGATAATAAATATTTTAAGCACCTTTTCTTCTTAAAGAAATAAAAAAAAAATATATAAGAAGAAGAAAAATCCCTGCCTGTGATGATTTTTTTTTTAAGGTTTCTTTCTTGTTTTCAATTAAAAAAATAATAATTTTCAAATAAAAAATAATTATTGATATCTACGGTTCTGATTCGCCTTTGATGTTTCTGACTCTACTGTCTGTAATAATTCCAATTCAATATTCAATTCAATAGATACATCGAATCTTATCATAATGTAAACAAAGACTGGTGTTGTTTGTAGGGCTTGTGGATTTTCGTTACACTTGGACAACAATACAAAAATGCATTTTATAGATTACAAAAAAAAAAAAAAAAAAAATAGAGAGTCTCACTGCATTTTATTGTATATTGATAATATTTATAAACACAAATAAATCTACAATTGTGAGTCGCAGGAAGTTGCTCTTATAGCCCAAGGTTACATTAGGGCTAAAAAAAAATACTTAACCTATTTGTTAGGTTTTTGGTTGAAGTTTATAAAACGGTTGACAACCAATCGGACCATCAAAAAGTCACTTCAATAAAGGAGAATAGGACAAAACGGTCTACAAGACCAATAACGACGAGACATATGTCGTCGGAAAGGTATTTTTTTGTACTACAATAGTTACTATAGGGGCTAACTTCAAATCACTGTATGAAAAAAGTTATTCGCTAAATAGGATTGTGCTCTGGTGCATTTTAGTATGAATAAAGTATATTTAGTATGAGGAAAATTTATAAAAACTGGTGTAACCAATAACGACAATATATATGTCATTAGAAAGGTATTTCCATTACCTACAATATCTTTTATATTAGTTCAGTTCAAATCACTGTGTGAAAAAAGTTATTCGTAAACTAATGAAACATCGTGGTTCATTTTAGTGTGAAAAAATGTTTTTTTTTTAGTATGGGCAAAAAGTGTGATGGTTAGTTCAACCAATAACAACGGGACATATGTCGTTGGAAAGGAAATTTTATGTACTACAATAGTCAATATGGCAGCTTAACTCAAATCACTGTGTGAAAAAAGTTATTCGCTAATTGTTACTCATGCTCCATACATTTTATCTGTGCTAAAATTCCCTAAAACAGCGAATAACTATTTCCACACAGTGATTTTAAATAAGTTGTTATGGTAACTATTATTGTTCATAAAAAAACCTTTTCAACGACATGCATCTTATTAGTACTGGTAAGACCAGTTTGTATACATTTTGTCCACACTTAATGGTACCAAAACAAAACGTTGTTTAACGAATAACTTATTTCACACAGTGATTTGAATTGAGCCACCATAGTGACTATTGTAGCGCATAAAAATACCTTTCCAACGACATACGTCTTGTTGTTATTGGTTCCTAGACCACCTTCCATACATTTTTGCCGATTGTCCTTTGAATTTTTGTCTTAAAAGTCCACAGTAGTTTTTTGATTAATATTTAGCCCTATTACGATTGTCAATTATCAATTGATAGTTGGTAAACATTGAAATTTGGTATTTTGAAAGTCTATTTATTAAAAAAAGCTTGTCAACTCTTCTTGAGTAACTATAAGCTTTCTTAACACCACGATATCCATCGATTTAAGTTTTTATCAAACGTGTTTTTTAATATCAAATTTCTTAATTTTTCAATAATAAGTTCAATTGTTTTTTTTTTTTTTTAACAAATCTATAAATTGCCTTTAAAGCTTCTTAAATCGTAATATCGTAAATTTAAAAAAAAAATACTTCTAAACAAAAACAAACTTTTTTATACATATTTCCAATAAATTGATTTCAATTGAAGTCTACGTGCGTCTTGTTGTTGTCGTCATCATCATCGCACATGTTCGACAAGAATTCTTTATTAAAACTTGTATTCATTAATTTTGTGTTTTTTTTATTTTCAATTTTTTTTTATCCAATACAAGGGGTTGCGTTGTTTTATTAGCCCAGTTGGTGTTGTTCGATATGAAAAAAAGAAGAAGAAAAAGAACACACTTTATTAAGTTTCACTTCTATATAACTGGCTTTTATAACTCTTACTTCTTCGATACACATATTTTTTTTTTATTCATTACAAACTCCTGTCACCTCCTGGAGTAGATATCTTTTCTCAAAACATTAAAAAAACATAAAAAAAAACCTGACTTAGAAATAATATAGGAGGATGACAACTTTGTAGATACATATTTACATGTTGTAAAAACTCTGTGTGCTATTAGGTACCCTTAGGGGATCTATTTTTATGTTTCTTCAGCTTTATAGAAACACACTTTCAAACCAACCAACGCACCCAATGAATGTGCAAACATAATATTTTTCCATCAGGAAATTATAGTTAAAAAAAAATCTATGTAAACAAAGATGCAGATCACGTTTTTGAAAGTTTATAATTTATAAGAGAGTGAATCTTTGAAATTGTAATAATTATTAATAACATTTTGTGAGTCTTTGAATATCTGGATTTTAATTATAGCTTGTATACTCCTAGAGTATCAGATAATTACTTTCATTTTATTAGACGGAAATTAATGGCAATAAGGAGGAGAGTTTAATTGAAAGAAGGAAATCTTATCAAAACCCTATCCTGGTATACCTTTAAATTATAGACAAGTTGATCAATTTATCGGACTTATTGTCGATTTCTGTTTTTTTTTTTAATTTTTTTTTTTTAGTTTTTCTGGGAATTTCTTGTCATTCAATACTGCAAGATATTTTTGTGAAACGTCTATTGGTTGTTATGGAATTTATTATTAGAACCTATCTTTTTTATCAAGGGCTCTAAATACTACACAAATATACATTTTGAAATAAAAAAGTAAAATAAACATTCATAATCTAGAATGGCTTTATTGTTTTATTGCATCAAGCGCTTCTTCAGGCTTCGAAAAACGTTGGTCTAGCATTTTATGTTCGATCTGCTAAAATAAAAAAAAATCATTGGGTTCCAAATCAAGACTGTACTACAGATGACCCATCAATTCGATGTTTTAAATGCTCAAAAATGCATTTGTTTGAGTTTATGTAGTTAATCGTAGTTGAAGAATGATTCGTCTTCTGCAATATTGTTTTACTTATTTTTCTAAACACTTCTGGCAAGCAAATGGTGGTGTTTCATTCCAAATTGAAAGTTCTACGTTGCTTTAATGACACGGTGGCAACCTGTCGAATTAATCCGAACAAAATAGGCTACAATTTGCTTCGAAGTCCTTTGTGCGCAAACAACTTTTGTCAAATTTGGCTCGTCTTGAAAGACCCATACAGCTGATGTTGTTTAGTTTTGGGTTTCATATGCATAGATCCATGTGATTACTCATCTGTTACGACTTGTAGATATAATTTGAAGCAGCGTGATTTTTTAACATTTCTTGGCACAATTCGACACTAGCCTTCCTTTGAGTTGATTGTGGTATTCAACGCGAACAAAGTCGCGATACCAGTAAGTATTGTTAAAATCAATAAAATGTCGGTATCGTCCCGATATCGGTCTCGGCCGTCTTGTAAATATAACAAGGTCTCGTCTCGATCTTGGCACGGCAGTGGATGGATTTCAACGTGAGTCGTTTCTGAAAACCAAGCATAAGAAAAATATAGGCGTGGCAATGGGTGGTCTTACTAAAATCAGTATCTTTACCTCTTCCTTGAAAGGGAGAACTAATTTTGAAAATTTCATCCAAATCGAAAGATGCGTTTCCGAGAAACCAATTACAAGAATTATAAGCTTGTAATATAATTAAAAACAATTTCTGCCGATACCAAACGCTACCAACGAGAGTATCGGTAAATTTCGATACAAAATTACGGTTTCAGCTCGCTATCGTCTAGGAATCGTTCGTCTAGGAATCGTTTCGGATGCTGAAGAGCATGTATCGTCTTGATGTCGCTTCGGCTTACGATAACGATACCAATACCAAACGAGACGGATACCTTTCTGGTATCGTGGCCAGCCCTATGTAAATGAAATACTGAATGTCTGCAAGTGGAACTAATGCTCAAGCATGCATCTCATGGTATTGGCCTATCACATGACAATATTTCAACATCAGTTCACACACAGCATCGATTTTTTCTGGCTCAACAACTTTCATGAAATTTATCCTGTAGCAAAGTGCAACTACGATTGAATTAGGGAAACACTGTGCCTCAAGATAGTGCTTTATTACAAAAAGTCGAAGCGAGTTGATAGGCACACTGTTGTTGGTTTAATCCTCGTCGAAAATCATTGCACGGAAAAATTTTTACGATTCAATTTACTTTTTTGACCAAGATGAGTGTTTCAAATAACTTTAAACAACACATGACGATGAATGAATTAATTTTACATATCCGCACTGGTGTTGCAATATTTCAAGACTAACCTTTTCGAAAACGTCATTTGTGTCAAAAAAGCACTTGCCAAATGTTCTAAAAAGCAAACTGCAAAAGTCTTCAATCGAAAACTTAAATACGAATTTTACTGCATAAGCATTGTATGTCATATGTTCGAAAACATCATATCTGCAGTGCAGCTGTGCAGTTAAAAAAAAATTGAGTTGAAAACAAAAATAAATAAAAATTGTGTCGTCTATGTGACCCCCGAACCAAAACAAGCTCACGTCGTTTTTCATAAAATTTCATGTCAGTTGTAATGGTTTGGCTTGCTCTTAACATAATATACGCATTTTCAAAAAACGAATCTGCAAAAGCCAACAGTCCCAAAGCGAAACTTTTATGAAAAGGCCATTATTTTCAATAACGCAGCTTGTCAAAGTCATGTGTACACGAACAAATTATTTGCGGAACAATTCTGCAGTACAAAAAAATTGAGTTGACAAAAATATTGACAAGCGAAAGAGCGTGTTAGTAAACGAAAAATGCGTTTGCAAGTAAATTGTTCAAGTAGGTTGATTGCATATTTGACGATAACAATATGTATTTACGTAATAAAATGACAATCATTTGAAAATCAAATCGACGTTGATTTGACGCTTTCAAAACAGCTTTTTTGTGCTTATTGAAGAATGCAATTTGAGTATTGTAGCTGCTGGTTCATAAAATGACGATCGTTTGCCGTTCAAATTGACTGATTTGACTGGATGATCTCGTCCTTTTGGTAAATAAATTAAATATGTTGAGAATATAACCACACAATCAAACCATCATGGAATCTTTTTGTGACGATAAGCTTACCACGGAAATAGTTAATTTGTTGCAAATTTTGATTCAGCTGAATGATCATTATAAGCTTTCTCCATGTATTCCTGTTTCTAGCGACTTCATCAACTTTTTCCATCGAACCTATAACATACAGAACAACAAGTCAGCTAGTTAACAATTGTTGAACTATGTTTATTAAACAACTGAAAATTATTTGTTTAACACATTAAAAACCGAAGCAATTGTCAATAGAAAAAAATTCCCTTCATTTGTTGAACCAATCAATTCTTACACGAAAAAAGCATTTTAAGTTCACTTCGAACAAGTCGGCAACTGTCGGTTGAAATTTATTGCCTATTCAAAAAGTTCATTCTCTATTTTTTAAATTGTTGTTGTTTACAGTTACAGAAAAGTGGGATTTATGAAATTTCCCACTTGTTGAAGAAGCCAAAATAATTGTTATAGTTTTCTTACACTTATTGTTTCGTCTTAAATTTTTTTTTTTTAAATGCTGAATATCACTTGTTCAACAAGCACTTCAGGCATTGCGTTATAGGCCTCAACAATTGGTACATTTGTTCCGATTTTAATTTTCTGCAATTATTAATGGTGCAGTTCAGATTCATCCAACAATTTAGTGCCAAATCAAGCCATTCACTGTACCACCACCACCAATTTTTTGTGTGGATTGTTTTAAGAGCCGCCTATTTTGGTAAATGATTGTCCTCCAAACTCAAAACTCTAATAATGTACCTAATCACAGTGCTTTCACAAAAACTGGAGAAATCCCTGTTTTAATGGATTTAGCTACCAGTTCAATTATTTTGTTTTTGCTTCTATTAGTTAAGCATTTTTGTTTTGAGTAATCTCCATGCCTTCTTGAGCTTTTATTCAAATTATTCAAATGCTTCTTGATGTTTAAGTTCTTCATAGGGAGAACACCTACCTCAGCTCCTTTTTTTTTTCTTAAACTTACTGCTTTCAAAATTTTCGGCAAAGACCTGTTTCCATGACATTTCACCCGTTCTAACAGACCTAGCGGTCAAGGAATATTTGGAGACATTTCTCTGATTAAAAGTTACCTCAATACAAAAGACAAGGCACAAAATCAGACCGGTAACATTTTTTTCCAACAAAATCTTCTCTTACTGGGCGAAAGGTACCTACTCCTGAAAACTCGTAACCAAATGTAGATTCGTATTCTTTATCGAAAAAAAAATTCATAGTAAAATTAATCATCTCTTATACCTACTTGATCCAACTTAAATTCTCTTCACTCAGATAGAGGTGTTATTGGATTAAGTAACAATTGAATTCAAATTAAATCTCAAAAATCCATTAATATTTTCGATGAAATTATAACTCATTTAGTCTTTATTCTCAACCAAAAAATCAAAACCTTAACAATTGGACCTAATTATAATAAACCATTTTTCTTCCATTTTAAAGTCCATCAATTCCATATTCACGAACTAACAAAAGCTGCCATTTAACACTTGGATCCTTTCATCGTTAAATATTGTTTTTTTTCTTAAGAATATTGATGATGTGCTCGTTAGTATTTTTTTTCTCTTCAAGCTGTTCTGAAAAAAAAACCAAGACCATTCTTATGAAAATTGCAGTCCTAAAATAAACACATACCCAAAATAAAACTAAAATAAAAACCATATGCATTTTTTCCATTTGCAAAAGAAAAGAAATGCAGTTTTTTTTTATTTTTGTGTAAATCTGAACAAAAGATGCATTCATCTTCAAACTAAACAAAACAATTCCGCAAAGGAAATCCTTCGCACTTTCATTTTAAGTAAAAAAAAATGAAAAAATACAAAAATAAAAATTCAAAGAACTTTGTTCGAAATACATAATCAAAAACAAGACAAAAAATAAAATAAGAAATCCTAAAAGGAACTTCCAATACACCATCATTCAGGAACAACAATGTTATGTTGCAGCTGCAAATGAATAAAATGTGCTGTGTACATGTGTGTGTGAAGTGTATAGTCTTGACCTCAAGATTCTTTTTAAGCAAAAGTCTTCTCTCAGAAAATAAAAAGAGAACAAACAAAAAAAAATCAAAATAAAAGATGATCAAAACAAAAACTCGAATAAAAAAAGAAGAAGAAGATAAATGGTCGCACAAACGACGATGAAGAAAACGATGGCAGTAGCAACGAGAACGATTGTTCTACGAAGATATATTTTTCTTTATATTTCTTTTTGTTTTTCTTAAGTATTTCACACACGAAACCACAATTTATTTTATACTCTTCTTCCTCCTGTCTTCTTATTCCTTCATACACTCGTATATCCAAAAACTCTGAGCAGGAGTCTCCTTTTTTATGGGATAAAAGATGCACGAATCTGGAAGATAAATTTTGTTGTTTTATTTCTTTCTTGTCCATCGCGTTATCTTTAATCGCGATGAGGTGCCACATGGCGGTTCACCGTCACCGATTATGTTTTTTTTTTAGTCCTCCATATTTTTTATTATTTAACCTTTTTCTCCTAAGAGGGCAAGTATTGGTTTCGTGTGAAAAAAATCAAGGTCTTACATAATCAAAAATTAATGGAAATAATGTTACCTGTACATATAACTGTAAAGGAAGTTGCGCCCAATGGTAGTTAGCCTGCTCCTTTTTTTGGTAAAATTATTCCAAAAATTATTTTGGCCTAATAGACCTAATAGTCGCACCGGAATTCATTGAAATGGTTACAAGAAATATCAATCAAATGAAGGGGTAGTAATTTTATTTTGTCTATAAATCCATTTTTTTCAAAATTTGGCTAAAATCTTGAATCTTAGGTGCCATGATTTTCTGTCAAATACATGATTGGTCCGTATATAACTGTTACTGATTTTCTGAAATACTGACTTAGTGACTAACTGACTTAGTGACTAACTGACTTACTGACTTATTGATTTCGTCACTTCTTGCTGATATTCTGCCTTCCTGACTTACTGGCTTCCTGACTTACTGATTTTCTTGCTTACTTACGGATTTACCGTTTTCCTGACTTACTGGCATCCTGACTTACTGATTTCCTCACTTCTTACTGATTTACTACCTTCCTGACTTACTGGCTTCCTGACTTACTGACTTACTGACTTACGGACCTATGGACTTATTGACTAACTGAGTTACTGGCTTAGTGATTTACCGACACTAACTGACTGACTTACTTGCTTACTGATTTACTAACTTAGAGACTTACTGACTTACTAATCTACTGACCAACAACAAATCTCAACCAACGAATGTCTCCACTCAGCCCGGCCCGTAGCAATTGTCTCCAGTCACAATGGACTTTCAGGATCGGAAAAATTCCACAACTACAAGTACAGACCTTTCTTTAACTATAACGAATCAAGTCTCTGTCAATCTGACACGGTAGCATACATAATTATTTAAAAATAAAATTTTACCAATATCAGTGTTTCGCATATAACTTTTAAATCAAGAATGCTACTAAAAAATAGTATAGGCAACAATTGAAGACCATGAAGTTTTCTACAAAAAAGGTCTTAACACTTTTTTTTCTACGAGCGATATTTTCGAAGATATTGTGTTTTCAAAAAATGTCAAACTTCCAAAACATCGATTTTGTTTCTCATAGTTCTCTTAAACGATGAAAGTTATCGAAGAGAATTTTATTTAAAGTTTCTAGATTATGTGACTTTCTAAAAAACAAATCTTGACTATTCTATTATAGCGATATAAAAAAATTTAAATCAAAAGATGTTGGGATTAAAAAAAAACATAGTCGAAAATATCGATGTTTACTCTTAAACTGTCAATTTTATCGAAGAGTGCTTCATTTAAAGTTTGTAGGTTATGTGATATTCTTTTATAAAGCTATTTTTTAGAGCGATTATTTCGAAAAATATAAATAAAAGATATTGCGATGTCAAAAAATGCGATACGTCGAAAATATGTGATTTTCACATATAACTCTTTAATGACCATTTTATCTAAGAGTACCTACCTCCTTCGTTTAAGGAAGTAAACCTTCTGAAAAAGAGCATTATTTTTTTTTGTCCTAAAGGGATTATTCAAAAGATATCATAACATTTTTTTTTAGAAAATGTGTCAACTGTCGAAAATACCTTTTTTTTTTAAATTGTAAAGTCATCGAAAAATATTTTACTTTAAATTTTTGATTGTAAATTCTCTTCTGTTTTTGGTTGCACACATTAACTTTGTTAAAATCTCTCTCCAGATATAGGTACCGCCCTAAATTGGGTTTTCCTCTGCTGATGTGCGTTGTCCATCAGAGTTGGATTTTGATTCGAAGTCTCGTCAGGCTCATCAAGTGTATTTTCGCTTTTTGGCCTACTAAACTTGTCGTTGTTAAGAGTCTCCCCTTGAATCTTCTCCCCAAAATTTAGGATTTGTCGTTCTATGTTTTCTATGTTATGATATCAAGTTAGCAATGCAATTTGGTGAAAATCGGTACAAATTTCTTATTCCTAATGGCTTAATAATTGCCGTTAATTAGTCGTTACTTATTCAATTTGATCGTGCAATGTTTTCTATGTTTATTCGGGTGCTTTGTTAACTTGATATCAAGTGAGCAAAGCAACTATCATCTATCGAAAAATGACTAGATGCATAATTTGTCGTTAATTTGTTGTTAAATAGTTGTGACAGTTTCGAGTTTGTCATTCTATGTTTTCTATGTTTTTTTTTGAAAAGTGATTAAAACTTCTTAGATTTAATATTTTATTACTTAATATTTTGCTGTTAATTTTTTGTGACAAATTTAATTTTTCGTGCGATGTTTTATATGTATTTTTGTGTGATTTGTTGTATAACAGCATCTACGTGCGACCCAGTAAGTAGTTTATTTTATAAGTAACTGGTTAAGTTTTCTTTTTTGTTTGTGATATATCGTTGACGGGTTTTCCCTGTCTTAATGGGAAGTAAAAAATTTGAATACTTTAGGTTTCGAGGCCTTCAAAATGGCACAAACACCCGCTGCGTGATGATATGTTGTAGGCAATCACTTCTATCTACTAAGCCTTGCAGCTTTCGTCAATATTTCATTCTCGATTAAATCTAAAGCACTTCTTAGCTTCAAGGATTTTTTCTGTTTTCATTTTGTTTTCCCTTGCATAAAACATTACAATCACACCAGTAAAGAATAACAATTCGTCTTCCAATCAATCGATTCAATCAGAAACAAAAAAGAATCTGAACCATCATGTTGCACATTTTTAACAGCGACTGTCGCGTCGCGTCGGCGTGCTTCGTTGCAAAACTAAAACTAAACCCACATCCGTATATCTCTCAAAATGTATCTTTTTTTATATCTTTTTATGGCATTTTCTTATGAATCTTACTGTCTCAAAGCATAAATGTCTTCAATGTGCTCTCTCTGTGCACTGTGCAGGGCTGCAAGAATTGTAAAAATAAAAAAAAGAATTTTTATCGAAATTCATAATCTCAATGAAAAGAAGTCACAAACAAGATACAGCTAAAATTGAGGGGGTGTTGAGGGGGGAGAGAGGATTGTATGAGAAAAGCAAGAAGGAGTTTCCATACACACCATCATCAGTATCATCATCAGGACGAACGACAAACTTTAAGTAACTTGCTTCTACAAAAACAAAAAAACTGGAATTTATATATTTTTTTTTCTTATATTTATTTCAGTATTTTTCTCTCGTTTCATATTAAATTATTCCATGCACAATTCAAAGGGAAGCAATATATAGAAGAACAAAACAAAAATAAAAACACAAAGATCCATAGATACTTTTGTTGAGATAAAATCCAAAAACTACCATCTTTGGTCGGTCTCGTTGTGGTGTGTATCAAATTCCAGTTAGTTAGAGAACTATTTCAAACATAAAAGGACATTAGTTGAAATTGTTTTTCTGTTCTGTATGGTTGGTCGATTGGATTTGAGAAGTAAGTCGGAAAACCATTTTTATAATCTACACCTACACAATAAGAAACTACACAGCAAAAATAGATAGATACGTATCTTTGTCTATGGAATATCTATAAAAGTCTCTGATTCCCTTTTTTGGGTAAATAATCCTCATATATTATTCTGGAGTGCATTCAGGCAGGGATTAGTGTATATAGTTTTGAGTATGGCCATATGTATTGAATTCTAAACAATGAAACATTTGTTTTCAATCGATTTTGATATTTTCTTGGATTTTAACTTCTACTTTTTTTGGAATTATTTCCATCCATCAGATACCTACTTTTTTTTTGTGTTCTTTTCTTTAAAAATGAAAAAATTGTTTGTAATAAATGATGGATTGATAGATATTTTCTTCAGCTTCTCCTTTTTAGACAAGCACTGAGATTGATGTGTTGGTAAAAAGATATTTTAATTTTTTTTTTTATTTCTTTGAGAAAATAAGATAAATTTCTTTTTAACATTTTTTATAGCGGATACGAGAGAGATTTATTGATGATTTTTTGCTGTCTTCATGAATTTAATTTGTGTTGTTTTTATTTTTTTTTTTATTTTTATTAAATACATTTTATATATCAAGGAGAAATCAATTTAGCAAGCTCTACTGACCAAGAGAGTAAGTGCTGAAAGAATTTTGTTGACGTTCAAAATTTGTGTGTTGGTTGATGGATTTTTTAATTTTTTGTTCGATGCTATTTGTAGGTTAAGTAGGTTGGTTTTTTTATTTTGATCACAAGAATAAATTAAAAAAAAATATGCAAATCATTTTATAAATAAAAAAAACTTTGTTCATTTTGCTATTTTAAGGCACAATATTTTTGAATCTGATCTAATATTCGTTGGAATAAAATGTGGGTGTTTGAATTGTTACCTTTGTGACACTGACACCTAGTCATGATTTTATAAATAATTCAGTCACACAATATTATAAATTAATAAAATCAAACTTAAGTAATATTTAGATCTAGTGTGCCCCTATAATCTGTAAAAGATTGCTCGTTCTACAGCTCATCCTTCAAATTAGTTTCTTTGAAAAACTGATTCTTGGGGGTTCTATTAGGGAAGGTATTCTGCCCTCGTGGTATAGTCAATTTCAGTTGTGTTATGGATGTGACTATAGAAAACTGATTATTTGCAAATGGGTAATCAAGTTCACGTGGGGTAAAATATTGCATAAAGACTATGGGGCAAATTCATAGATGCTGCTTAAGCTGTTGCTAAGAAAATCTGGAGTTTATCATATGGAGACTTCATCAGGTAAACTTCAGTTTAGTCTAGCAATAGCTTAAACAACATCTATGCATATGCTACAATTTCTGGTATGAATAAAACGGAGAACGTGCTCAAAGCAGATGCTCCCCATAAAGAACAATGTCTGGTGTGAATAAAATGTAGAACATGCTTAGAGCAGATGCTCCATATAAAGAGCATCTACTCTGAGCATGTTCTCTGTTTTATTCATACCAAACATTGTGGCATATTCAAAGATGTTGCATAGCATAGAAAGTCCTGCGGCAAATATAAGTGTTCAAGAGTTTTGCCAGGCTACGGAAATGCTCAATTATGAGTCATGAGTAGTCATTTTTTGATCTCTGGTGCTTCCAGTTTTCAAATACTCATAAGCATGAGTATGAGCAAAAGTGAAAAAGAAAGGAAATGCTCACTCATAAAATCAAAGCAAATGTAGAATAATTAAATGCTCATTTCACGAGTATGACTTGTTCTGAGCAGCTCATGAGTAATGGTGAGCATAAAGTCGATTTTTCCAAACAATATGTATGCATGAATTGGTTTCAATTTTTCACGGAATTGTCAAAAAATTATACTAAAATCTAAATTCTAAAATAATAATTGTTCACGAGTACTAAATTGGTCACTCTCGAAAGTCATGCTTATGAAAGGGACATATCAGTTAAAAAGCATTCTGAAAGTTCTTGTAGGGTAGCATGAGCATACTCAAACACTCGCGAGCATGAGGCAAAATTGAAAATGCTCGCAGCTAATAACTCATAAGTCATGAGTAAGAGCCTATC
Organism: Dasysyrphus tricinctus; assembly: GCA_963921185.1. Lineage (NCBI taxonomy): Eukaryota > Metazoa > Arthropoda > Insecta > Diptera > Syrphidae > Dasysyrphus > Dasysyrphus tricinctus. The sequence goes on along the minus strand of OY992531.1, from coordinate 239,223,785 downwards.
ATAAATGCTCAGTTAGTTTTGCTCACCCATCGACAGCTCATGAATGAGCATTTCCTGAATTTATTCATACAAAATGGAGCTTCTACTTAGACGAGTTGTTTCTGAGTTGTTGTAAGATTGGAAAATTGAGTCCGGAATCGTGAGTCTCATTGTGTCTACATTAGCAACTTTGAGGCTCCTAAAACACATTGAAACAACAACAATGAAACAACAAATGAAACTCATGTGTCCGGTGTTTATGTTTTCTTCATGCTTCTTGATATCACCGACCTCACCCCCTCCTCTCAATCTTCCCAATCTAAACGGTGTCTAACGTTGTGTTTTTTTTTGCTACTTGAAAGTTGATCAGTTTTGAATTGAGAGCAAACAACTTTGAAAGGCTTGTCAAAACTAAAGTTTAAAATTGTAACGGATATGACATTAATATAATTTTTACAAATTGACAGAATATAATAAATGAAAATATTTCACAAAACTGTAAAAAACTTTCCAAAACTTAAATTTGAAAATGTTACGGTTATGACAGTTTAATAGTTCGTATTTATACTTTTTTTTTTGAAATATGAAGGTTATTTCCCTAAATCCTTACACTATACCGTTTATCTTAAAATAACAAAACACAAAATGAGAGACCATTGAAAAAAAAATGACGTGGCAATATGTTACGTATGTGACGACACGATTTTCCAACTTCGATGAAATCTTGTCTGATGAAAGATCACAGCATTGTTTGTACATTTCTAAACTACAACACCAAAACACATCGAGATAAATGTTTGAAATGCCATCATGTTACGGTTGTGACGCAACTTTTAAACTTCGATGAAATCCTCTCTGTTGGTAGATCACAACATTGTTCTTACATTCCTAAAAAAACAACAACTAAACACAAAATGAGAAATCATCGAGATAAATGTTTAAAATGCCAATTTGTGACGGTTGTGACACAATTTTCAAGCATAGATCAAATCTTGCCTGATCGCAACAGTGTTCTTACATTTGTAAATCATAAGTTTGACAAAAAATATTCGTTTTTGCAGTAATGACATTTTACAAATTTTGGGCTACGGATGTGACACTTACCACTTTATGAATCAACATCAATTGCGAATGAGCTGGGTTTGTATTAACAACTGTAAACCCATTTTTTCTATATGTTTTCTTCAGTTAAGTAATGAAAAATAGTTACGAATGTGACACACACTTACCATTTTATCAATAAACTACTGAACAAACGAAATTCACCACAACTATGCCAAGACTTCTGATAATAGAATGTTAGAAAAATATTTGAAGGCTTTCAGTTTGACACAGATTAAAATTGAAAGATTTTGCGATGTCAAAAATTTTAAAAGTTATATTTACACTTATTCGGCGCCCGCTTCGAGACTTTGACGTTTTTCTCTGTCTATTCCACACCCAAAACTTGAAAAAAGTCATTTCAAGATTGTGGAACGTATTCATTTGCGTATCAGATGTGTGTATTAGGTGTCACCGGGCAAAAAAATCCGTTTGGGTGTGGTTAAGTACACGAATCGTGATCTCATGAAAATAAATAAAATTTTTTTAGCCAGTTTGAGGTGAAAGAAGAAGATTACCGTAAAAACTTACATTCCACAGCTTTTATTTTGATCCATATAGAAGAACGAGTTAATTTTCAAATGTTTGACTTTTCCTACTTATGGTATCAGAACTTTTCTTGGTTGGTTCTCTATTTAAAAACTGAAAATATAATCACTTAGAGAATGTGGAATGCATTCAATTCAAATGGAATGAAAATGCACATAGTCCCTTATCTTTTAGGATTGTAGATTAAAAGGAGTATCTAGTGGAAAAGTAATGCATGCCACAGGCTTCTAAGATTGTGGATTGTATGTATGCCTTAAGCCTATAGTCCTCACCTCTCGATGAACGAAAATATGAACGCATTCCACTATCTTCCAATATCATGAAAGTCATTCACTCGTACCAGGGCTAAGGTGTTGTTCTTATCTCGTGAAATGAAAAATAAATGCATTTGGCAATCTTCTAAGAACGAGGAACTCAATAATTTCACAAGAGGTAGTTAAAAGGAACTATGCATAGTAGGTACCTCTTCACCTTTCGAGAAATGTAAAATGAACACATTCCACAATTTTCTAATAATGAAGGTTGTGGAATGTAAAGCTACAAATTCCACTCTGACTATTTTGTGTCAAGATTTCATTTTCATTCGAAAACAATTGCTACTAGTTAAAGAGGGAAATTTATTTTCCACAAAACCAACTATTTTATTGAGATATTTATGAAATAAATTGTGTGAAAAAAAGGAGAAGTAAATAGAGTAAATGACCTCTTGACCTTCCTACAGCTGGTTTTTGGACGCAATGCAGATAATGTGTACTTGTATAGTGTCCTCTCGAAAAAGTTTATTTCCGCATACCTAAACATCCTCGAACTTCCTTCTTCGATATCTATTACCATCCACATGATTCTTGTCCTTGTTTTTCCAAAAGTCCAATACGACATTTTTGCGCCCAACTTCCCTGACTGAGTTTGTGTTGTGTGTGTTTTCTTTTCACAAATCATCCATCTATCATGAGTCCCCCATCATAAACTTGAGTGGGTGGGTTAAACGGCATAAAATGTGTAGGAGTCATCAAATGGAAATTCTACAGAAACAGAGAGTGTAACAAATGCAAATGAAGCCGCCTTCTCTTCCGTCTATTGCTTTTTATAAGTCCAAACTTGGCCGAAAGGTCTCTATATATCCAGCTGCAAAAATAATAATAAAAAAACTACAACAACAATAACGAGACTTAACCAGTCATGGTTCTTTTTGTTATTCTGTATTTTGCATATTCTATTTTTTTTTTTTTTTTTTTTCTTGTATGGTCTATTGCAACCAGCATGGTATCTCATACGACAGACAGCTTGGCTAGCGTCTATAAACTATTGGTATCTGTATATGAACGTCCGCAAAAAAAAAAAAAAAAAAAAAAAACTACAAAAATACACACTCGCAGTACTCAGAGCAGTCAACGGGCATGATTTCGACGTTTTTTCTCTATTTCTGACCATTTATTGACTACTGATTTATTTTCAGATTCAAAACGTTTGGCAGGAAAACTCATTTATACAAAGTAAAAAATAACAAAAATAAAAAAAAATCTATATAGAGGAACAGAATACTCTTCATGGCTGTGCCTTCATTTGGGCACAGAGACAGCTCAAGCAAATAGCAATAGCAACAGCAGACGACCGAACGCGACGCAGATGAAATGAGATGACTTCTCTGTGGCATTCACTCCTTCCAAATGCCGCACGTCGCGTTATTTATGGGTTGCATCCCAAAATAGCCCAAATGTACTCACATCAAAAAAAATTCTTAGACGTGTGCGCTCGCGGTGTATAGGTACTCTATAGAGCTTAATTAATTTAAAATTATTTAACCATCCTTCGAATTTACCACCAACCGACAACAGCAACGACGAAAAATTACTTGCTTACTTTCGAAAATGATTTTTGAGAATCTTACTTTCGAAAAAAAACGCATCTCCCTTCCTCAAGAGATTCCTGTCACTATAAGTTAGATGTGATAGGCAAGGCATATACCTGTTTGTGATGTTTGAGAGTACAATAGCACTTAATTGCATTTGGCATTAATTCTATTCTAGAACTGGCGATGCTCACATTTCTGAGAAAAAGAGATTTTTCTTCAGAGAAGAGGGAGAATTTCATGAAAAACGATATTAAAAGTCAAACTGTCTGGCTTGGTCTGTCGATGTGGCATAAGAAATGTGTGTAAGGTTTTTGTGCAGAAACGAAAAAAATAAAATACTTTTCGTGTCGCCTCGCCACAAGCCTCAAAAGTACATTGACATTTTCAGAAAATTTATTTTTGGCTTAAAAACACGACAACGACACGTCTCAGACTTTTACCAAACGGTCATACATGTGTGAAATGCGGCACGAAATGTCTGCAATACAAAAAATTTACACAGTTTTAGATATACAAATGATTAAGTATCGTAGAAATACTCATAGTACAAGGAGCGAGTTTATAAATGAGAGGCCGATGCAATGGCGACAAATCCAATTAAGATACGAAATTGCCAGATTTTGATGAGGCTGTATCTTAAGGAATTAAATATGACCCTAAGACAATTTAAATAGAATTCTTTGTACAAACCCCAAAGTCGTAAAAACGGTTTTATTTTGCAAAAAAAAATTAATAAAATTTATTTTCCATGACCAAAAATTCATGATGATAAATTTTGAAATGCAGAAAAGTTCTAAAAAATTTGGACACATACCAGCAGTGCTGTTGAAGCGATTTTGAAAAAAAAAAACTAAGGCAGTTGCTTTGCGAGGTCAGAAGCTCGTTGCGTAAATTTTTTTTTAGTTTTGTTTACTGCCACCAAAAAAATTAAAGTAAAAAGGGTCAGAAATCCCAAACGAAAGGTTTTTTTTTGCAAATTTGGATACGCCTTTCAAAAAGTTCGATTTTAAAGAAGAGTTCGGGAAATCGCTTTGTATGTACGAAATTTTTGTACATCATTTTTTCATTCAATTTTACTCACCTTAACAATGAAATATCCGATGGAAAAAGTTAGAAATGTTTAACAAAAAAGTTCCAAAAATTTTGAACAATTGTTAACAGCACCGTTAAAACGATACGAAATACTGAAATCTCGATAACTAATTTTTAATTTACCTTTTCTTTATGAAAAAAGTTAGAAAATTAAAAAAAAATTGGAGGCTTACCTAAATTTTAAGATTTTCAAAAAGAAGTACAATAATCGCTTTGAATGGATATAATCTTGGTACGTCATCTTGATCGCAAAAGTTTTAAACATTTTGGACAATCGCCAGCAGCAACGCGTAAATTTTATTAGTTTTGTTTACTATAACCATTAATTGATGATACAAATGATCAGAAATGTTAAACGATAAAGTTATAAAAATTTTGACACTCACTAGCAAATTTGGTACAGTTTTTTATTTCTTTTTTCTTCTGTTACAAAAAGGCAACCATGAAAAATGTCAGGAAATATGAGTGAAAAAGTTGTACCAAATAACAAAAAATATGTGATAAGGAAGGTCAGAAAAGTCGAAGCAAACATTTTTAAGAATTTTGGACATGGCAGCCAATTTGATACCAATTTTATTTGATTTTATTTAAAAGTCAGAATTAATAAGGATAGATGGGTCAGAAATGTTGAACGAAAAAATTGTACAAATTTTGACTGACAAATTCGGTACAAATTTTGTATTTTCTTACCGTTACAAAAAAGTTATAATGAAAAAAAATCAGAAATAATAAGTGAAAAAGTTGCTCAAATGACCAAAAATGTGTAGTAAAAAAGATCAGAAATGTAGAAAAAAGTTTTAAAATTTTTTGGACAACTACCAGCAAACTCTAGATAGCAATTTTTTAGTTAATTTTATTAATATGTACAAAAAATACCTTAGTTGTCGAACTCGAGCAAACTAGCTGGTAGTGCTTTCAAGTTGATGTTGTTCATTCAAACTGTTCAATGTACATTCAATTCAATTTATTGCAATTCAAGTTGTTGTTATTCATTCAAGATGGTCAATATTAATTGAATTGAATATAATTCGCAGCATGTAGGTACCTTCTACAGTTAAATGGCTTCCATTCTCATACAAAATACCTTTTAATTTAGTTCAATTCAATTCAATTCTATTCATTCAATTAAATTCAATTCATTTGATTAATTTATTCAACGCATTTAATTAATTCATTTCACTTAAGTTCAATTCAAATCGATTCAATTCGGTTCGATTCAGTTAAGTTCCACTCCATTCAATTCAATTTTATTTCATTTTGGTGTTGATACACAGTAAAATTTAGCCCTTTTTCTTCCTTTTATTCTTTTTTAAGTTTCAATTTTTTATTTATTGCAATTCAAGGGTTATTGTTCATTCAAAACGTTCAATATTAATTGAATTGTTATACTTCGCAGCATGTAGGTACGGTACCTACTACAGTTGTTTGGCTTCCATTGTCATGCAAAGTACCCTTTAATTAAGTTCAATTCAATTCATTCAATTCAATTCATTCAGTATAATTCATTCAATCCAATTCTTTCAATTCAATTCATTCAATTCAATTCATTCGCTTCAATTCAATTCAATTCAATTTAATTCAATTCAATTCAATTCAATTCAATTCAATTCAATTTAATTCAATTCATTCACTCACTCACTCACTTCAATTCATTCAATTTAATTCAATTAAATTCAATTAAATTAAATTCATTTAATTCATTTATTCAATTCATTCAATTGATTCAACTCACTTAAGTTCAATTCGATTCGATTCAATTCGGTTCGATTAAATTAAGTTCCATTCTATTCAATTCAATTTTATTTCAATGTGGTTTAGGTACAAAGTAAAATGTATACCTTTTCCTATCTTTTTTTCTTTTTTTAAGTTTATTTTTTTATAATAGTGGCCTACTTGCTTCTCTGACTTATTCATAATCTTTCGTTAATAGTTATGTCCTTTCTCAGCCATCTGCTTCATAATACATAATTGATTTTCACTTGAAATGAATAATTTCCTTTAACATAGAATTTCACTTAAAACTTCTTTGAAATTCCAAAAGTAAAAAGAAAACAAAAAAAAGAAAACAAAATACTCCAACAGATCATATAACATTTATAATCTCAAGTGGCGACGAGCGACGACATTACTCGATCTTGGAAAAATTAAAAAAAAAAAAGAAAATGATATGCGACACCACGACGCGACTACAAGTCATAACAATTAGTTTTCTCAACCCTGAAATATACACAAATAGAAAAAAAAATATTCCACCTTTAACTAAAATTCATAAAAAAAAGATTCAAAAGAAAAAAAAATTAAATTATAAAATCTCCAAAAAAAAAAAAATATTGTACCACCAACAACAAAAAACTAATATAAAATACCAAACTTAATGTGGCAGTGCTAAAACCTAGTCTCGTCTCTAATGCCCTTTCAGATACTTATCCGAAGGGAAAAATGCAATAAACCGTTGAATTTATCTGATTTTAATGGTTCTTGATGTAAACACTTTACTAAATGGAAAAAAAAAAACAAAAATAATTTGAAATGTTGAGTACTGAAACTCAACACTTTGTAATGAAAAGCCAAAGATAATCATCTTCCATGAAAGGAGAAAATTTCGTCAACACATTCTTTTAAATTAAGTAATTGGAGTATTTTTAATTTCAAGGGGGTGTTTTTTTTATCTGTCTTGATTCTTTATTTAGATCGACTTTTTCTACTGCGGAATAGTTAAGAAAATTTAACTCTTTCAACTGTAAAGAAAAAAATTTAAATCTTTCCTAATCTAATCTTTTTTTTTTTGTTGCTTGCTTTGCTACTGTCTACGATGGATGGTCAACAATTAAGTGTTGAACAATAAAAACTTCATCAGTTCTAAATTTGTATTTCTGTTGTGTTGTTGATGTGGTTTTATTATTATGTGACAATCAAACTAATTAGGAATCATTTATAACCAAAATTCAACATGATTTTATTTTTAACTTAAAGAAGTTTTTATAATTAAACTGAAAGAACATTTTTACATTTTAAATAATAATTACTATACAAAGTGAAAGACGTTTAGAATCTTTTTACATGTTTTTGTTTTTTTTTCTGTTGTCTAAAGTTGATTAAAGATTTAAATTTTAATATCTATTGATTGTTAATACCTGAAGGCGTTAGATTATGGTCTAAAAGTATAGTTAAGATCAACCTGATAAAAGAATGCATGATTATGATTATGGAATAATTTACTGCTCTATATATGGGGTGATTGTGAAAGGATTTTGATATGAATTTTTATCATTATTTGTTTGTTCTTATTTGAATTTAATTCAATTATAAATATTTATGAATTGCGGATATTTAAAGAAAGTACCTATTTAATGTGTTAATTTGGACATGGAAGAGTTTCTGGATATTTTTGCATTTTTATGCCATTTTTTTTGTCAAGTTGAAAAAATTAGAAAGGAAAATTAGAAAGGTGATCGAGACAAGGCATATTTAATAGGGGTTTCAGTTACAAATAAGTTTTAGAGACTATTATCTGCCATGCAAAACTATGCTACTTCCCCAGAACCCCACACCCCTCCTACTTTTTGAAAAGTCAATACCCTCCTTTATTTACTAGATTAACATACTCAACTTGAAAACTCAGCCAAAATTTGTCTATATAAACCACTTTTTTTTTGTATTTCAAATGCCTACTTTGTATGTCTGTCCCAGATTTATTGGACTAATTTTAAGTTTGAATAAACATGACCTCACCAAACTGTTAAATGTTAGTTGATTTTTAAATTGTTTCATTTAAGGCTTTTAAAATAACACGTTTTATTAGTTTTTTTATTTTTTGTCAAAACATTAGTACAGATCTATAATTTGGATGAAATGGTTCATTTTATTTATGACTACCTGGGCCCTGCCACGCTTTGAGCAGTTCCACCTTTTGAAAATTGCTTAAATTATTTTTTTTTTAAACGTTTCCAGTAATGTGCCGAGCATAACCCATTTTATGTTCAAGAGAACTTAATTTCGAAACTTCAACTATGTATCTAGGGATAGAAAACGAAAAATAAAAGAAAAATGGGCGTGGTAGTGGGCAGATTTCCAACAAATTAAATAAATCATTTTAGCTTAAGCTCAAGATGTCTTGATTACAGACTTGAAGCATATTAGTAGTCATATATTAATAGAAAACCAAATTTCTAAAAAAGAAAATGGGCCTGGCAGTCAGTGGATTTTACTAATAGACCAAGAGCCGACAGCAAATTTTGGGAGTGGAGGTATAACCAAAATCAGAGTATGAGGGATTTTAGGTACATGTATCTTGATATGGAACATGAAAGTCTGGCAGGTTTTTTTCTCAGCCTTTGGTGGGGGTGGGGGTTTACAACCCGCTTGGTTTCCTATTTATATGGTAGTGTCATTAACACTTCAATTTACTTTTAAAAAATAAGAAATCATGCTCTGTCATTTTCCCTAAGTCCCAACACTTTCATCTTTGTGATCCGATAAATAGGACCCATGATTTAAACTTTCTAAGCAAACCTTATTAGCGTTTTTGTGGAGACTTTATTTGTTGATATTTTAATTAGCTGAAAATCTCCAAAAAAGGGATTATAAGGTTCACGTAAAATGGTTATATCTTGAGTTCTATTAATTGGACCGTCAAGATTGTGGTGTTTATGCTTAGAAAAAATGACAGGGAATCATATCCGATTTTTCAAAAATGAATTAAAGAGGTTATAACCCTGAAAATAAATCAGGGGATCTAGCACTTTTTAGCCCCCCACCCCTCCCAAAGGCTGAAAACAAAACCTGCCAGACTTTGGTATTTGATATCATGATACATGTACCTATAATCCCTCATACTCGATTTTGGTTATACCTCCACTCCCAAAATTTGCTGTCGGCTCTTAGACTATAAGCTTACTTTCTTTCATGACAATAAGCAACTTTGAAAATTTCAGCAAAATCGTTTCATTAGTTTATAAGTTTCATACAAACTAATATCCATTTTAATATTTTTGTAGATTTTTTTGAAATAGATTATTAAAATTAAGAATTAAGAAATTAAGAAATTTAAGTTTAAATAAAAAAACCTAATAATTCACTAATTTAATATTTTTCTTTTACTTTCAGGTGAGTTAATTGACAACAAAAATGATACCAACACATTAAATTTGTCAAATCGTATTGTGAGTATGTAATAAATTTTTAAATGAGAAGCTTCGAAATGTAAATTTTCGGAAGGCACCGCTACATAAACTCTACAATTCGTTCATTTCGTCACAAACTGACAGTTTGAACATGGACTTTGTCGTAGCCAAAAATGTATGGAATTATTTCCTACTGGAACCTATTTTTTTTTGTCACAACCGAAAGTGCATGGAATTACATCCCAACTAGCGAGTTTTGTTAGTTGAAAGTTTCTTTACAATTGCCTCGAAATTGTAATTGTGTCCCAACTGGAGAGTTTAGATTTTTTTGTCCCAGCCAAAATTGGAAGGAATTATTTTCAAACTGGAGAGTTTTTTTTTCAAAAGAGCTCTGCACTTTGAAATTAAAAGTTTTACCTACCATAAATGCCATGAAATTGTATGGAATTATGTACATGCGCAAGTGGAGACTTATGATTTTATTATGTCCAAACCGAAAGTGCATATAATTACATTCCAATTAGCGAGTTTTGTTATTAAAGGAGTTGTGTGCGTTGGAAGCTTCATTTTGCATCTACCTCGAATATTATTTGGAACTGTGTCCCAATTGGAGAATTGGGACACAGTCGCTACCACCTTAAAACAAAAATATTTTTATCCAATGTACTGCTTCTTGCGAGGAACTGACAAACCCTCCAAGAGTATCTTTGTCAAAAAAATGTGCTTTTCATCTAATCGTTCGGACTCAGCAAAAAATCGTAGGTCCCCTCCACTCCTGCCAACAACATGCACACAGGAATGGTTGAGAGTTGTACGTAACTAGGCCCTGGTTCTCTTCGAGCTGTTGCACCACTCAATTTATTTTATGTTATAACTGGAGAGCTTTGTTTGTCTTTGTCCCAACCAAAATTTTAGATATTTATGTGTATCAAAAGTACCTACCGTGAAATTGTATGGAATTTTGTCCAAACTGGAGAGTTTTATTTATAACTCAAATAAGGTGATATAATATTTCTTCAAAAGTTCCCTGAAGTTGTAAAAAACTATGTCTTAAGCGGAGAGTTTTGTTTGATTTTTGTCCCAGTCAAATTAGTAAGGAATTGTGTCCCAAGTGGAGAGTCTTGTTTTCAAGAGAGTCCTGCACTTTGAAAGTTTATCATAAATGCCGCGGATAAGTATCCCAACTGGGGGTTTTGTTTTGTTTTTTCAACCAAAATTGTATTGAATTGTTTTTTCACAAGTTCCTTGAATATTTATAGAATTATGTCTACCAAATTTGTAGATATTTATGTTTCATCAAAAGTGAAGAAAATTTATGGACTTATGTCCAAACTAAAGTATTTTGTTTGTTGCTTAAATAGGGTGAAATAATATTTCTTCACAAGTGCAGACAAATAGAATTATGTTCCAACTGGAGAGTTTTATTTTCCTGTCTCAACCGAAACTGTCTGGAATTATAGTTCAACTGGAGAGTTTTCTTTGTTAAACAAATAGAGTAAAATAATTATTGTACTTCTCAAGTGCCCCGAGGTTATATGGAATTATATCCTAACTGGAGAGTTTTGTGTTTCTTTTTTGTGCCACAACCAAAACTGTATGGAATTATCTCTGAACTGAAGAATTTAGTTTTAAAATTAATTTGTTACTTTGAGAGTTTTTTTCACAAGTGCATCGAAATCGTATGGAAATATATCCTAATTGGAGAATTTTATTCTACTGTCCCACCAAAAATTGTCTGGAAATATGCCCCAGTTATAGATTGTTGGTATCAGGTTAATTGTAAAAATTTGTTCCTTAGAACTCAAAGAAGAATATCATGCAAGGGCAATTAAGCCTTGTACGCTGCTTATGCGAAACGTAATTTTTAGTTGGTTTCCAACAAAAAGAAAGAAATGCCTACGAAAACACAGCGGAAAAAAATTGTATGCAAATGTAAAAACAATCACAGGCAGCCATGCTGTAAAGAAATAAACAACAAAAGTAAAAACATTACATGAATGTCATTTTTTTGTACACACTAAATGGTCTGAGTAATTAATAATTGTATGTGAAAATAAGTGTAGACTTCTCCAAATAAAGGGATTTTTCGCAGCATACTATCGGATTTATCAAATTGTAATGTGAGATCAAAGAAAAATGCGCCACAGGTTTTTTTTTCGTTTAAAACAATGCGGTGGACAAACTTATGTCACTCATGGCTTCTTGTTTTGTACTCTCAAAAAAGTTTCCATTCCTTAAATGATTTGGAGATTTTGTTCAAATGTGTCATCTCATAACGATTCCACAATTGGGACAAGTGGTATTTTAAATTAAAATTCAAATCCATTAAATTATTTGTATCCAAAAACATTTATTCTTTATTTATTAATTTTCGTTGTGGTTTGATAACCTTTTAAAATATTTTTATTTCATAATCTGTTTTAAAGGTTAAATCAAAAACAAAAACAAATTGACTAAATAATATATCACGCGCTCATATTAAAAACACAAACAAAAACTTAAGTAACAATCATTTAGCTAATATTTTTATTATATTTCCTTAATTGATTCTATAAATAAATTGTACAATAAAAACCACTTGAAAAACAACTAAAAATTGATTCGATTGCCAGCAGCTGGCAAACAAAAAATAAAATACCAAAAAATATATATTCGCAATAATTTATTTTCAATTTTCAATTAAAAACTCACTGCATGTTTTATTATACACCACACCACACCACTACCACCACCAATGAAAACTTAACTTTTGCAAATGAAAACAAAATAAAAAGAGGACATTTGTTTCTTAAACATAAATTAAAAACAAATAAAAAATAAAACTGATCAAACCACAATATTAAAAACCCATCAATATGTCCAATTTAAATCGCCCCCAATCGATAAAACAAAACAAAAAAATTAATTTATTTTCAATTAAACAAAAAATAAAATAATATTTATACTTGTTACTTGCTGATCCAGCTCATAGGGTGGTCTCTCAATCAGTCTTTATCGATTTTAGCATATTTTTATACTCAATTGATCAATATCATCATCATAATCATTCAAACATGCAATTAAAAAAAAAGAAAAAAAAAACTACACGCATAATATAGAACCACCTCTCTTTTAATCCGACTTTAATTGATCAAAATTGATTTCCAAACGATCGAATGCGATAATAAAACTATCCATATACGAGAGTATAGTTATAATAATAATAAAAATGCATCTATCCGACATGTAAATTGCAAATAAAAATTTGTAAAATATATCTTTTCATATGTGTGGCTACCTATTAGTATGGGTGCTTTACAATGTATCTCATCGAGCAAAAAAAAAAAAAATAAATTTTCCATGTATGTGCTCATCAATAAAACAGCTATACAAACATACCTACATACCTATAGAAAACAGTTGATTCTCCTCGCTCGATTCATTCATTAAGAAAAGTTCAGTTTGATTTGAATTTTTAATTGACTTAATGGACGAATGCATACGTACTTACACAGAACCCATTCAACAGCTTCCACAGCTGCATTCATACGAGTTGCACACTAAAAATTGTTAAATTTACCATATAAGTATATCAAACATTGTTGTCAACATAAATGTACAGAGTACAGAGTGGTGAAGGGGAGGGGGAGCTGCTATGCGTTTGAAGTATAGAAACAAACAAATCTTGTTCACCTTCTAATGTTGCATGTCTACACCACTTTAATCTACAACAAATTAGATTTTGTTCTTTCTCAGGTAACATACAAATTTGTATTTAAAAAGTTAACTTGTGTGGGTTGGACATACTTGCTGCTTATAAATAAATATGTACCTAGAGGCTAAAATTTGGGAATTCATTCGTTCAAGTTTTAAATTTCTTGTTAAAATTTTTCCTGCTCTAAAAAACAAAATAAAAAAAAAATAAATTTAATCTGCACGATAAATTATTTAATAGCTTTTAATTACATATACAAATATGGGAGAGTTTAAAAGAAAAAAAAAATTTAATAACCTAAAAAATAATAATAAATAATAGGATGTATTTAATAACATGCATATATGCATAAAGGTATATAGCCTAGTCGACAGGGTTGTAAAAGAATGAAATCTTTTGTGAATGCAATCATTTAAATCATTCATTGAGACTGCGACTTTCAACTCTGTAATCACCATTCATTTGATAGTCAAATGATTGCAATTATTTTGTTCCCCCATTAAATTTAAAGCGATCAATTGAATGCAATCTTTTAGAAATTCGTGCATACCTGTATTCCTTGCATTCATTTGCATTGTTTGCATTCATTTTTTTTTTGTTAGAGAAGTAAAAAAAAAATCTATACCTCCCAACGTACTAAGTCGAAATATTTCTACGTAATTCGAGTTTCGTGATACAATTTTTGACGATTTCCTAATTTTGTAGCAATGTTTCCAATTTGACGGGAGCTATGCTTCTTTTTGTTCTGCATTTGCATTTGCAGTACGAATTTTTAACGACGGAACCAATGATAAGCCTGATTTACTATTGTCCCACTTACCGAAAATTCCAAAGTGCCCACTTCGGAGTTGATTTTCAAAGTTGAAAATTGATATTCTTTGCTTCTTTAACTGTAGGTACCTCTTGGCTTGATGGTTATTGCGTAAGACTGTCATGCCGAAGGTGTGGGTTCTATTCCCAGCCGTGCCACCTAAAACAGAAATGTTTTTTCCGAGGAACTGCCTCTTGCGAGGAACTGACAAATCATCCAAGAGTATATACTTGTCATGAATAAGTGCTGCTCATTTAGCCGCTCGGACTGGGCAAAAAACTGTAGGTCCCCTCCATTCATGCCAACAACATGCACACAGGAATGGTTGAGAGGTGTAAGTCACTAGGCCCTGGTTCTCCACGAGCTGTTGCGCCACCCAATTTATTTTTAATTATTTTTCTTTAACTCTACATAAGATAGAGATAAAATTAAATTTAAATTAAACTAAAATTAAAATGAAATAATGAATGAAAATCAAAACTTAATTTAAAATTAAAGTTAGTTGAAAACTGATTGAAATAAAAAAACTAAATTTAAATTAAACTTAAATAAATATAAATTTAAAATTGAGATTTACCTAAAATTGAAATTAATTTTAAAGCAAAATAAAATAAAATAAAAAAAATAAAATAAAATTAAAATTAAGTTCAGATAAAGGCAACATTAAAACTAAAACTTATATTAAAATCAAAAGCAAAATAAAAATTTAAAGTTAAGTTTGAATAAAAATAAAAAATTTAAACCAAAATACAAATTTTAAATTAATTTAAAAATGTTATTAAAATTAAGTGAACATAAAGTCAATATTAAAATTAAAACTTAAACTAAAATTAAACATCAAATAAAATTTAAATTTTTATTGAAGCTAAAATTAAAATTAAAACATAGTGTTGAACAAAGGCGCTATTGTTGCCAAATTTTAGAAGCCTTGGCCTCTAGGGCTGTGTCAATCAGGATCGATTCGATTTTTTTAATCCGATCATCGAAAGGTATTGATGATTGAAGTCACAAATTTTCATTTCAATCGATCTCTATCTCAATCATTTCAATTATTCTCGATTTTCCATCCCAATCTCAATCTCAATCATTTCGATGAATCTCGAGTTTCTCTTCACAAACTTGTGATTTCTTAGATGTTTTTAAATCCATCGACACCGTAGCCATTCTTCAATTGAATTTGACAGTTGATTGCTTGTCAAATAGGGGAAGAACTATATTTTGACACAGAAGGTGTATTTTGATCTAAATGTCACCCAATTGCTTTAAAATCACCTTTTTCCGGAGCAGTAAGAACTATTCAAACATTTCAGTTTTTAGAGGTTTCTTAATGCAACGACATCTAAGCCATCCGTCAATGGAATTTGAGAGTTGATGTCTTGACGGATAGGAACCAAACTATATTTTCACATAAGTATATTTCGATCCAAATTTCAACCAATTGGCATAAAATCGCCATTTTCCGGAGCAGTAAAAAATTGTGAAAATTCCATATTTTTTGATCTTTTTAATCCATCAAAATTGCATTGTTTTGGATTCAATCAAAATCGAAAGAATATTGAATTAAATTCGTTAAAATCGGAGAAATTTAATTCCATCGAAATCGAAATGAAAATTGAATCGATAAAAAATTCAGTGAAATGAAAATGATTGATTGAAATGATCGAATCATTTTGGTGATCGATTCTTGAACAATTCGATCATTTGAAATGAACGATTTGCACAGCTCCATTGGCCTCCTTCCTTCTCAAAGTTCGATGCAGAAAAAAAGCAGCAGTATGGGCGACCAAAATTAAAATCTAATTGAATATTTTTAAGAAGGAGCAGTACAAGCTTCAATTTAAAAATAACGTAAACTAGCTGCATTTGAGCTTGAACGGATTGATCTCTCCAAAGTTGACCAATTTTTAATGTTCTCAACTTAAGAATATGAAAAGTTACACCAGTCAGTCAACTTTGTGAAAATAAAAACAAATTTTACAAGATAACGATAAATTCTAAATTGTGCTCAATTTTGAGTAAAAAATGTGGCCTTTATAGTTATAGTTCGCATAGTTTAGATTTCCCATGCGAAAAAAAAAAACAAAATTTTCAAAACAATTTATTCCACCTATTCTGTACACCATACTGTATAATATTCAAGCTGAAAAATGTTTGCCTTGACCCAGGCCACCCATTAAGTAATAAGTTTTCCCTAAATTAATAAACTATTGGCCTAAAAATGAAAAACAATTTTTTTGTATGCAAAACCCATTTGAATGCAAAAAACGCCTTGTGGTGCATATGTTTTTTTTCGAAGTGCAAGTCGTCCATCAAAAAAATAAATATTTTAGTCACTAACCGTTTTTCGCATGCAAAAAATTGCCGGTCAACTGTTTTGCATGACGTTCATTGAAAGGAATGTTTTTTTGCATGAAACTGTAAACCAACAATGTAAACAAATAATTTAGTATTTCACCGAAATAATTTTTGACATGCGAAAATATTTGCATCGATTCTTTTTCGCATGGGAACTGTTAACGAAGCTTATATCTTTTGAAGAGGGCCTATACGAAAACAATGGCTGGTAGGGGTAGCTTAAAAAAAGTTTTAAAAAAATCTAGTACCTACATACTCGTACAATTATGTTCAGTACTTAGTATCAGAAAAAGGGTTTAAAAATATATTTTTTATACTTTCTTTTCTCAATCTTTTGCGTTGAAATATTATTTTCTCAAAAACTATTTTGCTTAACAAAATTAAAGAAAACTTAGAACAATTTGTCTAAAAACGATAAAGCACAGTGTTGTCAGTGTTGCTGTTGTAGTCATTCAAATGTTTACTTTACTATTTTTATTTTATTTTTGTTTTTCATTTTTTTTATTATTAATTTGCGGACTAAAATTTTATCCGAAAATCTTTGAACCGCTTTTATCGTAACAATTTTGTAACATCTTATTATTTTATAACGCTGTGTTTTCCTTACGGTCAGTTTTTCAATGTGATATTTTCCAAGTGTTGGGAGTTAAACTCGAGGTAATTTTTAAAATTGATGAGTTAACTCGAGTTTAACTTTAAGCTTGTACTACAGAGTGTCCAGTTTAGGCCTTAAAAGTACTAAATATTTGAGCTTAACCATTATTTTATAAAATAAAATGCCACCTAAGTGATGGTTTAAACAACCAATCCAAGGCGTTTGTTAGATAGGTCTACAACAGTGAAAAAGATTACAGTATAGAGATTACTCATGTATCTTAGGGCAAGTTTTTCAATGCGAGATCATCCAATCTTTGGTGTTAAACTCGAGGTAACCCTTTGAATTTGAGAACTAAATTGGAGTTTAACTTTAATCTTGCCTTACCAGGGCTGTCTAGTTCGATAAAGTCTATTTAGTTCTAAAATGTAAAGAGTATGAAATATTTGGAAGTCGGTTTTATTTCATCAACTGAAATATCACCTTAGTCAACCGTTAGTTAGACAGCTCTTAAGCAACAATGAAAATTACTTAGAAACCAGCTGTACAAACCTAGTTCAAATATTTAATCGTGGTTCAGAAATGTTTATTCTTCGATTTAGATAGATTTACTGAGATTCAACGATAGTTCCAGATTCATGTATGTGATAAAAGGCAATCACTTATACTTGAACCAACTTTAAACCTCAGTTAATCCGCCAAAAACGGC
Source organism: Dasysyrphus tricinctus (assembly GCA_963921185.1). Taxonomy (NCBI): domain Eukaryota; kingdom Metazoa; phylum Arthropoda; class Insecta; order Diptera; family Syrphidae; genus Dasysyrphus; species Dasysyrphus tricinctus. Next base: position 239,205,925 of record OY992531.1, on the reverse strand, counting down.
GAGTAAAATAAAAATTACTAATGGCGCATATTAATAGCATTTATAAGTGATATGTCTGTATTAAAAAAAGAAGTTTTAAAAATATGGCTGTGCTAATTTTTTTATAATTTAAACATAACCTATTATGGCTTTAAGAGTTTAATGCCCAAAAACAAACAAAATCATCATTATGAACCCAGTTTTTAATTTCTTATTTACATCCAACTTCCAGACTTTCTTTTCCCAGCTTATAAAAAGTATCGTAGGAAGAGTTTCTTCAAACTCGTATAGTCGATGGAAGAAATTGCTTCTTTAAAATCGTTAAGTCACATTTAAATAATTTTCTGAACCCGATTTTCTACAAATTTGTTTTTAAGAATCAAGTACAAGCCCTTACAGCGGCGGTTACCATAGTCAAAAAATTCCTACCAGATTCTGACTTTCAATGCTAAATGCATTTCATTCACTCAATAGAATAGGATACACCTCTAATATTCACTACAAAAAAAAAACAACAACAAATTAGACTTGAGTAATTAATTTAAACACCAAAATAGCAAGACGTAAAGTTTTGTAATTGTTGTCTTGTCATGTAAGCTATTTACAATATTATAACAAAAAAAAAAATCAAGAAACCTCAACAACGTACATAAGTAAGTTGAACGATTAAGTTTTGTGCGCTTTAGGTCCGGTCGTGTCGGTCAGCTGAGGCGGTGCGTCAGAAGTTGGTTTATATTTCTTTCAACCATTTTTTTGTTGTATCTATCATAAGTTATCTTGCTCTAGTTTTTTTTTTTCTTCTTTTTTTTTGTGAGAGATATTTTTGTATTTTATTTTCTTTGGGTAGGCGTATTGTTTTCGAACATGTGTCTCTTTGATTCTTTGTCAATAAATATAGTGTCGGCCTCAATAATATCAGTGAACAGAGCGCGCGTTCTGACCACAAATTGTTTTTGGCATTTGTCCATTTGATTTTTTTCTTTTTGTATTTTCAAATCAAAAATAGATACAAATTGTATCTTTATTGAAAGCTTTCTGTTACAAAGTTGTTTTTCTTTTTTTTTTTTCTTTTGATTTATCCTAATGGAAGTGAATAGGTATATGTGAGCACACGTCTAAAATCCATCTAAAAGATACATGACTAATCTTAACGGATTGGGAAGTGAAATAGTTTTCATCATTTGGACGAGAGACAAGAAGAGAGAGATTGTTTTTATTTCTTCTTATTCAAATAAATAAAAATATAAATATTCTATTTATCTAATCTCGGCCGAGGCCGGGTGTGCATACATATTTTAAGTTAAATGGCTTTCGTCATATTTTTTTTTGTTATGTTTAATTTTACACCAACCATAATGTCTATAGATGTTTACCTAATTCATGAGAAAGCGTATAGAATAGAGAAACATACACATATTTTTAAAAATACTCTTTGATAGTTTTACATTTGTCAAGCAATAAAGTCATAAGATAGGAATGCTCTATAGGCTCTAGGGGGAAACATTTATTGCTGAAATATTTTCGTAAAATGTTTTTTAATTATAGAAGGATGATGATGATGATTTCTGTGGAGTGTATAATAAAAATATTTTTATTTTTAATTTTATTTTTTGTTGGCTTATTTTAGGACTGAGTGTGTTGAAAACGTCTTATAAATTCGGGCAAACCCATTTCGTTTAAGCTTTTGTTATTAATAATTTTTTGGATTTATTTTAAAATATCTTAGACCTAAAAAGTGCTTTAATAACTGATTGCAAACACTCGATTGAAAATCAATTTTCGATAGGAAATTTCATTACTTCACATTTTTCAAAGTTTTTTTCTTGTTAGCAGAATTTTTGCATTTAAAGATCTTGACTTTATTTCCTAATCTGGACTTTGAGGAACTCAACGAAACAATCCTAGTAGAATTCGAATTTCATCAAATCTTAAATATTTTCCTTAGAATAGCAAGAAGTTTACAAATAATAAATTTTCTCTGTCTAGCCACACATCACGAATGTGTTTTTTCTTTGTAATTTAATTGAAAGGAGATTCCCTTAAACTCACAATTACTCGACTATTTTTAAAGTTATAATTGTCAAGCAGCTGGCTCATATTGCAAGAAACAAACAACACAAACTTTTTGGTAAAATTTGGAGAAATATCATTTTCCCTTTTGCTGCACAACACGAATGTTTTTTTTTTTATTGTTTCGAAACTTTTATATTAAGAATTAAACAAAATTTGAAATTAATCAATTTGGCATACAACAATGAAAACTTATTTTCTTTCTCTAGCCGCACATCACGAATGTAGTTTATTATTTTCTATACCTTTTCCAAGAGTTATGTATATTTCAGCAGAAATCTTACACATTTTAAAGATAAAATTATTTATTTTCTGCTGCATTTGCAGTTTTAAGCATCAAAAACGAACTTTTAATGAATATGAAACAGATAGAATAATGTAGAAGAACATTTGCCACACAACACTAGTGTTGACTTCAATGGACTTTTTCCCTTAACCTCTTTGCAAATTGTGTAGAGGTACAAACTTATTCAGCCTTATTGTGAGTTTCACGTGAACAACATTCCACTTGGAAAAATTGATATTTCAGTTTTCGCCTATTGTGAATTTCACCCGAAATATGAAAATTCCCCTTTTTGTGAGCGAGTACCTGAAGGCGAAATGTATCGTTAAGAGCTTAAATTGTCACTTATTTTCTGGCGGCGAACGATTATTATGAGTTTCACGTGAACAACATTCCACTCAGAAAAATTGACATTTCACTATTCGCCTATTGCTAGTTTCACCCGAAAAATAAAAATTCCCCTTTTTTGTGAGTACTAATTTCGGGCGAAATGTATCGTTATTAAGATATTAATTTATCACTTATTATTTGAAGGTGAAAAAAAAAGACAAACAGGTGGTACTGGTGCCCTTTGCGCAAGTTTTTTGTTTATTTTAAGCCAAAAGAAGTTTGGGCGAAACTCATAATAGATTTAAAAATTCCGGGGGAACAAACATTTTTCGGGTGAAATATTTTCCGGGCGAAACTCATAATAAGTCTGAATAGCTTTTAAAATTCCGGGGGAACAAAAAATATTCGAGTAAAACTCACAATAAGTGCGAATCGTTCCCTGAAACATGGATTGTATTAGAGCAAAAACTTTAAATATTATTCATTCATTAAAAATGGAGAGATTAAACATTTTATGCCGCACACCACGAATGCACTAAAAATTATTTTCAATTTTCAAGTAGTAAAATCATTATTATTATTATTGAAACCATTAAACTACATATAAGAACTTAAATTATAAACTTCTTACAAACCATATGAAAATATTTGGTATTGATTCTTAAGGTACACAACACGTATGTTGGTTATATCTCTTCTATGAACTTCTCCTTCTTTGCCACTGTCTAAAATATTAATTCTGAAATTGTTAGTTTTGTTAATTCTTGAATTGAAAATAAACAAACAAATGTTTCTTCAACTGCACATCACGAATGTACAGGGTTTTTCATTGAGTGCTTCCTATCTTTAAGTTTAAATGAAAAACAAAGTCGAATCTTTTTATTCCTTTGAAAGGCCTACCGATGCCTCTATGTATTGAATATAAGATCGTTAAAATGTCTGCGTTGGCTTTTCTGGGTGACGCTCATCCAAAATGTTCAATTTTTCATTATTGAGGCTGAATTTGACGGATGAAATAGGTTGTGGCTTTAAGGACCTCTATGGTTTGTTGCTAATTCACATCGTCCTGCGAGTTCAGAAAGACCCACAAAGAAAAAGTCTAACAGGGTCACATGCACATCGCACAGTCTTGGTGGCCAGTTCACAATACCTCGACGTGAGATGACTAGACTATGCCTTCCAATCGCTCTTGGAGAATTTCCAATGTGGTGTGAGTCTTAAATCCACATTACACAGTGAGTTTTTCGGGATGCATTGGACGGTCTTGAATCTTATGTGAATTGTTTTCTGAACTAGTGGACTTAATTTATCCACCACACAGCGAATAGTCCTCTCGCCAGGACGATTCTGACGACCGAAAAATAGGCGAAGTGCGTGGAACATTTCCCGAACAGAACATCCATTTTGATAATACAATTTTATCATCTGCATGTGTTGTTGAACACCATGGTGATTTGGCAAAAGAAAATGAATTAATAATGGCAGCCAATTTGACAGATTAAGCTTCAACAACATGGCCGCAATCAACTGTCAAAGTTCGGAAGACCCTATTGGAAGCCCCGTTTTAAAAACATTCTTATAGTTTCAAGTTGCAAACAAATTTCTTTGATTTTGTTTTTTTGTGAAAATCAGAGATATGTCACAAGACATAAAATAATATAATATACAATTCCCATAGCTTAATTGAAGCTTTTAAAAACTATAAGTGGTCATTCCAAAGCCTGCACTACACGAACGCTAGTTATATGACCCCTTTGGCCTTCATATGTGAAATTTCTCAAATAATTTGACTCTTTTAAAAATAAAAAAAAACCCTTTTATAGTTATCAAATACCAATGGCAACTTTTTAACCAATGCAAATTTTTTGAATAATTTTTATAAACTTATTAAACACTGTGTAAGATTAGGCCCCTTAATAAAGGTAGACAAAAATATAGTCCTCAAATTTCAATCGACTGATAAACGATAGAACTTATCAATCAAAAAATTGATATTTTTGCTATTATGATTGTCAATTGACTGACTTTTGCAATGACTGTGAATGAATTGATCAAAACTAAACCGATTGTGAATGGATATTTTGTTTTGACATTTCAGAAGCGATTGTGAATGGATATCATGGTTGATATTTCAGTTTTCAGTTATTGGTTTCAATATACTCAAGAAGATATGTTAAGAAGTCACACTAATGAGTAAAAAACTTGAATGAGAGATGTTTACAACAACATGAACTGCAATATTATGTTACTATAGAAATTATTCTAATGTGAAAATTTTGAGTGAAAACAGCCTATGAATGCTTTGAATAATTAATATCTATCAACAAATTTGTTTTGCAATTGACTAACAAATTGACAAACAACAATTTTACTGACAAGTAACCCTTATTGTGAGTTACAATGTCTATCAATTAATAGTTGATAAATGTTGAAATTTTGTATTTTAAAATTCTCATTTCTCTCATTGAAAAAATGTCAATTTTCTTGTAATTCACAACAATTTGCATCATTCTCAATGATCAGCAAAACTTATGTCCATTGGAAGTTAACTATCGAACTTCAATACTTATCATTATCAACTATCAATTGATAGTTTTAACTGACTAAAAAGTTTATCAATTGAACTATTTACAATATGTACATCTTTATAATGCATACCATTTACAGTTTATCAAAAATGAAAATTGATGTTTGATAAACATGATATCGATTGATCAATTTTGTTGATAAATTTCAAATTGCGTATATATGTATAATTGACAACTGTAAAAAGAGTGGGTCAAAGCAAAGCTTTGTCTTGATTTTAATGAAAGGAATAACAAAGCGTTTTAACATTTTTTTTCTTCCATTTTCAATCCTATTTGAATTAAAAATACTTCTATGACGACAATATTTTCAATTTGGCACAAATTAAAATACATTACTCAGCAAAAAACATTCCCCTTATCCCACACAATGCTCCTTAATGTGTTTATCCAAAAATAAAGATTTATTTATGGACATAGTATATAGTATGTATATTGAAGGTACCTTTTCTTGTATAACATTTTCAATACAAAATGTTTCATTTTTTTGTTTTTGTTTTAACTTTCAAAAATATCTTTCTTTCATCATAATGTACATCCGTTTGCAACCCGTCGAATGAGTGACATGCCGCTGCGTCAGATTAATTTTGAATTCCAATCAGGAAACGGATGCATTCATAATGTACATAAATATCGTAACTCTTTAAAAGGGGAGGAAAAAAATAAAACGAGAGAAAAAAAAACATGTTTCATTTTTCGAAAATCGTTTTAAAGAATATCTATCAACACGATCAATACGGGTGAGGTGAATGATAGATATAATAAAAGAACAAAAAAAAAATTAATTATACCTGATAAGATAGTTTTTTTTTTGTTGTTGTTGTTGGGTTATAAGAACTTTAAAATAAATAACAAACACATTATAAAAGTCGGTCAAAAAAACAACCAACTGATATGAGAATCATCCTCTTCCACCCTCTCAAACTTATAAGATAACCAAAAACCAAATACAAATTATTTATTAAAAGATAAGTGGGTATAGGTACTTGGTACATAATTTGACACTTGATTATCTGTCAGATCTTGAATTGTTGTTTCTGTTCTTTTTTTTTTTTTTGTGTAAGTCGTCTTCGTTGTCATTTTCATTTTTGTTGATGTGTCGTCATCAAACTGTCAAGTTATTTGTGATAAGTGTTTTGTATCTTCTCTATCTGAATACTTGAGGGGATTTGTATGTTTGCTTGGAATTTCACCTCACCAATGTGTTGTGTATATTATTATTTGTGGAATCTTTGTTGACATAAAAAAGGTGAGAAAAATAAAAAAGGACTTTACTCAACTGATAATTTGACATTCTTTTTGTGTTTTCTGTCTTTTTTTTTTTTTTTATTTTTTTTTTTTTATTATTTATCTTTCTGTGAGATGCACTTTTTGTGTTTGATGATTCTGTTGATTTTTCGTTTTGTTTAAATATTTAAAAGTCATACTTGGGCTATTTTTGGGCACAACCCAACCGATGCATTTTTTTTTACAAAACAAAACAAAACCCAAACTGGTCAGAGCAATGCTGTGAGCCGTGCCGTGCCGCAAAAGCCTTATACAAAACATTCTCTATATTTGTAAAGTGTTTGGCCCACAAAATGTAAGTATGTTCTCTCCAGACAGGGAAAACTCTGTGTGTGCTTTGCATGCCCCCAGAGTAAATCCAATAATAATTATAATTATTGATAAAAAAAAACGTGATCTATTTGTTTAAGCGAGTTTTTCTTCTCTTTCTCTTTAGATACGTTCAAACAGATGTGTGTTTTTTTTTTTTCTTTCAAAATATACGTTTTATAGTTTTTTTTGTGTTATTTTTTTTTATGATTTTACTTTGCCTCGGAATCATTTCTATTTTTAGAAAATGAAAATTTTTCAGAAGAAAAACACATAAAAAAAAAAAATTAAGAGGAAACGCATTGCTGCTGGTGCAATCAAAAGTGTATCGTTTTTTTTTTTCTTTTTTAAGGAAGGGGGTTGGAATAAGGGGAAAATGTTTGATTTCGTGCAGAGCGTGCGTATAAGTTTGTCATTTCACAGCATGATTTAGCAACATGCTACTGAAGAGAGGACGTCAAGCTGAGCATGTCAGTAGGATGAATTGGCAGTTTTGTTTCCATTTTTTTTTTAAACTTTAATTTTTATTTATTTTATTTTATTTTTTTTTTTTTTTGAAAAAAGCCGTGTGTAAATGAGAACAACGTTCACTTTCTGAGTTACAAAATATTTAAGTCTAGACAAGCTTGTTTTTTTGTTGTTGTTTTGTTTTAATCAAGGTGCTCTCTCTCTCTGTATAACAGTTGTCTTTCATTTAGCATGACGTGAAATTGTAATATCTTACGAGCTATGTAAAGGTTTTTTTTTTAACATTCGTGAAGTGTGTTTTAATAAAGAATCTCCTATCAGTTTGAATGTGAATGGAATACTTAATAGTTTGATAGTTAATTTAGTTAGAAGCATTGATGGTGAAGAAATATATAAAATACTATAATTTGAAATATACTTTGAATACTGAACACGACTTACACTCGTAGGGGGTTTTAGTATTCTCTTTGGAGTTGTCACTAACTTAGATTATTATTACACACGTCTCTATAAAATTTTTGGTGCCGAAACCAAAACTCATACTAAATATTCTGAAGGTTTTTAATGAATTTAATTAGAATATGACTTTATTGGACTTTTGAGATGTTACAGTACAAAATAAAATCGTTATATTTGAGGTTATGCTATACAAGGAAGTAATAACTTTATTCAGACTCCTCTTTTTCGAAGGTTTTTTTTTAGATTCGAATATGACCTAAAAAATTCTCCATTTTCGAGTAGTTTGACAAACATATATTTGGTTAAATTTTTTTTACCTTTTTATAAATCCGCCGTTTGACTTCGTTTGTTAAGTATTTAGATTTTAACGCGTTTCGACAATTCGATTGTCATGATCAGAAAATAAATCAATAAAACTAAAAATAAAGGTATTACAGACTTTACATTATCGCGGCGCGGAAACGTTGTATAAGCGCGGTTGTAAAAGCAACAAAAATTGCATATGTAAGACTAAGATAAAGTTTTTTGCCTACCACCTATTGACATATAATTATCCATCCGTTGTCTTCCATAAATAGTGAAAAAAACGAAATATAGATAGGTTTAGGTAGTCTTACGTTGGGCGCCACTTAAGCTTATAATCTATATTTGGAATTCGCTGGAAAAATATATTTTTCGGAAACATTTTTGTTATTAATGTGAGGACCCTTAAGTTCACACTTTTTAAAAATTCAATTCCATTTCCCATTCTCAAAAAAAAACGCAATCAAGCTCTTTAATAGATAGGCTTAAGAACTCCTACGTTGGGCACCATGATTTGTGATGCGTTATATTCGAATATGATCTCAAAAATTCTAAATTTTCGATTAGTTTTACAAAAAAAAAAGCAATTGATTCTTATGACACAAATATTAGATTTAAGACTGAGATTTTTGCTTTGCTTTTTGCCTACCACATATCCACATATTATAATCCATCCATCGTAATCTCACATAAATGTTAAATGTAGTCTTAAATATTTTTTCAATACAAACAAAAAACGCAATCCAACTCTTAAATAGGTAAGATTAAGTAGTTCTACGTTGGGCGCCACTTAAGAATCTATATTTGGAAATCGCTGCAATATATTTTCGCAAATGTTTTTAGATTTAATTTTTGAACCTTTGAATAAACATGTTTTTAAGACTTCAATTTGATTTCTCTTGCTTAAAAAAAAAAACAATCTAAACTCATAAATACTATTAAGTAGTCCTGTCTTGGGCACAACTTAAGATTATAATCTTTATTTAGAATTCGCTGCAGTAAATTTTTGGGAACCATTGACTTGAGGACCCTTAAAAACACAGTTCTAAATTTCTTATGCTTAAAAAGACTGCAATTAAGGTCTTAAGTAGATAAGCTTAGGAACTCCTTCGTTGGGTGCCACTTTTATAATCTATTATTTGGAATTTGCTGCAATATATTTTCGGAAATATTTTTTCCATTAATTTTCTGAAATACACAGTTTCTTAAGACTTCAATTCAATTTCTCATGCTAAAGCGCAATTAAACTCTTGAATAAGAACCTTTAATAAATCCTGTCTTGGGCGCCACTTAGGGGTATAATCTATATTCGGAACTCGTAGCAATATTTCGGAAACGTCTTAGGACCCTTAAATACCCAGGTTTTTAAGACTTCAATTCCATTTCCCATGCTCACAAGAACGCAATTAAAGTCCAAAATAGTTAAATTTAGAAATCCTGTCTTGGGCGCCAATTAGGGGTATTAGTATAATCCTATTTAAAATTCGCTGAAATATGCCTTCGAAAACGTTTTTTCCTCAAATACACGGTAACATCCAGCTACTGTCATAATCACATATAAGGATTTTTCCATTAATACGCATGTGACAATATACCCATGTTTTTATAAATTATCTAAACTAATCAGACCATAATAAACAAAATATTTTTTTTTAAGTTATGGGATGCATGTTTATATTGCCTTTCATGTTTAATTTTAGGACCCCGAATGTAACTTTTTTTTGTTACGGCTGTGACAAGTTAATGTTAACAATGTGAATTGTCATTATCTTAACACATGAACAGAATATAATATATTAAATTCTAATAAGAAATTATTATCATCAGAGATGCTATTATATTACACACGCAGTAAAAATTGAAGTCAAATTTTCTCAAAAAATTAAGCACTCCAATGGAATTTTCTTATTTTCTCTGCTCTTTAATTTCCGTATGTTAAACGAGAAATTTAATTAAAATTAGTTGAAAACGGAATGGTAAGGTTTTGAAATACAACCCTGTTACGGGTGTGACACAATATTTAAATTAAAGAAGATTCAGTGTAATTTTTAAATTCAATGAAATTTTATCTACCTTAGGATCAGAATATTTATCTAACTTCCCAAAATTATCAGTAAATATCTAATTTTCATAATATTTTTGTTACAAGTGTGACACTTATTACTTTATGAAATTACTGCAATCAATCAAATAGCACCAAAGCGGGTGCTCCGAATTTACGTAATGAAAAAATATTGTTTATGATTTTATGGCCGCTCATACTAGTAATACCCTTAACACATTAACTGCCATGTGACCCTTGGTGGGTCACGCCAAAATTCCACTGGAAGCCACTCAAAATATTCGTATTTGAAGGTTTTTTACATGGCTTGCTGGTGGAATACTTTTGTTTCTTCTTTATGGCAACTAGTAAAAAGTCCATTTTGTCCACACTGTGACACTCTGGGTTTAGGTTTTTTTTGTAAAATGACAGCAAACTTGTTAAAAAAAACAAAAAACTACAATCTTTCACTCCGATTCGGAGAATTTGGTCTTTTTTATTGAAAACATAAAACTTTTATTGAATAAACGGAGGTGCCAAAATGTTGGTTCATTGCCATTAATCTTGTTTGTACAACGAATTAATTTATTTAGGTATCTTCCACATTTTATTAAACATTAAAAGTTTTGTTATATAAGGATTATACAAAAACAACAATCTGCCACTCCGATTCGGTCGATTAGATCCTTATTTTTAGTTATTTTTTTTGTCAATAAATGGAGACCAAATTCCCAAACCAGAGTGTAAAACTGCAGTTTTTGTAACGGGTGATTCATTGCGATTTTTTTTCTTACAATCAGTTTTTTTACCGATCAAGTTTAGCTGGTGTCATGCTGTCTAGTCATTTTTAATCAGTATTGTTTCCAAAAATCATCAATGAACAACGTCTGCAAACTATTCAGCTGTACGACGGAAATCAACCAAAAAGTTTGAAGAAAATCCACTGTTTTCCACAAAAATTTTGTTTAGCGATGAGACACACTTTACTAGCTCAATGGTGTGTCAATAAATAAAATTGCTGCATTTGGGCTTATGAGCAACCCTCGCACAGTGTGACAATTTCCCTATTTAGCGGGATTTAATTCAAAAATCGACTTGCACGAATGTAAACAAAAACCGGTTTTTCTTGCAGCTTACACCTCCCACTTAATGACTGTGACCAAATTTTTATGTTAGAACCAAGTGCAGCAAAAAAAAAAAATGATCTCAAAGTTCAAGTTGTGTTCAATTACTCATAAGAAGGTTAGGTGTGAGAGCAAGTGTTGCACATTTTTTTTCAAGTGGATCGCGTGATTTTAATTGAAAGTTTTATTTTTAATTAATTAATATAATCTCAATAAATAGTAAGGTAAGTTAATTTTGGACATTGGGTACTTTTAATTAAATTAAAGAGGGGAGAAAACAAAAAATATTGATAAATTTATGCGATTTTACGCATTCATTAGAGCAAAAGTATAGTTATTCAGTGTTATTTAAGTTGAAGACCCTATTTGTTGTAAAGCCATGTATGTTGGTAACCAAAAAGTGTTTTGACTTTTTGCGCACAGGTGCGACACCCATACTAAATTTTTAATTTTTTAGGATGGCTACTGAAATTACGAAAAAACAAATTTATGATGTTTGGATTTCTAAGATCAAAATTAAGCGCTTTGATGCAGTTTTTTCTTTTTTTATGAGCTGCTTTAATAATACTACGTTTTCTGAGGATGCAATTAAATTAATAAAAATAACCTAAAGAAACTTATGCTTGAGGTTTGACGACAAGATGGCCAAAAGTGGTCGCCATCGAGATCGCTTTGAAAGCACTAATTGTTCATGGTTAAACGAAACCCTAACACTCCCACAAACAGTTTTAGATGAAATTCCTTCTTCATCTCGTGTAAAAAAGGTAGGAAGACCAAGAAAAAGTTTTGATGAATGCTGTGAAAAAAGCAAGAAGAGAAAAGTACAAAACCTTTTAGATTCGTTTAGCGCTAAGGAAATATCAACTGCGAATGAACTAAACCTTAGGAGGGCAGGGAAAAGAAATACTGCTTTTGCAATTAAGAAATTGTCAATATGTTCTCCAAAAAGAGGTTTGTTTTTATTAAAATTTAAGTCAAATAATTTTGTTGTCATTTTGTATCATTAATAAGGTTCAATTGTGAGAAAAACACTGGAAACTAATACTTCTGGCTGCATTTCAATGTCTGCAGATGAAGCTTTAGCAATGATAACAGACGCACAGCTATCCACTCATCAATATGACATAATACGCCAGAAAATAAATAAAAATGTTTCCAATTTACTCCAGATAGCAGAACTGTAAGCGAATCCTCTGCTGAATGTGGTTTACAAGGCTTACTGAATCATAGTGTTGAGCGTATATGTTTAGCTCAAAAAGACGTGTTAAATTCTATTGATGATCTTAAAACAGGTTTAAAAGAAATATCCCTGATAATAAAATGGGGCTGTGATGGTGCTCAACAAAAGGCATACAAACAAAAATTTTCATCAGGTGATCATTTCGATGAAAATCTTTTCAGTGTCTCGATGGTGCCCATCCAAATGTTTTTCTTACAATAAGAAACGAAAAAAGTACTTTGGCAAAACCCAGCCCCATCATCAACAAGGTACTGCAGGCCTATTAAATTGTGTTTTGCAAAAGAATCAACCGAATTGATCAAACGTGAAGTAGATTCAATTCAACAGCAAATTGACACCATATTGCCTATTGAGATAAACCAGGACAGCTTGCATATCTTAGTCAAGCCAGTTTTCTTACTTACCATGATCGATGGCAAAATATGTACTGCTTTGTCATCTGTTACGTCTTCAACACAAACCTGTTACATTTGCGCTGCAAAACCTTCCGAAATGAACAACCCAGCCAATCTTTCGAGGAAGTCTGTGGACCAACTAGCAATGTCCTTCGGATTAAGTCCTCTTCACTCTTGGATCCGATTTATGGAATGTGTACTTCACATTGCGTATAGACTGGATGTAAAAGTTTGGCAGGTAAGAGACCAAGATGCTAAAGAAAAGGTCAAAGCCAGAAAAAAAGTAATTCAAGAGAGATTCAGAAGTGAAACTGGTTTATTGGTTGATATGCCCACTCAACAGTCAGGCAATACGAATGATGGGAACATGGCTAGACGATTCTTCAGGGATGAAGTAAAAACTGCCGAAATTACAGGTATTGACATAGCAATTATCAAAAAGTTTCATGTCATTTTAGAAGCTCTTGGGTCTGGGTTCCCAATTGAATTAAATGCCTTCGAGAGATTCGCATCAGAAACAAAGGAACTTTATCTAAAAAAATATGGCTGGTATTATATGCCAGTTAGTATGCACAAGGTCTTGTTTCATGGAAAACAAATAATTGCCACTTGCATTCTTCCAATCGGCCAACTTTCGGAGGAAGCTCAAGAAGCCAGGAATAAGGAAAATAGAAAATTTAGAGAACTTTTCATCCGAAAAACTTCGCGAATCGACACAAACACAGATCTTCTTAACAGGTTGTTAATTTCATCAGATCCATATTTGGCAAGCATAAGATGCATCCCAAAAAAAAAAAAGTTAAATTGAAAATGAAGTGCTCCAATTGCTAGACATACCAAACGAGTAAAAAACGTGCAAATTGTCGGTTCTTTTATGTTGTTTTTTGTCAAAAATTTTATAAATATGTTTAAATAATTTATTACATTCTTTTCTACAAACAATTTTAATAAAAATAAGCAAAAAAAAATGAATAAAAACATTTATTCCTGAGCTTTATTAATTTAATCCCGCTAAATGAGCGAAATGTCACACTGTGCCTCGTCTCGAACTAATGTTCCAACCACAAAAATGCACTGTTTTGTGTGGTTTATGAGCTGGTGGAATGAGACATCTCTTTAAAAATGAGGCCGGACATAACGTAATCGCCAATGGCGGACGCTACTTACTTTCGATTGCCTAAAATTGAATACCGTGATAACGGTACTATTCGGTTCCAGTAAGACAGCACACAGGGAAACTTCACCCAAAGCGCATGAGACAATAGCTTTATTGAGAAATCATTTTGGGGAGAATTTGATTTTGCACTTCGCACCTGTCAACAATCCCTCTTGATCGTGTAGGGCTATGTGAAGTCTTCACCAATAAGCCAGCTACAATTCAGTTGTTGAAAAGCGAACATTACTCACTTAATTGATCTGATATCGGTCACAATACTAGAAAGAGTGATCCAAAATTGGACTTTTTTTCGAATGGACCATATACGGGGCGTTGTCGTGGCCAAAATTTGAATTAATTTATTTTCAACAAGTAAATGTCAAAGTTTGGTCTTTCGGGTAATAATAAAGATTCCACCATTTATTCCATTTTAAGTTAATTTTAAGTTAAAACTAAGAAAAGAACTTCTGAATGATTCATCTGTTATTTGTTGGCCATAAATCTGTGTATGAGACAAGCAAATCGGTTGCTGCATTGCTCTAACGGTCTAATAAGATGTGCTGGACTTACACGACTTACAAAATATCATTATTCTGCCATTTCCAAAGATTTCAAAAACTTTCACTATCGAAAATAAGATGGCACCACAACGAAAATGACGCCCAGTTTAGTCCCTAAGTGAACCTACCAAATTAAATGAGTTAACTCGGAGTCGAATCGAAAAGAAGATGGTGCCACAATGAAAATGGCGCCCAGTTTATTCCCTAAGATAACCCACCAAATTATATGAGTTAACTCGGAGTTGAATTGACTGAAAAACACGTTTCTGGAGTTAACTCAGTGTTGCACAAATATTTCAATAGATTTTTGACAGCTGATTGATGAAGTTTATCTTAACTGAAAAACTGCTTCTGCGTCAACACAGCATTAATTTATTTTCAAGGTTAGATAAATCTGATTTACCTAAGAGATAAATTAACACTGAAAAAGCGGCCCTTAAAGAAATGAGATACTTTTGGAGAATCTGTCACATCCTTGCTAAAGAACGCCTTAAGTGCAAATTGTAAGATTGGAACCCATCACCCATCAGACCTCCGCCCAACTTGCTTACCATTCCGCCAAGGGGTAGGTAATTCATAAAATTAAAAAGGAGTGCTTAGGAATTTTTACAAAAGTCAAACAAATGAAAAGTTAAACAATATTATGACATAATCACCTATGTACGTAAATTCTAATTTCAGAATCTTACCTGCCATATCAACAAAAAACAAAAACATTATTGTGATAAAACCCAATCGCTAGACCAATTCACATTAAAAAATAAATTGATATTCCCAGAATTAAAAGTTATTAAAGAAAAAAAAAAGTCACCTTATTTGTAAACATTATTTCTATAGAAAAAAAAAACATACAAACTTGATATCTTATCGATCAATACACCTTTTGATTAAACAGAAAAAAATATCTATCTTCTACCTTTGTATGTTTTTATTTATCATTGAAGCAAAACTTGCGCAGATATCCCACAAGTTATAAAAATTGAAAACAAAAAAAAAAAAGCCCAAAGTCTCACTGTTTTTGTTTCCCTGATTTTCTTGTGTGGAACGAAAAAAAAAACTCTCAAGACCTCTCTTGAACAACATTGACACTTCAAATGAAAGAAACAAAATTTATTTATGTACAGCGTTACAAGTATTAATTAATGACAGTTGTAGTGACAGTTTGAATGACACTTTGCAAAATACCCACACACTGTGTTTATTTTACGGTTGTTTGTCTCCTTTTTTGCTGTTTTTGTTTGACAGACATATAACTGTGACCGCATTCGATCTTGACATGGAGATTTTGAATACTTGTTCCCATGTAACAACTTTTAACTTTCTATAAAAAAAAAAAAAAATGAAGAAGTCATTTAATCAAAATTCTGAATGTCAGTAAGTGACATCTCGCCTCTGTACGTCATCTCCATCGCCATCTTGTCATTACCATCATTAAAAAACATTTATTCAAAATGACAGATGATTTCAATTATTTTTTTTTAATTAGCTTATATAATAATACATAAATGTTTTCCCATTTTGTTGTATCTATCTTTAGATGAAGAAGAAAAAAAAAAGAAGATTTTATATCTTTTCGATACATTTATAAAAAAAATGTCTTTCTGTGACTGGTTTATACAAAGAAAAAAAATATAAAAAAATAGAAAAAAACTTAACCTGAAACGCCCACTTAATGGGCAGTAACCATAAGGAAGGTGAGTTTTTTTTTATAATTTTCGTTAAAGATGCAAATCTAAGCGTTTGTCTTTAACCAGCGTGTGCTTTTTTTCTTAAAAACCTTAAAAAATGAATAAAGTTTTTTTTTTTTTTCTTTAAAACTTAATGAATGAATCGAACACTTGAATGGGAAAAATGATTTTTATGTGTTTTTGAAGAGAGACCCAAACGTGAAGAAATCACATATATTATTCTAATTATAATCATAACAAATTGATATTAGATGCAAAGAACCGGACATTAGCATCATTATTATAAGATATTTGCCTTTTGTCTTCAATAAATGCTGATTATGGATGATTATATTGTTGGAGAGGGCTTTAAGCTTCAGCAGGCATATCATTCTTAAAAACATTTTAATATTTATGAGATCAAAGAGCAACAGAAAAAACATTCATTGATTTTAAAATCACGAAAAAAACATAATACTGAGTTATGTGTCATTTTTTGTTGTTTTTTTTTTTTAAGCTGATGGAAGAGTTTTTTCTTTGAAATTAATTTTCAAATTAAATAAGGTTCTCACCCACATCAATATAACATCAAAACATTGAAAGAAGCTTAACGCACGCTTTCAATGTCGAAACTTATTTTTTTTTTCTTAAAAAGGTTTTAAATTATTTAAACTTAACGAAAGTTATATATCTGGAATTTAGTTGTACTTTTGTTAATAAATTAGATTTAAGTTGATGTTATTTATTGTTTGTGCTTAATCTTCTAGAAATTTAAGTTTTAAATGTTAATTTAAATATAAATCTTTCTTAAGGTAATGTCTGAATGAAGTTCATTTAAAAATCTGACATTTTGAACCGTTTTAACCGTATTTTTTTTATCATATGGACTAAAAGCATTTCACTGTCCTACAAAAGTTAATTCGATGCCAAAAGCTGATTTCAAAACTAATAAATCAAGATTTCCTTTGGATAGATTTTATGTAGAAAATTAAGTTGGTAGTTCAGCTGGTGGAATCAAAAACTAAAAGTATTCTTTGAAACGTCAAAATAACAAATGAAGGATTGAAAATTTGTAGGTTTAAGAGAAAGTTCAGCTTCGGTAAAGTCGATATTAAGGAGTAATGAAAAAATACAAACAGGGCTTCTTTGACTTACAAAATGTCAGCTTCGAAAAAGTCGATATTAGAAAGCAGTGCAAAAATTTCGAACGAAGCTATTTTGAATGACTAAATATTAACTTCGGTAAAGTCGATATTGAAAGGCAATGTAAAAATACGAACAAGGCTACTTTGAATGACAAAATGTTACCTTGGGTAAAGTCGATATTACGAAGGAATGCAACAATAATGCTACTTTGAATGAAAAAATGTCAACTTCGCTGTAGTCAATACTTGGGGGTAATGCAAAAATAAGAACATGGCTGCATTTAATGCCAAAAGGTACGCTTCGATAGAGTCGATAAAAAGGAGCAATACAATTATACGAACAAGGTTACTTTGAATGACAAAATGTTAGCTTCGGTAAATTCGATATCAGGGAGCAATGCAAAAATATGAACATTGAAAACAAAACTTTGAGTGACGAAATGTCAGCTTCGGTAAAGTTGATATTAAAGGCAATGCAAAAATAGGAACAAAAATACTTTGAATGACAAAATATTAGCTTCGGTAAAATCGATATAAGGGAGCAATGCAAAATACGGGCATTGAAAACAAAAGTTTGCATAACGAAATGACAGATTCGGTAAAGTCGATATTACGAGGCAATGCGAATATACATACGAACAATGGTAAATGCCAATATATTAGCTTTGATAAAATTGATATTAGCGAGCAATACAAATAAACGAACAAATCTACTTTGAAGGAGAAAAACCAGTTTCGGTAAAGTCGATATTAGGGGGCAATGCAAAAATTTGAACAAGGCTACTGTCAATGAAGAAATGTCAGCTTCGGTTAAGTCGATATTAGGGTGCAGTGCAAAAATTCGAACAAGGCTTGTTTGCATGACAAAATGTCATCTTCGTTAAAGTCGATATTATGAGGCTATGCAAAAATACGAACAAGGCTACTTTACATGATAAAATCTCATCTTCGTTAAAGTCGAAATACGAACAAGGCTACTTAGAATGACAAAATGTCAGCTTCAGTGAAGTCGATATTAGGGGACAGTGCAAAAATTGGAACAAGGTTACTGTGTAGTCGGTAAAGTCGATATAAAAGGGAAATGTAAAAATACGATCATGTCTACTTTGAATCGCAAAATGTGTGCTTTGGTTAAGTCGATATTAGAGAGCAGTGCAATAATATGAACATTAAAACGCAACTTTGAATGAGAAAATATCAGCTTTGGTATGGTCGATATTATGAAGCTATGAAAAAGTACGAACATAGCTACTTTGAGTGACAAAATGTCAGCTTTGGTTTAGTCGATATTAGCCGGAAACGCAAAATTAATTAAAAAATTTACTTAACTTGCTTCGGTAAAGTCGATTAATGGGGCCAATACAAAAATATGAACAAGGTTACTTTGAACAGTAAAATGTAAGCTTCGGTGGCGTCGATATTACATGAAAATCCAAAAATACGAACAAAACTACATCAAACTAAATACAGAATTCAAATATTAGAATTCGTACCTTCTTTTTAACATTTCGAAGCAGCACTCCCCTACATTTTTCATTCATGAAAAAATTACTATACACCCCGCCATTCGAGTTTTCACCTTTATAAGTATTAGTATCGCTTTCATCTGCCACAAAATTTATTCATTGTTTGTTTATAACCACCCAAATACCGTAAGTGTACGCATATACGATATTTTCTGTAAAAAACAAATCCCCACGCACATATTAACCTCTTTCTGTTTTCATTAGTTCGCCCACTTACCGCATTATGAATGAATAAAAAAAAAAAAACACATTTTCGCCACGCACAGTAAATCGGCAAAAAATTGTAATCAACTCTTGGGCAACAACAACTGTGAAATGATATCTTCGAATAGCATTTACGCGAAGCCACATTATATACGTCATAGATGACGTTAATGTCTGGAGAAGATTATGGCGAGGAAATAATACAAACAAAAAATAGCAACAAACTCTACTACCCCCGCAAATGGGTTGTATTTTTGTTCAACACTTTACCATACCTACACTCCCGCCAATCAGGTAGACATTTTGACTGCTGAGGTTACTGAATAGACTTTTTTTGCTCCACAATGTACAGTTTAGTATTGCGGTGATTTTTGTTTTTTTGTTTTTAATCTGACAGTTACTTTTGTATCAAAATATTATGTGTAGGTTTGTGATATTGAGAAGGATTTCACTTAACTGATGATATTGATCTTTGTTTTGCTACTGGGTGTATTTGTATGTTGCCATATATAAAAATTACTTTTAAAAATTAAAAAGTAATCAAATTTAGCACCAAATTAAAAACTCGTGTCGCCGCTTAAGTATTATACTTCTAGCGAACCACTTGAATATTCAATTTAAATATAACAATATAAAATTAGAAAAAAATAACAATAAAACTGCTGAGACACATGAAAGTTTATAGTTCAAGCGTGTGCTATAAAATAAAATTAGAGAAAAAAAAAATAAATGAAAATAAAGAAACTTTATCTATTGATACAATTTTACTTATTCTAATTTGCATCTACTAAGTGTTTTGACAGGCGTATGCTAATTTGAATATAATTTTTTTTTCTTATTTTTTTTTTCTTTATTCATGTTTCATGTTTGTATTTCTAAAGTCAATTAAGTAATAGTCTGGGCAGTAGCGTTGACGAAAATGATAAATTTATCGAATGACTGACAAGGGCCTCACGAGTGTTTGACAAGTTTTCCTTGTCTGGATTTCTCCTAGGTTGTTTTTGTTATATATTTAGTAGGTTCATATATCTGATGAGGTAGCATATTAACTCAACACTTTTTTACAAGTAAGGGCCTCGCGAGTATTTTACAAGTTTTCCTCAACTAGAACTTTCCAGGCCCTTGACTAAGCTTGGCACAAAAACTTGCCATTTTTTCATACGGGAGAGAACATATTAGTTTCAATGTGAATATGGCACATGACACTGGAAAATCACATCACTTATTCCTAGGAATGCACATGTGATGATCCAAGCCACATTTGATTGTGTGCTTTTGACATTGATGAAGAATATAATAAAAATAAAAGCCTGCTCCAGATGTTTGTGATATTTAAACCCAGTTTCACTCTACAAGCTCAAAATTCCAATTCTAAATTTGTACACAGTCCAACCTTTGATTTAATTGAGACAAAATAAATTTCTAGAAATTATTCAAAATTTGAAGAAAAGATCAATTTGTACAGATCCACAAACCGCCACGACAAATTGCCAACATTACCTCCCAGACTATTAGACATTCAGTCAACCCACACGCACAACAAACACCCAAAGAAGTGTGGTGGCGTTCGATATTGAGGAGGTGTATCTTTTGAATAATAATAATAAAAAAAAATAAAATGCAGTCATGGGGCTTGGTCTCTGAGATTGGATTTCTTTGGATTTCATGATTGCTTATGATTATGATGGGGCGATGCTAATAGCTCTTTTTTCTTAATTCCTAAAATGCATGCAGGTGTTTCGGTTTTGTTTTACAAAGCTTTAAATAGAGAGAGAGTGAGTGGGTCTAGAAATAGTTTTGTGTTGTTTTTTTTTTTTTATTTTTTATTTTTATAAAAAAATAAATTCCGTTAAATCAATATAAATATCAACTTGTATACCAAACTCATGAATTGCATTTATGTTTTCGTGATCTGTCTGTCAATGTTGGTATGTAAGTATCTCTACCTAGATGCTGTTAACTGAACCGTACCTATACTCTTGTTTTGTGAAAAATAAGAAGTTTTTTTTGTTGTACCTTTTTTTGCCAGAAGTCAAATAATGTATGCAAAACTTAAATACTGCCAATAGTTTTTTTTGCATATAAAATTTTAGTATGACAACAACAGCAAAACAGGAAAAAAATAAAAAAACATCTGACAAATGACTATCTCGTCAAGGTCGATTGTCAAGCCGTCGCACTTCTGATCACGATTTTCCTGATTGATGAGTTGATTCGCAATAATGGACAGATCGTAGATAAAGAAAATTGTGAATAAATGAAATGAAAAGAAAAAAAAATAAATACTTCACGTGACATTTCAGCATCTAAGTATCTTTACTATAGATGAGATGAAGTAGCTGAAGGTACATATATGTATGATCATCAGGTGCATATAATGTTGTGATTGTAATTATTGTGCATGCTATATAATGAATTGAATTATCTTTTGTCGAATACAATTGAGTGAATGAGTGATGAAGGATTGTGTCCTTCTTTTTGATAATATCTCTTTGACTTGAAGTCAAAGCTGTCAAGGGTGGTAATTAGTCAAACAAAAAGCTCTAAGCAAATGATAGATAATTATAGAAGAATCTTAGATAGATAGTTAAATTCTTAAGATCTTCTAAAAAAGATTTTGAGAATATTCTTGGTGTTATGTCTTTGTCATAATTATGATAAAGAAGCACAGCTTACTAGCTTTTTATTATTTTGTGCGTCGTTAAACTAAAATTGACAAGGAAACAGTGTTTAAAGTTATGTTGAAGCTATGATGTACTTAAGTGACTGACACTCTTATTCCACTGTTGTGTTTTTGCCAGTCGTATCGATCCAGAACAACATGACTGGCAGAATGTTTTATTGTCTTCTGCAATTTGTAGAAATATACCTCATCTACAAATATAGAACAAACTAGCCTCAGAACTAAAAAAAAAAAAATATGAACAAGTGTGGTCCATGAACAGAACCCTGAGGAACTCTTTGAAATATTTACAACATGTGGCTTTCAAGTAATGGCGGGTCGATGTTGAAATGGAAGTTTTTTTATTTAAACTGATAGGCAAATGTGTGTCATTAAGTTTGGAAGTTTGGAATATGACCTCGTGGCATAATGGTTAGTGCGAAGCCGAAGGTCTGGGTGCGATTCCCAGCCGCTGCCACCTAAACACAGAAATGTTTTTTCCGAGGTACTGCCGCTTGCGAGATACTGATAAATCCTCCAAGAGTATACTTGTAATGAATAAGTGCTTTTCATCTAGCCGTTCGAATTCGGCAAAAAATTGTAGGTCATCTCCATTTCTGACAAAAACACACACAAAAATGGTTGAGAGTTGTAAGTCACTAGGCCCTGATTCTCTGCGAGCTGTTGCGCCATCAGATTTATTTTTATGGAATATGACATCAATCCAATCAATGACTGCCGCATAGATCCGGTTGAATTTTAATGATAGTCTGGGCTATGTTGACTTTGAGGGCATCGGTTGATTGCGGCTTATTGGCATAGACCTGCGAGTGTACAAAACTGCACAAAAAGTCTAATACGGACAAATTTAGCGATCTCAAATGCCAGTTCACGTCAACTCTGCGAGAGACAAATTTACCCTCAAATCCTTCATGCATGTTGTCTTTTATGGCATTAGCCGAGTGACATTTAGTGGAACCACATTTCGTTCACATCCATATCATCCAATTTGGGACTAAATAAATTGTTTATCACCGATCGGTACAGGTCTCCCAAAACACTGTCATGGATATCGGCGATGTTTCCTGCAGATTCTGCCTTTCGTTGACATTTGTGTGTTGGCTGATTTTCAATGTCTATTAGTTGACTTTCACATCCATATCATCCAAATTGGGTCAGCAAAATCACCGATAAATAGAGGTCTCCGTTAATTGAATTAACTGCCTCCACACTGTCATGGGCAGCGGCGATGTTTTTGGCAGATCCTGCCATTCATTGACGTTCGAATGTTTGTTAATTGTCAACTTGAATTTGAGGCCATCAAACGTTGAATAGTCGAATGTGAAAGCTGACCATGTAATCCGTCAAATGAGTGCGTATCATTAGTGTAACTTGCCATGGTGATTTTGCATCAGTGACTGAATAGTAAACAACCAATTTGACAGCCGCTGCCAAAACAATATGGATCTTAAGACTGTCATCTACGATCCATTCCAATAAAAAATTTCCATCTTAAACATCTCCTTAGATTAGTATGGGTTGCTTTGAATGTCTTATGTATATTTTTAGTTCCAAGATTACAATTAGAAAAAAAAAATATTCATCTTAAATGGCGCCCAACTGAAATTCATCTTAAATATTTCTTAAATCTTGCAAGAAGATTTATTTTGAAGATATGTATTGTTCATTTTCTTTTCGATTCCAACATTAAAAATTGCAAATCAAAAGAATTCATCTTAAATGGCACCGAAGCGAAGTTCATCTTCAATATTTTCTAAATATTTCAAAAAGATTTATTTTGAATATAAGTATTGCTCCTTATCTTCGATTCCAACTTTAAAAATTGCAAATTACAAATATTTATCTTGGATGGCACCCAAGTGAAGATCATATTTCACATCTTTTTAATCTTACAATACGTTTTTTTTTTTAATGTTTCGTTTATTTTCTCTTCGATTCTAACTTTATAATTACAAATAAAAAATGATCATTTTAAATGGCGCCCAAGATACAATATTAAAAAATGTTCATCTTAAATGGCGCCCAAGTGAAGTTTATATTTACGTCTGTTAAATCTTTGAATAAGATTTATTTTCAATGTAGGTAGGTATCGTTCTTTTTCTTTTCGATTAAAAATTGCAAATCAAAAATATTCATCTTAAATGGCGCCCAAGTGAAACTCATATTTTTAATTTTGTTAATCTTTAAATATGTTTTTTGTTTTTTGAATATCTCATTAATTTTCTCTTCGATTCCAACATTATAATTACAAATAAAAAGTATTCACCTTAAATATCACCTAAATTATAACTAAAAAGTATTCATCCTAAATGGCGCCCAAGTGAAACTCATCTTTGGCATTTCTTAAATCTTTCAAAAAGATTTATTTAGGATGTATCGTTCCTTTTCTTTTCGAATTCAACATTAAAAATTGCAAATCAAAAATATTTCTCTTAAATGGCGCCCAAGTGAAGTTCAAATTTCACATCTTTTTAATCTTTTAATAAATTTTTCTTGGAATATCTCGTTTATTTTCTTTTCGATTCCAATATTATAATTGCAAATAAGAAATGTTCACCTTAAATGGCGCTCAAAATACAATATTAAAGCATTTTCATCTTAAATGGCGCCCAAGCGAAGTTCATCTTTGACCTTTTCAGTAGGTATCTTTTTAATGTCTCCTTAATTGTTATTACGATTCGAACATACAAAAAATGCAAATAAAAAATATTCACCTTAAATGGCGCCCAAGTGAAATTCAACCTCATGGCTCTAATCAATATTTTAATGATATTCAAATTTAAATTCGATTACATTCCAACGAGAATTCTGCTCTAAGCTTATTATTTAAATGAAATATTATACAAAATTCTATCATTTTGCCGCAGATGATAATTTTCCACAGGCATGAACAAAAATATAAAAATCAAATAATTATTATTCATGCAAACAAGAAAAACTAATTAAGTTTGTTTTAAATATTAATTTTACTTCGAGGCATGATAAGAGGGGGCTAAAAATATCTACTCAAAAACCAAATAAAAGTGTGTAGAAACCCAACTTGTCAACACTATGTATATAAGATGGATGAGGATGATTGACTAGTTATGTTTATTTATATATGAATGTAATGTCCGGTGGCGGTATATTTCTTTGTCATTTATTAAATTTTTCAATTTAGAAATTTCAAATTGACACTTTAATAAGCAACAACAACAAAAAAAAGTAAACAACAACTTAATAAAAACGACGACAACGATGCAAAGATCGATTAAATGCGACTTTATTTTTTGTATATGTGTAATTATTTTAATGACACTTTCTCGCATCACCCTGTAATTATGTGATGAAGCGTAATATCATACAGGGTTGCATTCATGCGAAACTTTTACTTCTCATTTTTCTCGTATCTCTATACCTATGCCTTTTATTAAGTCATTTTAAACGTTCGTTGCACAGTTGACTGAAAAGTGCTTTTGCAAGTAATTTCAAGACACACCAAAGTACACACACACACACATAATGCAGATACAAACTTCTGTAAGGAACTTAATCTTTGAACCCACAAACGTAGTAATTTTTTTTTTTGTGTTGTCATATAGAATTAAATAAACAATAAATCATAATCTCTGTCTATATGTGGTTTTATGTACATTGTACAACACCCCCGCTTCTGTGATGTAGCTATCGCATCTTTAAGATTGTAAGACGACGACTATCATTCGTTTCCTGTGAGTTTTTGCCAAGCAAATTCACCCAACCGTGCTGCATATACGCGAATAATACACCACTAGCAAAAATGAATGTCCCACAATCCACAAAGAACTGCAGCCGCCCATTCATTATTTTGCGCGCGCAAAATAACTCAAAAACAACAACAACAATACCAATGAAATTCTCCTCCGTTAAATGTTTTGAAAGAGCTCCTTCAAATTGTGCATGGCCTTCCATCCATCCATCCGTCCGTCCGTCCGTTTGGTGAAGGAAATTTATTGAGAAAAATGCAACCAACACACAAGCCCCCCAACGTCACATCCTCTTTGCAGGGGTGGATTTATTCATATAACAACCAAAGTGGGTGCAGGTGTGTGAATCTAAGGGGCCCTTTCATTTTAATATCAATAAATTGTTCATTATCCATCCTGAAATCACCTCAGGGCTAGCTTTGAGGTACTAAGTTAACTCGGAATTAAGTCAGAGTTAAATTTATTTAACCAGAGTTAACTCAGAAACATCGAAATCGAAATGGTGCCACAGGAAATTCCCCTTTTGGGCGCCATTTTAGGTGAAAATTTTCAATTTTTAATCTTGGAATTGAAAAGAAAAATTACAATACATTCAAAATAAATCTTTTTAAAGATTTAAGAGATATTAAAGAGGAACTTCACTTGGGCGCCATTTAAGATGAATATGTTTTATTTGTAATTTGGGCGCCATTTAAGGTGAACATTTTTTATTTGCAATTATAATTTAGCTGAACATCATTTTTTGACACGCATCTGTCAGAAATATCTGCTCAGTTAGTCTAGAATTAGCTCATCATCCCTATCAAAATTGACTAAAAATCATGGTTCAACTACACTTTTAACTGCAAAACTAGGAGAATCTTTCACTGAAAAATTGGGCCTTAGAGTAGGAACTAACAACATATGTTTCCAAATTTTTTCTTAAGGGCCGCACTACAACTAAGTCCCTTCTCGTCTCTTGACTCTATGCGCTTTCATCCTTCTTTAAGCTTGCCACATGTGCTGCACTCCACCACCTCACCATCACCATCGTCATCATCATCATCGTCGCCTACTCCAAGGTGGGTCGGTCGGGTTCGGTTCTGTTTTTATTTTTTTTTTTTTTTTTTGCATTTATTCATTCATAAGAAGACCGTTCAACAACAACAACAACGACTTGTTTTTCTGTTTATACTTCCATTCCAACAAACACCACACCAAGATACCCGAGTACTACTCATTTTTGTTTATGATGAAAAGGACAGTAGCAAATTTAAGTATGCATCACCATGGTGCTGCATAGCATATGTCATTAATTAATGGCTTGCGCTCTGTTTGTGAACATAGAGTTCCTTCCTACTCGTCGTCAGTCGTCGGTCGGTCGGCCGTCCAAGCCCAAGTGGCGTAGGTACCTACATTTTTTATTTGAAAAATTTCAAAACCTGGCAAATTTATCTTTTTATCCTAATTTCAGTTCAATTGTATCTTGCGGATGCAACAGTGTATGCCTTGGTATTTTTATATAGAAAATCAAACATTCCGTAGGTTGGTTTAGTAGATGCATGCATATGTACATACCATCAGACAACAGAGACACACAGAACTTCATGCATGCTGAATCTTAGATAATTGCATTGACACATGTTGGGTGTGAATTTTTATAGGATCTACGTGTCATGTTAGCAATATTTCTATTTTTTTTTTTTTACTTTTGAATTTATTTCTGTTTTGAATGCGTTTTTTTTTTTGTTTATTTTGTTTTTATTCATTTCAGTGATTAGTTAGTTTGCATCAGAGAGGTTATGTTATGACTATGTCTGTATATTATTTCTTTTGTTGTTGCAAAAATAAAAAGTTGTTGATAGGTGTTAGATGATGCACATCCGGTTAGGCATACAATTTCCATGGAATTATGAATGAGACGATAATCTGGTGGGTTTAAGGTTTCTTTGTTGTGTTCTTTTTTTTTCATAATGAATCAAAAGTTAGTATCTATTGAAGCTTGAAAGTTATCAGCGGTTAGAGATTAATATTTGTGTTGTTGACACAGTAGCTTTTCTTTAAAATAATAATTTTTGATTTTGGGAGGAAGAATGTCAACGAATTTCTGGGAGGAAGGAAATATGCAAAAAATATGTCCTTACCTACCAGTTGAACGTTTCATCTTTTTCGTTTAAGTTGACTCAGATTCGCTTGGACGTTTAAAGTCTAAAGTTTAAAGCTTTCAATCTACCTTTCGTAAAGTGAAAATAATGAAATGTCTACGATTATTTCTAAGTCGTTTTTTCACAATTTCATTTAATTCAAACACGAAGAAAAAATATGCACGATTGAATCAGATGATTGGCTTAGCACTTAACATTGCTAACGGAAAAGTATGAGAAATAGTATAAAACAATTTTTTTTTCTTTGATATTTTGTATTTATAAAAAAATTTATTTCGAAACATTGTGAAATGCAATATCATTTCTCTTTGTAAGAAGTACATTTGTACAAAGTTTGAACAAAATTTGTAGAGCCAAACAAATTTGTTCATCCGTTTAGATTCTATCTCGATTTACATAGATTGGTGGATGGGCTGACGCACAAACGTACAGAAAGACGGACGTCATGGCAAAAATTTAAATTTATTCCTTCTCTATGAAATCATATAAAAATGTTGTGCACCAAATTTGGAGCGAATCGGTTCACCCGTTTAGGCTCTATCTCGATGTTCATTGTGGACAAAGTGACGCATAAGCGCAGACTGACGGACGTCATAACGAAATTCAGTTAATTTGACTTCTCCATCATTATGATTTCAAATTTGATTCGAATTTCAATTTTCATACAAATAAATTCGCAATAATTTTTCCTCGAAGTACCAAAACAAATTATTTTGTAACAACTGACCTCTATGACTGTCGAAGACCTTTTCTATTTTGTATTTCTAGAAATTCGGGTTTCATTCCCCTTTTTGAGAAAATTGCTTTGCGCCAGCTTACCCACTGCGCATACTTACTCTGAATGAATTGATTAATAGAAAATTTAGTGAAGTCTCCACCCTTTTTCGCACTCCATTGAGAGAAGTCTCCACTCCTTTTCGCACTTATTTACCTGTTCACAACATTCACTCCTTTTATAGCTGTCATTTTACTAAAATTATAGTAAAATGACACGTCTCTTACAATACCTATGATTCATTAAAACGTGACTGGAGATAATGGTTAAAAGCGGAGAAAACACTGCACTTTCAGTTGTATTTTAGCAATGATTGCCGCTTCCAGATAAAAATTGTCTTACTTTCGTTTTGATAAAATGAAAACCGTAGTGCTGTGAATTTTTGGACAGTTGATTGAGAGAAAAATAATAGTGGAGACTTCTCCAATTGTTCTTTGACAATTTATTAATTTCGCTCGTCGAACTACTAACTGCTCATAAGTTTTCTTTTTTTGTTGTTTCTTTTGTGAAACTCTCCAAACATAATTTTCTGCTGTATTAAGCAGCAGTTAGGATTTCGCTGTCTTGTTTGAAACTACAGACACATTTCTTTCGCAACAGGAGCGTGATATTAAAACGTGATTCATTAAAACGTAAAATGATAACTGTAATAAAGTGAATTTATGGTCAGTTTATTGAGTATAAAATAAAAGTGGAGACTTCTCCAAATCGTTTATGATAATTTAGCTCGGCGAACTATATGTACTGCTTTTATTTTTTATGTTTCTTTTGCGAAACTCTCCAATACTATATTTCTTCTGTGTTTTTGTAAGCATTTCGTTGCCTTGTTGGAGACAAGAGACAACATTTCTTAAGCTCGTCGAACTATGTATTGCTGAAGGAAATTTTATTTTGTATGTTTCTTTCGTGGAACTCTCCAAGAATATTTGTCTGCTGTGTTTTCTTAAGCATTTCGTTGTCTTGTTGGAGATTACAGACGAAATTATTATGAATTTTCCTATTCCATTGGAATCCAATAATAGGTAGATGTTAAAATTGCATTGAATTATTAAAGTTGCTTTAACCCATTAAATCCCAAAGTCACATCACTAAAAAAATACATTTTTCTTACTAACTTCATCTTCGTAGTTTATATGTACAAAAGTCAGTGTCAGTCGATCTTTTGTTATTTTTACCACACAAAATGCCTATATGTCACTTATCACTGTCATTAACACATTAAAAGGCGTTGTACAAGCCATTAGTGGATATAGCCTCAAGGGAAATTGAACAATTTCCCCAGTGTCTATCTAAGTATCACTGGAATATAACACACACGTGGGTAATTAAATTATAATGCCAACAAACTCCCCTCACTCGGTTGGTATATTACAATTAGTTTATTTTATTTAAACTAACAAGTAATATGTGCACTAACTCACGTAGAAAAAAAGCAAAACAATGTTGCGCTTGTCACTCTAAAGCCATAGATAAGATACTTACTAATGCTCCTTCTTTTGAATTGTCTGCGCCTTTGTCTAACGCTTTATATTATTTTTTGTTTATCAATTAAATAATTTCCCATTTATAGACAAAACAAAAACCACATAAATAAATAAATCAGTGGTGGATTAACTATACAAGCAAAGTTGGCAACCTTTTAAGGCTCAGTACTTACTTAAATTGGGGCATCTAGGTAATCTCGAAGGAATCAATCATTGACTCGCAGCTTATTTCACCCTTCAAGCCTAGTGCATGCTCAAGAATGGGGTTGTTACTACCCTTTAAACAATTAAACTCATTGCGAATGTTTAGAAAAAATCGAGAGCAAAAGGATATACTGGTGTCTATTGATTTTGAATGTCTGTAAATTGCAACTAGAAAGAAAGTAATCCACATTCGTAAAGTGCTGTTCAAACAAGAAATCTCTGTACTTGACAACTTAAATAACAACTAATGATAAACGAATAGAAAACGGGCCCTAGTTTTTGAAATAATGTCGTTCGCCTCAATAGGTCTTACTCCATCCCTGCTTGTAAACAAATTTATGAGACCATAATTAAAACAATAACAACAGTTGTTATTGTGTAAATTAAAGTGCTATAAAATTCTAATAATATTTTCGTTATCTTTGAGGCGCAAACTTTAAAATTTAAAATAAAAAAAAAAAAATATTTAATGGGTGAATGCAGTTATAAATATATATTTAAATGCTTTTAGCATCAACACGCCCCCTTTTAGTATTGTGTGTGTATCTCTGGCTGCTGCAGTTTTTCATTGAACATTTTTTGCAGCTGGTTTTTAATGAAACATATGGTTAATTGTGTTTATTTATTTATCTGACATTATGATAAAAATAACATTTACATATATATTTTTAATTGAAAAATAACATGGGTGATTTGTTGGTTGCCATTTATAAGTTTTTTGCTTTTTTATCACTTAATAAAAAAGCAAATTTACACACTAGGAAGTGAAATAGTAACTTGTGGAATGTGTGTATATTGGTTAGATGTTGAATTTTATATCTTGAATTGCATTGAAAGTTGAAGGGATTCCTCAAGCTACGAATTTATAAAAAGTAAAATTCAATGCAGAGAACATTTGGAAAATTTTATCATTTTACCAAAAAAAAATGAGATTTCATTAGTTATTATTCTCATATCAGGTCCTTAACGAAAATCATGTATCGGTCTTTACTGACGGTTCCAAAACAGACACAGGGGTAAGGTTAGGCATCTTCTCAGACAATCCACCCATAAATAGGTCATTGAAGCTCCCAAACTTCTGCAGCGTTTTCCGAGCGGAAGTGCTTGCTGTTTGCGAGGCTGCAAAATTCCTTTCAACATGTAAACTGACGAACAAAAATATTGATATCTTCATAGACATCCACGCGGCAATCAGAGCCATTTCGTCAATTGTCACGAAGTCAAAGCTAGTTGAACGCTGGCGTAGTGAATTGAGATTGCTTGGCGAAACGAATTCAATCACCCTTCGATGGATCCCGGGTCACCGTGACATTTATGGTAATGAAATGGCTGATGAGTTGGCCAAAAACGGTTCACTACTTGAACCGAGACAATCTGTACCTTGGGTACATATGCCACTGGAGCAAGAACAGAGTAGAATTAACCAAAGCTTCCTCAAGGCCGGTAACGATAGATGGTCAACAATTGACACCTGTCGGCTTTCAAGGAATCTTTGGCCAGATATTTCAAAGAACAAAACGGAGTACTTACTTAAGCTAAGCAGACCTCAATTGTCTCTCTTGGTTGGAATTCTTAAGGGTCACAACTCAATGGGAACCCACATGAGCAGAATGGGCATTGGCATATCTGGCTTATCCAGAGGGTGTCAGGACGAAGAGGTGGAGGAGGGCTCATCTCACTTCCTCTCTGAATGCCCCAGCCTAGCCAGAACAAGAAAAGCAGCCCTCGGAGAATATTTTTTCAACCAACTGGGCGACGTCTCTCTTTTGCCACTAAAAAACATCCTGAAATTCATTCAAAGCACAGGATGGGTCAGTGAGGCACCCAATTTCCAAAACTTCTACTAAATCCCTCCTCTTTCCTTCCTTCCTATTCCTACATTTCTCATATCCTGGGGAGCACAATGGATCCATTGAGATCCGAGTGAGATGTTTCGGCTTGCCGTATCATCACCCCTTCTAATTTAACCTAATTATTCTCATATCGCTACGAATTTCGTTACGCTTGATTCCATTTTTCTTTCGCCGCTTAGTATGTCATTTTCCTCACTATATTATCGCTATTTTATAAAAAAAAAAAAAAAAGTTTTCTAGTAGATAGTCAGTTGCATTCCATCCCTTAAACAACTAACTTCGTCCGTACTGTCAAGTACAGAGACATCTTTTTAGGCCACACTACACGAATGTCAAATACTCTACTTCACATTTTAAAACTTCAAAAACAATGTTTATTGGTATCTTCTTTTTAATAAATTCTTAAATTCGTTTTAGGGGTAGTCGAACCCCTTTAGTCTTCGACAGTAAACAAAAATTGTTCTACTTAGATAATCTAGTAAACTTTAGAATCCCGTTTTTCTTTTCAAAGTAAACAAATATCTTTCCAAAGTAGAACGTACCTATATTTACTTACGATCCACAAAAACAATCTTAAATAAAATTTATCATTTTGTGATATTTTCGTGGTTTAAGGAAGCTTAGTGCACAGTTCGAGGGAAAATGAAAAGTTCCTACAAAACCGTCAGCTTGAAATTTTTAACATTACATTCCACAACTTCTATTTCTACCCAAAGCTAATATTGTTTGTCAAAAATGTAAAACTTTTCTACATTGACTTCGATTTTAAATACGAAAATGGTTAAAGCCTGCCCAACTAATGAGGATATGACTAGCTGGACAACTGTCCAAGAATGTTCTAAGAAAATCTAATAATTGCGACTGCAAATTTGTATATTCAAGAAGCTGAGTTGAATTCACCAAAATAAATTCCATAGCTTCTACAAAACAAGTTCATCGACTATCGTCAAAATTTGCATGATTGAATCATTGAAAAAGAATGTCTGAAGAAAATGAGAATCAACAAGAACGAAGTTATTCATTAAATCTGATTTTGCGAGTATGTGTCCAGGATTAAAATTAATGAAAGTGCAAAATATTTATCTCCTAGATATTTTAGCTTCCGTCTCTGCTAACCGATATCTGCTGCATTTTTACTTCTCCAATCTCCAGTAACAAAACCATAAAACAACATCTGACTTGACATCACAAAGCAACAATTAATTCTTAAATCACATTATAAGTGATTAATTACTGGCAAATTTTTAAAATGTTATTCTACCTTTCATTATTCTTTGAATTGTTGCATTTTAAATAATGCATTTCGATTAAAGATTTAATTCTTATTACAATAACAGAAACAACTAAGCAATTTCATACACGAATGAATTCCACAGAACGGCCTTGCCCGGGGGGTTGAATCAAAACACATATGTACCTATGTATGGGCAAAAAAAAAAAACCTTGTCATACTTAAACTCTATAACCCAACTAGCAACTTTGTTTTATGTTCTTATTGAACTTTTTATTTGCAATTTTACCAGACAAATCTCGTCTCTCTTTCAACTGTAAATAAAAATCAGCAGCACCAGCAGCAAACAACAATAGTTAAAGTATAAAAGGGGAAGCAAGTGATTGTTGTAGTTATAAATCATTAACTTGTATTTGTTTTCGTTTTTTTTTTTCTTTCTTTATATTGTTGTTGTATCCCATAATTATTAAAAGAATTACATATGAGAGAGTGTGTTTTGATTGAGTTTGATTGACTGGAACAAAAGACGTAGTAGGAGAGATACAAACAAAATAAAATTGAAACACTAGATCCGGTATAATGTAATATGAGAATTTAATCACTGGAACATTACCTTTTGAGGTGGTAGAACTACCAATAAAACGAGTCTTATCAAAAATTCTGAGAAATAAATTTCTTAAAAATTTCCGTTCTCATTATAAAGTTGTTTTCATGTCGTAGAAATAAATAATAGTTGAATATTTCTTAGCTCGTTGATATAATTCCATGAAAGCGTCTTAACCAATATTAAATATTTATTAAATGATACATTCATGCACGGAAGTTGGTATAAAATGCTTGATTCATATGGAATATAGCTCCGTTTCTTTCTTAATTTGATTTAATTTTACTGAGATCATCTAGAAAACCAAAAACCATTTTTTCTTTTTAAAATAAACTCATATTTGGTCAAAGTGGAACGTATATTAACTTACGATCCACAGATAAAATCACTTACAAAGTTAATCATTTTACTAACAATCAATACGTTCCACAACCTTTCTTCAATTTCTAGGTTCATGACTGAAAAAGAAAAAGGCTTTGAAACGTTGAATTTAAAGTTAAAACTTCATGTCTGCGATTTCCTTTCCTTTTTCCTAACTTTTGGAGTAAGAACGAATGCAAAAAACCTCGTAAAAAAATTCAAACACCTTAACTTTGTCTCAAATCAAAGCTGTGAGGCGTAATTAATATTATTTTCACTCCATCTTATTGTTATTGTTAAAAAATAAGAACTAAAACACTTTTTATATAAATAATATCTTAGTCGCCTTAAACTCTATTCTAATCTATTTCTCTTCTTTTTTCCTTACAGCCCGTACACTTACCTGCTACTGCGATGGCAGTTGCCCAGACAATGTGGTCAATGGGACTTGTGAGACAAGGCCCGGTGGCTCGTGCTTTAGTTCAGTTGAAGAAGTTTTTGACGATATAACCGGTACCTATGAGGAAGAAAGAACTTATGGCTGCATGCCTCCTGAGGAATATGGTGGTCTTTTAATGGTAAATTTGAAAAATTATAATTCCTTATCTTCAACAACCAACTAACTTATTTTTTCTTTTTAACAGTGCAAAGTAGCATCAGTACCACATCTACATGGTAAAAATATTGCCTGCTGTGATAATGGTGATTACTGCAATCGTAATCTACATCCTGCATTCACACCGAAAACTACCACCCCGCCACCAGAATTACCAGCTACCGTTGTACCTCCAGAGCGATATATACTCATCGGATTAATGATTCTCTGCGTAACAATATTCACAATTGTAATGACAGGACTATGTTTGATTTATCGTCGCCGCCAGAAGCTCCACAAACAACCCAGACTGATAAATTCAATGTGTGGTGCTCAAATGTCACCGCTAACTCAACTTGTTGAACAGAGTTCAGGGTCAGGTTCGGGATTGCCATTGCTTGTTCAGCGTACGATTGCAAAACAAATTCAAATGGTTCGTCAAGTTGGCAAGGGACGTTATGGTGAGGTTTGGCTTGCCATGTGGCGTGAAGAGAAAGTCGCTGTTAAGACATTCTTCACCACCGAAGAGGCTTCATGGTTCCGTGAAACGGAAATCTATCAAACTGTTCTGATGCGTCACGAGAATATACTTGGATTTATTGCAGCTGATATTAAAGGCAACGGTTCATGGACTCAAATGCTGTTAATCACTGACTATCACGAACAAGGTAGTCTGCATGATTATTTACAAAGGAGCGTTCTGACACCACAAAAACTACAAATTCTCGCATATTCCCTATCATCTGGCTTGGCTCATTTGCATGCTGAGATTTTCGGAACACCTGGCAAACCAGCAATTGCCCATCGGGACATCAAAAGCAAAAATATACTCGTCAAGCGTAATGGACAGTGTGCTATTGCCGACTTTGGACTTGCCGTCAAATACATCTCTGAATTGGATGAAATTCACATTGCCCAGAATACTCGTGTGGGAACACGTCGCTACATGGCTCCCGAAGTACTCGAAGATACATTAAATTCAAAGCAATTTGAAGAATTCAAACGCGCCGACATGTACTCAGTTGGTTTGGTTTTGTGGGAAGCTTGTCGACGTTGTTACACAACAGTGCATGGTTCAAAGACAACCATCTGTGAGGATTATGCCTTGCCGTATCATGATGTCGTACCATCAGATCCATCATTTGAAGATATGCTTGCAGTTGTGTGTGTCAAAGGTTTCCGACCACCAATTCCAGCTAGATGGCAGGACGATGATGTCCTGGCGACGCTGTCTAAAATTATGCAAGAATGCTGGCATCCGAACCCATCGGTGCGGCTTACAGCGTTAAGAGTTAAGAAGACACTTAGCAGACTCGAAATAGACTGCAATGACTGCCCCATTAAAATAGTGTAGATAGTTAATGTTTTTGTTTTTTAAGGATTTTCTGTCAATGTATAGAGTAACCATGTAAGCAAACAGCTGTGTACAAAGTCATATTTTTTTTTCTATTAGATTTTAAGGTTATCTATCCCTAAGAGAAGAAATAAGTCATCTTGTTTTTTTTTTGTTTATTTTAATTTTATTTAATTAAATAAGCTTTTGACAAATGTTAATTTATGCACGAAAAAAGAAAATGAACTGAAGATAAGATTGATTAAGAAAGAAGAACAAGTGGGAG
This sequence comes from Dasysyrphus tricinctus, assembly GCA_963921185.1. Lineage (NCBI taxonomy): Eukaryota > Metazoa > Arthropoda > Insecta > Diptera > Syrphidae > Dasysyrphus > Dasysyrphus tricinctus. The sequence continues at coordinate 239,169,517 of OY992531.1, read as the reverse complement.
GAAATTTAATTTAAACAAAGAAAAATATGTTTTTGGTTAACAATGGCTTTAAATATTAAATTAAAATTAATTAACAAGTGTTTATATTTTGTAGACATGAATTCAGTAGAGATTGATGGTTAGATTGTGTAAGCTTAAGTCAGTGGTAAAGGGATTTGGGTTTTTAGTCGAAAAAGTTTTCATTTTTGAAAGAGTAGAATCCATTATGTTAAACTATAAATAGTTTACACTTTGGAAATCATAATAACCTAAGGAGGCCATATCAATATTGAACCAGACCAAGCCCAGAGAAAATTTAGCTTCAATGCACAGAACGCTTACAGCACTGGAGGAGAATACTGTGGATGAACTTGAATTTTTTGAAGTTGATGTCCCTTTCCACACGAAATAACTCACTCCAAACAGAAGGGACCAATTATGGTCGTTTCATTTTACATATTTGATTTATTTTGCCCACAAGCTCCGTTTTCCTCAGGTTGCATTACACCAGTGTGCGGTGGTTTAGTAACCTTCCTTAGTATGAATATCTGAAAGCATGAAGTATTCTCTGTAAAACTTGTTTTGTATACGTTTCACAAGGTTCCTGTTGTTTTAAAATAATAATATCAGAAGTGGAGTTCTAGGAATTCTTAAATATTTATTTTTTCCGAAGTTAATCAATCCATCAGTGTAGAAGCTAGAACCTGTTACATCTTACGATCCACAATCATTTTCTCTAAATATTTTTTTGTTCAAACAAAGTGAATTTTATCTTTTTTTAACTCTGTCAGAGTATATACCTTATGTGGAACTTGTTTTGTAATACGTTCCACAATTGAATTTGAATATGTACATGAGATACAAATAAAAATATAATTTAATTCAAAATAGTTCTTAAATATTCCACCTCAATAAAGTAAACCGCATCTTGTTTAGTAAAATTATCTATATAATCACTAATAAGCTTCAGAGCTTTATACCTCAGAATAATCTTTGCTACAAAAAAGATGGAATAATATCAAAACTTCCTTCTTTAAGACTTTGAAAGGTTCTATGATTTCTTTTGGATTTTTTAACGTTTAGCCTTTATCACTGATTTTGCTCGTAGTTTACATCAATCCTTAATGTCAAACAACGATGTAGGCATTGTAAAAAAAGAACTTTAAGCTTAACCTCTTCTGACTAAGCTTCAAAAATCTATACCACTTATCTTATTTTAGACAAAAGAAAGTAGATGTTTTTTTTTTTTAATAGAAAGTAGAGAAAGTTCAGCGAGTATATAGTACACATTTTGTTTTTGTTAGCTTTAATAAGTTTTCCATGCACGTTATCAAATAAACTTAAGCCTCTTTAAGGCTGGTTTGGAAAACTTAAAAAAATAAAAATATTATGTAAAAAAATACAAAACTTAAAAGAATGTATTTAACTATTATAAAAAAAAATAAAAGAAAAGAAATGTGAATGTATACAAAATAACAATTCTATATATATTTACTATATTCAAAATGTGCCAGAATGAATTTTAGTCTTAAAGATTAAATAAATTGTAAAATGTGTTTAAAAATAAAAAATTAAATTTCATAAATTTATAATAAATTTCTATCTAACATACAAAATAATGCCTTATTTTTGAAAAAGAAAATTTTACTAAAATTTGCAAACTAAAAAAAAAAAACTTAAGTTGCCTTATTGTCAAAAAAAAAAGTCGATAATGATATGCCTCTGTAGTGTTTTGAAAATGAATTATGTAACTATTTTGCAATATTTACTGCCGAAATTAAAAACAAAAAAACTAAAACTACAAATTTTTTGAAAGAAAAAGACAAGATTAGCGATAAAGGTATGTAGGTATACACATTGTGTATCGTATGACCGTTTTTCTGTTTTAATTCGTGTAATAAGCCTGCCTTATTGTGAATAAATAAATTATGAAATTTTTATGTAAATATATATCTATTTAAATACAAAAAATGAAAAAAAAAAAACAAACGAAAAAATGTGCAAATTTAAAATAAGAAACAAAAAACACATGATTAAAAAAGAATGAACTATAAATTTAATTTCTAAATTAAGTTAAAATTACATAAAAATAAATAATACAAAAAAAAATTAAAACTACCTAAATATAAGCTCATAATTTAATTTAAAACTAAGAATAATAATTGTGTAAATATTTATGATACAACTAATTAATATTATATTTTTTCTCTTCTTAACACATACAATATATTATTATTATTATTAATATTTTAAATATTGGTTGATTGTAATTGATGGAAATTGTAGTGATCACGGAGTTTTAATAATTATAATAAGAAAAACAAACATAAAATACAAATTAACAAAAATAATACATACTTCTGGAAATAGAAAATATTCTGAAAAGAAAAAAATAAATTTGAAAGAAATTTAAATAAAAGTGCAAAAAAATATTCATAAATCATTTGTTTTCATTTTGAAAGAGAAATTTTAAATGATTGGTTCTAAGCCGATTGGTTCTAAGCTGTTGTCAATTTGAGTCGAAGATCACAGGATTGTTTTCTTCTGTGGGTTTTATGCCGTTGAATTTTTATATAATAGAAGATAGAATTGATTGTGATCAAAAATTCTTCAGAGATTTAAGGAGGTGAGTTTGGGGAGACCAACAAAAAAAGGGTTTCGTTGGAAAAGTTCGCTTTTGTTCCCTAGATCCTCCATTGAAATGATAAAATGCTACGAACACCAACAGAATTATGTTAGAGCAACATATTATGAACATATTATTGTCAAATATGTTATATATTTTATATTTCTAGGGTTTTTTTTTATTTAATAGGAAATTTCAATTAAAATCCCAAATTTGCCTATTGAACTAAGGGCCGGCGAAAGAAGCCTGTAAAAGCCTGTAAATCTAAATCGATTTGTTCTTTTGAGTTGCGCCAAAAATGATGTTATAGATTATAGAAGATATTAATTTAGATAGATAGATAGTGTTTATTCTTCGATTTAGATTTTTTTTAAGTATACAATTCATTGTTATAAACTAGTGAATAATAAATAATGACATGACATATTAATGTCGTCTGCCAGAGTGGCACTTTGTACTTTTTAAATTACATAATGTTTTTGAAATATTATATTTATTTTCTCAACAAAAAAAAACAAACTTAATTTTTTATTTCTTTTTACATTTTTTTTTTTTTAGATCAAAATAAAATTATATGGACTTTTAGTTTAGTTAAAACGAAATTTGGATTCAATGGACTTTTAGTTTAGTCAAAACAAAATAAGGGTTCAATTGACTTTTAGTTTAGTTAAAACAGAATTATTAATAGTATAATTGGTTAAAAGCTTTCTCTAGTGATTTTTGATCGGTATGTCAGCGCTTCCTTACAATACTCAAATAAGATTATCCAATTTAGACCATTCAAATAGATATAGACATCTTCACATTGTACTTTTTCCAAAGTAGACCCTTCTTATCTCGAAGATATGAATTTAGTAAACTGCGATACCGAAAATAATGTTTGTTTTACATACAAACTTCAGGTTTCGAACAGTCGACTTTTGCAGTTTGCTTTTAAGAACATCTTGCAATTGCATTTCTGACGCAAATAATCTTTTCGAATATGGTCTTAGCTACATGAGTTGTTTAGTCGGTTTAGACTCATGGTCGAGTGAAGATATTTTTTCAACATCCGAAGAACTGAGAAAGATCTTCTTTTGCATGTAAATGTATATACTAATTTTAAGTAGGGGGCAATCTCAGTTTTCCCTAAAAAGTCAAGAATATGCTTTAATTTTTGGATTTAAAAGTTGTTCCTCTTACGACAAAAACAATTCCAAATTAATGTTCAAAGTCAATCCAAAAAAGTCATCTGGATAAAATTTGATGAATTCTAACAGGCTTTCCAATTGCAAGAAATTCGGCAGCTTACAAAATTTGCAGAATCAGTATCAAATCTTCACTTAAGAGAAACGATAACTGTCGAATACTTCAAAGTACATTTTTCGAACCATTTCTTCTGGAGTTTTCAATAGCGATGTCCTTCTTCACGACCAGAATTTTATCGCCTTGGAAACTTTCATGCTCATTGATGTCTAATAAGTAATAAGTAATACCATACGTTTTGTGAACAAAAATTACTATGATTTTGATAAATTTACAATTGATAAAGAAAATAGACACAAAATTAATTTTATTGAACGAGTTATTATTGTACGAAAATTAGAAAACCGTATTTCTTGTATTCACTGCGAAAGATTTGTTCAATTAATAAAATTTCGAAAATTTAACGAAAAAAAGGTATTTCAAAAGTATTCCGTAGTGATTTTACGAACATTTATTTTGGGTGCAAATATTTTCATAAATGTGAAAATTTGGTTTGGGATTTTCGGGTATTGTATTAGCTGTAAGAGGTGAAATCTCCGGTCCTGAGTACCCTATACCCCCAATATACCTTTTGCCTGCCGTGATTGAACTTCTAGACTAAACAACTATTCGAATTATGCAAGAAAACTACTTGTAGTTGATATGAAATAATAGATTGCCTTCTTTTAGGGGTTCGTTTGATGGTCCAAGCACATGGACGTTACCCGCAAAACAACGACCGATTTTGCTTTCAATTTATTTTTTAAGAAACAAAAGTATTCGAATGTATAAACTGTGAAATCCAGTAAGCACGTGAAAAGAAAGAAGTTTTATCGTTAAACTTAGGGAGCGTGACACTCCGCCGGGCATCATTATGAAAATTAGATAACTATTTCGAGCTAAGATCTTTTTAACTTTCAAATTTGAAAGGTAAAAGAATTAATTGTTTTGACAGTTATACTGTAAATTTTAAAATAGATTTAAGGAAACACTTGTTTTATTTTTCCACAAATTAAATTATTTTATTGTTGAATATTGCCAACGTGTTTCGTCTTAGTTAGGACATCATCAGGGCACTAAATATTTACATAGAATGATACAATCACAAAAGGTGATAAACAAAATAAAGTGGTGGATAAAAGTATTCACACGAACAAATAAAGTTAATTAAAAATTAATTAATATTACAAAAAGAATAATTAAATTATTTTTTAAATACGAGTAAATGTAAAAAGAAAAAAACTAAATTTTATATTTAAAAAACAACTATTTGTTAAGAAGTGGGCTATTATTTATTAAGTCGATTTGACAATTTAAAATATAGAAGCGCTTGTGCTTATTTATTTCGAAAATTTCATATTTATCCAATACACGTCCAGCAGGTAAGCAATGTAAAAGAGATACATCATCCAATGAACAGCCATGTCCGGAATTTTGTATATGTTGAGCTAGTCCAGAGGAAGGTTCTTGGCGCACAGAAGATTTAATGTGTTCATTGAATCTTGTTAATAGGGATCTTGAGGTTTTACCTATGTAAATTCCATTACATTCTTTGCAGGTTACCTTATATACGCCGTTTTTGGAATATTTTTGTTTTTAGATCTGATTTTATTGTTGCAGAGAGCAAGCTGGGATACATGTATCCCACTCAGATTGTTTATTAAATTATAAAAAAAAATAAATAAATTGGGTGGCGCAACAGCTCGTGGAGAACCAGGGCCTAGTGACTTACAACTCTCAACCATTCCTGTGTTCATGTTGTTGGCAGGAATGGAAGGGACCTACAGTTTTTTGCCGATTCCGAACGGCTAAATGAGAAGCACTTATTCATGACAAGTATTCTCTTGGAGGATTTGTCAGTTCCTCGCAAGAGGCAGTACCTCGGATAAAACATTTCTGTTTTAAGGTGGCACGGCGGGAAATCGAACCCACACCTTCGGCATGACAGTCCAATGCACTAACCATCATCCCACGAGGTTATTAAATTAAATTCTTTGTTTTCGGGTGCACAATTAATTCGAATGGAACATTAAAAAATAATGTTGCACCGCAGTTTGTTTTGCCATTTGATTGAATGTAGGTGAGGTATTAGTGCTTCTGTGTGGAGTGGATTCTGATTTAAAATCGAGAAGCAAAACTCTCTTTTCAGAATCGTCAGAAGAGGATTTTTGATTTCAGAAGACTTCCGAACGCTTCGGAATGCTTCTGGATCTCCAATGGAAAAAGACAAAAAAAGACAGACAGTTTCTATTCAAGTAGCCCAAAAAAAAAAAAAACAGATTCTTATGAAGGAATGTAAAAAGTGATGAAAAATAACCTAACGGTAGGTACTTTCTGCATCATTCTGTTAATGCAATTTTTGCAATGAGTTCAAGTGAGTAAGCCGAACTAAACGCCAATTTGTAGGACTAAAGGCCATAAAAAGCTATTTTGAATTAATGCAATTTTTATTTCATAAAAATACTTTTTTCATGAGCTAAATAAAAAACTCGATTTATAAATTTTCCAAAGCGGTAAACGCTCTATGCAGTAAAAAAAATTTGGTTTCTATTTAACTAGTTTTGTTGTACTTGGTCTAATTTGTTTAAAAATGCACTCATTTACATAAATAAATAATTTATACTACCCTGAATGTATGTGGAAGATAAAAAAAAAATAGTTTCGAGGGAGGCCTTGGTTGAACTTTCTTCTTTTCAATTTTATTGATTTGATTTTGGGTTTAAATCAAATTTTAAAAGGAAATGTTGCATATTGATGGGAGATTCATAACAATTAATACAAACTTAGGATCGGACATCGGAACTTGCACAGAGTGATTCACCAAAAATCCCTCTCTGTTTATTAATTTACCCCTAGTTAACTCAGGAACAGTTTTCAGTAGAGTACTAACTCTATATTTCAGTTGTCAAAAATCTAGGGCCAACGATGACACTATGGATATCACCTTTTCTACGCCTTTCACGCATCGGAATAGAGATGGCGCCACAACGGAATTGCACTGACAATAACTGTCCTTATCGAGATCGAGATGGCGCCAAAACTGAAAAGGCACTCAACTTGGTCCCGGAGTTAACTCACCAAATTAGACGAGTTAACTTAAATCCGGTTTAATCCCGAGACTAGGATGATCTCGCACTGAAAAACAAAAACTGGCCCTTAAAACACGTTTATGGAGTTAAATCAGGCTTAACCCCGAGACAAGGATGATCTCGCACTGAAAAACTGGCACTTAGGGCAAGTTTTTCAGTGCGAGATCATCCTAGTCTCGGGGTTAAACCAGAGTTAACTCCAAAAACGTGTTTTACAGTCAATTGAAATCGAAAGTTAGCTCTGAGTTAACTATGGTCTAATTTGGTGAGTTAACTCAGGCACCAAATTGAGGGTCTTTTTAGGTGTTGCGCCATCTCGATTTCGATATTGAAAGTTATTGCCAGGTTGTGGCGCCATCTCTATTCTTATGCGTAAAAGGCGTAGAGGGGTGATATCCATATAGTGTCGCACATCGTTGGCCTCAGAGTTTTGACAGTTGAAATATTAAGTTAATCCTAAACTGAAAAACTACTCCTGAGTTAACTCAGGGTTAATTTATTTTCAGGATTAGCTAGCTCTGACTAAACTGAGAGTACCTAAAGCCTGAACTGAAAAACTGGCCATAAGATTTGTATCGATATTACTACCTTCAAACCTTCAAAATCTTAGAAACTTACCGTACTTTTAAATGTCATTTCTTTTCCACCACTGACTTCCTACTAACATGTTTATTTTTGTGAATAGGAAAACTTTTCCCTATTTTTGACATCTGCTTTTAGTGTTGGTATTGTTTGCTTTATTTGCACTTTAAAATGTCAAAAATCTATTAAATAGGCCAATATCAATATCATCTGAAAATTGCAAAATTAATATCGATGTTTACCTGCTTCCATTGCAAAACAATATTAATCTTCTAGATACGAGTATAGCCGATAAAATCTTAATTTTAATTTCAATTGCTATACTCCAGAGAAGACCTGAATGATTTGACAAATACACTTCCTGGCTTATGAGCTGCTCTACCTATGGCAATATGCTTTCACCAGAGTAAGGTAAAACCGCATAAAATCCTTGGAACGACCTAGTTCGTTTTTAATATGCAGAGATACAGGTATCATGTAGAGAACAACGCAAACATGACCTAGATTCAAAACAAAAAATACCTACCATCAGTAGTCAAAATTCATTTAAAAGGATCTACCACTTTTCCAACACAATATCATCGTTGTCATTGTCATTCTCTATTTAACTATACATATATGGTGCACACCCGCAAATGCATGCATACCATGTCTAGACTATGAAACAGCATATTCCATGGAAGGCTTTTATGTCCAGCGCCATACCAATGTGAATACCACCGGAGGCAGTTTTCACCATGGAACATCATAATATGAACTTCCGTTGAAATGTTGGCGGAGTCTGTGCCTTTCCGCTATACCAAAAATGCTGATGCTTGTCAGCATTTCAGCAATTCGCGAACAGAGTCGACATCTTTTCCATTTCCAATCGGGGTTTTCTGGGATGTGGTCGAATGCCAAAATGGCAATGTTCCAACATTCGTACACAATAATCTATTATTTGATGATGCCGAAAGGTTGATGCCCATCGGGAAGAGGAAGATTCCCAGGTGGATGGGTGGGTGGTTCTTCTGGTGCTGAATGTAGACACTCACTCACTTACCAACCATGTCGCGTTAAAAGCCATCCTATCCTCCTAATGATGTTGATGATTCTGCTCATCGCATAAATCATTAAACGCATTTCAAAGAAAACTTTTTTATAATGATTGCGTTGGCTTTTGGTCGATTTGGATTTGGTAGTATTTTTGGCAATGAGAATCGTTCAATGCTGCTGATGCTGTCTTCAAAGTCAGTCAAGCTAATCGGTGTGCGAGTGGAGCGCAAGGGGTGGGGCTTGAGGGTGAATTAATTTCTTTCCACGAAAAAACATACCACAAGGATATTTTTCACACATGACCTGTTTGCTGTCCCAAAGAGGATTTGAGATTATTCGAGACTAAATTATACTCTGGAGTGCTGATGTTGAGAATAGCATTAGTCGGATGGTGGGAGTAGCGTTTGAATTTGTTAAATTAGAAGGTGCTTTAATAATGAATCAACAACCTTGAGAGCTTTGTTATTTGTTACCTTATTATACCTTGTGGTTTATGGAACATCGTGGACCACAACTCTCTGACGAGTTATAATTTCATTTAACAAAAATCAAGTTCAAACACTTCAAGTTAAGCAAATTATACCTTGGAAGGGGGGAGGGGAAATCCTTCTAATTCATACTAATTTCATATAGAAAACAACATAAGATTTTTTAATAAATATTTTAATATTAATTCTTTGACAGAAAGTGTCTTTTTATCTAGTTTTGGTACAAATAATGATGTTTTGCTATTTAGTCTCCAGTCATCATTTCCATAAATTCTATAAAAAACATAAAAGCAACAAATTTGATTTCTTTTCTTAATTTAAACCATTTTCCTGGTGTCTCACCATCAAAATCAACAGTTCCCGAACCATCTGTATCTATTTCAGCAATAATTCCATCTAAATCAGAAGACGATAGCTTATCATCCAAGGCAGCTAGAATTTCTTTCAATGTTGAAGTTGTAATATAACCATTGCCCTCACGATCGTACAAACGAAAAGCTTCTTTCAACTCTTTTTGAATTGCTTCAGCATCTTCTTCTTCAATGAAATGTGCAGCAATATTACAAAAACCATCAAAATTAACTTTTCCAGTATCATCGGGATCATTCTCTTCAATTAAATCATGAAGTTCTTTATCATCAAACATCTGACCCATGGTATTGAGAATTGTTGTGATTTTAAGAGTTTCAATAAAACCACTTTTGTTTGTGTCGAACATTTGAAATGCTTTACGCATAATGTCCATTTTTTCATCATCTTCCTGTGAAATAGAAAAAAAAAAGAAATGAGGTTTTCTATCTTTTTTTAAATATTTCAAATAAATTTCTAAAATCTTTTGAACATCTTAGATCTGACAAAGCTGGAGTATTGGAGATTTCTAAACTCTGTATACTCTGTGCCATATTAGAACTAAATAAAGTTCCTTAAAAAGATTTCTCAAAATCCCAATTGAACAATGATTTATGGCCCCATTTAGCTAAATCTGGAATATTATAAACATTTCTCAATGTCTCAACAAGACATGTAGCCTTCATCTTGAAAAATAAATTGGTCAACTGATGAGTGTTTCCACATGCCACGTTTAACGTTCAAACAAGTCATTTGAATGATCATCCATTAGGCACCAGCAATAATTCATTTTGGAAATTAAATTTTATTCACAACCAAATTTATCACTTTAACTTGACTTTTTTTTTGGGTGCTAAAAAAATATTTTTTTTTTTTTGATGTTGGAACTTTTAGAATTTCTAAAATGATCATCATAAAATAAATAATTTTGTTTTTTTTTTTTGTATTATTATTTATTATAGATAAATCAATTATTATTGCGTACCGCATCATAAAAATGTTAAATAAAAGTGATTTATAATAAAGAATACATACATATAACGCATATGATATATATTTTAAAAACAACCACATTTCTTAAAAAAGATTGAATGTAAGTTTTTTGACTTGAATCAGTTTTTATTAAGGAAAAAAAAATATTTTCATTGCTTATGCACTCATTTGAATTTTCAGAAAACTTCCAAAACACTATATTAGCTTAAAAGGTTAAATCCATTTTTTTCAAACTTGGTAAATAGCGTTATTTGGTCATTCTATCTGTTTTTTGGAATTTTTTTAGAACCAGCCATTCATTTTTTTTAAGCAAATTTTACATAATCGTATTTTTCTCAAAAACGACTCCACATTTTTTTTAAATAAAAATAAAAACTTAATAAATTATTTTAGTAAAGATTACCTTTGAGTGAGAAACCATTAATCAAAAATGGTTACAAATGGTTCCTCCCATTTTTTATATTCGATTTTCTTCATTACGGGACACAATGGTCCGTTTGTTCAATTTTGGCGACAAAAAGCATTTCTCACTCCATAGTACACTTATGATTTTGGGACGCTGAACTCAGTCGAACTGCCTATTTTTCTTATCTCAAACAGGGGTTCACAATTTACATTGGTCAGCAGTCGAAGTCAGGAACTGTGACAAGTTTATTTTTTAAATGTCTTTAAATATGTGATGTTTCCTATCATATAAAGGTGACTCAAAAAAGGAATAAAATATTACATTTGTAAGCCAGTAAAAAGATCAATGAAAAAATTTTCAATAATATATATGGTTATCGAAATGATGATACGCAGTCAATTATTTCTCTCAAAAACAGCTCTACAATGTTTTCCCATAGGTACCTAAAAAAAAATTAAAATATTTTTTGTTTTTGAAAATTCGATATTTCAAAATTGGATTGATATATTTTTGAAAGTTTACTTTTATCTATATATTGATAAAAACTTTAAATCTGCATATCAACATTTTTCCGTAAAAATGTTTTGAAAATTGTATTAGATAATAATTGTTTTTCAAAAATTTATATTTAATCATTAAAGACGATGTTTTAGTGAATTTGAATACCGATTTAACAATAGAAATTTTTCTCTGATAAATTCCATGTCTCATATACAATTTTTTAAACTTTATACCACTTGAACATAAGAGCAAGTACGTGCGACCCAGTTGTGCATATTATCGAAATAAGAATGTTTTCTATGATCGCTATAAACCCTAAGCCTTAGCTATGGCAATACATATACACAATACAATACTAGCAAACAAAAAAAATAATTTCCTCACAATATCTACATTTTCTTTAAAAACTTTTTTATGGGATGTGTATTATCTTTTAAGTGAAAGCTTTTGAGACCAATCCCTCTCACCCACCCGACACGAACACTTAAAATGTACCTAGTTTAAAGTATTCAAAATCTGCCAACCGAAGATACTATACGAAAATCCTAATATATGTATGTATATCACAAAAAGTCCAAAAAAGTATCAAGTTTTTTTTTGACAGAAACACAAGAAAAAAAAAATAACACACATCTTTACTTGGCACAAAAATAACAACTCAAAAGAATCCGGAACAGAACTACAAAGTCTACAGCATTAAGGAAATCCTTAAAAAACACACTTTTTAAAAACTGATCACAGGTGATTATCTCTATTTCACACTTTTTTTGTTAACACATTGGAGTATAGCTGAAGACTTCATACCAAGATTGCAAAGTTATAGGCAGATTAACAAAAAAATCATGCTTTGTAGTAGGGAGAAAAAAAACACATTTTTTTGAGTTACCAGAAAAAAATCAAGCTGCGCTGCAATGACTCAGAGAAGTCTAAGGGAAATGATTTCCATTTTTTAATAAACATCTTAGTGGAAAAATAAAAAAAGGAATGTAAATGCTCTATATTTAATTTTTTGAATTAATGCCAGCAATAGGGCCACTTTGCCCCCCTGTGTGCCTTAATGGCTGCAAAGTTCTTTATAACATCATATATTTTGAATATTCAATCAATATTTTCTTTATATTCTAATTATTGTTTTGCTGAACTTTTTGATTTGAATTTTATTCTTATTTTTTGTTTTGCTTCTTTAGTTCAATAAAAATGCTATTTTTTAATTAATTTTACCATTATATTCCGAGGACTGAACTACTCCTCATCTTCAGGGTCTAAAATTAATCCTATAACAGCATTTTAATAAAAATATTATAAAGAAGCAAAACAAAAAATAAGAATAAAATATTTTCTTACTTTCTATTGTTAAAATGAATTTTGATAATTGTCTGTTGACAAAATTTTTTGGTTTTAGTACCGCCCCTGACAGAGTTTTCTAGGGACCCCAAAATTTAATAATCATGCGATCTACAGGCCACTTTCGGTAATCACCCAGGTCCAGGTGGTTTAGCGTATTGGTATTTAAAGGCATGACCCGCCGGATTTGGTCATTGAAATTCAATGCGTAGCCTTTCTGATCAAGTAAACTCCCACGTGGATTTAAATTTCGCACGAATAAATTCTCTGAGGGCGGCAAAATTTTACAGTACTAACCCATTAGTTGATAAATTTCTCAGCTCCATATAGTGCCACAAAATTTAGCACCCTTCATAAAGTGCCACCCGGGGGAGACCACCCGCTGCAAAGCCAAATGTTTCTAGCCATGTCAGTTATAAACTTTGAAAACATCCAATCGATTTGCCCCAAACCGGAATACAAAAACCAGAAGATGGTTTTAGACCACAAAAATAATGCATTAGGAACATTGGGTCCATTCATGAAGTCGATTTTTTCAACTTTTTCAAAACAAAAATAGTGTCAACACAAAACAAATGTATCTGTAACTCTCCTCGAAAAGTTTTATAATTTGTCAAATAATCGAATAAGAAAATATTGGGTCCGTTCCCTTAATTTGAATTTCTGTGATTTTCTGTGCATTTCTGCGCATGTTAGACCAAAGTTATGTCAAAGTTAATATAAAAAAAATGTTGACAGAAGTTTGGACTAAAAATCATAGAAATTCAAAGTAAGGGAGCAGATCTATTAAAAACCTCATAAATAGTAAAAAACTCAGGTTAATTCCGAGAAAAATGTTTTTGCAAGTCTAATACTAAAAATACGTTTAATTCAAAGGAAGGTAATGAAAGTAACAAATTATTTTGTTTAGCACAAAGTATCTACATAATTATACAAACATAGTCCTCTGATTGCAAGAACTAGAAGAGGTAATTCAATTTTCAATTTTAACAATATCTCGGCAAAAACGGTATTTTGCACAGCATTTCGTCCAATTTTTTAACCATGGATAAATATAGAATATTTGTGAAGTGTAAGGGTGGCGTCACACAGTGCAAGTAAAGTGACGATTAGGAAAGTTCTTCCAAGCATTGATTGCTGCAAGTGATTAACTTGCTTGCAAGTACTTACGCCGGAAACACTTGCAGGGTGTGACTAGTACCTGCAAGCACTTGCACGCAAACACGCAAGTAAATCACCTGTCGCAAGTACTTGCCATCCACTTGCAGGATTTGCGAATGCAAGTTTTTTTGATATTAATAATATGAACGACAGTTTGCAGTAATTTTTCATCAGAAAGTTCAACTTGCTTACAATAAAATCACTTGCTACAAGCGACCGCATGTTTTTGTACTTATCTGTGTGAAGCGAAACGAAATTATTAATACATAATTGTCTCTACAAGAATCAACTGCCTCGATTCCAACAAATCTTCTTGTTCAAAAACCATTCCCTCGAAAAAATTCTTCTTCCAAATCTGGATTATCCTTTTTGATCTTTGTATTTCTGAAGAAACAATAAACCAAACTGTAGTAAAAATGGCAAAACCACATTCGTTTACACACACAAGTACTTTCAGAAAAAAATTTCAGTAATTAATTTCAGCAATTACTTGCAGCAAGTACTTTGATCATTTAATTTCAGCAAGTAATGTGTACCAATGCTGCCACTCAAAAATTTAAAAAACACATAGTTTAAACACATGATTTGAGTTCAAAAAACATGATTCAAAGTTTTGAGTTTGAAAATAGGAAAAGAGAAAAATAGATCTTAAACAAAATTTAATATTTATTAATTTATAAAAACATACAAAAAGGGAAGCAATAAATAACGTTAAAATAAATAATTATCTATTATAGTGAAAAAGTAAAATGCCAAAGAGTAAATTACAAACTTGGATTTCGAGCATAGAGAAAGAAAAGAAGAATTATCTCTGTATTCTTTTCGCTGAGGAACAAAAATGTAGTTATGCATTTGAATCAAAATGCCATTTTATCTATATTTTGTTATAAAAAAGAATAGTCATGTTTTTGTTTTTATATTGTAGCGAAGGTTAGACATGTTTTCTTATAAAGCGACAGTACATCGACCGAAAGTGTTAAGAATATCGGATGTTTTGTGTAATGGTTTAGCTGACTTGTTCAAAGGTCTAGACCACTATTTTTTCTTTTTTAAATATCGTTTTGTTTAATTCTTAGAGGAACAAAAATATCTTTTGAAAAAAAAACAGTTTTTTAAAAAGTGTACCATTTTTCCAGTTTTCAAAGTCTTTTGTGGAGAGATCTGTATTATTCTTATAAAAATCTACAAGATGTCATCATCAGTTTAGCTTTTTTTTTTCGTGAAATTTTGTGGCGATTTTGATTACTGCTTGCAATAATTGCAAGTGTTGATAGCAAAATTTCCTTTTTTCAACAAAAAAAACAAAAATTATTTCTTTTCTTAGCGTATAGTAGCACACCCTGGCTATAGTAATTAAATAATTTAGCTGTAGCTTCTTCCTCCTATTAATTATTATAGGGATTAGAGAAACTGATCTTGTGGACCGAATTTTTGTATAATCTCTATCATCGTTAAGCAATAGTTATCTAAAATCTTGAGTCGCTTTTGCTTACAAATACAATTTAGCTTATAATTTTCCTTATTACCAAAAGAACGTTGCAAGAGCTGTTTTTGGGGGGCCAAAAGAAGACAAAGAATCCCTTGTGCGTCATCATGTTAGTTATAAAAAAAGTCTAATTGAAAAAAAAGTTGTAATAAAGTCAATTTTGAAAAAGAAAACAAATTTTTATATAAAAAATTAAAAATATTAATTGTATCTACACTGTTTATACTTCTTTGAAAAATACATATCCATTTAGAGAGTTTCTCCGTTTGGTATTTCAATTTTATTAATTATTCGATTTATACTCAAAACAAAAAATTATAAAATACTGCACTTTATGTGATTCTAGGATTCTTTTCGTTCTAGTATTTCATTTTGTTTTTGAAGGTTCCGTAATAAATAATAAAAACAAAATTGACATTGGAAATCAATTAATATAACCAGAAATTGTTGCCATAATCGTTTACCACATTTTTAAGCGTAACTACTAGGTACTTTTTATTGTAGTTCTAACTTTTTAAACTTTCTCCATGAATTGTTTTTAATTTATTTTTTTCATTCTCATAACGAGTGTTTTCCGTTCCAAAGGAGGTTCTATTTTATACAAAAAAATAAGATTTTATAAAAAAACACCACTTAAATTTAAAAAAAAAAAAAAAAATAAAAATCAGTCGGTTGAATTATTTTTTTATTTTAAAATAAACCACTTTTATTTTAAATTACCATTTTAAATATTGATTGTTAAAAAAAATTATTCAAAATCCTTCAAAAAAGGTGATTCCAACCTCAAGCACTCGATTATTTGTCGGAAATTCAAAATGTAAGGCTATCGCGACCCGACGGATATTCCTCCACTGACTAGATTATTTTATGTTCACAAATCAATATTTATAATGACCGGGCTATAGTCGAATACCTCTATACACACCCAATTGCCAAAGTAAGTATACAACTCGATGGTGAGATGTACCATCAACGATTTGATGTGATGTCCATGTCCATGTTGAATGAAAAGTTGAAATATTTTTAGTACTTATAATGAGCTTAAGCAATAATAATTATTATTACTTGGGGGGGCCAGTGCTGCACATACATACATATACATACATCCAACAAAAACTTCGTGCATCATTAACATTTTAATGTTCCATCATTTAACTTGTATTTTAAGTTATTTAAAAAATTCTTTCACTTACTTTTACTGCATAGAATTTTTAAAAATGCAATAATTTATTATAATAATTCTCTTTATGCTGGATGAGGAGGGTTTTTGGGAAAATCTCTTTTCAAGAGAAGGTGAGAAATTTAAAAATAATAAACAAAAAAATTGTTTTCAAAAATTATTATTACTAATGGAATTTTCAGATTATTAAAATGTTGAGACATTTAGCTAAAAATAATGGGAAAAATCAACTTTGAGTTGACTATGACGAACTGGTGACATTAGTTTTGATTTTTCTTCCGTGTTTTCTTGGCTTTGCATTCCATTGATGATAGATCAGGAGATGAAATTGAGAAATTTTGGATCGAATAAAGAAAAAAAAAAAAAACGTTAAAGGAATGTTTGAATCATATTTTTAGTTAAAGTAGTTTGTGGTGTTTTTGTGAAGGTGACATAGTATTGAGGTGGACTTTAAGGTGAATATAGATTCCTTCACTATGAGTCAGTGGAACCCTTCTTTCTGGTATTGAATCATCTTCTTTTTAAGGATAATTGACCTGAGCAACACCCCTTATCTTTCTTGGTATGAATAATACTTCTTCGGACATAGGTTTCACTGCCCAAATTCCAGGCGAGTGTCCACAGGAGCTTTACAGTCCGGTGCAAAGCTTTCTGACAAAACTTGTCACAGAACTGCGAGCAAAAAGTGTTATCGTAAGAGAGCAATACTGCGATAAAGATTGACAAAATTGGATACCGGATCTGTTTAAAACTGCTGCTTTTTGGATCCTTGACACTAACAAGAAAATTTTTAATTGAGATAATAGGAGCAGAAAGAGGCTTCATATAGGTGAATAGAGGAAGACTGCCAATAGTAAGCATCTATTTCAGCCCAAATGACAAAGAGTTCCGCCAAAAACTGGAAGATTTAGAGGACTTTCGAAATGAAACTGATGGAGACATCTTTGTCACCGGAGACTTCAACGCCAAATGACACGAGTGGGGTATGCCAACTACGGTCTCTTGAGGAAGACAAATACATGTACTCGAGATGGTTGACAGACACGGTATATCAGTATATAGCCAATGTCAGAAGCACACCCACCTTCAGGAGACTTGACAACGTAGGCACCATCCCAGATGTGTGATTTGTATCTGATTGTGTTCTATCCAGGGTCAAAAATTGGAGAGCTATTTAAGATGAATTTGTGGAAAATCAAACAAACGCAGACCAAAATTGAACACAAGCCCCGAAATGGTATTCCAGATTACCTCCTATACGAATCATCAGTGACTACCTCAAAGACTCAGATTTAATCTTTGATACCACAGATATGGCCAGAAAAAGATTAAAATAAAAAACTCAGAAACACAGTGGAAGCTTAACCAGGTCATGCGTTGACTACACAACACTGTGGATAAGTGAACATGACCTCATCCTAGCAACGAAAAAAACTGAAATAGTTTTGCAAACCAGAAAGAGAATCCAGATTCACATCGATTTCCAGGTTGGACCCGAATTAACCAGAAGCAGTGAGTGATGCCATCAAATATCTGGGACTTACTCTCGACTCTAGACTTTCTTACTGATGCTTTGGAGAGAACAAACATTAGGTGGGACAACATTATTACTTGTTTGGCAACAAAACAAATTTGGCTAAGCCTTGACTTAAAGCGCTCCAAGTGTTTAATATCTCTAAGCAGACTGCACATCAACTCTATTGTAGGTGTCATAACGGGGCACTGTTTAATAGGCAGTCACGCAACGCGGCTTGGCGTATTTTCAAATGATTTTTGCAGAAGCTGTATGGACGAGGAGGAGGAAGAATCGATTCTTCACCTTCTCTGTACTTGCCCTGCTCCTTCCCACAGACGTAGACTCCTTACTACTATAACGATCCTAGTGATCTGGCAAGCAAAGACATTTACAGTCTTGCACGCTTCGTCAGGAGCTCTAAATGGTTTCACGAGTGAGGAAGATTTTTTTTTTTACAAGATTCATGTGGTATCACAACGGGCCAACTTTGGTCTTAGTGCGTCAGTATTGATCACTGAAAGCCACTTCTACCTAACCTAATATACGGAAGCGAGATCTGGGTGAGTGCACTGCGACAAGAAAAGTATCGCAAGCAGTTGATGCCGATACAGAGACGCGTAGCCTTACGGGTAGCCATAGCTCCTTCCGAATGGTGTCGGAGCCAGCCGTCCAGGTAGTTGCAGGAGTAGCGCCAATAGACCTTCTGGCAGCAGAACGAGAGTACGTGTATGAAAAGGAAATGGGAACTGATGTGGCAATCACGGTGGTACCTACACAACAGAAATGCAGGAACGTGGGGAGTCAGGAAGCAGAGGGTGCTTGACTTCGAGACTTCATAGCTGAATGGGGAAATCGGAAATACAATGAAGTAGACTACTATAAGCGTATGTTTTATTGGTAACAAATTATAGCTAGCACAGCAGCTCAAAAGTGGATATAAATGTTGAGATAAAGTTTCATTAAGTTTAAACTTAAGTGGTGGATAGACTTGGGTTGAATTGAGCATAGCGTTTTTTATTGGTGCTAGCCTGGCTGCGCCAACTATAACTACTAATAAAAGCTAGCTTAACCTTATATCACTCAATTCCTCATCGAAAACCATTGTTTTAACGTTTTCTTGTTTAAGATAGGCAAAGCAAGAAGCCCCTTCTACCTAGAGTGACCAGATCCATCCTCAATTAAAAGAAAATACACATAAAAATTGTATTGTTTTGGATAGGTATATTTTATTACTTAAAGCCTAGTTTACAGTTCCCGTGCGCAAAAAAAAATCTATGCAAATTTTCTCGCATGTCAAAAATAATTGAGGTGAAATGTAAAATAAATTCTTTGCATGATTGGTTTACAGTTTCATGCAAAAAAAAAAAACTATGCTGTCATGGAATGTCATGCAAAACAATGGACCGGCAATTGATTTGCATGCGAAAAAAAGTGTGGTGAATAAAATATTTTTTTTTGATGGTCGGTTTATGCTTCCGAAAAAAAAAATATATTCACCTCAAGGCATTATTTGCATGCAAATGGTTTTCGCATCCAAAAATAATTATTTTCCATTTTTAGGCCTATAGCTTGTCAATTAAGGGTAAATTAATGACTCAATGGGTGGTTTAGGCCAAAGCAATCGTTTTTCGCCTTGAATATTATTCAACTTGGTGCGCAGAATAGGTGGAAAATCGTTTTGAAAATTTTGTTTTTTTTTCGCATCGGAACTGTAAACTATGCTTAATACAACTCTTAACATCAGCCGATAAAATACAAAGGATTCAAAGGAATGCATGAATTCTCCAAAGATTGCATTCAATTGATTGCTGTTAAATGAAAAGAGAAAAATGATTATAATCTTTTTGGTGATAGGAAAAAAATTTGAAGTCAAAGTCATTCTCTTACACATCCCTAAATTATCACCTCTCTACCACAATCTACAACTTTCAAAATTATTAATGAATATTTTTTTTTTTTTAAATGTTTGTTTAGCAAAAACAAGGACTCAGTATATATAAACTCTAAAATGATTTTTCCTTTATTCAATCTTTTAAACTTTATTTTTGACAAAATTTTATGCAAGAAACATTGTAGAATATTGTTTTTAAAGTCCAATCATTTATTGTTGATTGAAAAACTTATGTGCGTAGGCTTGAAAAATCATTTAAAGAACATCTGTGATTTTTGAAAAATATTGTTTTTGTTTTTTTTTTTCAAATTTAATATCAAGATATTCTGGTAAATTTAACCCTTGCAAACAAGATCCCAGTGCACTTTAATTGGATATTTTCCCATTGGTGAGCTAATGTCGATTTCCATGTCTCCACCATTTTTCCAATTTTTCATCGAACATTCCTGCATGGCTGTCTTCTCAGCAGCAGATGCCATATTCTATACAAACAAAAAATAGTAAAATAATATTTTTATTTTTGTTTTTCTATTCAAACACTAGCACTAAATTTTACCACAGATAGGACCAAAGCAACAATAAGGAACACTGAGAGGGTTTGTTTGTTCATATTTACTATATTTTCAAAGCACGTTATACTTTTGAATAGGTTTTTCAGAAAAAATTCGTTGTTTATATATTAGCAAATTTTTTGCTACATCCGAAAATTATACTTTAAATTATAGCTTAAATATTATAATTAATACTCTCATTAATTGCCATGGTTAATTATTTCTTATCTTATTTAAAAAATCTCCAGCTAAACAGAGGGACATTTTGTTATTTAAATTTAAATAATGACCTTTGAATTCAATATCTTATATGATTAAACATAAAAATCAATGATGATATTTAACATTATTTAAAATCAAATTTTAAACTATTGATGATATTTATAAAGTATTAACCTTATACAAAATTTTGTTATATATTTACACGCAATGGGTTTTCATTATTCTTAAGGTTGAGTCATTTTTGTTTTTCAATAATTTTAAACTTCTTATAAACAGTTATTAACAACACGTTTTTCAGTACAATTCACTTAGATATGGGTGTTTAATTTTTTGAGATTTGTATCAGTAGTGTACAACGTTTACTACTAGAAAACTTAACAACAACGTTTATTGAATAACGTCAAAGCTTAGATCATTTTGGTCATAATAATATCTGTAGTCACGGAAGTAACCCAAAATAAAATCTTAAATGCGGTCAGTTTCAATCTAATGACCAAATTGCTTTCTTAGATATTGCGTCTGTGAAGTCAGCATTAGAATTTTCAAAAAGACTAATGGGATCATTTGCAGTTTTTTTGAAATTTAAAATAGTGGGCGTAACCTAGTGTACTACTAACTTCACTGTGAACTTAGCATTTCAGCCCTTTTTTCATTGTTCAATAAGTACGATTGACTAATAAACAAACTAACTATGTCAGCCCTTTTTTCAAAAACGGAGCTAGCTAGAAAACTGCAGTTAAGTTTCAAATTTGCAGATTTTTTTTTTGCATTTCCAGAAAAAATAAAGTTCTATGTACATAATTTTGAAGTACAAAATTGACGAAAGAAATTGCTAAATTCACTGTGCACTGTTAACTTTACTGTGAAGTTAGCATATGACAGTGAAGTTAACAGTGAAAGATGAATCTTTTCAATTTTTGTTTTCAAAGTCGTATTTCAAAACTCGGACCTTAATTTTTCTTGAAGTGCAAATTAAACTGCATATTTTGAGCCTTATTGCAAATTTCTGGCTAGCTCCATTGCTGAGAAAAAGACTGCCATGCTAACTTCAAAGAAAACTGAAAGACTGCGATATCTACAGCGTCTTTTGGATGTGGATTCGTCGTTAGAGGTAGACTTAGGCAAGAAGTCTTGAGTTTCAACTATGTGAAAGAGCGCCTCACCACAATTCGCATTAAGGCTAAATTTGCCAACATTAGCCTCATATGCACGCATGCCCCCACAGAGGAGAAAGATGACGACACCAAGGATGAGTTCTACGAGCTCCTGGACAACACATTATGAGCAATGCCCTAGCTATGACATTAAAATTGTCTTGGGTGATTTTAGTGCCAAGCTAGGAAAAGAAGACGTCTTTGGTGGCACAATCGGAAGATACAGCCTGCACGACACCACCTCCAATAACGGCCTCAGGCTCATTGAATTTGCTGCGGGGCGAAACGTTGCGGTAGCTAGTACGCAGTTCCCGCATCTCGATATACACAAGGGGACGTGGCGAATTCCTGTTCTATCAACCGCTAACCAGATTGACCACATTGCGATCGATGCAAGGCACTCCTCCAGTATCAAGGATGTCCGAACGTTCCGAGGAGCCAACGTTGACTCGGACCAGTACCATCCAGACCAAAACCAAAACAAGAAAATACTGTGAGGAAGTATAACGTCGGACGGCTACAGTCGCAAGAAATCGCCAGGTCCTTTTCCGATCGAGTCTCCCGCACCCACTTAAATAGTCCTATGCCACCAACTGCAAGTATATGGAGAACCAGTGTAAGAATTGCCAGGAAGCCATCAGAGATGACGCCTCTGAGTTGCTGGGCCTTGCATGACCAACACAGCGAAGCTCTTGGTTCGACGAAGAATTGGCGACAAGTACATGCATCCAAACAACAGGCATACAAAGCAGCGCTGCATAGAAGGACCAGAGTTGCTCGCGAACTCTACGAGCAGAAGAGGAAAGAGGAACACAAGCTTCTAAGAAGGAAGAAGAAAGAGCATAAGAAGCGTGTGATCGAAGAAATAGAGGGATGCCACTGCAGGAATGAAGTTCGGAAGTTTTACCAAAAGGTAAAGAGAACCTCCCAGGGTTACAAGACCCGGACCGAAGCCTGCAAGGATGATCAGAGGAACATCGTAGTAGAATCGCAATCGGTGCTGAGGATATGGAAAATTCATTTCTGCAAATTGTATAACGGCGATGACGAACCGAATTCCGCTACCATGCAGATTACACCATTCAACCTGGACGAAATAGGCCAACAATTCCATCCACCCGATCTCGACGAAGTAAATATAGCTATATCTAACCTTAAGTCCAATAAAGCTGCTGGAGCTGATGGCCTTGCGGCTGAGCTATTCAAAGCGCCTGGCGATGAACTGGTAAGGAGTATGCACCAGCTCATCTGTAAAATATGGTCGGAGGAAAGCATGCCCCATGAATGGAACCTCAGCATTTTTTGCCCGATCCTCAAGAAAGGCGATCCATTGGACTGCACCAACTACAGAGGCATCAGTCTTCTTATTATTGCCTACAAGATCTTCTCTGCCGTACTTTGTGAACGCCTGAAGCCATTCGTCAACAACCTGATAGGTCCATATCAGTGTGGCTTTAGGCCAGGGAAGTCCACCATCGACAAAATATTCTCATTACGGCAGATCTTGGAGAAAACCCAGGAGTTTCAAATCGATACCCACCACCTTTTCATCGATTTCAAGGCCGCGTATGACAGCATCTATAGAGATGAGCTACATATGTAGAGTTTTAGTTTTGGCAGCCCTGCAAAACTCGTCCGTTTGTGCACGATGACGATGGAGAACGCTGCTCCATCAAGGTCGGCAAAAACCTCACCGACACCTTTGATGTCAAAAAAGGTTTTAGGCAAAGCGACGCGCTGCCATGCGACTTCTTCAACATCGTTCTTGAAAGAATAGTGCAAAACTCTCACGTCAACACTAGAGGCACAATCTTTCAAAAGTCCGTCCAACATTGACATAATTGGACGAGCAAAGCGTGATGTCAGTGGTGCTTTTGTGAGCATTGAGAAGGAAGCGAAGAAGATGGGTTTAACGGTGAATGAAAGCATAACGAAATATATGCTGTCATTAAGAAATGACCACCCAACACCGACGGACGTCTCGGACAGAACGACACTATAGGCAGCTATAATTTTGAGATGGTCAGGGACTTCGTCTACCTAGGATCCGCTATAAACTCAGCGAACGACACCAGCGCTGAGATCAAACGAAGAATTACTCTTGCCAATCGCTGTTTCTTTGCACTAAGAAGGCAATTGAGAAGCAAAGCCCTCTCTCGAGCACCGTCCCTGTATGAGACGCTAATCATTCCGGTCCTGATGTATGATGCAGAGGCATGAACACTGCTAACGGTGAATGAGAACGCGTTTGGCTGTTTTGAGAGGAAAATTCTCCGGGTGAGTTTTGGTCCCGTCTTGCTAGATGGGGAATGGAGAAGAAGATACAACAACGAACTGTATGGGCTGTACAGCAACACCGACCTAGCCACAAAAGTGAAAAGCCAACAACTTAGATGTCTGGGTCACCTAGTTCGAATGGACACCAATGCTCCGGCCTCGAAAATCTTTGAATCCAACCCCGTGGGACAACGCAGTAGAGGTGGACAGCGTAAAAGGTGGCGCACGCAAGTGTAAGAGGACCTCAAACAACTTGGCGGGGGAAACTGGAGACAGCTAGCTAGAAACCGAGCCGGCTGGAAGAAACTTGTTGGTTGAGGCCCTGGTCCACCCCAGATTGTAGCGCCACCTTAAGTAAGTAGGTAAGTAAGATCCGGAATAGAAATGCAAGCAAAATGCAAAAAAAAACTGCAAATTCTTGCCATGCTACATTGGTATAGCTGAAAATTGTTATGCCAACTTCACAAAAAATATTAATGTAGCATGTTCTTGCTCTTTTAGTTGAAACACATAGAACACTTTGGTTCGAATATATCCTCAACCAGACCATGAACAAAATATTGGCTTGGATGTAACGATAGGATTTGAATAGAGAAATGACGTGCACTGCAATTTATTTTAATAAAAATACAAAAAGTTTTCGCAAGTCTACGCATATCTACGCTTATCTACGCATTTCTACGCAATTCTGTGCATACACGGAGAGAATTGAAAAATCACCAATTGCAAAATTTTGAGGTGCAATTTGCAAAACATGTTTATTCGTAAAGTATGGCGTTTTTATGCCAGATTGATACAAAAATTGGTAATTTTACATTCAACACATAGCAAACTACACAATTTGTCTCATCAAGGTTTACAATTAAAAACCATGATCCAAGCTTGCATTGTTCATAGTAAAAAACAACTTTTTTGGCGTAATTTATTCTCCAAAATGATGATTTCACGAAAGCATCAACTTAAATGTTGATTTGCGATCACTGTTTAGTAATTAATATTGCACAGTCACTGATTTGCAAGCCAACAAATATTTTTTTTTTAGCAAATCATGTTTTTTGTGTCGCAATTTGAAACTCTATTAGAATTGTTGCAAATCACAAAATGTTTTTTTTCCCAAATTACGACTTTCTTATCGCAATTCACTTCTCCAGGAAATAAAGCACCACAACATGGCATGTATCTACTTCTTAATTTCTGACGCCAGTGTTCTGTTTTGCGAATTAGTCTTGTGGTTGCGTGTTCGCTCAGTAACTGGAGGGATGCGAGTTCAAATCCAAGTTGGGGAAAGCAAAGTATTTATTTCAATTAAATAAAATTAAATGTGTTTACCTTCAAAATGAAGGTTAGAGCAGGATTGCGCTCTTTCAAGTGGAAAATCACGAAATTATATTGGTGATCACCTTTTCTGCAAATATACAACTGAGTAATATTTGGATCAAATTGCGATTTGTTGGTGGCAATTTTTGTTTTCTCTCGATTTAATAATTGATGCTTTAGAGCCGCGTTTCCCTAACAGTGCTCCGCGGAGCACTTAGTGCTCCGTGAAGAATATCCAAGCGCTCCGGGGTAATATTGGACAAAATTAAATTTCCATTACATTTGTTAATTTTGCGGTTCTGAATTTTTAATTTTGATCGAAGCAATCAAACTCGAAATATTCGGTCTGGATCTTATACTGCAAATCTGGCAGTATAATGACCAAAACAACAAAAAAAGACTAGATAAATTCATTCCTTTTGTTAGTCATTAAACTGGCAGTTTTTTAATCATGTAAATGCGACATTATTTCCTATTTCTTAACCTGTTCGTTTTTTTTCTATTCTCATGCGAAGGAAAAAAAACGCAATAGAGATAGTGCCGTCAGAACTTTCTGAAGTTTTTGAGGTGGACAATCTGCCTAGTACCAGTTCTGTGGTAATTAGTGCTACAGAAAACAAAACAGTTAAAAGGAAGTACCATGATTCATACTTGGATCTTGGATTTGCTGAGACAAGTAGTGACAGCAAACCCCAATGAGTAATTTGTGGCAAAGTTTTACCGAATAGTTCTGTTTCCGCAAAAATGAAAGGTCATTTTGAAGGGATTCATCCAGATTGCAAAAGCAAACCCACTGATTTCATCAAAAGGAATTATGCCGAACTTAAAAAATCTCAGACAATCATTACTTACCACTCATAGACAGTGAACGAAAACGCATTGATGGCACCCTACTTAGTAAGTTTTTAAGTTGCGAAAACTGGCGAAGCCCATACAATAGCTGAAAACTTAATCAAGCCATGCGTTTAAGACATTATTGAATGTGTTCGGTGAAAAGGCCAAACAATAGGTTGAAACCGTTCCTTTGTCAAATAACACAATATCACGATGTAGCGGAGACTTAGCAGAGAATATGAAAGCTACTTTACTTTCAAGAATAAAAGTCAAGAAATTTGCCATGCAAATGGATGAATCAACGGATGTTACAGGGTTGGCCATTTAAATAGTATTTGTGCGCTTCCAATACCTACAGTCCTTTCAAGAAGATTTGCTTTTCTGCAAGCAGTTGCCAACTACTACAACTGGTTCTGAAATTTTTAAATAAATAGACAATTTTTTAACTGTCAATGAAATCCCATGGTTTAACTGCGTGGATGCGTTCACAGACGGTGCCATGGCCATGGCTGGAAAAATTTCCGGTGCCATCTCAAGAATAAAACAAAATGCCAAAGAATGCAGCATTAGTCATTGCGTTCTTCACCGTCATGCCCTTGCAATGAAAAAACTGCCACTCTCCCTCAAAGAGGTCTTGGACGAAAGCGTGAAAATAATTAACTTTATTAAATCATGACCTAAGAATACCAGGCTATTAAAAGTATTGTGCGATGACATGGGTAGTCTGCATACGTCGTTACTTCTTCATGCTGAAGTAAGATGGCTTTCTCGCGGCAAAACACTGACGCGGCTCTTCGAATTGAGGGCTGAAGTCAGAACTTTCCAAATTAAAGATAATTTTGTTTTGGGCGAAAGGCTGTGTAATGAGCGTTGGCTATTGAAATTGGCGTATCTATCCGATATTTAAAAAAAAGGTAAACGATTTAAATTTATCACTTCAGGGATGTTTTCAATGCCAGTGATAAAATAGAAGCATTTAAAAGAAAATCCAGTTTTGGGCTAAATCAATGAAATATCGAAACATTGACAGCTTCCCAACGGTCAACGAATTTAAAAAGGAAATAAATTTGGACATTCTCGAAGATATTTTAAATGAGTTCCATATACACCTGCTAGGTT
Source organism: Dasysyrphus tricinctus (assembly GCA_963921185.1). Lineage (NCBI taxonomy): Eukaryota > Metazoa > Arthropoda > Insecta > Diptera > Syrphidae > Dasysyrphus > Dasysyrphus tricinctus. The sequence goes on along the minus strand of OY992531.1, from coordinate 239,142,194 downwards.
TGCTCGAAAGCTTCCTATTCTATTTTCCTGAAGAATACCACTCAAATATTAAGGAAATGGGTTGCAAACCCATACTCTGCCGTGTTGGAGCCAGATTCTCTGACATCGTTGAAATTTGAGTGCTTGAATGATTTGACATCAGATTCTTCGATAAAGGAGCATTTTGAAACGAAGAAGTCTTTGTCAGAATTCTGGCGTATGTTGGAGGACGAATTCAAAATGTTATCAAACAAAGTCAAGGTAATAATTCTGCCGTTTGCAACAACCTACATGTATGAATGGGGATTTTCCGCCTTTGTTGGAACCAAAACAAAATTTAGATCCCGTTGCAGTTGTCTCAAATTCAACCAGATATACCAGCTTTATATAAAACAAAACAGGCACATTGTTCTCACAATGGAGCTTCTGGAGCTATTTATTTAAATACCATATGTACCTACCTATATGTAATATAACGGGTGATTTTTTAAGAGGCTTAGAACTTTTTTTAAAAAAAAAACACAAAAAATTCGAAAAAATGAATGAAATATTTATTTGAATCGATAGTTTGAACCTTGCAATTTAATGTTTAAAGATAATTTCATGCAAATGTTGACCGCGGCTGCGTCTCAGGTAGCCCATCCGCTGAGTCCAATTTTGGCATACTCTTTCACACATATCGGCCGGTATCTCACGAATGAATGCATGGATGTTGGCTTCCAGTGCGTCAATCGAAGCGGGCTTGTCCCTATAGACATTAGCCTTGACATACCCCCACAAAAAATAATCTAATGGTGTCAAATCGCACGATCTAGGCGGCCAATTGACCGGCCCGAAACGTGAAATTAACTGTTCACCAAACTCGCCTCGCAATTGCGCCATTGTTTCGCGAGCTGTGTGGCATGTGGCACCGTCTTGTTGAAACCACATATCATGCAAGTCAAGAACTTCCATTTCGGGCAAAAAAAAGTTTGTTATCATCGCTCGGTAGCGTTCACCATTGACAGTAACGCTGCGATTCGCATCATCTTTGAAGAAATATGGCCCAATAATGCCGCCGGCCCATAAACCGCACCAAACAGTGGCTTTTTCGGGATGCATTGGTAGCTGTTGCAATGCTTCTGGCTGATCTTCACTCCAAATGCGGCAATTATGCTTATTTACGTACCAATTCAACCAAAACTGAGCCTCATCGCTGAACACAATTTTTCGATGATGAACATTTCGAACCGAGCACGAATTTTGATAGTAAAATTCAATAATTTGCAAGCGTTGTTCATTTGTAAGACGATCCATGGTTAAATTGCAAACCAAACTGAAGCTGTTTGACAGTGACACAAGGTACTAAACACACGTCAGCTGTCAAAACCAGTGTTGCCAAAACCAAACCAGCTAAAAAATCACCCGTTATAACATTATTACTAAGCCCTACTTTTTTTTAGTTCACTTTGTTATTGTTTTTCGTTGAAGTAACTTCTTTCTTGAATTAAATAAAATGTGAACAAAAATTGAAAAACAGTTATTGCTTTTTTACATATGAATATTTATTTCTAACTGCGAAAAATGGAATACGCGGAACGAAGTGCTCCTCGAGAAATTTTTCCACTGAAAAGTGTTCCGCGACTAAAAAAGATTGGGAACCGCTGCTTTAGAGCTTTGATTCATGATTTTTAAGTATCAATATCTTCATTTTGCTTTAATTTGCAAATTGCAAACAAATAGTCGTAAATTACTAAATCCTGATCCAAGTTATAAACAGGGATTCATTTTTCGTGATTTGCAGCTCATTTTTCTTGATCTGATCCAAGAATTCTTTCCGTGTATATACGCAAATCTACGCAAGTAATTTTGGATGCGTATATCGCGAGAACCAGACATCGTAGAACGTTTTGGTTTTCAGCTTTGGAAAGCTCTTGAAAATCCCTCTCGATTTTTGATTTTGTTTGACTTCTACAAATATCGTCATCCAAAGACAATAAGGTAGGTAGTTGGGGAAGAAAATCGGTAAAAACACTTTGGATGCGAATATTTTCTCAACCAGATCATGAACTTAAATTTGGCTTGCATGTGCTTATGTGGTTTGAATAGACCTTTACAAAAACGTATGGCACGATTTATTTCATTGACTTTGAAACAAAGTCATTTTTGTTTGAAAAAACGGCAACGGGCTTTTCTTCGAAATCCGTGAAAAATGTTCGTAAGGAAATTATTAAATTTTTGGAAAGGGGTGTTAATTTCCTATTCAGCACTGAAAAGCGCAACAATTTTCAAAGCTCGGTTCGTTAGATATTCGCATCTAACAGATTGCGTTGGGGGCAGAAAATCAGTAAAAACACTTTGGTTCGAGGATTTCCTCAACCAAACCATGGAAAAAATATTGGCTTGGTTGAATCGATAGGGTTTGAATAGACCTTCCCATCGACCGACGTGCACTGCAATTTTTTTTTTTTTTAGAAATACAAAAAGTTTTTGCAAGTCTACGCATATCTACGCTGATATACCCAGATCTACGCAAGTAACTTTGGATGCGTATATCTCGAGAACCAGATATCGTAGAAGGTTCTGGTTTTCATTTTTGGAAGTCCATGAATGTAATCTTTTAATATGAAGTCATTATACTGTTTGCCAGCTCTCCCACAATCTACCTACATATGAATGCATACAAACTGGAAATGAATAGATGATTATGCATGCAGAATTTTTTAAATAAAATTTTTTTTTTTAATTTTTTAAATAAAATAAATTTTTCGCACTCGTGCAGTTGCAAGAGTCCTGAAAGATCTTGATATACACAAATCCGCTGGTCCGGATAGTATCCCTCCCATTGTTCTGAAGAGGTGTTCTTCAACGCTGGCAAAACCTCTGCGTAAGCTTTTCCATCTATCCTACTCTACAGGTCTCTTTCCGAGTGGATGGAAAACTGCATTTGTCCAGCCTGTCCCTAAAAAAGGCGTATCTTCCTCTCCCTTCAATTATCGTCCAATTGCACTTACGTCCCTTCTTTCAAAGGTCATGGAAACGCTGATTAATTATCAGCTCAAGAAATATCTTGAAGAACGAAAGCTTCTTAATGACCGACAGTATGGCTTTCGTAGCAATAGGTCCACTGGTGATCTGATGGTATATCTCTTATATATAATCTTTACATCGTTTTGGAGAAAGTAAGATTATTGCACTTGATATTTCAAAAGCGTTTGATAGAGTTTGGCACCAAGCTCTCTTATCGAAAATGCGTGCATTTGGTATCGATGAATCTCTTCTTCATTTGATTGGAAATTACCTTTCGGACCGTTCAATACAAGTTGTATTGGATGGTTACAAGTCTGATTTTCATAAAATAAATGCTGGTGTGCCCCAGGGCTCCGTTCTTTCTCCGACTCTCTTCATTATTTTCATAAATGATCTTTTGTCTGAAACTTCCAATCCATTAAACTGTTTTGCTGACGACAGTAACCTCAGCTTCTCATATTCGTTTCAAGATTCACTTCCTTGTTCTTCGGATGTGGAACTTGAACGGCAGCGTATGATTAGCTCATTAAATTCTGATCTTAACAGCATTGTGCAATGGGGAATAAAAAACCGTGTAGAATTTAATGCTTCGAAAACTCAATGCTGTCTTTTGTCGTTAAAGCGAAATCCACCTCCTATGCCACTATCCATGAGTGGCGCTTGCATCGAGGAAACCGAACAGCGTTCAGTTCTGGGTATGTGCATCATAGACCACCTTCTGTGGAGTGATCACATATTCGAAGTTGCTAAAAATGCTGCGAAATGTCTTGATTTTCTTCGAAGATGCAAGAAATTCTTCTCTCCTTCTGATCTGGCTGTAATCTATAAAGCCTTCATTCGTCCAAAGCTTGAGTACAACTCCCATATTTGGGCGGGTACTCCTAAAACCCATTTAAATCTCTTGGATAGAATTCAAAATAGAGCTTTAAAATTGAAAGGCGATAGAGCTATAACGGAAACATTTGCATCTCTCGAACACCGCCGCAATGTTTCGTGTCTGTCATTATTTTATCGCTATTTTTACAAACAATGTTCTAGTGAAATAGCCAGTTGCATTCCTCCCCTTAAACAATACCGCCGTAATACTCGTACTTCTAGGAATGCACATCAGTTTTCCCTTGAGCCCAATTCCGGGCGTACCGTCAAGTACATAGATTCTTTCTTCAGCCGCACAACACGAATGTGGAATGCTTTACCCTACTCTATTTTTCCTTCCTATTGTGATATTCAGAAATTCAAAACCAATGTGCATCGGTATCTCCTTTTAAAGCCTATCCTACTTTCCTAACACTCGCACTGTGTTTAACATATTAAGGGTAGTCATAACCCCTTGAGTGCGCGTTAATTATTAAAAAAAAAAAAAACAAAATGCTTATAAGTGCATTTTTGCTTTTTTTTTAACAAAAAACTATAAGGAATATTATTTTAAACGTCAAAATATTTATTGATAAATTAAAAGCTTATGTGCGAAAGCATTAAAAGCAAAAAATTGATATTATATAGAAAATTTATCCCTTGCAAGCTAGATCCCAGTGAACGGTCATCGGGTATTCGCCGAATATTGATTGTATGTGCATTTTCAAGTCCCCACCATTTTTCCAATTTAACATCGTACATTCCTTCGTGGCAACCTTTTCAATTGCAGATGCCATGTTCTATTAGAAAAAAAAAGTTAAATATTTTTTTTTTTTTTTCATATCAAACACTAGTACTAAAATTTACCACAGATAGGACCAAAGCAACAATGAGGAACACTGAGAGGATATGTTTGTTCATATTTACTATATTTTCAAAGCACGTTATACTTTTGAATACCTATTCAGAAAAAATTCGTTGTTTATATATTAGCAAGTTTTTTGTTATATAAAAAAATTATATTTTAAATTATAGCTTAAATATTATAATAAGTATACTCTCATTAATTTTCATAGACTGTTAATTATTTTCTTAACTCATTTTAAAAATCTAAACCAAAATAGATGGAAAATTTGTTATTTAAATTTTAACAATGACCTTTGCATTCAATAACTCACGTTTAAATATTAAAATTATAAATGATATGTATCTTTATTTAAAATCAAATTTTAAATAAATTATTGATGATACAATATTTATTAAATATTAAATATTAACCTTATAAGAAATTTTGTTATTCTTAAGGTTGAGTATTATTGTTTAAAATTTTTGTTTTTCAATAACTTAAAGCTTCTAATAATAATGAACAGTTATTATCGACACGTTTTCCATCATATATAATAATTTTAGGAGATTTGTATCAGTATTATAACATTTGCTACTAGAAAACAAAATAACAACGTTTATTGAATAACGTCATAGCTTACATCTAATTGGACCTAACACTATCTGTAGTCACGAAATAAAGTCTAAACTGAGGTTAGTTTCAACGTAATTAGCAAATTGCTCATTAACTAAGGTTTAGGTTGCATCTTCAGCTCTTTTCGTTAATATGGTTAAGAGATTCATAGTTTGATGTGTTGCCAAATTTTTAAGGAACAAATACAAAACAAAAATAAAGGCTTTTTTCAATAGTTGAAAATTAAAAAAAAAAATGTGAGTCAGAAACGATTACAACAAATAACATGCAGGACAGATTGTCTTGAAAGTGCTATAGTGCTACAAGGAAATAAAGTGATGGGTTACCATCCCATCGAAGATTTTAGTTATTGGTAAAAACAAATGAGACATTTGTATCAACTTACGAAAAATCACATCAGTTGATGGGAGGAAAATGTATGCTAAATAATATTTCTCCCAAGGGCGACTCAAAGCCAATGATAATGAAATACAATTAATATTTTATTGATTGATTTATATTTATGCATTTGGTCTTTAACATTTTGTATAGAAAATGATGTTGGTCAGGTGAGCGCTTCTATAACCTTCGCGCAAAGGCGAACTCTTTTAAGCATATTTTGCAAAAAAATTTCGTAGACTTCTGGTGTAATTTCAGCAATTTCATTTCAAATGCTGTCCTTTAGAATCAAGGCTGAGACAGCGACATATTGTGGTAGTACAAAGAAGAGGAGACCTGTCAGAAAAGCAGTGCTAATTCAGGTGCTCTACAATGGGAGCGATTGAAGAAGTAGCAAATGCCACCCCAATAGCCTAATGGAAGCAACTACTCAAGGCAGATCGTATTGCTGGCAAGTCTGGATGCCAGAAACGCCTTTAACTTAGTCAGGTGGACACATCCCACTATGGCATTCTTGGCGGTAAGCTAGATTTTGATACATGGCATTTCCATGGTATTCTAGGAAATCTGTAAGAAGTTCCCATCGATATGAGCACCGGTAACAATTTTACGGGGGTCAAAGGCCCCCAAACAGTTTTTAAAGAATAACTCCCGAACCGTATCTCTTACAGAAAAAATGTGAAAGACTAGTAGTCTAAGAGCCAGTGGTCGGCAGACTTACGGTATTTCAGCACGATTCATATTAAGTGGAGGTATTGTCCTAGACCTCCTGAGCATGGAATGGGCATTCCTAATCCAAAGTCATAGTACCTCTGGGAGCAGTGGGGTTACAAAAGTCGAAAAAATCGACCTCGAAAACGTGATAGCAGTACGTCTGCCTATTTGATATGTTAGACTTCATAGTTTTTGCTATTCAAAAATAGTAAAGGCAGACATAGGGCGTAGTACCTCTAGGAGTAACGGAATTTTTAAAAATGGTCTAGAACTCCTAAAAAATATAAGCTTTTTTTCTTAGGTACAAAAAAGCACTTTTTCTTGAAGGAATACGTTCAAGTCTCTTATATTTTAATACCTATAGTCCATTTAACTAAAAAAAATAGTTTTCAGACACCTGCTGTAGTACCTGGATTTTTAACGGAATTTCGAAATACAAATACTAGGGAAAAATCTCCATACATATTTCACTGTTTCTTTTCAAATACAAAAAAATGTATTTTCCGTTGAGCAATACGTCTGCCTATTTGACATAATAAGTAGTATAGTTTTTATTAATTATAAGAAATACTAGCAGATACATGGTGACGTTAATTGTTTTTTTTACGAAATTTTGAAAAAAGGCCTTAAACATCTCTATAAAAATTCAGCTGTATTAAAAAACTTAAGAGAAAAAAAGTTTTTACTGAAGTAATATGTTTGTTTTTTTGATATATGTAATAATTCTTATAGTTTTATTTATTAAAAAAAAAATTATGAGCAGCTTGGTGCATTACCTAAATCTGTAACGGAATAAAAAAAAAATTTTTTTGAAAAATTCCATAAAAATTCCGATGTATTTCAAAAGCAAGACACAAATATTTTAACTAATGCAATACGTCTGCCTCTCTGATATATTAATTTGCATACTCTCTTTTATTAGACAAAAATAATAACAGGTCCCTGGTGCAGTACCTGTATTTATAACGGAGTTAAAAAAAAAGCTTTGGAAAACTCCATTCAAACTCCGCTGTATTTCAAAAGCAAAATAAAAATTTTTTAATTAAAGCAATATGTCTGCCTCACTGATATGCTAATACTAATACAGCGGAACTTGTATGGAGTCTTCCAAAGGCCTTTTTTTCAAAATTCCGTTATAAATATAGATACTATACCAGGTGTCTGCAATCCTTTTTTCCTAACAAAAGAAAGTATTAGTATTAGCATATCAGTGAGGCAGACATATTGCTTTAATTAAAACATTTTTATTTTGCTTTTGAAATACAGCGGAGTTTGTATGGAGTTTTCCAAAGCTTTTTTTTTAACTCCGTTATAAATACAGGTACTGCACCAGGGACCTGTTATTATTTTTGTCTAATAAAAAAGAGTATGCAAATTAATATATCAGAGAGGCAGACGTATTGCATTAGTTAAAATATTTGTGTCTTGCTTTTGAAATACATCGGAATTTTTATGGAATTTTTAAAATTTTTTTTTTTTTATTCCGTTACAGATTTAGGTAATGCACCAAGCTGCTCATAATTTTTTTTTTAATAAATAAAACTATAAGAATTATTACATATATCAAAAAAACAAACATATTACTTCAGTAAAAACTTTTTTTCTCTTAAGTTTTTTAATACAGCTGAATTTTTATAGAGATGTTTAAGGCCTTTTTTCAAAATTTCGTAAAAAAAACAATTAACGTCACCATGTATCTGCTAGTATTTCTTATAATTAATAAAAACTATACTACTTATTATGTCAAATAGGCAGACGTATTGCTCAACGGAAAATACAGTTTTTTGTATTTGAAAAGAAACAGTGAAATATGTATGGAGATTTTTCCCTAGTATTTGTATTTCGAAATTCCGTTAAAAATCCAGGTACTACAGCAGGTGTCTGAAAACTATTTTTTTTAGTTAAATGGACTATAGGTATTAAAATATAAGAGACTTGAACGTATTCCTTCAAGAAAAAGTGCTTTTTTGTACCTAAGAAAAAAAGCTTATATTTTTTAGGAGTTCTAGACCATTTTTAAAAATTCCGTTACTCCTAGAGGTACTACGCCCTATGTCTGCCTTTACTATTTTTGAATAGCAAAAACTATGAAGTCTAACATATCAAAGAGGCAGACGTACTGCTATCACGTTTTCGAGGTCAATTTTTTCGACTTTTGTGACCCCACTGCTCCCAGAGGTACTATGACTTTGGATTAGGAATGCCCATTTCATGCTCAGGAGGTCTAGGACAATACCTCCACTTAATATGAATCGTACTGAAATACCGTAAGTCTGCCGACCACTGGCTCTTAGACTATAGGTATTAGCTTGGAAAATTTTCTACAAAAAATGTTTAGTAGGAACTTTTTTTTATAAGGGTAACCGTTTTCGAGATAATTCAATCTGTAGAGTTACGGATTCTATGTTTCTGAATTGTACTCTTTTACACCACTTTTGGGGTTGAGTACAAGATGATTTTTTCTCGCGTGATATCAACCTAAAAAATAAGAAAACAGCTCTGTAAGAGTTACCGTTTGGGAGATATTCCTTAAAAACCGTTTTGGGGAGGGCCTTGACTCCCCGTAAAATCGTTGGCAGTGCTCATATCGATGGGGACTTTTTACAGTTTCCTTAGAATGCCATGAAGAGGCTATATACCAAAATTCAGCTTTCCGTCATTTTTTCCGAAGCAAAAAGCTTAAATGACTGGACTAATACCAGAAGATACCTTCATGGGATATGTAGATGACATCACAGCAGTGGGCAAAAGACACTGAAAGTGCGCATAAAGGAAGCTAAACCGGGTTATTCGACGAGTCAACTTCTAGATGGATGAAAGAGTTCTTAGTCTGGCTATACAGAAAAATTTAAGACAGTCCTTCTGATAAAGAAAAGGATCCCAACTTTAATTGATTTCCAAATCGGTACGGAAGTAATTAAAAGCAAGGAAGTCGTAAAGTATTTGTGTGTTACCATCAATATCAATAAAGTCACTTTCTGGCAGCAGATAAAGATAGCTGTGCATAATGAGCATTGAAAGTGACCCTGATGCCAAACGAGGTGTGGAGATTTGGAGGTTATAACACCCCCATTGGGATAAACTTTCAAGTAAAAAGAAACTATGCACTATGAAAGATAAGATATCCTTAGTTATATATTGCTTATAACTATGAAAAATATGGGAAATCTCCCCTCCCACCCTTGTACAATTTCTATGTACGGGCCTGGGTGGACCAATGGCCAGCAAGAAAAGGCTCCTGATGTCCTGATGATGCCATTCTATAATCTTAGGATGATAGATTTCGCCAGACGCACTTCGACAGGAAAAGTACATAAAGCAGATGGCAGCTGTGCAGAGGTGCTGAGCTCTATACGCATGGCAAGCTTCAATCGAATGATGTTGGAACCAGCCGTCCTTGTAGTCTCAGGAGCGACTCCATCGGTTGAAAGGAAGTACGTCTACGACAAAACTACGAAAATTGAAATGTGAACGGTAACCTAAGAGGCTTATGAACTCACGAAACAGAAGTGATAAAAAACGCTGGAGTACGAAAAGCAGAGGACAATCGACAACGAGGCTGATCCACTGATCTCTATAAAACACTGGATAGTGTATCGATACAAAAATATTGCTTCCATTTGAAGAATTGTTATATTATGAAGCTGACCACTTTTTTGTATACCAGTATAACTGTATAACATGTAATACAAAGGAAATCCATTAAACAGACATCAATTCTCTGTTCGTTTCACCCCCCGAGATCTGTTTGCTAACATTTGTTGTGTTCGTAATTTAAATACATTCACTAATTAGTAAATGAAACGGAATAACAAACGTAAAGAGTGTGACAAGGAGGTAAAATCATTTTAAGAAAACGTAGAATATGCAATCGCATCTTCCTCATCATAATTATTCATTAGCTGTTTTGCTCAACTTGTTCGCAAACTGCAATGATTTATCTCATTCCACTATGTAATTATACTAAAAAAAATATACCAAATGCACACAGTGAATAACTTAAAGATAATAAACAATAAAACAAACTTCCACAAAAGTTTATATTTTCATATCATGGTCTGTTCCCTTTCTTCAGATAGACATCTGGAAATAGGGATGAGCGATTTTAATCGATATTTGCAAAATATCGATAATAAAGATTTCGATGTTTTGCAACATCGATATTAACATCCAAAACATCGAACTAAAAAACAAACTAAAAGTTAGTACGAAAATGATTGATTCTGCTAGTAAAATCTAGATGGAGTGACTTTCATAGTTTTTAAGTCATCTGTAACATTTGGAATTTTTTGAAAGAGGAAATCATCAAAGGATCTCCCAAACCAAACTTAAAAATTCAGAACCACAACGAAACTTTCGATGTGCAAAAAGGCACAGATATAAGTTTACACATGAAGTGCCTATCAATTTTGCTCTCATCAAATTTTTTCAAAAGAAATATTTTTACATCAATATTCAAGCATTAATATCATCGATGCTCAGCAAGACGCATTTTAAACCACACAAGTTTTTGTACACACTTTTGTAAGCAAAAATATCTTGCAATATCGTTAGATAATAGTGTACACATGAAATACTTGCAATATTGCTTATATAAAATCTGTGGACGATATATTTTGCAAAATTTAAATTTTAGCATCGATTTCCACGCATTGAAATAATAGATGCTCAGAAAGACCCAATTTACACCAATGCAAGTTTTTGCACACAACTTCGTGTTTTGCAATATCGATATATTCCAAAAAGCCACAGAAAACAGTTTACACAAAATTCCTTGAAATATTACTGCAAAATACATATTTAATATCGATTTTCACGAATTTAAATTATCGATGGTCAGAAACACGCAGTTTACACCATGCAAGTTTTTGCGCACACCTTCGTGTGAAACAAGATTTTGAAATATCGGATTTCAAAAAGGGCACACATAACAGCTTAACACCATGAATTGCATTGCAATATTTGTTGATATTCATTGTGCAAAATACATATTTAAACATCGATTTTCACCCATTAAAATCATTGATGCCTAGAAAGATACCACTTACACGCGGTTTTAGCATACAAGCTTCTGTGCATCATTATTTTGCAATATCGATGTTTAAAGTTGAAATACCTTGCTTATGACTTCATATTTGTATGAAAACTTAGGCCCAATTCACATAGAACTGGCGTGAGGTTTTGGTGTGGTTCGGGCGTGCTGCATACATATTCCACGTTGTGGAATTCACATGTTCTCTTATGAGATAATACACACACAGATGACGAGGCGAGGGTATGGTGTGACATGCCATCGCCACACCATATTGAAAACTCCAGTGGCCTACGTAAACGGCACGCCACAATGGAATCTCTCAGTCAAATGTCTAATTGTCAGACATTAAAAAAAAATTAAATGTGATTTTGAGTTCAATATTGAATTCAGCAATGAAATGCAAATACATGAAGATTTATGTAATTACGGGAGGGCAAAATTACTGAAACAGGAGCGTGCATGGCAAAAAGTAGCCCAAAAATTCAAGGCAATTGTTTTTTTTATATTTAATTTATTTTAATTCTGTGTAGAAGCCATTTTCTTGTGAAGTGTTCCTGTGTTTGTGTATGTATTTTTTGCTTTTCTGTCAAATGACCATTCCCTGTCACTTCTGTCTGAACAAAGCTCACCACACCAACACCACGCGCGTAACAGACCAGAACCACACCAGCACCATAAGCCACTTCTGTGTGAATCGCGCCTTAAATCGATTTTAAAAAACTTAAGAAAAAATTGCCGGCACCAGAAATTTTTAAAGCAAAAATACATTAGAGCATAGCATGACGCATTTTTTGCTTTGGTCAAACAAAAAACTTTAACAAAAACACCTGAAAAAACATCGATGTTAAGTAGCATCGATGTTTTCGGTTCGATATTTATTGACATCGATGTTTGGTCTACGATGTTGAAATCGATGTTGTTTCAATAACGCACATCCCTATCTGGAAAATACTTTTTTTTTTGTATAATTCAGACGTCAAATTATGAAGCCGACCACCTAATTGTCATCTTCAAATGGAAGCAAAGAAACTGTTATACATTATAAGGAATACACTATCCAGTGTATTATAGAGATCAGTGGGCTGATCAGGAATGTGACTGAGTGGAATAAACGGAAACACGGTGAGGTATGTAAGCTACTACGTCACCCAATTACTCACCGGTCACCGGACACGTATAATACTTCAACGCCTTCCTCCATAAATCGCTTGAATTAACAGATCAGCCAGCCATTACGTGGACTCCCAAAGAGACGTGTACTATATCTTCCCGTGGAGCAGATGGGAAGCTGAAAGAAAATATTGGTATAATAATTACTCCACACAACATAACCGAACATATTAAGGCTATTGAAGAGATTTGAACCAAATCTGCACCTACGACCTACATATTCAAAAAAAAGGAAAGAGAAGTAGAGTAGAAGTAGTCCTGTGGGACAGAGTAATCCCAAAAGGGTGTATGATTTCAGCTCCACTTAAGTAATGTTAACAGTGGAAGTGGTCCCGGTGGGGAGTCGGACACATGTGGATGTTTTTAATTTTCACTTCTTATAATTATCAATTTGAGCACATTGAGAGTAAGAAAAATCTCTTATTGATGACTTTGTAATTCAAATCATTCGATATATTAAGTGGAACTTCTATAAAGCTTATTTAGCGAAAAACTTTTTTTGGTAAGGTTTCCAGATCAATTTGTGCAAAACTCCTTTCGTTAATTTACACGGATTACGAACAATATTCTAAGTCATTGATCAGGATTCGAAAAGGCTTAAAATATTAAACTCTTATCAAGTAGGGTATAATTTAGGTATGTACGAAGTTTTATCCTTTATTCAAAGGTTTAAAAAAAAAAATCTTCAAGTTTAACTTTCATAAAATGCCTGGAAGAATATTTAACTTTAGAGACGTTATTAACGCTTAATGCAACTTATTAGAAATGAATCGAAGAATTTTGTTTAATTTTCCCTTTTAAAATATCATTTTGTCTACGGCCTTAACATTCACTCCTATCAGAACTAAAATTTCACTTTAAAGACCATTCATATACAAAATGTACGAATTTATAGCTTTACTACAACTACAGCTGCATCCATCTCTCCTGTGGCATATTAATTATGTTTTCCGGCTTTTCTTTGGTTTGATCCATCTATACAAAAAAGGACTATAGGTATGAATATCGATCAACTTTGTGTGAGACTATATGAATGCATTCAAAGAATCCAAATATTAAGGGAGCGGAAATTTCATAAAAACAAAAACAATAATATTACTTTGCTTCATTTTTTTTCTTTTTCTGTGTGTGTGGTCCAAGGATTTTATTTTTGATTTTCCGTTTTTTGTTTCCTTTTTCAATCAGAGAGAAACTCAATTTAACGCTCAAGTTAATGTGTTGGTATCTTTTGAAACTAAAATAAATACATTTTATTTATAAATGCAAAAATTCATACAAGCCAAACAGCCATCAGCCAATTAAATAAAAATTCCGTCTATATCTCGTCATGCGGTCGTTGCGGATTTGTGTTGTTTGTCTATCATAGTTTTTTTTTGTCATGGGTAATTTGAATGAGGCCTATGTAATGTTGTATGCATGTATGTTAAATGTATAAAAAATCTCAGTGGGGATTTTTTTTTTTAATATTAAAAAATCGAGAATTCAGGAACTGTGCAACGAAATTCTCAAATTTCAAACTGCACGCGGATGTGTTTTATGGGTTTGGCTTTTCATTATGACATGATGCATTGATTTTATGAGACGGATGTGGAAATAACTCCACAAACGAAAAACGAAAACGAATGGAGATGATATTTCAAATGAAACAAAGCTTCAAATCAGGGCAAGCGCATTTTAGTGGTGAAAATTCCCATTTCTATACATCATTGCATGATTTGAAATTTATTTTTAGGTAATAATCTATCATAGTGTCACATCGAGCAAAATTTTCAACTTTCCGGACATTTTTCATCTCAAAATCGTACAGGACATTTTACCCAAAAATTATCTATTGGTTATGACCAATGAGTTATGACGTTAAATTTTGCTATAAATTGGTTACATATCTTCAACCAAACAGCCCAATTTAAGACTATAGACTTCCAGGAGACGGTATTGGCTTATAACTCTGATCATTTTTGAATTTTGGGGAAGAAACTGACATGGTATGGTAATAGGTTCTTCATTTATAGCTGACCCGACCTTGGGTAGGTAAAGCGTTTTGGATATACAAAATATGATTTTTTACAAGCTCTATGGAAAAACGATTTTTGAAAAAAATATTAATTTAATTTAAATCAAAGTCAGACAAAGTCTTGGTATGAAATCAAGAATGCCTAAAATCCCAAAGCCCATAATAATGAAATTATGGACTTAAAGTTCATAAAGGTAAAAATCTTGAGAATAATTTTGCCTAGCCCAAGCTTAGGCAAAACACCTTATGCCTCAAAGTCCTTAAGACCATTATGATTCTTGTGAAATTGAAGTCTCGGAAATTTCTTCATCGATTTTTTATTATATATGTAATTTCCTTAAGGATTTTATATTTGGAAATCTTTTCGGAATATTTTTGGGAGTTTGAGTTTTTGAGGTTTTGGATATACTGGATTTTGAATTGGATGAGATATTTTATAAGCTTGTCTCTATTTTAGATAGTTGGAATTTTGATTTTTATGATTTTAACCATTATCCAACAAATGGTCTTCATCAAGGAATGGTTACATTACCGATTCTTTTTGGCATTCATACCAGCAATTTTATGAACTTCGGTAACTGGTAATTAAATACGCCTGTGGTTTATTTCCGTCAACAGCTAAAACAGATAAAATCATAAAAATTCTTAGCAACGTGACTTTGACTAGATTCAGCGGTAATATGATGGCTCCCTGAAATTACGCCATACAAAATTTCGCCAAAAAGTGTTTTGGAAAAAAAAGTCAAACAAAATTTTGGCATACAAAAGTGCGCAAAATTAAATACGAAAATTTGGAAAAAAAAGCTTTGAAATAGCGCCACCATTTTGGAAAATGAGGAAAACATTTTAAACGGAAAAAACACCCAAAAATGGAAAATTAGACCAAAAAGATAACCTTTTTTGGATGTTTTTCCGTTTAATTTAAAACAGTCGTTTCTGACTTAATTTCCAAAATATGAGTTTGGTGATTAAGCCCAAAAAGTATAGAAACTTCTTTTTCTGTACAAATTTTCAAAATCGATTTTGAAATTAAGCCAAAAAGTTTAATTAAATAATAATACAGCATATTAGGCTTTTTTAATTATTCTTTAAGGAGAAAGCGTGAAGACATTTTTGGAAAACAACCAAAACCTTTCGGAGTTCACGCCAAACTTTTTAGGTTTCTTTTCCTAGGAAAGAAAACCATAACATTTTATGTAGATTTTTGGAGGTTTTTTTTTAATTTTATTTCCTTGGCGTAATTTTTTATAGTGATGGCAGGCGTGGCGTGATTCTAGAGAGCCAATATGATGACTTGAAGTTTTAAATAAACTAACAGAAATCACAGTTTTTTGGGCCACGCCACATGGACATATCTAAATAGATACATACATTTCATGGTACAAAAGCTCGTGGAGAACCAAGGAATAGTGGCTTCTTCCTCTCAAGCATTCCTATGTGCGTGTTCGTAGTCCATTCTGCCAAATTTGAATGATTTAAAAAAGGTGCACTTTTAGATACATATCAAGTTTTATTTTCCCCCCGAGGGGCAGGATTCATGCTAAAAAAACATTTTTATTTACAACAATTTATATTAATTGTAATATTATCAGTTTACTAATCAACATGGTTGTAAAAGAATCTTTGTGAATGCATTCTTTTATGACTTCAGTTAAAAGATTGCATTCATTGATTTCACTTTGAGACTGCGACTTCAAATTCTGCAATCATCATCCATTTGTGATGAAATGATTGCAATCGGTTCTTCTGCTATCATTTAACAGCAATAAACTGAATGCATTTATGCATTCTTTGAATGCATTTGCATTTTTTGCATTTAAATAAATGGAGATTGCAATCACAAAGGATTTAATTCTCTGCTAATCAGCAGGTACAATACCTTGGCAACTCTATTCAGCACTAACGCAGAAACAACTTCCCTGGGTAGCTCTTATCATCGGGAACTGTACCCATGGTAGCACTCAATCAGTAGGTACTACGCCCATGGTGGCACTTATCAGCGGGAACTACGCCCCTGGTGGCACTTATACTTATTATCAGGTAGAACAGCCCTGGCAGTACTATTCAGATAGTAAAATGCTATCCTGGTGGCACTATTCATGAGGAACTACTTCCTTGGTGGCATAGTACATCGTTACAAAATGGTCAGTGCGTTGGACTGTCAGGCTGAAGGTCTGCCTCTTGCGAGGAACTGACAAATCCTCCAAGAAAATCTGTTGTCATGAATAAGAGCCTTTCGTCTATCCGATTGGACTCAACAAAAAACTGTAGGTCTTCTCCATTCCTGTCAACAACATACGCCAACACTTCACAGGAATGGTTAAGACTTGTAAGTCACTAGGCCGCTGCTCTCCACGAACTGTTGCGCCACCCCTGGTTAAACCCCTGGTGGTACAAAATCAACATGAACTACGCCCCTGGTGGCAATAATTAGAAGGTACTTAGGCCCTTGGTGGCACTCAACGCGACAGCCATTCACTCTGATAGATCAGCAGTAAGCAAAACCCCCCTGCTTAGTATCAGCAGAAACTTATAGGCCCAGTTGACCCTTGACATAAAGTGTAATAGAAATTGTTATTTCTATAGTGATGCGATCTCGATTTCGATAGCTTAATGGAGATTTCCCTTGTGCCACATTTTGATTGCACTAAGTTAAACATAATCATCCAATGAAAATCTCCAAATGATTTGACTCAAGCTGGACTAATCTGCAGGACTAACTTACTCCCATACAGCTCAGACTTAACTCAGTACAGAAAAACTAGCTAAAAGGGCCAGTTTTTCACTGCGAGATCATCCTAGCCTCGGGACTTAAACTGAGTTAACTACAGAGACATTTTTTCCCATCAATTAAAATAATAAGTTAACTCCCAGTTTACTTGTACTTACCTAATTTTTGTGACTTATGGCCTTTTCGATTGGCAATCCGGAACAATTTTCTCTTCTTTTCAGAACAAGAACTGTCATTCTGTCCTCCATCAAAAAGAACTTTAACTCAGGGAATAAACTGAGGGCAATTTTTCGTTTTGGTGTCATCAGGATTTCGATAGTGAAATTTATTGGAATCTTTTTAAAATGCCATATTCGTCATAGCTCTAACGATCCTATCTATAATTTTGAGATGCAAACATGACCTTAAAATTATAAAATTAAGCATTTACATATATATTTTCTATGCCACTAACAAGATATTCTATGCCAACGCTTATTCTTATTCCATTCCATCTGGGAAGCATTCCACAAAGCAGTGAATGGAAAATTCTCTCGAGCTTAACATCACATTTTTTGAGTTTTCATTTTACTAGTTTATAACCAAACAAATGACCCATGTGTAAATGAAATGTCAAAATTCATGATTTCATTTTGCAATTCGTAGTTCGCTGTTCGCAGCTCATAAATGCAAGGCACTAAATCTTTTTATTTTATTTTCCTGATGTGATTTTTGTATAGACACAAAACTTTAATGGAACTATTGATATTCCTCAATTTGTATCGTAACTGATAATATTTTATTAAAATTCTAGTTTCAATATTGGTTCAAGGAAATGGCAGTTTTTTTTTCAAAAACCTTTGAGCTTCAATTTATTTACAATTGATACCTCTCAATAAAGAATTTCAATTCATTTCCCATTGGTACAGAGTCGTTGATTTTTTCCTAAATTTTGAATTACTTCAAGGGTTTTCACTTGTCTCTATTTTTTTTTTTTATTCTTCCTATACTCTCGCTCACATCAATTCTAATCAAAGTACACATAGCTGAAGGGTATTTTAGAGCAACAGGGACTGGGACATACTGCTGGAATTTATCCTTAACCTTCTTTTCACAGTTGTATTATACTCTCTCATTTATATTTTATTTATTTTCGTCTTCAGAGTCTTTGCCTCTTTGGGTTTTTACTATTTTAAATTGAAAATTTAAGTGTAAGTCATTCTTGTGTGTATTATATGGCCTTAGGCTGCAGCCAAAGTATGTAAGTTTTGGTTTTGTTTTCTGTGCCATGAAGGGAATGCCTCTAGAGAGCAACTACTACTTTTTTCTCATAAAAACACCAAGAGCAGTGTTCATTATGGGTTTTTTTTTTCATTATATTTGGACAAACAAGAATAAAAATAGAAAAAATATTTAAGATAAAGTTGACTTTGAGTTGAGGGCTTACATAAGTATAGTTGGCTTTTGGTTTGATATGTTACTTTCTGAGGTCAGAAAGCATTTGTTCTTTGAAATTAAATAACTGTTTATGTAACGTAGTTTTTCTTTTAAGGTCTTTGAGAATAAACAATAATTATATTCAACGAGAAAAACTGCCTTAAGTTCATTATTAATTCTTCTATAAAAGCCACCCCAAATTTTCTTAACACTTCAGCCAAGAAATTTGTAGATCAACATTTTACAAGAGTCTGAGAGAGAGAGTTGTTTTAAACTGTATTTAAGGAACTTTTCTAAAGTAGTAACAAAAGTTCGTGATTTTCTTACAACCTCGTATGTCAGATTATTTAGATTATTATTATTACTCCTTCTATCAATTTGACAATCACGTGATTGGATACATCTCAAGAAGAGAAGAGACTTCTATAGAGTCTTTAAAAGCAAAAACGTTTTTTGGTGAGGCATTTCAAGTAATAATAAAATAAATAAAATTAGATAGGTACCTACTATTCTAAGTAATGAACTTAGTTAGGAAGATATAAAATAATTATTTTGGTTGGCACCCTGGATTGAGAATGAAATAGTCATGGTCCCATGAAATCCTAGGTGGCTTCCGTTAATGCTACGGAAAGAAAAATAAAAGGAGTTGGGTTCAAACCAATACTTTAGAGCCAGTTTTTAAGTTCAGAGTTAACCCCGAGTTAGATCAGAGTTACACGGAAAGAATTGAAAAATCACCAATTGAAAAATTTGAATGTTGCAATTTACGAATCATGTTTAATTCGTAAATTAAGACATTTTAGTCCCAAATTAATACAAAAACTGGTAATTTAACAGTCAAAACGTAGCAATTTACATAATTTGTTTCTTCGTGATTTGCAATTAAGATCCATGATTCAAGTTTGTACTTTTCATAGCAAAATACAACTGTTTTGGCGTAATTTACTCTCCAAAAGCATAATTTAACAAACAGCATTTAAAAATATTGATTTGCGATAAATATTTAGTAATTAACATTGCACAATCACTGAATTACGTTTTTTTGTCGTAATTTGCTACTCCATGAGAATAGTTGCAAATCACCAACAAAAAATTCCTAAATCACGACTTTCTTGTCGCAATTTACTTCTCGAAGAAATAAAGTACCACGACATGGCAGGTATCTAATCATCAATGTGTGACACCAACGATCTGTAATGCAAATTGGCTTGGTGGTTGCATGCTCGCTCCACAACTGGATTGCGAGTTCAAATCCAAGTAGAGTCAAGCGTCAAGTATTTATTTCAAATAAATTAGATTAAATGTGTATACCTGCAAAATGAAGGGTAGAGCAAGATTGATCTTTCCAAGTTGCAATATCACGAAATAAAAGTGGTGATCACAATTTTTTTTTGCAAATTTACAAATTGTGCAATTGAGGGATATTTGGATCAAATTGCGATTTGTTGTTCGCAGTTTTTGTTTTCTCTCGATAGCATAATTGATACTTAAAGAGGGTTGATTTACGATTTTTGAGTATCAATATCTTCATTTTGCTCAGTTTTGCAAATTGCAAACAAATAGTCGTAATTTACGAAATCCGAAGCCAAGGTATAAATCGGAATTCATTTTTCGTAATTTGCAGCTCATTTTTCGTGATATAATCTAAGAATTTTTTCCGTGTAGTTAATCCTTAAAATTAATTGACTCCAAGTTAACTCAGGAACAGTGTTTCAGTTGAGGATTAGTTTTATCATTCAGTTGTCAAAATTCTAAATACTATTGTCTTCGAAGTGCAACACTATGGATATCACCCTTCTACGCCTTTGAAGCATCAACATAGAGACGGCGCCACAATGGAACTGCACTGAACTGAACTTTTGCTATCATAATCAAGATGGCACCACCACTGAAATGGCCATCAATTTGTTCCCTGAGCTAACTGACCAAACTAGGTGAGTTAAGTTGGAGTTAACGTAGGATTTCAGTTGACTAAAAAATACGCTAATGGAGTTAACTCAGGTTAAACCCGAGACTAGGATGATCTGCACTGAAAAACCTGCTCTTTGTTAACAACAAACCACTACATGCAATTTTGCCACCACAATTGTAAAAGGAGTTACTATCGTACTGAATTCAGTACTATTTGACTTTTTCGGTGAAAACGAGTACTACTTTTAAATTTTCTGTACTAATTGTACTATTAGTCCGGTCAGGAAACTGAATCCCGAGCAGTTTTTGGGGGGGATCTTTTTTTTATGTTTGGAATTTGTTTTTGAGATGATAAGGATGAAATTTTGCCTGGAAATCATTTTTGTAAACCTGTCTCCTGTACTCCGGTCAGGAAACCCAAATCCTGGTTTTTTTTGTGGAGGGGGAACTTATTTTAACATTTGAAATTTATTTCTGACATGCAAAGGATGAAATTAAGCTTGGGAATCATTTTTTTTTTCAGTCCTGTCGCTTGGACGCCATTTTAAGAACTGGTACCTCCAAACGTGGCTTGCAAAAAATAACGATTGATGTCTTTAAAGGTAGATGTTTAGTGGAAGCCCCTTCAGTTAAAATTTCAGTGTTGCCACTTATGGGGAACATACTTTTTTTTATGTCAACGCGTGGGACTTCCACGTTTTAGGATAGTTTTTCGTCTGATATCCGTTAATATGTCGTTCGTGGGATTAATATTTACTCCAAAGTAGATGAGCTTCTTAACTAACTCGAAGTTATTGCTATCAACACTGACGCTTTGTACTACCCGGTTGACAGATCTTTCATTGTTTGTTGACGAGGATGTATTTTGTCTTGTCCTGGTTTACTTGAAGATCAAGAAGTTTCACTAGTTCTTAAATTGCCGACATACCTCGTGGCATGATGGTTAGTGCGTAGCACTGTCATGCCGAAGGTGAGGGTTCGATTCCCAGCCGTGCCACCTAAACACAGAAATGTTTTATTCGAGGTACTGCGTCTTGCGAGGAACTGACAAATCCTCCATGAGTATACTTGTCATGAAAAAGTGTTTCTCACTTAGCCGTTCGGACTCAGCAAAAAAACTGTAGGTCCCTTCCATTCTGCCAACAACACGCACACAGGAATGGTTGAGAGTTGTAAGTCACTAGGCCCTGGTTCTCCATGAGCTGTTGCGCTACCCAATTTATATTTATTTATATAAATTGCCGTAAAAGCTTCCATAAAGGCCTTTTTGGCATACCCAAAAAGTTGGACAAATCTTATGAAAATAATGCCTTCAGTGTTAACGCCTGACGTGAAACAGTACCGAAGAGCTTTTCTCTGGTTGCACGTTGCATCTTATATTTTCCAATGCCAAGCAACAAAACTGGATCATTTTTCCCAGGATATCAAGTTCAGTCATTGCCATTTAGGCCTTCTGACGATGAATGCTATCATATGCGGCTTTGAAGTCAATGAATATATGGTGAAAAAAAGATGGCTTGAAATTCGTTGGTATGTTTCAAGAATTGCCTGAGAGTGAATATTTAGTCTATGGCTTCCAGAATACACACACACACTAACCGATTATAGTGTTGCAGAACGGCTAAAGACGCTCACACAGTACGTTGGATAGAATCTTGTTGACGTTTATTAGGGAAAGGCTTCGATAGTTCTTGCAGAAAAAAGAATCGCCTTTTTTGTAGATGGGACTCATATGGAGCTGATACACCAGTTATCGGGAATGCTTTCTTCTATCCAAACTTGATTGATGAGTTGATGTATATGCACACCCTTCAACACATCCTCTCAATACTTGAATAGCTCCGCCAGTAAACCATCAGTTCAAGTGGCCTTATGTTTGTTCTTGGGCTGCTTTATAGCTAAGTCTACACCTCTTCTATACTAGGTGGTGGTTGTTGGTCTTCATTGACTGGAGTTGGGTTCTCTTCTTGTCCCATTTCTTGCCCATTTAGCAACAGCTAGAAACACTGCTTGAATCCATCTACTATTCTCTGTGCTTCGGTAACTAAGTTGCCTTCGCTGTTTTGATGAGCCTGCGTTTTTATAAAACTTCCGGGTGTTGTTTTGATTATGATCTTCTTCGATCTCCTTGAGCATGGGAGGCTGCGTACCCCCTCTTCTATCCACGTAGGCTTTTCACCCCCTCTCTTCTCCTTGCTCAATACTCCTCTATCAATGCTCTTGTCTTACGCTGCAGCATATTCGCATGTGCATCTTCTGTCACCTCGTAGTATAATGGTTAGTGCGTTCGACTGTCATGCCGAAGGTCTGCATTCGATTCTCAGCTGCTGCCACCTTTTGGGAGGTACTTAAAAATTCTCCAAGAGTATACTTGTCGTTAATAAGTGCTTCTCATCTAGCCATTAGGACTTTGGCCAAAAAATTGTAGGTCTTCTCCATTCCTGCCAACGACACGCACACAGGTATGGTTGAGAGTTGTAAGTCACTAGGCCCTGGTTCTCCACGAGCTGTTTGCTCCACCAAATTGTTTACTTATTTTTATCTTTTGTCACCTTTTTCAGCTGTTAGATTTTTACTTGCGATTATAGGTACTATAAGGCAAGTTTTGGATTCGTGCAAAAAAAATTTTTTGAGATAACAATCAAACATGATATTATGATGATAGAGAACACCAAAAAAGTGGGTGGCAAAATTCTGTCTGTCTGTCTGTCTGTCTGTTCGTCTACAGCCTAAACGGCTCGATCGATTTTCTTCAAACTTGGTACTTAGTGGTTTTTGGTGATTCTGCCGACACGTTTTTTTCATTTTTTTTTTTAGAACCAAAAATAACGGTACCTGTCATACATTTTTTTTAGCAAATTTATATAATCGTATTTTTCTCAAAAACGGCTCGACAACTTTTCTTAAAAAAAATTCAATACATTTATTTTAGTAAAGGCTTTCTTTGGGTGGAAAACCATTTTTAAAAAATGGTTATAAATGGTACCTCCCAAGGAACCATTTTTTTAATTTTTGATTTTCTTCAAAATGGTATGACCGATTTCAATTATTTTTTTTATACAAAAGTTTCCAAAAAATGTTAATAGTTTTGTGTACCAACATTTTTGAAAAAATATTTTTTGGATTTTTAAAAAATATTTCAAATTATTTTTTGGAAAATCAAATATTTCGAAAACGGCATCATAGATTTTTTTGAAACTCGATATTTAAGACTTTTTTAGTACTTTCTAAAATATTTTTAGAAAAAATTTTACATTTATGAAAAAATAACGGTACCTTCCATACAAAAGTGAAAAAACCTTAAAGGAAAATATTTTTTTGCTTGAAAACGACTTCTACGATTTTGATTAAACTTTTTTCATATACTAAAATTAGTACGATCTACCATCAAAAATTATAAAATTTTACACATAGCAACTATTAGTAGTAAGTACCTGTCATAGAACGTATTTTTTTTATTTTGAGTTTTCTCGTTATCAGCTTAACGGATTTAAATGAATTTTTTTATATACAAATTTCAGATAAGATTAAATAATATTGGATATCAAAATTTTCAAAAACAAAGTTTTTGGATTTTTAAAAAAAGTTTCAATTTTGTTTTTGAAAATTCGATATCTCAAAAACGGGTTGACAATTTTTTTTCAAATTTTGTTTTTATATACACATAAATATATAGTTTAAATCTGCATACCAAAATTTGTTCTTAAAAATGTTTTAAGAATTTTATATATAAAAAATTAATTTAAAAAAAAACCGCTACAACGATTTAAATTTTTTTTTCCAATACAATCATATTCCATCATGAATTAAGATGGAATACTTTTTTTTCACCTCAAGCTGTCAAAAGAGTTGTTTTAGCTAATTTAAATGTCGTATTTCATGCTTCTCTACATTTTTCTCTCATAATTTCCATGTTTGTATATACAATTTTCTTAAACTCGCAGTGTCTTGAGCATAAGAGCAAGTACGTTTGACCCAGTCGTGCATTTTATTTCATCATACAACGGGTTCTTTTTTTCGGTGGTGGTTGGTGGCCTATTGTGGTTTTGGCTGCCACTTTGATGATATTGCAGTACTGGGACCACTGGTTTATGGTATCTGGGGCAGGTGAATACACAGCGAAAAGCTTCTCTCTCAGATGTTTTGGAGACTCCTTAAGGTGCCACGTAAAGTATCTTTTCATTTGACAGTCGAGCTCTAAACTTTGCAACAACAAGCTAAAATGGTCAGAGTCATCGTTTGTCCCTCGAAAACTTCGCACATCCAAGATGCTTGTGACATATGGTCGATTTGGTTGGCGTATCGACCATTTGGGATGCGAGCCTGGCACGCTTTGTTGCTTTGTGAATTCTTAGCCGTAGAAACCTAGACTAACCACTGTAGCTTCTGAAAGTCTACAAGTAGGGGGCCGTTATCATTTGTCTCTTCGTGAAGGCTTTGCCTAGCAACTACTCCACCGAAAGTGTTTTCCTTTAGAGTTTAGAGTATGAGCATTGAGGAGCCCCAGCAAAATTTTTGTATCGTACCATTACTGAAACTAGCTGACCTTTTATGGCGATTGAGAGGCTTCTCAGATTGTTTAAATTTTTTGCGAGTATTCAACAAATGAGGTGTCGAAAATCACATGTGACCTTGAATGACCTTAAACACTTTAACCATTGATTAAAAGTTTTCTTTGGTTGACCAATTTCTAGAACAAGTTGAAAATTTTGGAAATATAACTGACGCATAAGGATGCACAATATTCCACACATGGCGTGTAAAGATCTCAGATGACTTCTGTTGTCGAGCAAAAGTTTTACGTTTAAAATTCAAAATCACACACAAATTTTGGAGATGAATTGGATAATCCTAAGAGGCACCTTTGGGTTAGTGACTTTGGTCAAAATCATTTTCATAATAAATGAAGTCTTGGTGAAGGGGCTAAAATTAGTCTTAGTTACATTAATAAATGATTTAAAACTTTAATTCATCTTTTGTTCTTTTTTTCATTTTAATTCAAGATTTGATTAAAATCTTGGGTTAAATTAAAAAAAAATGGAAAAATTTCCTCACTGTTAAAATAAATTATATCCTCCTTTATCAGAATATATACGATAAATTAAATTCATGTGTAGTGTAGGTCCTGATTTATAAATATGTCAACACGAATTTGATTTTAAATTTTAGCCCCTTATCGCCATTCAATCTAAACTGTCCATCAATATAAAAATAGCAGAATTTCAAACCATGAAAAACTTATTCAAAAAGTGACCAATAGTAGTCATTCATAATAATCATCAACACTCAATTAAATTGTACAACTCACTTGTTTGCAAAACATATTAACTGACCACAAAATTTACCCCAATGTCACCACAATTTTTTTTTTTCCATCATTAAAATGTGAAACAATAAAGTACTTTGGTTATAAAATGGGGTTAATTGGATGCTGATAAACTGTTTACATTATATTAATGTCCATTTAATATTTAAATTAAAATAGGCCAAGCAAACAACAAAAATTCAAATAAAGCTCCACCTTATTAATTAATGACTTTCCAGGAATTGTTTATTTTCCAACAATTTACAATGAACTTTTGAATGCTTTCGTGTATGCAATTATCTATTCGAATAAATTTCAAAAACCTTTCATTCCCATCCTGCCACACAAATCTCATTTTATATTCAACGCCATAGCTATCTACCTCAGAGAAAAAAAATCCTTAAAAATACCGCCAAAGCCAAAGACTAGATATTATTTCCTGACTCGACTGAAATAGCAAAAACAAAAATATAGAAAACATACCCATCTGTTTGCTGCAATTCGTTCCCAAAGCCAACGCGAAAAACGACCACATTGCCGTACTGTGAGTCTCCTGTCAGCATCAACATTCATGATGGCATTGCGCGGCACGTTATAAATTTGTCCTAAAACCAAAATATATTTCACACCATCACGACTTGGCAGGGAAATGAGAAAAATGAAAAAGCTTTTCATCACGCTTTTCACAAATGCATGTTGCATATTCACCAAAGCTGCACAACTCAGCTGCGGTTACAAGGGCTTAGGTATATGTATCTCAGCTGCAGCTGTTACTGGTTTGTTCCACATTTTCCTGGAGCACGTTGTCGACCTATATATTCTTTTTTATTTTTGAAAATCTTTACATATTTTTTTTTGTATTTATTTTCTCTCTTTCTCTTTCAATTTTTTTGGAATCTCTCTGATGATTCTCTATGTTCTAGTAGTTTTTCATTTTCTCTGGAAAATCTCATCAAATTTTTTGTATGTTTGTTTTATTGTTTATATTACTTCAAATGTATCGAGAGTTAAAAGGGGGAATATTCTGTATGGACGGAAGAAAGAGAGACTATGCGCGTTTTAGATTATATCATCTGGGGACTCTTTTCGATATAGCTTTTTTTGAAACGTCACTTATATCGTGTAAGATACAATTTAACTTCAAATACTTTGTTAGACACCAAATCAATTAGCAATTCTAAAGATTCAAATTTATACTTCTCGGGATCACTATGGCGTATGAGTGATTTTTTTTCTATTATTCAAGTTAAAAATTATATGACCTAATGATTGTTGGGCTAGTTAATAAAAATAAAAATCCATTTTTTTGAACGATTGAAATTGTGGTGAAAATTCAAAACAAACGACAGATACCTTCATGTTATCGGTTGAAATTTGGAACACAGTATTTTCATTTCAAAATAAATGTTTGGAAAAATGAAATTCTTGAACAGAAAACTATTTTTCCATGGAATTTTCTTTAAGATTTTTTGCTTTGAACCAACGGTAAAACGTTTTTAAGTACAAGTACGAATGAAAAACAAAACGTAAAACTCTTTCAAGTGGAAACAATTATTTCTTGTTTGAACTGAATTCATTTTCCTATATGAGCTCATATACTACATTTATAGGAGTACCAATTCATATAACTTATTTCTGGTAGAGAAATTCACACAAAAATCGCAAGAAAAAATCCAGTACGACTGGGTTTAATTTGTAGATAGCTATCAATTTTTAACATCGAAACCTCATATTGCTAATTAGCATAGTTAAAGCGCATTCGTCTGGTAAGCGGAGGGTTCCAGTTTCAATCTCAGAAAAGCCCAAGTAAGAAAAATAAGTTTTTTTCTAATTAAAAAAATGATTTCCTACATTTCAGAATGAAGATCAAATCAACTGCAAAGCCCAAAAAATATAAAAAATAAAATGCAAAACTAATAAAATAGCATTGAAATAAAACCCTACAAATGCACGTGATCAAAAAAAAGAAGAACTTCATATTACATTGAGCACAGAAAAAAGTGCTACAATTGAAATTAATCAATTATTAGGTTATTTTTTGTCAATACGGTTGATTGGGTTAGATAATTGACAAGATACCTGATTTTAATGTCGTGCTATACATCAACGTGAGTAGATTATAAGGCCGCGTGCACATTATGTTGAATTGTGTAGATCAGCATCGTTGATCAACAGTGTCGAGTAGGTGTAGACAT
Source organism: Dasysyrphus tricinctus (assembly GCA_963921185.1). Taxonomy (NCBI): domain Eukaryota; kingdom Metazoa; phylum Arthropoda; class Insecta; order Diptera; family Syrphidae; genus Dasysyrphus; species Dasysyrphus tricinctus. Next base: position 239,114,002 of record OY992531.1, on the reverse strand, counting down.
TGTTGATCAACATGCTAGTTTGTGTGTCAAAAACTTTCGTAGCATTAATTTGCGTGGATTGTAATTTTCTGATCGATGCGTCAGTATTCAACCGAAGGGTTTAGGGTTCGAGTTCTGGTGGTATCCAACTTTTTTACTTGCGATTATAGGTACTAAGGCAAGTTTTAGACTCGTGCAAAGCGGCTCGATCGATTTTCTGCAAACTTGGTACTTAGTGGTTTTTGGTGATAATGCCCACGTGTTTTTTAATTTTTTTTTTTTTAGAACCAAAAATAACGATACCTGACAAACGATTTTTTTTTAACAATTTAACATAATCGTATTTTTCTCAAAAACGGCTCGACAACTTTTCTTAAAAAAAATTCAATAAATTTATTTTAGTAAAGGCTTCCTTTGTGTGGAAAACCATTTTTCAAAAATGGCTATCAATGGTAGGTACCTCCCAAAGAACCATTTTTTAAATTTTTGATTTTCCTCACAACGGTACGACCGATTTCAATTATTTTTTCATACAGAAGCTTCCAAAAAACACAAATAGTTTTGTGTACCAAAATTTTTAAGAAATATTTTTTGGATTTTCAAAAAATGTTTCAATTTTTTTTTGGAAAATCAAATATTTTGAAAATCATATCATCGATTTTTTTGAAACTCGATATTTGACACTTTTTAAGTACTCTCCAAAATATTTTAAGAAAAAATTTACATTTATGCAAAAATAACAGTACCTTCCATACAAAAGTTAAAAAACCGCAAAGGAAAATATTTTTTTGCTTAAAAACGACTCCTACAATTTTGATTAAACTTTTTCATATACTATAATTAGTACGAACTACCCAAAAATTCTAAAATTTTACACTTAGCAACTATTAATAGTACCTGTCACAGAACGTATTTTTTTATTTTGAGTTTTCTCGTTATCGGCTAACAGAATTTTGATTATTTTTTTTATATATATATTTCAGACAATATTGCATATCAAAATTTTCAAAAAAAAAAGTTTTGGATTTTTAAGAAAAGTTTCATTTTTTTTGAAAATTCGATATCTCAAAAACGGGTTGACAATTTTTTTTTTTCAAATTTTGTGTTAATATACACATAATACACACTTCAGATTTGCATACCAAAATTTGTTCTCTAAAATGTTTTAAGAATTTAATACATACAAAATTAATTTTTAAAAAAACCGCTCCAACGATTTTAAAATTCTATTTCCCTTAGAATCATATTCAATCGAGAATTAAGATGGCATTCTTTTTTTTCACCTCAAACTGTCAAAAGAGTTGTTTTAGCCAATTTAAATTTCGTTTTTCATGCTTCTCTAAATTTTTCTCTCATAATTTCCATGTTTTTATATACAATTTTCTTAAACCCAGTGTATAGAACATAAGAGCAAGTACGTGCGACCCAGTCGTGCATTTTTTTTTTTTTTGTGAACAATAAAATTAAAACGATATTTTTAACATTTAATACTTACTTAATTTGATTAATAACGCACAAAACCAATAAATTATGTTCATGGAATTAAAACCTTACAAATGTTTTTAATAAAATGGAATTTGTTGAACAACTTTTTCGATTGCTATCCATTTGAATCGGGATGCGTTCGGGTCAACAAAAATGTTGATTGGCATTGTCGATCAACACGTCTTCACTTACTCAACACTGTTGATCAACGATGTTGATCTACATAATTCAACTACATAATGTGAACGCGGTTTAAAAGGTGATATCAGCCCGTGGTATCGTATCGCCATCATTAAGATCTGCCCGGCAGCCTTAATCACTGCCAGAACCTCCATCTGGAAGATACTACTGCAATGAGGGAGTCTGTAAGAGTTGGCTAAATTGAGGGATTCTGAGAAAAAGCCCGCACCTACTCCCTTATCCATCTTCAATCCGTGCGTGCGTCGGTCAGCGTAAATTTCTACCATCGGTTTATCTGATTGTTGTAAACTAGCATCCCATTCTTCTCTTTTGGGTATGGAGGTAGAAAACGGTTTTTCAAAACTTGTACGGGGTGTTGTGTAGTCTGTGCATACATACCCTTCCAATAATTTGTTAATGATTTGCGCATGGCCTACGGAGTTCCTTTTCTAGCTATCAGTCTGGCTAAGTCTTAGATCACCGTAGGCTGCAGTTGAGAGTTTCAGGCAACAGAGAAAATGTTAACAGGAAAACAATACAAAATTATTTGTATTTACATTTTTTTCTGTTTACAAAAATAAAAATATTTATAAACACTTGAACTTGAAAAAACTTCCAGCTTAATGATTAGGAATTCTAATCTTGTTGGATATAGTTTACAGTGGATTTTCGTTGAAAAATTCATGTAAGTTGAACTGACAAACAAATTGCGTATGACAAAGCCCTCACTATGTCACTGATGAGTTCAAGTGAGTAAGCCGAACGAAACGCCAATTTGTAGGACTAAAGGCCATAGAAAGCTATTTTGAACTTGTTATTGTTTTCCGTATAATTTGTTTTGCTGAGCAGCCTACACGCTCTCACCAAAACGCGGTTAATGATGAACCAGAACCCATTCAAAAATTTCAAAACAAAACAAATGATCCTTGGAGCATTACGAAAAAGCGATCTACATCGTGACTATGAAATTTTTACAGAAATGGTTAGAATCGTGACTATGAAATTTTTACAGAAATGGTTAGAACACACATTATCATCATACAATCCAGTGTCTGTATTATTACCAACCATATGCCTTATTGAACCTCACTTTGTAGACTGAAGACCCATAACTATCCAATTCTTTCCTTGGAATAATCCTCAATTTAAAGGCGTGACCACACCACAGACGTTCTTCTAGATAGTGCCGAGTTGTTTCATTAACCACCAATTCGCAAAAATAGAGCTTTGTAGCGCCTTCATTGCTGATATCTCACTATAGTATCAAAGACCCTAGCAATTTTTTGTTAGCTTCTTGAGAGCTCTTTACTTACACTTTTTCATTTAGATTATTATACTTTTCCTAAGTCGTGAAAAGTATTTATAATCGCAAAAACACATTTCTCGATATTTTCTATTCTGTGATAAAGCAAAGCTTTTGAACTATGTATTGAGTTTTATTTTTCTTAGAAAATCATTTAATCATTCCCTTCTGTGCGATGGTTATAGAGTTTTGTGATGGGCCGGTTTTATTTAAATAATTTTTCTAATATTCTTTTAGAACCAAAAATAACGGTGTCTGCCATACGATTTTTTAGCTATTTTAAAAAATCTTGTTTTTTTTTTAATCCACTCCTTATTTTTTCTTAAAAAAAAAATTATTTGTAATTACTTTTACTTTTAGTGAAGGCTATCTTTGAGTGGAAAACCATTTTTCAAATATAGTTACTAATGGTAGCTCTGAAAAAAAAAACAATTTTTTGATTTACGATTTTCTTGAAAACGGTGGGACTGATTTCAATCAGTTTTTCTATGCAATGCTTTCAAAATGTTCAAATAGTATTGTGTATCAATATTTTCAAACAAATTTTCATATTAAAAAAAAAACTTTCAATTTTTTTTTTAAACTCATTACATCTTTCGAAAATGAATGTGTTGTTTTGTTTTTAAACTTAGTATTTAGCCGTTCTTAAACTCAAACTTAATTTCTCAAAAACTTTTCACGAAAGCAAATTTACAATTTTTTTTTTCGTACGATGTTCGGCGCTTTCCAAGATGGCAGCAGACACTCGCGCCCCCTGTTTCGCCATATTGGATTTACATTCGGGGGATACCCCTGAACATATTCCATCAAGAAAATCAGCTCAGTAATAAATTGCAGAAAAAAGTATCCGGCTCCTGGCTTAAACAGAATTGAAAAGATTCATAGAATTGAAAAGAATTCAAAAGACATCAAAAAGAACTCAAAATAAAATGCACGACTGGGTCGCACGTACTTGCTCTTATGTTCAAGACACTGCGAGTTTAAGAAAATTTTATATACAAACATGGAAATTATGAGAGAAAAATGTAGAGAAGCATGAAATACGACACTTAAATTAGCTAAAACAACTCTTTTGACAGTTTGAGGTGAAAAAAAAGTATGCAATCTTAATTCATGATGGAATATGATTGTATGGGAAAAAAAAATTTTAAAATCGTTGGAGCGATTTTTTTTTAAATTAATTTATTATATATAAAATTCTTAAAACATTTTTAAGAACAAATTTTGGTATGCAGGCTTAAACTATATATTTATGTGTATATAAAAACAAAATTTGAAAAAAAATTGTCAACCCGTTTTTGAGATATCGAATTTTCAAAAAAAAAAATTGAAACTTTTTTTAAAAATCCAAAAACTTTTTTTTTGAAAATTTTGATATGCAATATTATTTAATCTTATCTGAAATTTGAATATAAAAATTAATTTAAATCCGTTAAGCTGATAACGAGAAAACTCAAAATAAAAAAATACGTTCTATGACAGCTACTACTAATAGTTGCTAGTGTAAAATTTTATAATTGTTGATGGTAGATTGTACTAATTTTAGTATATGAAAAAAGTTTAATCAAAATCGTAGGAGTCGTCTTTAAGCAAGAAAATATTTTCCTTAGTGGTTTTTTCACTTTTGTATGGAAGGTACTGTTATTTTTTCATTAATGTAAAATTTTTTCTAAAAATATTTTATAGAGTACTAAAAAAGTCTTTAATATCGAGTTTCAAAAAAATCTATGATGCCGTTTTCAAAATATTTGATTTTCCAAAAAAAAATTTGAAATATTTTTTAAAAATCCAAAAAATATTTTTTCAAAAATGTTGGTACACAAAACTATTATGATTTTAGAAGCTTTCTGTATAGAAAAATAATTGAAATCGGTCATACCATTTTGAAGAAAATCAAAAATTAAAAAAATGGTTCCTTTGGAGGAACCATTGATAACCATTTTTGAAAAATGGTTTTCCATCCAAAGAAAGCCTTTACTAAAATAAATTTATTGAATTTTTTTTAAGAAAAGTTGTCGAGCCGTTTTTGAGAAAAATATGATTATGTAAATTTGCTAAAAAAAATGTATGACAGGTACCTACCGTTATTTTTGGTTCTAAAAAAAATGAAAAAAACAGTGTCGGCAGAATCACCAAAAACCACTAAGTACCAAGTTTGAAGAAAATCCATCGAGCGGTTTAGGCTGTAGACGAACAGACAGACAGACAGAATTTTGCCACCCACTTTTTTGGTGTTCTCTATCATCGTAATATCATGTTTGATTGTTATCTCAAAATTTTTTTTTTGCACGAATCCAAAACTTGCCTTATAGTTACGGTGACCATATTTCTGGGAGCAAAACCCGGGACAAAATATGAAAAAATTAAAAATTCTTAAATAAAAATTCAAGGAAAACATAATATGTAACAGAAAAACAAACGAAAAAGAAAGGAACCATAACATAAAAATTACTAAAAACTTAAAAAAAAAAATAAACTTAACATTTTAAATTTCACTATTAAAGTAAGGGCCAGTTTTTCAGTGCAGAGATTATTCTGAGTTAAATCAGAGTTTGCTAGACCTTAAAATAAGTCAACCCTGAGTTATTTCAGAACCAGTGGGAGAGTTTGGTCCCTGAGCCAACTTATCAAACTAGGCCAGTTAACTTGGAGTTACCTCCAAACCTCAAGAGCATTGTAACTAAAATGAGTCGGAAAATAGGTATTTTATGAATAAGAATTCACGCAACGTTGAATAGAGAATGTGCAAATATGGGACAAATAATCGACAAATATCTGAATACGGGACACTTGTACGTCCCGGGTTTCTTAATAAATAGGCTATAGAAATACGGGACAATCCCGGGAAACCAGGGACGGATGGTCACCGTACTTATAGTACCTATAATCGCAAGTAAAAATGCAAGGAATGCGTGTAAATTGAAAATTAAAATAGATTGTAACTTATTTAAGGAAAAAAGAATGGCAACTGCAATTTTTGAAGTTAAATTCTTAAAAAAAGAATGTACAGAATTTAATGTTCCCTTTTTGTTGAATTCAATGAGAAACTGCATTCTCGAAGATTGCAATCTTTTACAATCCTGATAATATCTAGTTAGTCACCAGCTACGAAATGAGCAAAATAATTCTATATACCAGGTCATCACTTTCTGCTTCCACAAAAATTTGGTTTCGACAAAAGGCGATCATATTTAAGGCTACAACTATCGAGCTATATCCCTGATTAACGTCGCAAACAAGATCTTATGCAACTCTTACTATGTGAGTATCTTATAACGTTCTGCAACAATACTCGGCAAGTATCAGTGTAGCTTCCAGCCAAGAGGATTAACCATAGGCCAAATATTCACTCTCAGGCAAATCTTACAAAAGGCCAATAAATTTCAAGTAGAAGGGTTAGATACTCCTAAAGGTGGGTCCACACTATGCCGATCAACATTGTTGGCTAACATTGTCGATCAACATGCTAGTGTGTACGTGAAAAACTTTCGTAGCAAACATTTGTGTGGTTTGGAATTTTCTGATCGATGCGTCAGGATCCAACCGAAGGGTTCAGGGTTCGAATCCTGGTGGTGCCCAACTTTTTTTTATTTTTTCTTGTGAACGATAAAGTTAAAACGATATTTTTGACATTAAATACTTATTCACAACAAATATTGCATTTTTCATTTGGCAAAAATGTGATTAATAACGCAAAAAACCAATAAATTATGTTCATGAAATTAAAACCCTACAAATGTTTTTAATAAAATGAAATTTGTTGAACAACTTTGTCGATTGCTATCCATTTGAATCGGGTTACGTTCGGGTCAACAAATGTTGATTGGCTTTGTCGATCAACACGTCTACACTTACTCAACACTGTTGATCAACGATGTTGATCTACACAATTCGATGTAATGTGGACGCGGCTTAACACGTAAGACCAACTGCAAGCTCTATAAAATCCTCAGTCTTGTTCGGGATCGTAGAGGATGCAGGGACACCAAGCTTCCATTTCACAGGCTACGACCCTTCATGGACTGGGATCCAGATAAGTCAGTTGGTATTTTCTTAACACGAATCCAAAAACATGGGAACTAGATCTAATCCCAAAACATTTATCTGATCACACTTTCCTAACATCGAATTTATTCACCACATAACATATACTCAAAAAAAATTAATCCACTTATCTGGTCCAACTGCTTTCTCTTCTTAAATCATAACCTAAGCTCCTTTTCTTTTAATTCATGCCTCATATCAGTGTAAAAATATTTTAAAAGACAGTATTTGTCTTTGGACTTTTTTTTATTTTTTGTGAAGAAAAACAATAAATCAACTTTTCCCAGAATTTCAGGTAATTTAAGCTACACAGTTGCCAACTCTTTGTCAGGAACATTAAGGAGGGTCCACACTATGCCGATCAACATTGTTGGTTAACATTGTTGCTAGTATGTACGTCAAAAACTTTCGTAGCAACAATTTGTGTGGATTGGAATTCTTTGATCGATTCGTCAGGATCAGGGTTCGAATCCTGGGGGGACCCAATATTTTTTTTTTTTTGGAACAATAAAGTTAAAACGATATTATTAACATTTAATACTTATTCATAACAAATATTGAATTTTTCATCTAATAAAAATCGATTAATAACGCACAACACCAGTAAATTACGTTCATGTAATTAAAATCCTACAAATGTTTTTAATGAAATGGAATTTGTTGAACAACTTTTTCGATTACTGGTGAGGTACTTTATTCTTTAGAAAAGCCCGAAGTTAGCAATATTTTCAAATCAAAACAAATATTTAACAACTTTAAAATTTTTACTTAGCTTCATTTTATTCCTAGAACCTTTCATTACTAAAAGATATATTATGTTCTTACCCCCAGTTTCACAGTGGAACTTTAAACTCCACTTTTAATTTTAATTTTAGTTCCGCAGAAGAATTGAACTCACAGTTCAAAGCTTAATGGAGACTATGAAGCTGAGGGTTTAGTAAATAAATACAAATAAATATTTTAAATTTAATTGTTAACGATTTTGACCATTATTAGATTCCTACAAAAATAAACTTAAATTGCCACGCACAGTTCCAAAGTAAATCATAAATTATGCAAACAAAACAAAAAAATCGAAATACCTACACATATCCCGATTAGATCCTTCGAATGTGTCCTCTTTTATGCCATGACATGGCGCATGGCAATTCAATTTGAATTCCACTCTCTATCTATTGTGGATGAATTGCTTATCAATTCTGTGGAGAATCTATGAAACAAACAGTTCAGTTGCTGTAGCATTATTCTCTCTTCTCGCAAAACTCAAAAGTGTAGAGAAATTCTTCCGTATAGATTTGTGTGAATGTGTACTTCCTGGAGAAATTTTCTATCAAAATCATCTGCTTTGCTTGTGCTCTCCAAAAGTTCCAATGAATGGAAAGAGTTTTTCTTTTTTTTTTTTAAACAAAAACAACATCAACTCTGAGTAAAATTCATATTAATGGCAAACGCGTGAAAATCTCCACTCAACATTGGAGACAAGGAGAGAGAAAAAGGACTTTTCTTATACATATACATATATTCATGCATACTTTTTTTCTTCAATTTTTTTCGGAGAAATAAACTTTTCCTTTGCTTTTTGGTTTGACTCCATTTGGTTACGCCGCCGAATAGCCTGCTCTCATTATAGTTGGAGCTACAATTCGATTCGCATCTGAAATAAATTTTTTTCGGTCCACCCGCATATTTTTTCTGTTCGGATTAAATAAAAAAAAAAATATTTGTTTAGATAAGAAGAAAATTTCAAAAAAAAGTGTAAGTGTGTGTTTTGTTTGTGTTAAATTTATGGAAAAAAACAATACAAAGTGCGTTCGATTAGTTTTTTTCAAGTTTTTGTTTCTACAAAATTTATACCTTTTCACTGATTCTAGTTGATTTTTCTTTTCGTTTAAATTTATTGGAATCGAAATCTAAGTAAATCCACATAACATGCATTCTTAATTAACCACCCTCTCTACCACTTAACCTACTGATACATTCAACCCTTCTTCTGCTTGGCCATTCGACTTGAGAATCTTGTTGCGTTTGTTGCACTTTTTTTTCCTTCTTTGATTTGTATCTTTTTTTATTTTTATATAAAAATAAATCAATAAATCTATGCTTCCAGAATTCAAAACAACAACAACAACAACAAAAAATATTTCCTTCAGTTCTTTTTTTTTGTCTATTTTAAGATTTTTATTTGATTTATTTTCTTATTTTTTGTTTGTGTAATTTTTTGTATGTAAACGTGAAAAAATCCAGTGAATTAATTGAATTTTCTTCCATCTCTCTGTATCTCTTGTGTTTGAAAAAAGAAAATTAAGAAAAAAAATCTATCTCTCTTCTCGCAGGAGGAAAAGTGTGTGTGTATATCGTGTGCGAATATAGTGATGCATTTTAAGGAAATAAAAGATGCGTAAATGTGCGTAGATTGCGAAAGTTTATTTAACTAAAAAAAAAATAGAAAAAAAAATATCTCCAAAGTGATTTGAAACTAAAAGCAAAAAATAATAAATTGTGCTGAAATCAGGATCAAAATCTAGATGCGAAGCAAATCTCATTTGAAGACAACTTTCATTCATGGATTTTAATGCTGGGTAAGTCGAAAACTGTATCTTTCTCTGTATCTATCTATATGCGGGTGCTCTTGAATTGAGCTAAAAATAGATCCAAAAATTGCATTTAAGCAAAAGCTTGTGTATAGCTTGGTTGCATTCACTTGCAAAGTGATGTGCATTAAAGTCTTCGTTGTCTTCGTCGTAGCTCGTAGCCATCTTTGGTCTATTTTAATTCCCTGGCCTGGTGGAGGAACGGCTATATTTAAATTTTGTATCTTTCCAGCACAGATTTGGTGGCTTTTGTTTAGCATACAATCCCCCCCCCCCCGCCATCTATTAATCTTTTTGGCTTTTTGTATCTTCTCGAGTTATACAACTCTTTTAAGGAGCTTTTAACTGAATGTGCAATTGTTAGGAAGGGCAAAAGGTAGGAGACCCATTGGGTTAAATAATCAGTTGGAATGCTTTTAGCTGAGTATACAGTTTTAAAAAAGTGGCAATAGAAAAAAAAGCAAGAGAGTCATAAAGTGAGAAGAGAAATGCACGATGGTCATTGAAAAGAATGTTGAACTGTGCCATAGTAGTATACCCCCCTTTTAGCCTTCACTTAATGGAATAGAATTGTTGTTTTTTTTTTATTTTTATTCTTTGTGGGGGATGTAGGGATTTCGGATTATAAGAAGTGTGAATGTAGGATAAAGAAGGGTTTTGCTCTTTATTCACATCTTCATTGATCTAAATTCAAGAAAAATAAATTCTATGTAGGATGTGCAGACAAAGGAAAAGTGCAATGTCTTTAGAATGTCATTATTGACTTTTATTTAAAAAAAAAAAAAAAAAAAAAAAAATGTGTGGGAATTGGTGGGGGTTTAATTTGATTGTTACAGGGGTAATATTTCATTTGAGTATAAAAAATGATGAATAGGGTAGATTTCTGAAAATGAAAAATTTCAAGAGGTTATGGGGTAATGAACTAGAATTGAAGGAGATTATGGTTATAGAGGAAAATTACATTGAATTATGTATGCTTTCAGCTTTTCTTTTTATTTTTATTTCTAATTCTTAGATTTATTTAATTTGGTAATTTGTTTCAATGTAGGTACATTATAGTCACAATAAATATACACTCATTCATCTTGATTAAGACAAAGAAAAATGTCAACATTTTATTTTAGAAAAGTAACGCCTTTTAACTGTTAAAAAAATCTTTCAAGCCCATGGAAATTATACCTAATTAGGTTAAATCCATGACTTAATTACAGACTTGATTAAGTGGTGCTCCAAGCCTTTGGGTAGGTATGTTTTGAAAATGTTTTATTTTAACTATTTTTATTTATTTATTTCTTTATTATCAAGTAAATTAATTACAATTGACAATAATTTGTATAAAGCCTAGCTACCAGAGACTATCAGCTAGATACATAAAAAAAGGTACTTAATTAAAAATTATTTTAATTAATTTATATAATGACTTTGTCAAAGATAGTCTGTGAACTTGATTGTTTTATGCAAATTGTACAGAAGACAAATTAATGTATATGTTGACACACATTTATTTTGTTTTAAATTATATAATTTGAATGCTCGAGATTTTATTTTTCTTATAATATTTGATTGCAAATTTCTTATAACCTTTCAGTTCTTTTGACTTTGGGTTAGGAAACCAATTTAAATGATTTTCGTTCTTTTATTGAGAAAGTAATCACAAACACTGTAATAATTGGCTCTCAATATATATTTGTTGGTCAAATAAATTGTCCTTAACATTATACTTTGAAGTGCCAGCCACTAGGGCAGTAAAAATGGTTGGATTTTGGAAACAAAAATGAAGGTAATGGCAAGTGACTTTGTCATGACAAAATTTCAATACAGCATTTTTTATTTATCTGCTGTAACAGAATAGTTATGGGAGCGGTATGATATCCCGGTAACCAAAATCTCGAATAACGAAGTACTGCATGTTTTTTTTAATCTCGAAATATGAAATCTAGCAAATTAAAAATCTTCTTTTTCATAATTTCCCAATTACAAAATCTTGATGTTAGCATTCTCGCATTTACATCTGGCACTGAAAAATCTCAAAATCTCAATTTCGCAAATTAAAATCTCGAAAATCAAAATCCCGCAAATTAGAGATTCACAGCAACGTGTTACTGAACGAAATCTAGCAAATTTAAAATATCGCAATTACAAAATCTTGCTGTTAATATCCTCGCATTTACATCTAGCAACGAAAAATCTTAAAAATTTCAACCAAAATTTCGCAAATTAAAATCTCTCAATTTAAAATCTCGCAATTGAAAATCTCGCAAATCAAAATCTCGCAAATTAGAATCTCACAGCAATGTATAACCCAGGGCTTCGTACGGAAAAATAAATATCAAATCGCTCGATATTTTGATTCAAAAAATATATTTGTTGGCATTGAATTAAATATTGCATGGTTTGTTTTGCGAGATATTAATTTGCGGGATTTCGATAATTCCAGATTATGAAAAGTGGGATTTCTTTATTGCAGTATAATGAAAAGCGGGATTTTGTAATTGCAAGATTTCGCCATGCGAGATTTTAATTTGGGAGATATCGCACCCAAATAAAAAGTTATGATGAAAAAAATAAGAATGTGTTGCCAAAATATTGAAAATGTTTGGACTATCACCAGTGCCGTTTAAATGCTAGGATTTTTAAAATGGAACAGCAGTCGATTTGTCATATCATGACATACAAAATTTCAAAAATAATAAAACAAAATATTTGAAAGGGTATGGTAAGAAAATACAATCGTCACGTCAGGCTATACATGTTTTCGGCTTAGTGCATCTACAATATAAGCAAGGGGTATCTAATGAAAGATAAGACTGTCCTCTACACGATGACAATGTCCGGACAGCCTTTTTTTTTATTGTTGCAACTAGTTCGACAACCTTTGTTGAATTAAGGATTTTTTTTAATATTTTCTTGAATATGAAAAAAAGGTTAAGGCCACTTTCTTTGCTATTGATTTGTTACTACTGAATTTTCCCTAATGTAAAAAACTATTTTAAAAAAGACCATTTTTTATATTATAAATAGCCAAAAAAGTTTATCTTTCATTTAATACTCCATTTATAGAAGCTGCTTACATTATAGATAGACTTAGCTGAAAATGTAACCTGAAAAGTGTATTTTTCTAACTATATTGCAGCAAGATAAAGCTTGTCTGGCCAGTTGTTTTTTTTATGTTTGGACTTAAGCTATCGGTTGGCATTTGCACTCTCTAGTAGTGATGAGATTAGTAATCTTACGGTCTGATCCTGGACTAAAATTACATTGATCTGACGGTGTTTTTACTAGAAATCCAGCTTTGTGAAGCATAATAGCTTTACTTTTTCTTGTACTTTTAGTCCGCAAAAGTGTCACATTGCTATTTTTTAGAAAAAGATGGCCATTTAAGTGACCACTTTTAACCACTGCTTAACTCTTTTTTGACAACCCACAGTTTTCGAGAAAATTGAATTTGAAAAATGGTGAACCAAACGAACGCTGCCCCTCAAAAATCGATTTTTTCAATTTTAATCAATGTTTTCGATAGGTCTTTTCTAAACATCAATTATTATCCTACAACTTTTTTGGACCACCCGATTGTTCCTTAAAAATTGTCAATCTGTCAATTTATTAATTGTGACCTGTCGCACTTGTCAATTTTTTTTAAACAGGTTCAAGGACACTGCAAGTCAACAAAACTTAGCCCACTGGTAGATATCTAATCACAAATTCGTTGAAAGCTTAAATTTGGTATTATCGTCTACAATAAAAATGTCCTTCAAAGAGTTTCCAAGCCTGTTCCTTTTCTGTCATACATTTTGCCTATGTCTCTCTCTATTGCTCTTCATTGTAATTACTCTCATAAGCGGATTCGAACACTATGATTCTAAAGAATTATATTCTAATAAGACAAGAATGGGAGCTTCGAAAAATGCATTTGACATTAAATCTGGATTTTGAAAGAAGCTGGAAAGCTTTGTTTACATTTTATAAGTAATTTCTAAAAGGTAAAACAAAGTGAACTGACCTTCTTTAGTTATGCTAGGAATGCACTTGCGATTTTCTGTCGAACTATTTTTTATAATCGCATAAAATTTAAAAAAAAAAAATTAATGTGAATGCACGCATATGGGTCAAATCACTCAGAACTGGTTTCATTTTTCTTATGCGTTTCTTAAGCCACATATCTGTGCATCAGGCTTAAAACCATATGTCTTATTTCTTAATCGTGCTATTGAAAAACACAAGTTTGTGAAAAATTTTGTTCTAGTTGCGACTAAAATTTTTTCGTCGCACTACTTCAAATCACAAATGTGATGCATAAACTTTTATGCATGTGCATTTGATTCATTTAGACTAGGATCGCACTTGCGATTTCAATTGCGTGACTAAGCAGTTGTCAGAAATACAACACATGAATTAAAATGAGAATAAACGCACTACTCCAAGAGCCAGAGCTAAAAAAGTAGGTTTATAATGCAATTTATTACTGGAACTGATTTTCTTGATGGAATATGTTCAAGGGTGTCCTCCGCATGTAAATCCTAATTGGCGGGACTGGGGACCGCAAACGTCAGCCACCTTCTTGAAAAACGCGTTTTATTAAATATCTCGTGAGCCGTGCATCGTACGAAAATAATAGTAAATTTTCTTAGGGGCTTAATATTCCCTTCTTTTATTCGATTTTTTAAATCAAGTTGTTTTTGAGAAATTAAATTTTAAGATCAATATTTTTGAAAAAAATATAAACTTTTTTCAAGTTGATTATTTTCTATAATATTTTGAATTTAAAATTAAATTGCTCAAAATTTACAAAAACAAATAAAAGAATGGAATATAAGCTTTCAAAAAAATTTACTATTATATTCGTACGATGCACGGCCTACGAAATATTTGATAAAACGCGTTTTCAAAGATGGCGACTGACGCTCAAACCGCCCAAACTCACCAAATAGGACTAACATTCGGGGGACATGCCTGAACATATTCCATCAATACAATCAGTTCTATAATTAATTGCAGACAAAAAGGACCCGGCTACACATGCTACCGAGAAATCACGATGATTAAGGCTGGAGACGCACTTGCGATTTTCTATCACTGCGGCAAAAAACGGTTGCAAATCAATACAATTTCTTAGCTGCATGTGCGTTCATTCACGTTCATGTGTTTTTTTTTGCGTCTAAATAATCGTGCGATTAAAATCGCAAGTGCGTTCCTAGCCTAACAGTCGAAAATTTATTTCATTTTTCTAGCGATGCGATTGTCGAAAGTTAAAATGAAATAAACGTACTTATATGTTTGTGCTCACACTTGTGATTTATAATATTGCTATTAAAAAATCACCAAGTCGCCACTAAGAAAATCATGCATGGACTTGACTTTGGACTTTGACGCAAGTACGTGCATTCATATTAAAAGCTGTACGTTCTATTTTTTGTGATTAAAGAATAGCGCTATAGATGATCGCAAGTGGGTGTATGGCCATAATCTCTTGCGATATCAATTTTTTTATGGCACCGACTGAAAATCGTAAGTGGGGTCGGTCCTAGCCTAGACTGTGAATGAACTTGCAATTTTTTGCCGCACGATTATTCAGTTGCAAAAAACAGAGCACATGAATTAAAATGATATTAAACGCACGTATGACACCTACAAATCCTACTTAAGCTAGGACCGCACTTGGGATTTTCAGTCAGTGCGATTAAAAAATTGGGATCACAACAAATAATTGGCAAGTGCGTTCATCCTTATTCAAATTCATGTGTTACATTTCTGGCGACCAAACAGTTGCGCGATTGAAATCGCAAGTGCGGTCCTAGCCGTGTGTTTTTTTTTGCGACCAAAAAATCGCGTGATAGATAGCCGCAAATGAGTGCATGGCAATTATTAGTTGCGATCCCGATTTTTTAATCGCACCGACTGAAAATCGCAAGTGCGGTCCTAGCCTTAAGCTTTCCACAATCATATCGAAAGAAAAATGAAATAAATTTGGGACTTTTAACCGTCATGACTTCTCGGTAGCATATGGTCATTCTCATTTAAACTAATATGGTCGAAATTGCCTAGCGTGACAAGTAATTGCAGTTCCTATCCTGCATCGTAAGTAAGAAAAAACAGTAAACTAAATTTTAAAATGTTTTTTTATGAATTTCGAGTTTACAAACGAGTTTTTCAAAAACTTTTAGCTTGATTGGATAGTAAATAAAAGAACACGCTCTTACCTTTTGAAAAGTTTTAGCACAGTATTGTTAGGTATTTCCGTTGTTTTTCAAAACCATTTATCCACTTAAAGTCAATTTTTAAGGAGTTTTATACCTTCCCTATAAGGGAAAGGGAGAATACACTCACACACAAAATTTCGGGCACCTCATATACCTTAAATTTAAAAAATCGCTTAAGACAATTTATAACTGACCAATTTATACTCAAGCTAGCTGACCTTCTATAAAGATCTAGAGATCTTTCCACTGAGGTGCCAAAAATCACTTTGACCTTGTTTTTTATTTTTTAAATTCATCAAAACTTTATAAAAAAAAATCTATAACTGACCAATTATTGACAATTGCTGGCCTTTAATTACTGTGAAGTGGCCTTTCAAATAACATTTTTTTTGAATGACCTCATTTACAAATTTACAAAATTCATAGACAAAATCAATAGCTGACCATTTACTGAAAATAGTTGACCCTTCATCACGATCTAGAGATCTTTCAGATGGTTTACATTTTTTAAAAAATTTCCACAAATAAGGAGCCAAAAACCGCTCATTACATTGCATGACATTGAGAAACCAAATAGATAGCATTTTTTTTCAAATTTCCCACAAAACTTGGCATACCTAGCGAAAATAGAGCAACGTATGATTCTTAACTTGGCATACCTAGCGAAAATATGAATACAACTTTTTTTGTAGGAAATTTAATTTTCTTTCATGTTGTAGTGAATAATTTTCTGCTTATACGCTTAGTTATCATAATACTCACGAAAAACTACAATATGGGATCTTTAACTTTTCCTCCTCTGCTTCAAGCTCACCACCCTATGCTGAGGACTTTAAGTATGTTTTACCTAGGGGCCACTTCTACCACACTCAGAGAAAAACGTCAGGTATAGCCTGGGCCTTGTTAATTTCACGAGGTGCACAATCCCATATAAAGTTACAGATACTTCAGAAATTTACCTGATTTTAGTAACCTTATATTCAGTGTAAGATCAACCTGGTGGACTTTCTTACCATATTCAGGTTGAGTTTACAAGATGACCTGTTATTTTAACACTTAATTCACGCAAATAAGAAATGTTAACAAAATATGCGTTAGTTTTTACCGAGGTCGTGTTTTTTTAACACTGTATGTTATGAATTTCGGTCTTACCATATATCCGGTTGAATTAACGTATAATATGGTCATTGTTACAATTTTAACCTTTTGTATTTTACCTGGCCTCATGTTAGAAAAGCACTCTGGCTGTTCATTTCAACGTGACATCAGTATTGAAACGCACACGCACAGGCCATTCAAATAAAATCATTTGAATTTAAAAGACGGTTCTTAGACGCATAAATTCAAGACACAGATACAGATACAACATTGAAACCTGTTAAATTAACTATAGATTTTCATATTCAACTAACCAGATTTTCATGTTAAATTTACAGGACATTGAATATTGAGTCATGTTAAATTTACTATATTTGCAGGTAAAATTATCAAGGTGTCGAGCAGATTTTACCTGCACTTAAAATAATAACCCAGAGAGCATGTTTTAATGCCTTTGTTTTCCATCGCTGATTGGACCATTAATTATTTATTGTACATTCGTCAAAAAATCTAGAAAACGTAAACTTTAATCATGCTCAAAATAAAGTAAATACCTACAAATTCAACCTATAGCTCAATAGTCAAATGGAAAAATCCTTTAAAAACCCATTTTGGTACGCCACTTTTTTTTATAAAACAACAATCACTTCAAATTATCTTTAGAGTGACTCTCCTGATTTTTCGTTTGCAATTAGTTACATCAAGTGTTTTTGTTTTGAAATGATTATGTATGTTGATTAATATCAATATTATTTATGTATATCTTTGGTAAATTATCATATAGAAACCCATAACTTTTATCATGAACAATTTACTTTGATTTGTATGCTACTTATTGTTTGAAATATTTCGACAAATTATTTCTCATCACATTAATACCAAAAACATATTTGTCTGCTCTTCAGTTTAATTCAAAGATACGCCCTCGTTATTCACATGAAAACATTTACAAATATCCCATTCAGCATTATTTCTACAAACACATACATACATACATACATACATCAGCAGAACAGAACAATGTTTATACCCACATTCAACTTACAGTCCTAGAATCCTCTGCCAAGAATTGAATACTGATTTGTTTTGCCAAAATAACATCCCATTTATTTTCTTTTTTTTTTTCATTTAAAAATAAAAATATATAAACAAATATTAACATTTCTAAAATGTCGATATTTATATATGCAGACCATTACCTACTGGAAAGTTGATATTTAAAGTTTTCTTACATAACCAAACTTTAGCAAGCTTGATTAGAGAGCACAAATTTCCGGCAGACTTTTATTGATAAAACATACTGTGTCAAAATTGACTAAACCCTCACTTTTATACATAAACAAGCGTGAGAGGGTCTACTGTTAAAAAAGTAGATGTATATAATCCAAGCCTCTTTTACGCCCAAACATCCAACCAAATGGATCGATATTCAAAGGAATAAAACGAAAAAAAAAAAACACAAGTAGACTTAAGGAAACCTTTTAAAGATATCCCATTTCTGTGACGCCTTTAAAAGGTTGTATTTCTTCGACCCGAAAAGATTATATCTTGCTTCAAGTTCATTCTGTGAAATGTGAAACGTTGGTTATTTATACCTCTACTCCTTGTCGATATGGAAAGCGAACAGTTAAAATGAATAATGTAAATGTGATGAATGTTATGTTCGGTGCGGGTGGAAATTTAAAACAAACATTTAATAAATTTACAAAATCCTTTCCCTATCAAGGAGACTGAGCAAAAAAAAAAAAAACACATATTACCCTTTAAATGTCAAATATTAACATAAAATTAAAGGTGAATAATTTTCATTCAAAGATCACGACTATATACATTTTAGACAAACATTATTTTTCTTTTGAAAGAAGTGTTTCTCTCGTTCTCGCTGTGTTATCTTATTCTATGAACAAGAACAAGAGCAAACACACTATCAAGCGCAAAAGATACATTGAAAATAATCAGAAAACATACACAGAAGAAAGCTAAAGGCTGAGAATAGGAGCATGTAGAGTTTCCTGCTGCGTTGGAAAATATAAAATTTATTGTTTAGAAGAACTCCTGCTCGTGGAGTGACACACAGCGCATAGTTTTGAAAATTGAACAATAAAACTACTAGACGAGAGTTTCGAGTCCACACTCTTAGACTTCCTAATTATATTAATGGGAGTATATACGTACGTACCTAAGTGTAGATGTGAGGAAATTCAAAGAGGATTGAGGACACGAGCTTCTCTGTGTCTACGCTATGCAGTTTTTTTTTAAGTTGCTTTTTGTAGTTTTTTCTTTTATGAAATGATTTATTATTATGAATGTTTATCTAACGGAAGAACATGATTCTTACCCTCAACCTGAAAGCAAAAAGATACTGTTGGTTGTAGGCGAAGAGCTCAATTTTTTTTATTAAAGTCATAATTTAATTATTTCTTCTTATAAAAAAATTACGTATACGCCATAGAGTGCACAGAAATTAGCCTCCAGAAGCCGAACGCGTCTTGGGAATATAACGGTTGATGTCTTAAAAGATAGGTGTTGACTAGACGCACCTTTGGATAAAATGTAAGTGTTGCCACTTTTCGGAAACATACTTTTTTTATGTCAAAGGGTGGGACCTCCACTTCTTTGGTAATTTTTAATATTTCGAACCTGAGCAAAGTTGCAAAAACTCCTGCAGATGCCAAATGCATGTTTGAAAAATAAGTTGCTAGTTTTTTGATGTTCAAAATATGTATACAAATTATGAAAAAGTGTAGGGCCCATAGTTTGGCATACAAAAAGTATGTTTCCGAAAAATGGCAACATTGACGTTTTAACCGAAGGTTTGTCTACCTATGTATGATCTTTTTTTAGAACATCATCTGCTATTTCTCAACACGAGTTTGTCATCTGGAGGCTTTTTTGCAACTTTTTCCATTTTCAAAATATTAAAAATTATCAAAAAAGTAGAGGTCCTACCCTTTGACATACGAAAAATTATTTTCCAGAAAATTGGCAACGCTGACATTTTACCCGAAGGTGTGTCTACTCAATTTCTATCTCTTTAGATAGCAATCATTACTTAAACCAAAGAAATTTTCTAAGTAATTTACGAGTTTCTTTTATTTTACCATTTTCCTCAGATTGGGCGCCATTTTTAAAATGGCGTCCAAATGACAGGATTACAACAGTGACTCAAGCTAAATTTCATACACGGCATGTCAACAATTAATGTCAAATATAAAATAAGGTACACCTCCTCTACCCTTCCCTTCACAAAAAGTGCAGGGATTTCGGTTTCTTGACCGGACTACAATTAGGGCGCCATTTTCAAAATGGCGTCAAAGTGACAGGATAACAAAAATGAATCCCCAGCTAAATTTCAGCCTCAGTGTGTAAGAAAGGAGTACAAAAATGTCCCCCCAAAAACGCACGTTATTCGCTTTCCTGACCAGACTACGAGTATAGGTAGGTATTTACACAAACTAGATACACAAAAATGTATAGGAGATAATATTTTTTGTATCATTTTATAATTGAAAAATTCCAGCAAAAATTCTCTAAATAAACAATCAAATGCCTGAATGTGATAATAAATATCATTCGGCATTGGAAAACTATTTTGATAGAAACATTTGTTGCAAAACAATTTATAGCGTATTGAATAGACCAGAAAATGAGAAATATAAAGGAACAATTACGTGCAAGGGTTTTTATTATTGAATATGTTTGTTTGGCTCATAAGCATGCTTAAAACCAAAAATGCTACTAAATTCACCCATGCGTTTCTGAGAGAATGGTCACACTGGCCACTTTTCAGTATTTTTGGTATAACTCGAAAACTAAGCCGAATTTAAAAATTTTACATATAATACTTTTTGTTCAAAATTAAATTTTCTATTGGAATGGATATTTCAAAAAATTTTAGGAAAAAATTTAAGCAGGAAAAGTTAGCAAAAACCAACTTAAAAAAAATCAAAAAATCAAGGATATCTAAATTTTTTAATAAATTGTGCATAAATTTTTTTGAAGCAAAGATAGGGTCAAGACATGCATAGACAAAACAAAGTAGAGACTTAAGGCCTTAATATGGCATGTTCAAAAATTAATATTTGTTCAAAATTGACAGAGATATTCCCATTCAAACCTTATCTTTTCTTATAATTTTTCGCAGTTTTGGCCCGAAAGTCCCTTTTTCGGTACAATATGGCAAATTTCACATTCGTAAAAATGTTCGAAATCAAAATTTTTGATTTAATATGACATTAGAACTATAGAGAATTTATAAAAAGGATATAAGTTCGCAATTACATTTTTCGGCTGTTTTTAAATGCGTTCAGACCTACAGACCGAACGGCTGGTCCGATTAACATAAGATTTGGTACTAGGTGCTAGGAACGTTAAATTTGTCATAAAGTACCAAAAAATAGGCTTTCGGGCAAAAAGTGCGGAAAATGATAAGAAATGGTAAAATTTGAATGGTTATATCTCTGTCAATTTTTGAATAATATGGCTTTTTTAACATGTCATATTAAAGCCGTAAGACTCCAGTTGACTTTGTTTATGAACGTCTTGAGCGTATCTTTGCTCCGAAAAAAGTTATGCGCAGTTTAGAAAAAAATTTAAAAATCTTTGATTTTTCGATTTTTTTTATGTTGGTTTTTGTTAACTTTTCCTGCTTAAATTTTTTCCTAAAATTGTTTGAACTATCCATTCCAATAGAAAATTTAATTTTGAACAAAAAGTATTATATGTAAAATTTTCAAATTTGGCTTAGTTTTCGAGTTATACCAAAAATACTGAAAAGTGGCCAGTGTGACCATTCTCTCAGAAACGCATGGGTGAATTTAGTAGCATTTTTGGTTTTAAGCATGCTTATGGGCCAAACAAACATATTCAATAATAAAAACCCTTGCACGTAATTGTTCCTTTTTAAAAGGTCTATTCAATAGGCTATTAGTCTCCAATCTCCACACAATAAATTGACTACTGAATTTGTGTTTGTTGTTTTTTTTTTTCTTTTTTTTAGTTGTTGTTGGTATTTTCTAATTTATTGTGACATTTAAATATCGATTGATATACGAGAATATTTATGTTCTTGCTAATTAGTTTTTGGCATTCAGAAACAATTTGCAGAGGAACTTTACATTGCTTATTTGATGTGTGCTGTAATGTAAATATTTGATGTAAGCTGTCATCGTTGCATTTGAAAATAATTTGATGAATGAAATGTTGATATTAAAAAACAAAAAAAAAAAAATCCACTGACATAGGAAGGCAATGCATGTTACATATGCATGCAGTATGTAATATGTATGTCATTTCAATATAGTTTTTTTTTTGTGTTCGAATAGTTTATTAATTTCTGTGTGTGGTTTAATTTATTTATGTATTCGAGGGCAATGCTGGTACAATATGGAAATATGACTTCAAACAAAATATTGCCTTTATTCAAAAACACAATTTTAACAGATACAAAACAAATAATTAAATACATATGTGCGCAATAGGTTGATGGGTGCCAAGCTCATGAACTTTCAACCTTGGTTGAAATTTACCTTAGCCAAAGAGGTGGTTGGAGTAAGAAGTAAAAAAAAAGAAGTTTGTATTAAAAAAATTATCGACTAAGGCTGGAAACGCACTTGTGATTTTCTGTCGCCGCGACTAAAAAAAACGGTTGTAATACAATTTCTTGATCGCATGTGTGTTCATTCATATTATGACTCATATGTTATTTATTTTGCGACTAAATAAAGTGCTTTTCTAGCTCCATCTCAAGAAGTGTTTTAGAATCTTAAAGATTAAGTATTAACATAGAAATAAAAATATTGCTCCATACAAACTTCTAAAAATTCGTATTTGTCAGAAAAATCTACACTTGTTGCATTTGAGGAAAAAAAAGTTAATTAGTGTAATTATTTTTTTTATTTTTGGAATTTTTATTTTTCTAAAAATACGGCATATACTATGTACATTATACGTAGATACCTATGTGTATTTGAATATAATTTATCAATAACAGGATTTTATGCACCAAATGATCAGAAATAGTTTGTTTTAAGATAGTAACAACAAATACTCGTAGTAATGGGATATTGTGGTGCAGTGCAATGACACCCGCGGTAAAAACACCCGTGAGTGTTATTGCCCAAAATGAAAGGAAAAAACACCTACGAGAGTTTTTCCATTTTGAAATGGCAATAAGACGAAAGAAAAGAAATAGCAACCGCGGGTGTCTTTGCCTTTTGGATTTTTCACACTAAGGACCTGTTGTACAAACGTGGTTCAAATTTTGATCCGTGGTTCAAATATTTTTAATGGCTGATTTCGGCGAAATTACTGGGGTTCAGCCATGGTTCAAGGTTCAAGCTTGTTATAGTAGCCAATTTAATGCCTGAACTATCGTTGAACTTCAATTAATTCGCCAAAGTCAGTGAGTTAAAATTGCTGAACCGCGAGTTAAATATTTGTACAACTGGCCCTAAAAGTATGATCCATACTCTGCTTTAAAATACTCTTCTATTTAAAAATCTCAAAATGATACAGATACAATTATTGTTGGATAAATAGGATAAATTTAAAGTTTCTTTAAATCCAGATTCTATAAATGCAACAGAAACTTTGTATACACCCAACTTCGCACCCACCCCAAATCCTATAGTGAGCCCAAGCAGTTTAATCGCGAATTTTAAAATTTCACAGCCAATTTATTAAAGGTTTGTGAAATTTTAAAATTCGCAAATAAACAGTGAGGTATGCAACCCCCTGCTTGGGCTCATTAAAGGATTTGGGGTGGGTGCGAGGTTGGTGTATGTAAAGTTTCTTCACCGGATATTGCTACCCAGCAGGCCAGCATTTATTTTGCAAATAGTACAAGCTTGGCTGTGAAATGCTATGTAACCAACAAATTAAGGAAAGAGATCTGTCAAAATACAAGTTTAACTGTAACTGGAACAAACAATTGAGCTACATACAATAAGGAGGAGGTCATGCGATAATGTAAGCGATGAGGAATGTCATGATCCGCTTGGTGCCTATCGGGGAATATCATGCAACAACAACACGGAAGATTGATGTGATTCGCTTTCTATTTTTCTTAAACAAAAAAAACCGGCACTGATTTTTAGCAATTTTACATAATCGCTTTTTTTCTCAAAAAAAGCTTAACAACTTTTCTTAAAAAAAATCAATAATTTACTTTTAGTAAAGGCTAACTTTGGGTGGAAACCCATTTAAAAAAATGGTTATTGCCTTCTAGAAAACCTAGTTTTTTCTTGCCAATTGTCTGATTTTAATAATTTTTTATATAGAATTTACATTTCCATTTATTTAATTCAAATGTTCCATTTTTTTTTTTGAAACCTTAATATTTCATAAAACGACATGGGTGATTTTTTTAAACTTGGTCTCTAAGGAAATATTATACGAAAAAAATTTTCTTTTATGAAAAAATAACGGTACTTCCACACAAATGTTAAAAAACCGTTGATAAAACCTTTATTTTATGCCAAAATTCAAAAATATACATTTAGTTCCTCTCACACAACGCTTTTTTTTATTTTGAATTTTCTCATTATGGGCTTATTTTATTCAAAATCGTTTGAGTGTCTTATGTTCAGCCTCCTGTCTTTTATGCCCACACTATACAGCCATTATACAGCCGATCTAACCAGGGAACATTTCTGGTCTCATGAAGGACGCTGATCTTCACTGGAATCCTCTGTCATGCGGAGCGAGTAGACGGAGGCCCAGGAAAAAATCCCGCATCCAATCATGCACCTGGAAGACCCCCTGAGGAATCATTTGAACAAACCAACAAACTACCTTCCAGAGTCCCTCTGTTTTCAACTTCTAAGCATTGAAAATAATCCTCAGAGGACGTCTACAAATCCTCACATTAATCTACTTTCATCCACAGGTCAAACGAGTTATGGTATCAAAACGGTGCAATTCAGCGCTAATTGGGCACCGAGTATGATGACCGTGGCACCATTTTTACCTACCTACCTGACATAAACATTTTTTTCTAAGAACCGCTCCAAGGATTTAAAATTTTGTTTCCATACAATTATATTTGATCAAGAATTTAGATGGCATTCTTTTTTTCATTGAAACTATTAAAGGAGTTGTTTTATCTCTTAAACATTTTTTTCTTTATAAACATTGTTTTTAAACCCTCAGCCTCTTGACCATAAGAGGAAGTACGTGCTACCCAGTCGTGCATTTTTACTTGCGATATAGGTACTATAAGGCAAGTTTTGGATTCGTGCAAACACAAAAATTTGAGATAATAATCAAACATGATATTACGATGATAGAGAACACCAAAAAAATGGGTGGCACAATTCTGTCTGTCTATCTGTTCGTCTAGAGCCTAAACGGCTCGATCGATTTTCTTCAAACATGGTACATAGTGGTTTTTGGTGATTATGCCCACACGCTTTTTTCATTTTTTCTTAGAATCAAAAATAACGGTACCTGTCATACAATTTTTTTAGCAATTTTACATAATCGTATTTTTCTCAAAAATGGCTCAACAACTTTTCTTAAAAAAAGGTTAAAAAAATGTATTTTAGATAAGGCTTCCTTTTAACTTTTGATTTTCTTCAAAACGGTACGACCAATTTCAATTATTTTTTTTATACAGAAGCTTCCAAAAAATATCAATAGTTTGATGTACCAACATTTTTGAAAAAATATTTTTTGGATTTATAAAAAATGTTTCAAATTTCTTTCTGGAAATGGAATATTTCGAAATAACATGATCGATTTTTTGAAACTCGATACTTAAAAGTTTATAAGTACTCTCTAAAATATTTGTAGAAAAAATTTTACATTTATGAAAAAACAACGGTACCTTCCATACAAAAGTTCAAAAACCGCAAAGGAAAATATTTTTTGCTTAAAAACGACTGCTACGATTTTGATTAAACTTTTTTCATACACTTATTAGTACGATCTACTACCAAAAATTATAAAATTTTACACTTAGCAACTATTAATATAGTACCTGTCATAGAACATATTTTTTTTATTTTGAATTTTCTCGTTATCGGCTAAGCTATTTAGATGAATTACTTTATATTCAAATTTCAGATAAGATTAAATAATATTGCATATCAAAATTTTCAAAAATTTGTTTTTTGAATTTTTAAAAGAAGTTTCAAATTTTTTTTTGAAAATTCAGTCTCTCAAAAATGGATTGACAATTTTTTTCAAAATTTGTTTTTATTTACACATAAATATATACTTCAAATTGGCATACCAAAATTAGTTTTTAAAAATGTTTTAAGAATTTTATATATACAAAATTTATTTTTTAAGAAACCGCTCCAACGATTTTAAATTTTTTTCCCATACAATCATATTCAATCAAGAATTAAGATGGCATTCTTGTGTTCTCCCTCAAACTATCAAAGGAGTTGTTTTAGTCAATTTAAATGTCGCATTTCATGCTTCTCTATATTTTTCTCTCATAATTTCAATGTTCTTATATACAATTTTCTTAAACCTGCAGTGTCTTGAACATAAGAGCAAGTACGTGCGACCCAGTCGTGCATTTTATTTGATTTCTATTCAGATTTTTCAAGATTTTCAAATTTTGTTTGAAAGTAAAAGAATTTTTGACAGAGGTGACATTGGACCATTTTTGAAATTCAATTTGTTTTGACAGGGCTTTGACCAGAAGTATTTACAATATGGGATGATTTGTTTTTATTTATCTAGCTCACATTTCATCCTCTAGGCACAAGTTTTTCTTTTTTAAATATTGCTTTGTTCAATTTTTGCAGCAAAAAAAAAAAATATGAAAAAAAGTTTTGTTAAAAGTATGCCTTTTCGAGTTTTTAAAATCCTTTGTGGAGATATCTATACTACATCAGATAATACTCATTAATATTTTTTTTTTAAAGTGGACTTAAGCCGTTTTTCCCCTGGATCCTTCACATAGTTGAACTTGGGTATGTGTTTTCTGCTGGTTTTGTTGGCTATTTAACTTTTAATATTTTTCTAGAACACTGGTCAACACGAATTCTGTGGCTGAGTTCTGCATATGATTTTCTTATTCCTTACATATAACTTATTTAATAAAAAATAGTCTCGTTTGAAAAAGTTTGCTTTTGTAGTCAGGAGCACATTATTTGAAAATTCATGAAATTGTGCTATGTTAGAATCAATTAATATAGATATTCTAAGATATAAGACTAAGATAGTGCAGGGAACTAAGTCCCCGGGAACCAAGTCCATCGAGGGACTTAGTTCTCATTTAATGGGAACTAAATCCACTTTAACGAAGTGGACTTAGTTCCCAGGTAAGTTGAGAAATTAGTCCACTTCTTTGTGAGAACTAAGTACACATTTTGAAATATGAAGAGGGAACTAACTTTCAACGATAAAAATTACAAACATTCAAAATTGCGTAAAAGCCTTTGCATTCAGCCAGCCTCGCACCTACCCCAAATCATATAATGAGCCCAAGCAGGGGGGTTGCAGGGGGGCCGTAATGCTGGGTGCTAGCACTGTATTGTGGTAAGACAAAGCATTACGGTAAATAAACAGTGAGGTATGTATGGGGAGGCATGCTGCCCCCCTGCAACCCCCCTGCTTGGGCTCACTATAGGATTTGGGGTATGTAAGAGGCTGGGTGTATGCAAAGTTTCTTTTGCATTTAGAAAATCTGGATTTAAAGAAACTTTGAATTTATCCTATATATGTATATCCAACAATATTGTGAAAAGTATTTCTGTTTTATTAATAAGATTGATTTTTTTACTTGGAAGTGGGAACTTAATTCACACTTAAAGGGAAGTAAAACCACTCAGTTTTTGAGGAATTTGGTTCCCACATTCTATGAGAACTAAGTTCACTTTGCTGAAATGGACTTAGTTTCCATTAAATGAGAACTAAGTCCCTCGGTGGACTTGGTTCCCGGGGACTTAGTTCCCTGCACCGACTAAGATACACCAAAACGCTAGAGCATGTAGGCTGGTTTGAAACAAGAAAAAAACATATGAGAGGGGGTGTCTTATTCCCTTGTTTAGGCAGGAGGGGTAATTATTATCTTTAAAAAGTAACTTACACTAGAAAATAAAATATTAAAAAACAACGGCAACACCAAAAAGATTATATTTTTTTTAAAGTTAGGACTCCATTCTTTAATTTTAGTTTTTAAATTAGGTCATTAACCTGAATTGTTTTTTTTTTTTATTAATTTTCAAACTC
Source organism: Dasysyrphus tricinctus (assembly GCA_963921185.1). Taxonomy (NCBI): domain Eukaryota; kingdom Metazoa; phylum Arthropoda; class Insecta; order Diptera; family Syrphidae; genus Dasysyrphus; species Dasysyrphus tricinctus. The sequence continues at coordinate 239,085,935 of OY992531.1, read as the reverse complement.
AGAATTTTGAAAAAAAATCATTATTATTATGTTTTTTTTTTTAATTAAAATTTTCCTATTTTTACGTGAAAAAGTTATTTTTTTGGTTTTCAATATTCAATGCTTTCACCATTCTTAAGTGAAAATTTAAAAACCAGATGGTTGTGTATTTTAGTTTTTGATAAAATTGAAAACAACAAAATCTCTCTACCCACCCCTCTCCTCTTTTAAAGAAAATATTAAAGTAAACATTTATTATTTCTATGAAAACTGGTAACTGTATTTTGACTACCATTGCCACAAAAGCAAACTTTAGGGGGAATGTGGGTATTTTGATATCATTTTGGAGCATGACAAATAGAAAAATCATGAAATAGGATTTAGCACAAAAATAATTTTTATTTTGTTGAGTTGTGTTATAGACTCAAATGGTCTCAGATTCCGTAATCTGTGATCATTATCTAGGGAGAGATGCATTCGTATTTTGATTTCGATGCACTGTTTAATCACAAAAGCCCCGTTTGTGGACTGCCAAGACCTTGATTTCTCGAATAAGTTTTACTCAAGCTGTTAACTCCTATACTTCTTTTTTTGTATCATCCACATTCAAAATCTGCTGTGGGCTCTCGTTCTACTACCAAGCTTTAACCTTGATATTTAATATCCTATAATACCCGCAAATAATAGTCATAGTCTTTGCACCGATCACAAAAATAACAATTTACAAATACTACAAAAGCTTTTATGGATTCTAACACATCTGAAAGTGAATAAAACCCAGCAAACATTTTTGTGAACGTTCATTGAACATTCAGTGAAAATGAAGAATATATATTCGAGAAACACTCACTTCAGTGAATCAAATGTGAATATACTCAAATATCCCATCACTTTTACCTCATGCGCGGGGAAGGGGATTTGTGTTGATTTTTTTCATAATGAAAAAATATAGAGATTCTTATTTCCTTCACATAATATGAATAAAAGTGAACGCGCACAAGCGATCCTCAAAAGAGGTATATCTTGGGTGCGTCCATTTTTATTCACAAAAACTGAATGTCCCTTTCATTTTGTTTTGAAAAGCCATAACGGGACCTAGTTGCGCCAAAACTGAAACAAAAGTTATGTAAAAAGTTATTGCACGGACGGAACTATATCCATTGTGGCAGTGAAAAAAAAATTGAATAAATTAACAAATAAACATATAAAGTGATAAAAATAAATTGACATTTCATTTCCATTTTCATTCCGTACGGAATTAATTCGACCGAATATCAGACTAGCCGCGAATATTCCATTATACTTTAGCAAAATTTATCATAAGTTTCATTCGATAAATCTAGGGAAATCAAACTGTTTATGCAGATAATTTTACCATTTTAAAATAGCATTTTGTATAACCACACTGAAATAATATTTACATTCAGTTCTATGGTATACATTCGTATTATTAAGGAATCATTATAATGAATTAAATATAATTCAATTTATATTCACTAAACTGAATGATTAAACCCCAATTTATATTCATATTAATGAATAAAATCTGTCTCATTTAAATGATTCAAAAAAGATTCATGAATTGTTCAGTGAAATGAATATATAAGCGTCCTATTTCCATTCACTCAAGTGAAGAATTACTCTATTATTAATGAAACATAAAAACGATTCGAATTCGAAGTAATGCTACCCACCAAATTTGATCCAAACCGGTTTATAAATGAGTTCATAAATGAGGGTTTCTTTCACTTCTGTGAATTATTTATAAATCAGTTCTGAAGGGAAATGTTTACTGGGAAATGTTAAATTTCAACGTATTTAATAAGAAAAAAAGAAAAAAAACTCATAGAAATCAGTTCTAAATATTTACAAATGATTGGCCTATCTTTACAGGATTTTAATTTTTATATTTTTTCCTCATGTGCAAAAGTGGCCTATCTGACTTTAAAATCAGTTATAATTGTATTTTGAAGGATCATGGATACAAAATCAAAAACCTTTTATTTTTTGATCATATTGCAAAAAGAAAATCAAGTCTAGGTATGTTTCTCAATTTTAAAACTACAAGTGTTTGAAAATAATCTGTTTCTTATATTTGCTCCACTGAAAATAATGAAAAATGCAGCCACTATTGCGCTCATGGCCTCATCTATGCCAGTATTTAAAAATATTACAAAAAATTTGTTTTTCATCATATCTCGAAAGCTCGTTTTTGGAAAAAAAAAAATATTTTGTTCCGTTAAAAACTCCCTTGCAAACAATTGAACCTCTCAATTTAGTACGAATTATTAAGAAATTTTGCACAAAATTCTATAGCTAAAACTATAAAATTTCATAATTTCCAAGGAACGAAGTATACTCGTACTTGTTATCTAAACTATGTTTTTTTTTATCAAATAAACATATATTCGCAATCTTTCCAATTCCTACAAGAGTTAACTTGACATAAGCGCAAACTTTGTTTAAAATTAAATTGGTATACATAGTTTCAAATTGTGGTTTTTTGAATCACATTTTCTTTGAATTAGGATCTGCTCTCATATAATAAGCCCCATCAATTTGTGTAATTTGTTCAGCTATTTATTTTTTGTAACAAAGTGAAAAAAATTACAATTTTTCTGAATATTTTCTTTTCTTGTTTACTTTAATTAAGAGTTTGTTTTTTCAAATAGTTTCAATTCAAGATTCCATATAATAACGTCTCTAAAATGCAAATCTAAGCTTTGCAAAGTATACTTGAGCTCCTTGTAATCTTACGATAATGTCTCCAAGAAAAAAAAAAAAACATTATTTCACATTCAAGTAGGGTTCTTTTCCCTTATAGTGGATTATCATTAAATGTATTTGTTGTCTTCCCAGTTGTAGGAAAAAAAAAACAAGATATATAATTTAAAAATTCCACTGCATTACTTACTTTGTCTGTATTTTCCATTTCTCATTGCTTCATTTGAAAACGCATATTTAATAAGAAACCTCAATTAAAAAAAAAAAAGAAAATAACATTAAAAATACATCCTTCATTCATTCCAGATATAAAATGTATACGATAAGATACTTACTTTTGAAATTAAAATGTAATTTAGGAATTTATTCAAGAAAAAAAGTGATTTATTTTGTAATAAAAGAAAAAGAATTATACATAATAACTTTACCTCATAAATTTTCCTATAAGAAGAGAAAGGTATATTGGATTGGATGAAGTAGTTTAGTTTTGCAATAAAATTCATATTATACATATTGCTATATCGAGATATGTTTTATATTCCTCTTGGGAGTATATTCGATTGGGGAATAAAATAGCAGTTATAGATGTTGCAGTAATAATATCTTCATCTGAATGTGATTAGTGCGTTCTAAATGGACACACATTGTATTTAATCAATATGAAATTATTATCCTGGGATTATTTACTAGTTCGTTATAAATAATTGGACTCGATAGGGTTATTTGAATGTGCATGCATTTAGATGGGAAATAAACACAAATATTGTCTCGTAATAGTCAAATCAATATGTTAATAGATTATTAACTACTGTTTTGTTTTTCTTCTTAGTATTTATTGGTTTAAATAATATGGATTCTAGCTTAAATTTGTATTATTTATTTTTTCGTGGAGTATAGTTAGTACATGCATTGGAACAAATGTCCCACAGAAGAAGAAAAGTGAGGTGATAGAGAAGTAAATGGAGACAAAATGTCCTTAACTAAAATGCAAATTAATGAATCCTTCCGTTATTCCATCACAGCCTTGGTGGTATTCATATATTATTAGCTCCACTCCCAAGGTTATTTTCTGTCCTCGTCCAAAATAAAGAGTTATAACTCAGTTTTATTCGATATTATTTTAATATAAATACGAATATGTCCTTAAGATATCCAGAATCTCTTTCTCCATTCAACACAAAACTGTTTCAAAAAGATAAACCTGAATTTGATTCAAGGATTCAAAACTTCTCAAATTAAAACCACATGAAAAGTATATTAAACTTCAATCGTATGCATTCAAACTGATAGCTCTTAAGTCAAAGCTGAGAAGTCAATAAAATTTTATAGCATCACTCTCTGAACATTAACTCTGAACCAAAATTACATTATTGATATAAACATAAACACCCGATGAGGTCGGTGAATGAAAATCCTAAACACCAATAAGTTTAATCCTCAAAAAGTTTGTGACTTCCCACCAAATAACGATTACCCACATACGATGTTTTTTTTTTCTTTTCTTTCTTTTTTGAGGCGTGAAGCTATTAAAATGATTAAGTCCCCAATGCAATCCTCAATATATTTATATGTAATCCTTTTTGTATAAAAAAAAAAATATAGCAACAAAATTATTCTCAGCTATTTATGACTTCATTTCCCCAAAGAGCTTTAACCACTGTGCTACTATAAATATAAAAAAGAAAAGTGAAAAAAAAGAGAAAAAGGATGCGTCATCTGCTAACAAACTAATAACAATAAAATGTCTCCTTTTCTTTCCGAAAGAGATTTGGCTTACTTTATATCATCAAAAAAATATTATATCATCTTTCCAATTCCTACAAGAGTTAACTTGACATAAGCGCAAACTTTGTTTAAAATTAAATTGGTATACATAGTTTCAAATTGTGGTTTTTTGAATCACATTTTCTTTGAATTAGGATCTGCTCTCATATAATAAGCCCCATCAATTTGTGTAATTTGTTCAGCTATTTATTTTTTGTAACAAAGTGAAAAAAATTACAATTTTTCTGAATATTTTCTTTTCTTGTTTACTTTAATTAAGAGTTTGTTTTTTCAAATAGTTTCAATTCAAGATTCCATATAATAACGTCTCTAAAATGCAAATCTAAGCTTTGCAAAGTATACTTGAGCTCCTTGTAATCTTACGATAATGTCTCCAAGAAAAAAAAAAAAACATTATTTCACATTCAAGTAGGGTTCTTTTCCCTTATAGTGGATTATCATTAAATGTATTTGTTGTCTTCCCAGTTGTAGGAAAAAAAAAACAAGATATATAATTTAAAAATTCCACTGCATTACTTACTTTGTCTGTATTTTCCATTTCTCATTGCTTCATTTGAAAACGCATATTTAATAAGAAACCTCAATTAAAAAAAAAAAAGAAAATAACATTAAAAATACATCCTTCATTCATTCCAGATATAAAATGTATACGATAAGATACTTACTTTTGAAATTAAAATGTAATTTAGGAATTTATTCAAGAAAAAAAGTGATTTATTTTGTAATAAAAGAAAAAGAATTATACATAATAACTTTACCTCATAAATTTTCCTATAAGAAGAGAAAGGTATATTGGATTGGATGAAGTAGTTTAGTTTTGCAATAAAATTCATATTATACATATTGCTATATCGAGATATGTTTTATATTCCTCTTGGGAGTATATTCGATTGGGGAATAAAATAGCAGTTATAGATGTTGCAGTAATAATATCTTCATCTGAATGTGATTAGTGCGTTCTAAATGGACACACATTGTATTTAATCAATATGAAATTATTATCCTGGGATTATTTACTAGTTCGTTATAAATAATTGGACTCGATAGGGTTATTTGAATGTGCATGCATTTAGATGGGAAATAAACACAAATATTGTCTCGTAATAGTCAAATCAATATGTTAATAGATTATTAACTACTGTTTTGTTTTTCTTCTTAGTATTTATTGGTTTAAATAATATGGATTCTAGCTTAAATTTGTATTATTTATTTTTTCGTGGAGTATAGTTAGTACATGCATTGGAACAAATGTCCCACAGAAGAAGAAAAGTGAGGTGATAGAGAAGTAAATGGAGACAAAATGTCCTTAACTAAAATGCAAATTAATGAATCCTTCCGTTATTCCATCACAGCCTTGGTGGTATTCATATATTATTAGCTCCACTCCCAAGGTTATTTTCTGTCCTCGTCCAAAATAAAGAGTTATAACTCAGTTTTATTCGATATTATTTTAATATAAATACGAATATGTCCTTAAGATATCCAGAATCTCTTTCTCCATTCAACACAAAACTGTTTCAAAAAGATAAACCTGAATTTGATTCAAGGATTCAAAACTTCTCAAATTAAAACCACATGAAAAGTATATTAAACTTCAATCGTATGCATTCAAACTGATAGCTCTTAAGTCAAAGCTGAGAAGTCAATAAAATTTTATAGCATCACTCTCTGAACATTAACTCTGAACCAAAATTACATTATTGATATAAACATAAACACCCGATGAGGTCGGTGAATGAAAATCCTAAACACCAATAAGTTTAATCCTCAAAAAGTTTGTGACTTCCCACCAAATAACGATTACCCACATACGATGTTTTTTTTTTCTTTTCTTTCTTTTTTGAGGCGTGAAGCTATTAAAATGATTAAGTCCCCAATGCAATCCTCAATATATTTATATGTAATCCTTTTTGTATAAAAAAAAAAATATAGCAACAAAATTATTCTCAGCTATTTATGACTTCATTTCCCCAAAGAGCTTTAACCACTGTGCTACTATAAATATAAAAAAGAAAAGTGAAAAAAAAGAGAAAAAGGATGCGTCATCTGCTAACAAACTAATAACAATAAAATGTCTCCTTTTCTTTCCGAAAGAGATTTGGCTTACTTTATATCATCAAAAAAATATTATATCATCTTTTACTAATATGACTACGAATACCTATAATATTTGGATGAAAAAGGATACAGTTTAGAGCAACAACATAAACATTATTATTGTTGCTATAATAGACAAATGGGTTCCTAATGCGCAATGATTTCATTGAGAGTTTTTGTTGGGAAACTAATTCAAAAAGAAAAGGATTTCTAATTACATGACAAAAGGTTCGTTTAAATCTTTAAATATTAAAATTAGTTCTTCTAAGGCACATCCCGCAACATTTTTACATATACAATAGTCTAAAACACAATGACATAATTAGTCAAATCATTTTCGTAACTTGATAAGTCATATTAATGAATAGCCTTTAAACAGGTGCAAAATTAGACGAAGGGTTGTTGATTCAAGATGATCTGTCGTATTTGCGAAAATTTACCGTTTCACCACTATCTTGGATTTTGTTTGGTTTTATTTTAATTAAATTTTTCGGTTCCTAGAAGTCCTACAAAAAAAAATTGAACAACAAAAATGTGGACAACAAAACAATTTTTTTTTATAACCATCTTTAAGCTCGGATCCTATGACCCACCTTCTGTCTTTTGTACTGACTCATATGGTACCTCAACCATACCTCACAGCCGTCCTATTTCAAAGCAAGGAACGCTTTTCTGGTTTCTGGGGAAGTTGATCTGCATTTGAAACCTATTGTCATGCGAAGTGAGCAGACGGAGGCCCAAGAGGAAATCTCACATCCAACCCAAGGAACGGGACCCCTGAGAGAATAAACCCGCAAATCCTCACTTTAATCTGCTTTCATACACAGGTCAAACAAGTTTTGGTATCAAAACGGCGCAATCCAATGCTAATTGGGCACAGAGCGAGTGTTACGCTCATACCACCATTTCTACCTACCTACCTACCTAAAGCTCGACATCGACAAACATTCATAAAAACTAGCCTTCTTATCAATATTTTATAACTTACCTACTTTTTTTTTTTGAAAAGTGGTAAAAACTTCCAAATCTTAATATTTTACAGCTTAATAATTTGTCGTTAATTGGTTGTAATAAATTCAATTTTGTCGTGCGATGTTTTCTATATATTTTTGGGTGATTTGTTTTCTACGAGCGTCAATTTAGCAAAGCAACTTTCACAAATCAAGAAATGGGTAGGTGGATAATTTGCCGTTAATTAGTTGCTACAATTTCGAATTTGTCATTCAGTGTTTTCTATGTTTTGTTGGGTGCTTTGATAACTTGACACAGCTCGCGAAATGCGTCAAAAACTTCTTATACTTAATCTGTTATGGCTTAATAGGCTGCTGTTAACTAGTCCTTAATTAGTTGTGAAAAATTGAATTTAATCGTGCAATGTTTTCTATGTTTTTTTTTAATTCTTCGTTAGCTTCAGATCAAGTTAGCAAAGCACCACCTTAAAACTGCTAATATCGAATAGCTAATGGCTTAATGGTTTGCCATTAACTAGTCTTCAATATTTTGAATTTGTCATGCAATATTTTCTATGTTTTTTAGATTTTTTGCTAACTCGACATCAAGTATTTTATTCCTTAGTAATTTGCCGTTAATTAGTCGTTAATAAGTTGTGAATTTTTTTTTTTTCATTCGTTGTTTTCTATGTTTTTTTAGGTGATTTGTTTTCTATGAGTTTCAAGTTACCAAATCAACTTTTACTAATCGAAAAACGGGTAGGTGCATAATTTGCCGTTTATTAGTCATAAGTAAGCCATGAAATATTGGGCCATATGCATAAACGGTAGTAAGTGCTTTTACTGGTTAATTTTTATAGTATTTACTAATTGTCATATACATAAAACCGAAGTAAATACTGAACAACAAGTATTTACTGGAGGTAAAAGTATTTACTAGTTTCCGATGAATTAAGCCAGTAAATACTTTAAATGGTATGCATATGTTTGTAAAAACCAACTTGAATATTTTATAGTAAATACTTTTGTATGCTGAATGTAAAAATTCAAAGTCGTGAGTCAAGTCGTAAAGCAATCGGATCACTTTATTTCTCAGAAAAAGTGGCTCAGATAAGTAGAAAAAGGAGACATACCAAACCAATGGCTTACAGGTGTTTGTTCTTTTAAAAGTAATAATTTTGCAAGTGCATAATTCTGCAAGCTGCTCTCGAAATCGAAAATCACATGTGAACACAGTTATGAGATAAGCTATGACAAAGTGGTAGACAGCTACGCAAGAGAACCTCTCAAGAGTTTTCTAATGAAATAATTCTCAAACAGACACACACTTTAAGCCCATAGGTAAGTCTCTAAGTGACTAAGACTTTTAAACGGTCTCCATTGAATGCCTTGCTTCCCTGCTATTCCAACGCTGGCCGTCAAAACATCGTCAATCGCCAGTAGAAAGAGAACTGGCGATAGAACACCCTCTGTCTCACACCCTGCCGCACTTCGAAAGAGTCGGATAGCTGCCCATTGTGTAAAACAAAGCATCTTGGCTTGTTATAGGACTCTTATAATGGCAACAATTTTTGGGGGAATTCCTCTACCAAGAAGTGATCTCCATAACATTCACGGTTGACTCGGTCAAAGGCCTTCTCAAAATCCACGAACATGAGGTAAAGTGGTGACTGAAACTCCGCAGACTGCTCAAGAACAATATGCAGAGTGTTGATGTGGTCGACACAAGACTACCCACTGCGGAAACCAGATTGATGCCTCTTTAGTGGAGACTCGATTCTAACCTTTATCCGCTCCAGAATGATGGTTGCCATTCATTTTGGAAAAACGGACAAAACTGTAATACCTCGCCAATTGTTGCAATTCTTAAGATCACTTTTCTTTGGCAACTTAACAATCACACCATCCTTCCAGTTGCTGGGATAGATTTTGTTTTCCCACACAGCTTGTATCAATGGGTGTAGAATACTAGCCGTTCTGACAGGGTCAGCTTTCAGGAACTCGGCTGGTATACCGTCAAGTCCAGCTGCTTTGTTGTTTTTTAGAAGAATGAATTTCCAGTTCTGTAGGGGGTTCGATGTCAATACCCCTATATGATCTACGCATCTCTTTAAGCTGGGGCACTTCAGCACTCTGCTCAACAGAATCCTCATTAAGCAAGGCACAAAGGTGATCCTTCCACCTGCGCAGCTGATCCTCGATTGATACCAAAAGTGTACCATCCACATCCATTACAGGATATGATTCGTGTTGCTTTTCTTCCCGACAGCTTCCTTGGATATTTGGTACAATTCCCCTATATCTCCTCTTCTTGCAGCGTTTTCCGCATTTTCTGCGAAACCGTCTAATCTCACCCTCTTGTCACGTCTCACACAGCGATAGACCATCTTATGTGCTAAGCGATACTCTCTTCGCAATTCAGCCTTTCGTTGAGCATCTGCTTCGGCATTTATTCACATCTTCAACGATTTGCGAAGCTCGATTTTATCCCAGGTGTATTGGGATATCCAAGAATCTCTAACTCTCATCTGCTGGGGTACAGTTTCGGATCCAGCCTCCATAAAACCACTTTTTATATCACCCCATATCTCATCAATTTTACTATCTTTCTATTGTAGTATTTTGTACCTTATTTTTTCATAATGCAAAAATTTGGTTAACCGCGTTACAGACTTTTCAGAAATGTCTCAAAACCCCGGGCTTATAACTGAAAATAGAAGGATTTGAGTTCAGCCCTAAAAATTACCTGTTCATGGGAAATTTCAATAAGAGGATATTTAATCACTGGCTACGGTGTAGCGCTCACCACATATGCATATGAAGCTCAAATCCCCATAATTCAATAACCCAATAATCGGTAAAATTAACTTTGAATTAAGTTACCCTCTTAGCCTATTTCATTGCTAGACACCTTTTTTATAATCAACCAATTGTAAAATTAGCTTAAAATTTCAAGAAGTTATTTTCAAGCATAAACTCTTATACATACATATAATTGAATTTATTTCTCTTCCTCACTGTTTCTATAGGATTCTTTTGCAAGTCTTTCCGACTCTTTCTTTTTTTTTTTTTCTTTGTATAAAGTTAATTTTCTAGCAAAATTCTTTTGATTTTGCTATTTTTTTCCTTTCTTTTTAAGATATTTTAAGGCCAAAGAGAGAAAAAAAACCATTGCATTTTGTGTTTTAAAAAAAAAGAAAAACAGGTCGTCACAAGTATTTTCTGTTTTTTTTTTTTGTTTATAAAGAAAATGAAATATTTCCAAAGGCTCGTATTTTAATGAATTAAAAATTATTTTTTCTCCTTTTTCTTAATAAAAAAGAAAAAACTTAACTTCACTTTTCATTTATAATAAAACAACAAACAAAAAGAAGAAGAAAGCTACGAGTTAAATCGTTTAAAATCCAGCTCAACGCAGCATGAATATTATCATGTTCCTCTAGGGTCGTCGTCGGTCCGTTCTTTTAGTATGATGTAAATTATTTTAGCTTACAGAGACAGAGATAAAACAAAAAAAAAAAAAAATCTGAATTGAAATCGCAAAGTGAAATGAAAATTATGATATTCGAGCCGAGCAGCCTTAACAAATTATATTCTCATTCACCATTCCACGCGTATACATGGGATTCGCAGACAGGAGTTGGTTGCAATGTCCTTAACAGCTTGGGATAATGGTATAGTGGAGAACTCTTAGCTATACAAGGACTGTTTGGTAGCACGGGCTATATAGCATTTACACAACATGGAACGATGGAACTCTTGTGTCACTTGATCCACTTCTGCTAAATGCTCTATCTTTCTCTCTCTCTCTTTCTGTGCAACAGGGATTGGGTGGTAATGAACACTACCCATCACTTGGTAGGTTTTTTTTTATGATTTTAAAACATAAAACAAAAATGTAAGAAAAGAACTTAAGTGAAATTAACCGGATTTATTTTCAACGTTTCTTTTGAATTAAAAACTAAACTTGTACCTAACAATAATAATCTTTTGTTCTATGAAAACCGTCACAGTTGAGTTAAAAATAATCCATTTGGAGTCCTTAAAATGGCTACTAAGCTAATACCTTGTAGTATGAATTTTGTGATGCATATTGACAAAAAAAAAATGAAAGCGTAAAAAAAATGAAATACGTAAGAATTATATAATAGCAAGTTAAATAAAATTGATGTCTTAATTCTTGTTTATTTAATTCATTTTTATTTTTCAAAATAACCTTAATTAATAAACAAAGCTGTAAAAATACCATTTTATGTAGATAGCCAAAAAATAGAACAAAAATCTTTTTATCATCTTTTTAAAGACACGGAGTGTACATAAATTTTATTTATAAAACATATCCTTGCTAAAGGCTACAGCCATACTCACAAAGTAGAGTGTAATATCATGTATTCGTACGTACTTTGGAGTTACGCTCACAAATTATAATTAAATGTTCCTACATGGAAAGATGAACACTGATAAAGTAACCACAAAAAAAAAGAGTTTAGATAAAGTTTAGAAATAATTTAACATTGAATCTGAAGACGTGTTTGGAATAATCTGCTCAAAAAGTTTTATATATCTTTTTTTGAAACATGGAACATGTGTTTTGCTTATCTATGTATTATGAAATATTTGTTTGTTTGAACTTATCTAGTGGGTAATTTCTGAAATTACAAACCAATGTTAAAAACATACCTTAACTAATGTTAAGCTTCAATATCCCTGAGTAATAATTACTAAATTTTATTTTCATAAAAATTAATTTTGAGGTTAAAATGTAAATAATTAGAATTTTTTTTTTGTTTGGGAATGTGAAAGTTTTTGATATTTATATTTTTAAAAATTAAAATGTGATGGTATGGAACATACTATGACAAAAAAACGGTATCAGAAGGTATTGACAACGGCGGGTACTTACTGAAAAATTAAACTTGAAATGGGGCTAAAATTTGAATTACTTTCTGTATTTTAAAGTTGTATTTATAGGGTGGGTATACTACTATACAAATTTTTCAGAATTAAGCTTTATTCATAGGGTGAAATGGGTTAAAAAAGGAATATTATTTTAAAAATTCCTGTTGTGTTTGAAAACCTATAATTAATATAATAAAGCATTTATAGTGTGAAATAGGATAAACAAAAATGTGAAATCCGATTCTAAATATGTAATACTTCTTGTGCTTTTGTGAAAGGTTATATTTAGAGTGTAGGCTTTGAAATGACTTGCTAGATATTTTTTTCAAAATTAATCTCTATAAATATAGGGTGAAATTGGGTAGAAATAAAAAAAGTAAATGTGATTTCAAAATTTAGGTATTTAAGGGATGAGAAGCGGGTGATTAGCAGCCATACAAAATAAAATAAAATGTTGACTTAAGTTTTGATATTTATTGTTATTAATTGTGTCTTTTATGCACCTACAAGTTTATATCCACTTAAAAAAATTGATAAAAACACTAAAGGACCATTCACATGAGAGCGGCCAACGAACGACGAATAAACGAACAAAACGGGATTTAATACATTTGTAAACCAAAATTCTTCGATATTTCTATTTTTTTGAATTAAATAAAAAAGTTTAATTTTTTTTTAAAATCAAATATTTTGCAGACGGTCGATTTTTTTTAAAGTCTCTAGAATATTTAAAGAAAACGTTGTATTTTCATGAAAAAATAACGGGACCTTCAACATACATTTTCGAAAACCCTTGAGAAAGGTATATGAATTTAAAAAAAAAAATTACATTTTTTTTATTTAATTTTGTATGCACATGATGTTAACACTATCTCGAACTATGTCAGGTATTCTCAATTTTTTTTTTTTTTGATTTTGATTGATTTACTGTTCCTTTAAAAAACTGCGTTTACAATTAAAAAAAAAATAAAATTATGATTTAATTGGATTTTTTTAGTTATTGAATATTTTAATATTTCATCTTTTTATTTTTGTTTGCTCAGCAGTTTTTGTTATTTCATTTTTTCATTGATTTTTATTAAGTTACAAATTATAAATAATTTATCTCGATTCCTGAAGTTATTAAATTTTTATTTTTGCTATTTTTACTTTTTTCTTTTTTTTTGTTTCTTCTCAATTTTTATTAATTTTCTTTTTCTAATTTATTGAAAATATCTTATTTTAGAAAATGAATTCAAAAATTAATAGAAAAAAACAGTAAATAATTTATTTCAATTTTTTAAAATTAAGTAAATATGTATTTTTAGTTTCTAAGTTTTTACTTTTTATATTTTTTTTAATTCAATATAATTTTTTAAAATGATTTTAATATCTTCTTTCAAATTATATTGCAAAATTAATGCAAACAATTATACACTAATCAACGAAATTAAAGGAACACATTTTTTTTCAATTTTTGTTAGCATTTTTTGAAGAGCTGTATCTTTGTGACGAGTGGTCGTATTGAGTTGAAATACAAAGCATTTTACAGCTTTATGTTTTTTGTTTCGAGATTTATTTGCAAACAAATTTTTTTCAAGTACCGTTATTGCGTTATTGCAAAAAATGAGACGAGACAACAAAATAATTGTTTTTAAATTTTTTTGAAGGTCCTCATTTCTATGGATAAATTTTGTTGAGTTAATTAAATGTTATGATCAGATACCTTGTTTATTCAGCTTTAATTCAGTTTTTTTGTTGTTGTCGTACGATTTTTTTTTGACATGGTTTATCTGACTTTGAATGAAAAAAGATACTTTTAGCCTTGATTACCAATATCTCAGCAAATAATGATGTTATAAAAAATTCAAAGACAGTTTTGGAAATTTGAGAAATCGTTTTACAAGATTTCTTAAGATTTTGTAGAAATTATTTTTTTTTACCCTTCACCGTTAGTTTAAAAAAAGTACTAAGAACCGACGTTTTGTGGTCTTTTTGTAAATCTTGTTTTTCTTTGCAAATATTGATTGCATGGCTTGCATTGGTATGCAAATTTATAGACTTTTAAATCATCAATATTCTTGTAAATTTTCAAATTGATTCATCGAACCGTTTTTCCTCACCAAAACTTCAAAGTCTCTTAAACCAGGTAAAGGAACAAATTGTGTTGTTCCTAAACAATGTGTAGTCGTCATCAAAATGACAAGAAAACCGCAATTCCAGTGGATTTTTTTCACAGTTTTGCATTAGTTAGATAATTTTTTGAATTGAAATTAAATAAAAAGTACATTAAACAAAAAAAAAATAAAACTTAATTTCAAAAATTTTTCAAACAAAAAAACTTGATTTAAAACAATTTTTTTTTTTGGAAAAATGTACTTTTTATTTAGTTTCAATTCAAAAAAAGGTATCATAACATTTAATTAACTCAACAAAATTTATCCATAGAAATGAGGACCTTCAAAAAAATTTAAAAACAATTATTTTGTTGTCTCGTCTCATTTTTTGCAATAACGCAATAACGGTACTTGAAAAAAATTTGTTTGCAAACAAATCTCGAAACAAAAAACATAAAGCTGTAAAATGCTTTTTATTTAAACTCAATACGACCACTCGTCACAAAGATACTGCTCTTCAAAAATTGAGAAAAAAAATTTGTTCCTTTAATTTAGTTGACTAGTGTATTTATTTCAATTTTCAACTTAAGTAAATATTTGCGGTTTTTACCCTTTTTTAGTAAATTTTTCATATAAAATATATTTTAGTATTTTTCGATTTAAATATTAATTTTAAATCCTCACTGTTGTTTAAAATATAATTAACGATTGGTTGGGAAAAAATAATAATATTAACACCAAAATCATAATCAATGCCTTCCCTGGATTAATAGTAACTACTAATGTATGATTGAGGTTATGTTTAAATTAATCGTGTTGAAAACTATCAAGCGAAAAATTAATTTTGTATTAATTTAATGCATTTTTTAATAAGATATTTTTAAACAAAAATCATTAATTAATGAATTTAATGAGTACAAAAAACTAAAAAAGTTAGAAACTAAAAATATTTAATACCTTTAAAAATTGAATAAATAAAAAAAAAATAAAAAAAAAATGAAAAGCAAAGAGTTCAAAAATAAAATTATAATTTGAAAAATCGAAATAAATTATTTTGAATTTTTCATAAATTTTGTTGAAGTGTGTTAAAAAAAATATAACTTAATAATAATAATCAATGAAGTAAATTATAATTTGTATTTTGTTTTTTTTTTTGTTGATAAATTTGTAAATGCAATTTTTAAAGAAACAATAATTCAATCAGAATCAACAAATAAATGGGAATAACTAACATAGTTCGAAAGAAAAAAAAATAAAATGTAAAAAGTGTGAAACTCCTATACAAATATGTATGGGAAAAGTATGACCTTCTAAATGTGGTCCACACTATGCCGATCAATATTTGTAGGTTAACATTGTCGATCAACATGCGTCAAAAACTTTCGTAGCAACAATTTGTGTGGATTGGAATTTTCTGATCGATGCGTCAGGATCCAACATCCAACCGAAGGGTTAAGGGTTCAAAACCTGGGGGTATCCAATTTTTTTTATTTTTTTTTTTTGTTTGCGAACAATAAAGATTAAACGATATTATTAACATTAAATACTTGTTCATAACTAATATTGCATTTTTCATCTAGTAAAAGTTGATTAACTACGCACAAAACCAATAAATTATGTTCATGAAATTAAAACTCTACAAATGTGTTTAATAAAATGGAATTTGTCGAACAACTTTGTCGATTGCTACCCATTTAGCCGCGTCCACATTATGTTAATTTGTGTAGATCAACATCGTTGATTAACAGTGTTGAGTAAGTGTAGCCACCGACGTGTTGATCGACAATGCCAATCAACATTTGTTGACCCAAACGCAATCCGATTCAACTGGATAGCAATCGACAAAGATGTTCAATAAACTCCATTTTACATTTATATAAACATTTATAGGGTTTCAATTTCATGAACATAATTTATTTGTTTTGTGCGTTTCGATTTCATGCCATGAAAAATTTTTCTCTCATAATTTTCAAGTATTCATATTCAATATTTTTTAAAACCTCAGTCTTTTAAGCATAAGAGCAAGAACGTGCGTCCCAGTTTTGCATTTTATTTTCTATAATATTCCTTCACCCTCCGACACGGTATCAAAAAATTCATTTCTGGTTAAGGCCAAAAGTCAATTAATTTCTTGAATATGGGCAATATTATTGCTTTCTGAGATGTATTTAAGGTTTCTTTCATTAAAATCATATGCGGCAGGACGGGAATTAATTGATAAACCTACACGTACTTTATTTGGCTTTTCACGTACGTAAGAAAAAAAAAAACATGTCCGTCTTTAATATGTGTCATTAGGCATGTTGAATAAAAGCATTATTGTTGTTGTTGTTGTTATTTCCTTTTTTCTTATATAAAACTGAGTGCTTTATACATAGATACATACACATATTATGTATAATTTTTTTTTTCTCATTAATTTCCTTTTTGAGTTAACGAAGTGAAACAAAATGCATGGCTAGGGTTATTTGTCTTTAGTGTGTTTCGTGGTTCATAGTCATTAAACAAAATACCCCAAGATATTATAATATTATGTACGAACAAAGCTGCACTGAGCTTAATATTATGGACAGGATTCAGAATGGAGGATTAAATGTTTCAAATGAACGGGAGCTTATATAAAGACAGTAGAGGAAGAAAATACATAGTAAAATACGAAATTATACACCCACCATAGAATGCACAATTGCACATTTTCTTAAACGAGCAAAACATCAATTATATAATAAAACCAAGAAATAGTAATTAAAAGGAAATGTTTTAAAGAATAAATTGCTATTTTCCATGAAGTAAAAGTAATTTGAAAACGGATGGTTCTGGTGGTGAACTAAAATCTAATGGACGGGAATAACGATACAAGCTTTTCATTTATTTGAAATAAGCTCAAATACACTATTGTCTTCACTTTGTATGTATAGAATACATACTTTTGACTTTTGAGGCTCATAAGATTTCAAAAAAATCCAAGTGAGCAATATCTCTTAATTAACAAGAAAAAAATATAACCAAATTATCGGTACCAGTCCATACTCAAAAAGAACGAAGAGAGATAAGAAGTAGTTCAACGACGCAGTAGTATTCCGGATATCATTTTTTTTATCTATTCAGCATGAAAGTAGGCTAGCCATCAAGCGGCTGAGTGGATTCAAATAACTTTTTTAAATAAAAACTTCCACTTGTTCTCAAGGGCCAACGATGTGCGACACTATGGATATCACCCTTTAACGCCTTTCACGCATCGGAATAGAGATACCGCCACAACGACATTGCACTGACAACAACTTTCCTCACCGAGATCAAGATGGCGCCACAACAAAATTACACTGACAATAACTGTCCTTATAGAAATCAAGATGGCGCCACAACTGAAAAGGCCCTCAATTTGATCCCTGAGTTAACTCACCAAATTAGACGAGTTAACTCGGAGTAGGTATATCGTTTCAGCAAATGGTGGTACTGATCTGGACGTTCAAAGTAGAATAAATAAAGCTCGCGCAGCCTCGGTTCGCACAAAGTTGAGATTCTTCGAATCCAATGTCAAATCCGTGCTGTTATATTATGCTTGTGAAACCTGGAAAGTCACGACTACTATCTCGAAAAAATTGCAGGCTTTTGTGAACCGTTGTCTACGCCATATTCTAAAAATTCGCTGGCCACAAACTATATCAAACGAGGAATTGTGGCGCAGGACAAGCCAAGAGAGAGAGCGGCTGGACGTTGACATAAGAAAGCGTAAATTGTAATGGATTGGTCACACACTGAGGAAACCAAACGATTAAATTGCAAAGCAGTCCTTTGAATGGAATCCTCAGGGTATCTATCTATCTGCAGACCGTGAAGGATGGAAACATTTTGTTGGCGCCCTTTGCCCCAATCGGGGTTACAGGACTTGATGATAATGATGAATTCGGAGTTAACTAAGGTTTTCAATTGACTGAAAAACACGTTTATGGAGTTAACTCAGGTTTAACCCCGAGACTAGGATGATCACGCACTGAAAAACTGGCCCTAAGAGTTGTTGTAAAGCAAGAACAGCGAGCACTGAATACTGGATTTTCTGGTATTTGAATTCACAGCAAAGATATTTGTTGTGATAAAAAGAAATGATTTAAATAATTCAAGATTACAGAGATTTATTCAAATTAAAGCTTATTTATAAAAAGTATAAACGAGAGGGCCAGTTTTTTAGTTCAGGGTTTACTCTGAGTTAAATCAGAGTTAGCTAATCAGGAACAGTTTTTCAGTTGAGGATTAATTTTTTCTTTCAGCTCTCAAAATTCTAAAGCCAACGATGTGCGGCACTATGGATATCACCCTTTTACACCTTTTACACATCGGAATAAAGATGGTGCCACAATGGAATTGCACTGGCAATAAGTTTCATATCGAAATCGAGATGGCGCCCCAGCTGAAAAGACCCTCAATTTGGTCCCAGAGTTATATCACCAAATTAGGTGAGTTAACTCGGAGTTAACTTAGGATTTCAATTGACTGAAAAACAAGATTCTGAAGTTAACTCAGGTTTAACCCCGAGACTGGGATGATCTCGCACTGAAAAACTGGCCCTTAGTGTAACTTTAAAGATTTTGTTACATCAATATTCTCTCTCATTTGCTCTTTCTAAACCCCAATAATGCTAAGGCTTCCAATATCTTCCTCAGGGTGGCTCGTAATCTTCTTTTTTTGCAGACAGTTGAACTCTGGATTCTTCTGCAACAATGAAATAATGAGCCAGAGTTGACCGACGACGTTCGCTTTTTGAAGTGTAAACAAATCTAAAATCTTAGATACTGGATACGTGCCTTGCATCGATAATCATATAGTCGATTTGGTTGGTGATTCGAACGTCTAGTTGGAGAGGAGGGTGGATGTTAACCCTTAGAAACGCAACCAAGTGCTACTTATCACAATATTATATGAGCTGTGGCAAAGTCGATTATTTCGAAGTCGTCATCTGTCGTCTTTTCTCCTGGTATAACATAAGACATAACTTTGGCAGCTTTAAGGGCTGGCCTTCAGTATTGCAAGTTCCATAATGCGCGTGATAGTTTCGTTAAATCATTAAATCTTTCAGTCACACATATTGAAGTATCCAGGTCAAGAACCAGTTAACTCCACTGTTTGACGAAATATGTTTTGTGATGCAGATACATATATCGATAATGTCAAGTCGTTAATGAGAGTATTTTAAAAGTTTAAAAAAAAAACTTTATACTACGTAGCAGTTTTCAAAGAAGTATGACCTTTAAAACCATTACCAATCCTACAAAAGATTTGGTCCATCAACCAATCCACTTTAGAAAAAGTTTCCATTTTGGCTTTTAAACTACTATCGCCACTTGGATATAAAGAATAAAAACAACAACACTTTGTTCAGTATTCAGTTAGATTTACAATGTAAGCCATTTGCGTTTCCATTAAAACGTTGTGCAACGTATACTTTGACTTTCCACCGTAAAACGATTTTCCCCGCTCGCAGTTCTTAGTATAAAAACCAGAAAGCATCAGCACACATCAACACAAAAACAAAAACGAAACGAAAAAAAAAACACGTAGGTACACATAAGTTAAATGTTCCATAAAAGTGTAGAATGTAGATGTTGTTTTTGTATGTGATTTCTTTTGTTTTGCTTTCATTTATGCTTTTATTTTCTCACTTTGCTTGAATTTATTTATGAAAGTAAATTTTGACATGGAAAAAAATATATGTATACCTACATCCAACTTCTCTACGTCCTTGGTACTTGGTCCTTTTCGTCCTGGTTGGTTGGGCAAATTTATACTTAAGGCTATGAGAATAATATGAGTAGGTAGGTTATATGTGGGCCGTTAAAACATGCAAAGAAACTAAAATTCATTGAACCATATTTTGCAAGAACTCATCTTGTTTTTGTATGGATGTTTGCCTGTCGCTGAATCTGAGCTATTACCGTTTATTTACGTGATAAATAATATTGCGGTTAATACTTTATAATGTAAGGTATATGCAACTGGCTGATAGAATAAATCCATTTAAATTTAAAATGTTAAAATTTATTCATGACAATATATAGGGCGCAACCAACCAGAGGCAGAACTGACTTGGTCGATCCTTTTTCCTTGTTTCAAGCTGAATAATTTTCACATTCGTGTTTTTAAGCAAATTCATTTATTTTATATACAAACTTACTGTATTTGAATAAGGAGATATCCTTATGAATATGTCGTAAGGAATTAATGTAGGTATACATATGTATGTATGCAATGGATGTCCTTAAAAGTTTTCCTTATGTATATGTATACTTGGTGTTAATGAATCATCATCACACATGAAAATAACATTTCACTTTTTTACTTAAGTATTCGATGACAGACAAGGACATAGCCAATTAGGTTGAGGTGGTAATAGAATTTGATTCTACTCTTTAGCTATATGAAACCTCGATGTCAAACTTCGTTTTCTTTATTAAAGTATCTACATATGGAGTAAATATTTAAGGAAGTCTGTATCTAAGTAGAAAAGTAGGTGTACTCTATTTTGTTTTGGACGTTTTTGAAAAAAATAGAGCTTTTAGTGGCTATGGAAATGATAACATATACCCAGCCCAGGATTTACCCTTAGGCCAACCAGGCCCAGGCCTGGGGCATCACGACAAAAGGGGCCACAAAAGTAAGTAAACACAATGAAGCATCTGAATCTTTATTGCTCATACGAGCAAAATGGAGATGGAGATCTTCACAAATCATACCAGCACATGTAACTATTTGTTTTCTTAAATTACATACTCTGCTTTTAATCTTCAATACTTGCTTGCAGTTTTCGTTGTTTCTCTTTTGGTTGTCTTAGGGCGGTATTCACCGACGGCTCATAACTTATGAGGCTCATAAACCTATTCACCAAGCAATAATAGCGAATATTTATGAGCGCTCATAAGACTTATGAGTGGTCCTGACCACTCTCTCCGAAAACTAATTCGAAAAACTTCGAAGTAACCCTTCAAGAAAATTCACTGACTCATTTTGTCGGTACTTTTTGGATCCTTACAAAAATGAGTCTCGCACGCACACATATTGTAAATCCTTTTGTCTTCAGGAATTTTATTTTTTGTTTAAATTTTTAAAGTTTTTTTTGTAATTCACGCGGCGAAAATTTGAAAAAATAGGATAATAAAAGGTGTATATAATGAATCTGTTCCGGATAGAAAATTACAGAAAAGTACAGGATAGTGTACTCCATGAGTAAAAACATTGCCCAAGCTGTTCTTCATTCTATCACCATGATGTTTTTGAGAACAGTTAAGAGCAATATTTCCTGCACCTACTTTTGTGGTCGAGAAAGTGAGTGAGAAATGTCGAAGTACCAGTACCTGTTGATTTGTTTGTATGGTATTATAATTAACTAAAATTTATCTCAGAAAAACTTTTTGCTTGAATCTGTCAGTTTTGACAGTTTTCACACATTTATACTGTTCTGGGTCCCAATTCCCCAAGGGTGACTGATTTTCTGTGTACACATTCTATTCACACCCAAAACAAATGGAAATAAATTTGATTGATTGTGCATGCGTTATCTGTCAAAAACTTAAAACTCACTCCTGCCGAATCGCAAAAATCGATGTGTACACGAATTTCTGTGTACACAGAAAAATCTCACTCTTGTGGGATTGGACCCCTGATGTAGTTTTTCTTAATTTAACACAGCTAATATAAACCAACGTTTGACGTCTATCCCCCCATCAAGCGAACGAGTCCATTTTGGATCCGCAAACGTAGTAGACAATGTACGAACGAAATAATTAGCGAAACCAAAAAGTAAAGTAAGAACATTTCCCTATATGAAACAAACTAAAACGTGCAATGATCTTCACCGCGAGACAAAACTAAGAAAATAAGTGGAAAGAAATTAAAATCACTGTAGTCACAAAGAACTTATTTATGTGCATGCAACACTCATTTTTTCAAGAATCCAAGAAGTACCGACAAAGTGCGGTCATTTTTGAAAACAGTTTGATTTCACAGTTTGGGAGTACCTGGGGAAGAGAGATTTGTTCTCATTTTCGAACTTCGAAAAAGAGCTATGAGTGGTTGGTGAATAGCACAAATATAATTTGAGTTAGGAGCCTCATAAACTTAAGAGCCGTTTATGAGTGCTCGGTGAATACCGCCCTAAATATACAAGTACAACACGTATGCGGCTGCACAATCTCCTTGAGTGAATTCATGTAGCATGTTTGCGGCGACCGTGTCGCAACGGTATGCGCTGTGTTCAGGGTACGTACTTTACTTCGATCGAAGTAGATTAACTTCTATTTTGAGAAAAAATAAGATCTACTTCCTCACTCCTTTTTCTTCTTATTTTCACATTTCCACCGAATCTGAAGTCCTAACTCTGGTTGTGTTTGAACAGACATGTGTGTGCTTCGATTTTTAGGCAGACGAACGAGAAGTTCAAACTTCAAAAAATTTTAAATTACCGACAGAGATGGACGCAATGAGGAAATTATGCACAAGGATATACAATATATAAGGAAATTTCTGAACGATTTGATTTTCTTTGCACAAGCAATGAAAAAGTCAACGTTCAATTCTTCAATGAAGCTAATTTATATAAGATTATGTGGGAAGATAAAATTACATCAGCGTTTCCGAACGTAGACACGGCATTACGTTTATTTTTAAGTCTAATAGCCTTTTCACACCGCCGAACCGAAATCTCGATTTCAAGCAACAAGATTTCAAAATCTATTTGAATCGTTCACACGACACATAATAAAGATTTTGTTTGACAATTCAAAAAAATTTAAGTGCTCATACGAACTCTTAAAAAAAAAGATCCATTACAATCAGCAAAAGTCCCAAGACACAATTGTACATATTAATTAAATATGAAGAAAATTTGAAAAGAAATTCTTCTGTTTAAGTGGAGTGACCGAATATATAATTCAAAGTTAAAAGTTTAAGTGAGCTCAACTCCATGATTGCGTTTCGCCCAGGTACGATAGTTGGGCTCATCAGTTAGATGACTATCGTACCCTTCTAAGACGCAATTTTGTTTATTTTCAAATTTTCTTCATATTTAATTATTATAAAGAGCCTGAGCGCGGGCATTTGAAATTCTAAGTGTCTGAATTTAACCAAATTCCCTTAGAATAATAAAATTCATAGTATCTTAATGCTATGATTTTTATATTAGTCGGTAAACATCGATACAAAATTGCGTCTTAGAAGGGTACGATAGTCATCTAACTGATGAGCCCAACTATCGTACCTGGGCGAAACGCAATCATGGAGTTGAGCTCACTTGAACTTTTAACTTTGAATTGTACATATTTACTTTTTCTTTAAATAAAATATAAAAAGGACCAAAGCCTGAATACACTGTACTCATAAATATAAAATCTCTTTATTCTATCTTCTCTCTTCTAATGGTAAACTGTTTTACAGGAGAGAAAAAATGAGTATTTAAGTGTGATTGTGAATAGGCCAATTAGATTTGGAGAAGATTTTGTCGTAAACTACTAGATTACGAAATCTTAAAATGTATGGGAAATCTAGTTGATTTTGATGAGATTTTGGGCTTTTGGCTCGAAATCTAGATTTCGATTCTGTGTGGAAAGGCTATAATGGTGACAAATTGTTCTGCGGAAAGATCATTTAGTCAATTAAAACGCTTAAAAAGTCCTTGTCGAACAATGATAACGCAGGAAAGACTTTTGATGCACTATCCCTGCTCTGTATTGAGAGTGATTTGCTTCATGAAATAGATTTCGATGAACTTATAAAAGACTTCGCTGCTAAAAAACAAGAAAACAATATTTCAAAAATTAAATAAAAAAATCTGTAAAAAAAAGTCGTATTCATATGTACATATTCTTGTAACTACAATTATAAATAAAATTAATTTTTGTTTTATGGAATTCGTTGTAGGATTTGTTTTCTTAAGTATTTAATTTTGTATGTAGTAAACCATACAATATAAGAGAATATATGCAAAGGGGTACCATTTTTTCTTCAGGCCTAGGGCACAAAAAAACTAAATCCGGCGCTGCATATACCTAATAATTAGTCCAATTAACACCTGCCATTGGTTTAAGGAATTCAATATAGCCTAATGTTCGGTTTCTAGGTGAGAAAAAGGTTATAAAAAGCAGACAGTGAAGAGAAAGTTAATTAATATATAAAAAAAGAGCAATCACTTTTGACTTAAAGTCAACCGATAAGGAAAACACACCCGATCTGTCAAAAAGTTAAAAGACCTCACACACAAAAAAAACAAACAAACTTTATGTTTTCAAAATTCAAATGTTTTCTTGAAGTTGAAGAGAAAACTTTAAATATATGAATAATTTTTTTTTTGTTTATATAATAGATAAGTTAGTGCGGAATAAAGGGGTTTTGAATACCCTTCTAAAATGTACTAAGCACAGTGCGAGCGTTATGAAAACTGTAAACTGAAGACGGACATTTTTTCTTTAAGGACATTTTTTTTCCTCAACACAAAGCTAGTTTTTACTCAAAAGAACTGTATACGTAAGACAACTTTTCTTTGTATCTCGACCACTAGGTGGGCCAAAATCCAGGAATATGACAGTAATCTCATTATAAGCCCAAAAATATCGATCGTATACAAAAATTGGTCATAGTCACAGTTGTGGACAAAAATTGTATTTAACTGTTTTTATAGACGTTCTTAGGTTTACCTTGAAAATTATATATAATTATTATTATAAATAATTATTAAATACCAACAATTGAAAAAAGTCTGAAATTTTCATATTCCTCAAAAGTCAAAACTATCCGAACAAATTAGTGTGCTTCAACCTTCTCACCCCACTAGAAAAAGGTGGAAAAACTTCCAAAATAAGATTTCTATTTATTTCCCCCGTTTAAGAGGGAGGGGTATTTTTCTAAAAAAAATAAATGTAAATAGAAAAATATAATAAAACCAAAGGCTGCAATATGTAGGTACTAACAACTTTAAGCTTTTGAGCTTTTTGAAGAAATAAAACACAAAACCTATTTTTTACATTTTTTCTTAAATAACGTTTATTTTTTTAAATATTTTTTGAAAAAAAAAACAATTTTGATCTAAAAGTTAAAAAATATGGATTTTTAGTTCAAACTATTTTCTTTTTTTTTCAAAATTTTACGCAAAGTACAATTTTTGTGCTTGTATAAATTTTTAGTCAAATACTGGAAGCCAGTTTCTTAAATGTTTAACACTTCTTAAAAATTGAAAATAACAAAATAACTAATTAAGTGGATTTATTAAAACAATAGAACAAATTAGTTTTTGTTATTTCGTTTGGTATTTAAATTCACTGAAATTACTCTTTAAGTAAAATTAAAAAAAAAGGATGCATCTTAATTGTTGATAAAACATAGTTTTATTTAAAAAAAATTTAAAACGTTGGAGCGGCTTTTTAAAAAAACAATTTTTTAAATTCTTAAAACATTTTTGAGGAAACATTTTGGGATATAAATCTTAACTATTTATTTATGTGCATATAAAACTAAATAAAAAAAACTATTAACTTGTTTTTGAGATATCGAATTTTCAAAACAAAAAGAAAACATTAATCGAAATCCGTTATAATGAAAATGAGAAAATTAAAAATAAAAGAAACATTCTATGAGAGGTACTACTAATAGTTGCTGAGTGTAAGTTTTTATAATTTGTGGTAGTAGATCGGACTAATTTTAGCATATAGAAAAAGTTTTATAAAAATCGTTGGAGACGTTTTTAACACGAAAAAATCTAAAAAGTGTTAAAAAACACTAAATTTTAAAAAAGAGTATTTTTGAAAAATAACCATTTTTTGAAAAATGGTCTCTACCCAAAGATAACATTTACTAAAAGAAATTTATTGATTTTTTTTAAGAAAAGTAGATTAGCCATATTTGAGAAAAATAAGATTTCGTAAAATTACTAAAAAAATGTATGGTGTCAAAAAAAAAGATGACAAAAATATGCGGAGAAAATCACCAAAAACCACTATGTACCAAGTTTTAAGAAAATTGATCCAGCCATTTAGGTTTTAACCGAACAGACATCAGACTGATAGACAGACAGAACTGTGAGATCCACTTTTTTCGTTTTTCGTATTATCGTAATGACAGGTCTGATCAAAATCTAGATTATGAAACCTGCATTGGGATTGAGTTAATCATGTAGCTTCAGTGGTGCGATGTGAAGTGCATCGGCTTCTGAGACGCTTGGTATATAGTTCGCTCCCAGATGACGGCAAAGATTTACTCATCACCCCGAAGAATATAGTTTGAGTGTTTTAGCTCCCCTCGGCACTTCTGACCATTATTTAATATCAGCATCTTTTTCGTGTTCAACCCCCCCCCAGTTAAAGAAAAAATACCGAAAAGAACAGTTTGGCAATACGAAAAAGCCAACTGGGAAGGACTCAACAACTTTTTTCGTGTTTTTAACTGTACAATATGTTTTTTAGCTGGAGACGTTGATGCTTGTGCAAACATGATAACCAAGATTTTCTTTGATGGTCTGAAACTCCTGAAAGAGTATTAAGCCTGAACAAAACTCTTGGTTTGACTCCAGCTGCAACGCAGCTATCAAAGTGGGAGGATCGTTTTTTCAGTTAGGTATATAAAACCATTCCCACAGAGGAAAACCGAGCAAAATTCAAATAAGCCAGAAATTCCTGCAATGCCTTGATTCTAAGAACTAAATTTTGGCATGTGCAAGAAATTAGGCTAAAAATACTGCAATGTCCTAAGGGCTGCACAAATGTTTGGTCATTCGTTAAGAATATTAATAATTCATCATCTTCATCGGTTCCCACGCTCATCTTCTATGATAATCCTTTCGTTAGTTCTATAGGCAAGGCCAATGTGTTTGTAGAACAATTTGCCGCAAACTCTACGCTGCCAGTTAGTGGCAGGGTCCCACCTGTACTTAGAACGTCCAATTCTCTGTGGGACCAATACATTTTTTTAGATGTACAGTTGCCAGAGTACTAAAAGATCTCGAAAATTGGAAATCCGAAGGCCCTGATGGTATGTCACCTATTGTTTTTCTAACCGAAAAATGAAATCAATCATTGTGCATCGGTTTGAAGAAAGCAAAATAGTTGCACTCGATACTTCACAAGCTTTTGATTTGTTTGGCATCAAGCTCTTTCATCGAAAATCCATGCTTTTGGTATCAACAAATCACTTCTTCGCTGGATTACTAATTACCTTTCTGACCGTTCAATCCAATTTGTTTTGGATAGTTTCAAGTCTGAAGCTCACAAAATTAATGCTGGTGTGCCCCAAGGCTCCGTATTGTCTCCAACACTATTTCATATTTTCATCAATGATCTCTTGTGTGAAACTACTAATCCACTAAACTGTTTCGCTGATGACAGCACCCTTAGTTTTTCATACTCCTTTCCAAATTCACCTCTCTGTTCTTCAAACGTGGAGCGGCAACGGCAGGGTATGTTAAATTCAGATTCAGATTTAAACAGCATTGTCAAATGGGGTATTAATAATCGTGTAGAATTTAATGCATCCAAAACCTAAAGTTGTCTCCTGTCGTTAAAGCGGAATATACCTCATTTACCATTACACATGAATCGAACTTGTATCGAGGAAATTTAAAAGCTTTCGATTCATGGTATGTTCCTTGTGGAACGACCATATACAAGATATTGCTAAAAATGCTGCGAAATGCCTAGGAAACCAAGACGATGTAAGTACTATTTTTTCAAACGTTGCTCTGTTCAAGTAGCTAGCTATGTAGGTATATTCCTCGAGGTGGCAACTCGTGAAATTGCTGTAACTCCTGCCTTTAAACTTGGTGATAGCACACACAGGTTGGAAGAAATTCTTTAATAGTGCATAAAATTTAAATAGAATATACTCTGTCACACCCAAATCTAAGACAATTTCCTCAAAAATTCCTCATTTGAATAAATTTGTTGAAATATCCTAGGACAATACAGGGCAACACAGCTATGAAGTTTAATCAAAATAGTTTAAGTTGTTTTTAAGAAAATTTGAAAATAGCAAAAATTGAACTGAGTACTTAAATGCTGCCATAACGTTTTTGTCCACATATTCATGATAAATGGTTAAAATACGAAATCGAAAATTTCAATTGACCCCTAAGAAATAGCTTGGTAGTCTTATCGACAGTTGCGGTCAATAAAATTTGTTGAATTGTAAGATCCTTGTAATTAATCATAAATCAAAACAGCAACAACCAACTTTGATAATTTTGTTTTTAGGAACTTTCCAGAGCTGCCTTGATTGCAAGATTTTTTTCTTCCACTTTATTAAAGCCAAGTAGTTCAAAGATAAATCAAATTATTTCTATCACCTCAAATCACAGCAGTTTATTGAGGAAATAGCATGTAAATGCATGGCTATCAGTCATTAACAAAACCAACAAAGCGTTGCTTTTCGCGGTTTTAAATTTATGAATATCCGATGGAATTTTGTCCAGTTAATCACGGCACAACCAACCGCTTGACAATATAAGTAACTTAATCCGGCTATTATTGGCACCTTGGCACCACTTAAGGGTCTAGTAGCCCACTCTACTAAAAATACCATAGAATAGAACATTGAGCTTATTCCCGCTGAGTCCCAACGAAACAAAAATAAACAAAGAAAACTTTCACCTTCAACTAATTAGAGTCTTCCGGTTGGCCTTATCTGGAATTTCCGTATCGCATGTCGACCAAAAAAGAAGGAAGTTACCATTTGTATTTTGATTAGTTTAATGCTGCCACGATAAGATCTAAAATTTGTCGTATTAAATGAAAAAAAAAAAACACAAAAAGAAAGCATAAGAAAGTAGCAGCAATGGAGCTCAAACAGGAAGTCAAAAAAGAGCAAGTAGGATAAGTGGAGCTGACTATATCGTGTCATGCTGTTTAGCTGCTTGTTGGCCTAAGAAACAGAAAACAATACACAAAAAAAGGCCAGACGTCAACTATTCTAACTTTGCTTTGGTTTTTGGTGAATGATTGATGAAATATCTAGTTAATCGTGGAATTGAATATTTAATAGAGGATGAAATTAGATGTCTTGTGGTGACCCTAAGCTAATTCTGATTTATTTGAGGAAAAAAAAAGAAAAGTTAATTTGATTAAATTAGTCCTTTGAGTATTTACTAATGAAAGATAGGAAGGACAAATTATACTTATATACCATCATAGAGTGAGTTAATCAAGTGTATATAGTTATTTATCGATACAGAATGTTGTGGCTTGTATAAGGTTTTATAGGATTTTTATTTCGGGCATTTACGTCATAGATCTGAGAGGAGTACGTACATACATACATTATGTATATGATACGGGTTTGGGAAAAATCTATTAGAAAAAAGGAATACAAATATTTTTGTATTTAGAAATAAATTATGATGTAACATTAGGTGTGTTCAGGAAAATGAGATCTCAGACGGCTCAGTGTCAAAATCTGAGCAAGCGAATCCAATATTTTCTTTCCTCAGTTATTTGACGGCAAAATTTCTGGGGAATCCTGTTCACGAGACTGAGATTGCTGAGGGCTCTGAGATCTCATGTCAAATTTATATAGAATGTCAAATTTATTAGAATACTTCAGCTATTTACTTCAAAATATGTATCAGAAAAACTGAAATTTAAATGAAAATGTCGTAAGTACCTTTGTGTTCATAATTCCAGAAGTGCCGCTTAGTGTTATACCGAAGCAGGGGCTAATACAATAACACACTTCAGTTTCTTGGACAAAATGAGCAATACAGAGATTTTGGGTGGCTTGACCTGTGTCCATTTTTAGTTGCGATAGATACTATATGGCAAGTCATGCATTCGTAAGAAAAATCGAACTCGAGATGTTGATCAAACCTGGTATTACGATGATAAGGAAAACGAAAAAAGTGGGTCTCGCAATTCTAGCTTTCTGCCTGTCTGTTCAGCTAGTGTGCCGTGTGTGCCACCGCACACACCCCCGCGCTTCGAGAGGCCCTGCAAATCCTCGAAAGGTCTTCGCGTTTCGAAGTTAATACAAAAGGTCAAGTCATTTGCATAACGTCGATTTATAACCCAAAATAAATAGGCATTTGCGTAACATTTGTTTAAGGACACAGGTGTTGATCCAAAAAGGCGGACAAAAATTCCTTGGTGAACACCCCAGAAGGCAAACTCTTAACACTGAGGAAAAAACTAAGGTTTGAGTTCAACTTTTTTTTCGAAAGCGAAAATTATGTCATTTTTATTCTTGTCTTTCTCTTTAATATGAGAGCGGTTCAAAATCCCGCGAATCAAAATCTGGTTTTTCATAATCTCGAAATTTCAAGATCTCGCTTTTACATCTCGCACCGAAAAAACTCTCAAATTTCAACCAAAATTTTGCGAATTAAAATCTCGCAATTTAAAATCTCGCAAATTCAAATCCCATAGCAACTTATCGCTCTGGGTTTTGCACTGAAAAATAAAAATCCTGCAAATGGAAAATAAAAACCCGAAAACAAAAAAAACTTTTTTTCAACTTTTATTGATAACAATTATTTGTAACAATTAAAAAGTGTAAAAAACTCATTTCAAAATTAACAATAATTAACAAAAAAAAAATATTAACTATGTTTTAAAAAAAAAAAGATTTATTTCTTATTTATGTAAAATTAAATATGTTTTATTTTAAAATTAAGCGAAAGGTGTTTAGCAATGCTTCAAAAAGTGTTCAATTATTGACATGTGAAGTCTTCATAAAGGAGAATGGGCAAATTTGTATGAAACATGGGCGTGAGCGGCCAAGTATGATTTTGTTATTTTTGTATGTGTTTTAGTCCTACAATCATCGTGCAGAAATTTTTTCACTGTGGTGTACTTCAAAACCGAAAAAAATGCATTTTTGTTCTATGACTTTAATAAAGTTTTACTAAGTTTCTGGCTTCTGACCAATTCAAAACTAGAAAAAGAAAGTGGAACAAGAAATCTAGACAGTCTCAAGAATATTTGTTTATAAAAATGGCCATATAACATCATTAATAAGAACATTTACCATAAAACTATAACATTACAATCCTCACAATATTAAAAAATCCTGAGTAAAATAATATGTTTAAAAAAATTACAAAGTTGTTGAAATACGTATGTACTGGGTCTGTTAAAACCCGTAATGCGTCCTTGGGATATTCTGAAACCCCGTTAAACACACTAATACAGTATCAGTAGACGTTATAAAGTTAGAAGAAAGCATTACATCCACTAAAAATATAATCACTATGCAATATTGCTCGATGCAATTGCATTACATAAACATTGAAATATCTTCTTTTCTAAATGAAATGCAATGTAACGTCCATAGTGAAAGTTGTTCCTGAGTAGCATACCTTTCATTTGACACTAATTTCATTACTGGCCGCTTACGCCCAAAAATGCCCATTCTCCTTTATTTATAGAACTAAAAATATTTTCTAGTTCAAGGAAAATTCCATACGGTACACATGACACATTGCAACTAGATATACAATATCAATATTCGCTCTTGATGTCTTGGAAAATTGAAAATTGAAAAAACAAAATTGATAAATAACGGCGTGATCTAAAAGATTTACAAAATAAGCAACTAGTAGAATATCTCGAAAAATTTATTTGCATTACAAGAAATTCATTTTTGTAATCAAAATCTTGCAAATTAAAATCGATATGCGAGATTTTGATTAAAACAATTTTTTTGTTGCAATGCAATTAAATTTTGTGAGATTTTAGTTTGCGAAATTTTGTAATTGAGGGATTTTAAAAGCGGGATTTTGTGATCGCAGGATTTCGTTTTGCGAGATTTTAAATGCGAGATTTTAATTTGCAAGATTTCGTAAAATCCCTCTTTAAATATTCCACTTTTTTTGGCTTAGAACAATCATACTTCCATGATAAGGAATACGCATAATATACTAGACTTTATGGTTGATTTAATTGAAAAAAGCAGTTGGCAGACAACTTGTTCTTATGAAAAATTAATACAGTCCGGAAAAATCTCCATACAAAGTTTGCCATTTTTAAATGTCATTGCTTTTATAGCCATTCATCACGTGATACTTTAACAACATGTATCACAGTATTGAACAATAAAAAAAAACGGACCAAAATATCTCCACCAAGACCCGAGCAGACATGTTTTAAACTGTTGCAATTCAAATTTTGTTTTAATCAAATCCATTGTTTTGAGTAACGTTGCTACTTTTAACCCTAACCGGGAATGATTTGCGGGATTTTTTGGCTGCTATTCCTTTCGAGACAAGTCTCAGTTCAAAAAGGCAGGCGGAAATACATTGACGAACACCTTGGCAGAAGTTTTTGATCAAACGCCGCCTCTGACTAGGTCAGCTATAGGGGTTCAAAGGTCACGAAAACAGCTTTTTGTAGGTTTTGGAAAAAATTGTTTTACAAAGGGATAGGGATATAAGTTTCTTCTAGTCCAGTAACCTTGTAGTTTCAAAGCGGGAAGACCTTGCGTCAGATCCAGCCTGATTTTTTGCTGAGTTGTTTATGATATTGGTCTAATAAGAGATCCAAGGTTCGACCACGAGCGCCAAACGCATCATGGTAAAAAATAAAAAAAAAAAACGCGAAACTTCCGCGCTTTTCTAAGTAAGCTTCGATTTTATATCTGAAGGACTAGTTTTTGATAAAAAAAAAATTGCCCTTCGATTCGAAATTAATTAAATTACATCAATTTGAGCCCAATCGATTCTGTAAACCCAAGAGTTTCCAAGCAACAGCCTTTCAAAATGTATCAAAAATAAATGTTTAACAGAAAGTAGTGTAATTTACAGTATACTGACAGATACAATGTGCTAGACCTAGGATAGTTCAAGCCACTAGAGCGTGTAGGTTGAGTCAAAAGAAGAAAAAAATGGTACAAGGAAGGGGTGCATATCTGTATTTATTTTTCTGTTTAAGGTCAATTTTTTAGATAATTGCCCCTCCCACCTGAACGGGGAGATATATACCCCCCTTTCTTATACCATTTTTTTCATCTTTTTATCCAACCTACTTGCTCAGGAGTTTTGAACTATCTTAGGCGCGATTCACACAGAAGTGGCTTATGGTGCTGGTGTGGTTCTGGTCTGCTACGGACGTGGTATGGTTGTGGTGAGCTTTGTTCACACAGAAGTGACAGGAAATGGTTATTTGACAGGAAAGCAAAAAACACACACACAAAAACAGGAACACTTCACAAGAAAATGGCTTCTGCACAGAATATAAATAAATGAAATATAAAAAAAAACAATTGCCTTGAATTTTTGGGCTTTTTTTGCCATGTTGCATTTTATTGCAGAATTCAATATTGAACTCATAATCACATTTAATTTTTTTTAATGTCTGACAGTTTGACATTATTGACGAGAGATTTCATTGTGGCGTGACGTTTACGTAGGCCACTGGAGTTTTCAATATGGTGTGGCGATGGCATGTGACACCATACCCTCGACTCCTCATCTGTGTGTGTATTATCTCATAAGAGAACATGTGAATACTACAACGTGGAATATGAATGCAGCCCGCCAGAACCACACCAAAACCTCAAGCCAGTTCTATGTGAATTGGGGCTTAGGCCAAGCACACTGTATTTGTCATTTTACTGTTCATTATACTACTTGCTGTCAAAAATTTAATTTTGATACATTTTGAAAGGCTTGGAAACTTTTAGATCTACAGAAACGACTCTGGGCTCAAATTAATGCAAGTTTAATTGTTTGAAATTGTAAAGAAATTTTTAATCAAAAACTTGTCCGTTAGGTAAAAAACTGACAAATACTTAAGAAAGCGCGAAAATTTCCCGGTATTTTTAGTTTTTTATCATGATGCGTTCGGCGCTCCGGAATAACTCAGCAAAATGTCTCGTGATTACTCGAAAGCCTTCGTTGGATTCAGCAGACTTGAGAGCTTGAGACCATTGAACCACATTATTAAAAAAATAAAAATAAAAGCTTCAACGTTAAACGAATTTTTTTTCACATTAATCACGAAAAATTGATTTTCAAACAACACACATTTACTTGAAAAAGAAAAAAAATATTAAAGCCAACGGTAACACTTAAATTTAAAGCTTTTAGAAAGATTTTTGAATATTTCTTTGTCGTCATATTTGAAAAAAAAATAATTTTTCTAAACGCTTTCATAGTTTGAAAATAATTTTTGTTTATATAAAAAAAAGGGTACAACAACATCTAACTGATGAGCTCAATTGCTGTATCTAGGCGAAACGCATATGGACTAAAGCTCAAAAAAACTTTAAAATTGAATTTATATTCAAGAATAAACAAAAATAACAAATTTTCAATTATTTACGTTTTTATTCCAA
The DNA here is from genome assembly GCA_963921185.1 of Dasysyrphus tricinctus. Classification (NCBI taxonomy): domain Eukaryota; kingdom Metazoa; phylum Arthropoda; class Insecta; order Diptera; family Syrphidae; genus Dasysyrphus; species Dasysyrphus tricinctus. Next base: position 239,051,113 of record OY992531.1, on the reverse strand, counting down.
TTCTTAAATAAAATGCACGACTGGGTCGCACGTACTTGCTCTTATGTTCAAGACACTGCAGGTTTAAAAAATTGTATAGAAAAACATGGAAATTATGAGAAAAAATGAAGAGAAGCATGAAATACGTTATTTAAATTGGCTAAAACAACTCTTTTGACAGTTTAAGGTGAAAAGTAAGAATGCCATCTTAATTCTTGATTGAATATGATTGTATGGGAAAAAAAATTAAAAATCGTTGGAGCCGTTTTTTAAAAAAATAATTTTTTATATATAAAATTCTTAAAACATTTTTAAGAAAATTTTGATATGCAAATCATAATATATTTTAAAATTTAAACTTTTTTTTTAAATCCAAAAACTTTTTTTTGAAAATTTTGATATGCAATATTATTTATTCTTATCAGAAATTTAGTTATAAAAAAAATCATCTAAATCCGTTTAGCTGACGAGAAAATTCAAAATAAAAAATACGTTCTATTTTTATAATTTTTGATAGAAGATCGTACTAATTTAAGTACATAAAAAAAGTTTAATAAAAATCGTAGGAGTCGTTTTTGAGCAAAACAATATTTTCCATTGCGGTTTTTTAACTTTTGTATGGCAGGTACCGTTATTTTTTCATAAATGTTTATTTTTTTTTATTAAAATATTTTAGAGAGTACTAAAAAGCTCTTTAGTATCGAGTTTCAAAAAAATCGATCATATCGTTTTCGAAATATTTCATTTTCCAAAAAAAAATTGAAACATTTTTTAAAAATACAAAAAATATTTTTTCAAAAATTTTGGTACACAAAACTATTTATATTTTTTGGAAGCTTCTGTATAAAAACTAAGTGAAATCGGTCATACCGTTTTGAAGAAAATAAAAACATTAAAAAATGGTTCTTTGGGAGGTACAATTAATAACCATTTTTGAAAAATGGTTTTCCACCTGAAGAAAGCCTTTACTAAAATAAATTTATCGAATTTTTTTTAAGAAAAGTTGTCGAGCCGTTTTTGAGAAAAATACGATTATGTAAAATTGCTAAGAAAAATTGTATGGCATGTACCGTTATTTTTGGTTCTAAAAAAATGAAAAAAACGTGTGGGCATAATCACCAAAAACCACTATGTACCAAGTTTGAAGAAAATTGATCGAGATCTTTAGGCTGTAGACGAACAGACATAGACAGACAGACAGACAGAATTGTGCCAACCACTTTTTTGGTGTTCTCCATCATCGTAATATCATGTGCGATTGTTATCTACAATTTTTTTATTTGCACAAATCCAAAACTTGCCTTATTGTACCTATATCGCAAGTAAAAATGAAATTTGACACATAAAACAAAATATACAAAACTTACATGTTTCAAACGTTTTCGTGAAGTATAGAAGAGAAAATAGAAAAAATAATTTGTTTTTGACAATAAGTGCGGAATAAAGGGGCTTTGAACACCGCTTAAATGATTTAACGTGGAAATAAGGACGGATATAGTAGGCAAATAGAAGGAGATGCTGATATATATACGTTTCAAACTGGGTCACACGTGCATACATACATATGTATTTGCTCTTGTGCAAAAACTTGCCATTTTTCCAGGCGGGAGGTAGTAGAAAGTTTTAAAAAGTGACACATGTAAAACCCACCTACTTCTACGCCTACTTTCTTATAGATATTTTAGTTTTATGCTTATTCAACTTCCTTAAGAAGCTGATATTCATGGCATGGCACTCAATGATGTCATTTTTTTTCTTAATTTTCTCAAAACCCGCTCAGCCTTCATTCATAAACGCATTTTAGAGACTGCGTAAAGTTACAATGCCTCTAAATGAGGAAATGTTTTTCATAAAAGTTATTTGACGTGTGGAAAGAGACATTTTAAGCTAAATGCGTTTAGAGGTTCAATAGTGGCTACATAGGGATATTTATTTTTTGTAAGATAAAGGACTCACGCAACGTTGAATTGAGCCTCAATAAGGGCGTTTACACTGCCTAATTATTCACCCATTAAGAATAGTTTTAGTGGATTCTGATAGTCAATATGTCCTTTTGGATACACCTACTATTTTGAAAAAAAAAAGTTTTTATTTTTGTTTTAATCGTGATTTATTAACGTTTAACGCTATTTATAAAACAAAGGGGCTCTCATGCGGCTATTATATATATTTTACCAACCTATAGTGTAAGTCGTATAAAACAAAACGAAGTACGTGCTGCCCAGTTATGCACTTAATTCAAAGAGGCCTTGATTTTTTTTGCAAACACACAAAAACCATAAATACCAATATTTGCACATTGCCTCCAAAGCGTACGTGATTCATTCGTTATGCCATAGCCGGATCCTTGTTTCCGATTTGATTGATCATCACCATTGTAAGTCTTCAGTTAAATAATAAGACTGGCACACAAATAGGAAGTCGTAAAACGTGACAAGAAAACTATGCTTTTTGACTCTTACTGTTATGTCCATCCCATGCCAATGAAAATCTTAAATGTACATAATATCCTGAAGAAATAAAATATCCCCCCTCTTATATATAATTTGTTCACATAAGCTATACGAACATGAAACCTTATACAAAATTGTAGAGCTCATCCTGGTCATCTAAATAATTTTTGAAAGTATGTTAATGAGAGAATAGGAAAACCCTTGCAAAAGAAGCTTTTAAAACCTAAAACCTACCCCGCGATAGACAAAAATATGTCTTGAAAAACATTTTGTTGTAAGATTTTTTTTCTTTTTTAATGTGGGAGGGTATTGGCCAACCACTCCAACAAACCTGGTCAATACTTACTATGGGCTTATTTTAAGCCTTTTCAAAATCTATTAGGGAAAATCTCAGTTAGGTAAGCGCAACAATCTAAACTTACCCCAACTGCGGCATTACTATATTCGGGTTGTTGGGTATGTTGTATACCTTCAAACTGCTGTACATTGACAACATGACACGATTTGATGTCAAAGCTTAGGTCACACATTTTTAACGTTAAATTACATGAAGCCTACATAGCATGATAGCATTACATGTATTTCCAGTCGAAACAACCTGAACCAACCCTCTGATGCTTTCTTTTAGACAGTAGTTTTCTCCGCCTCCTTTACAACCTTCATAGTTGAGTTGATATTCTATGCATAGGTGTAGGCTGTAAGGGTTTGTAGGTAGCTCTAGATAGGCAAAATGGGTGTAGGCAACATGTGCCCCATTTTGTGTTGTGCAACGCTTCAAAAAGCTTACAATTTAATTTAACGTCAGACATGCAATCGGTGTTGTTGATAAAAGAGTGAAGCAGAATAATTCATTATCATATAATCAAGGCAACCTTTTGAGTTTATTTTCATTGTACCCACTTGTACTTTTTTTTGTATTTTTTTCGGAAGGGAAATAAATTTAAGGGCAAAAGGCAATTTCATACAATCATTTGCATATGTATGTATGTTTTGGGATTTCGTGTGAATCCTTTTATATAATAATAATAATAATAAAAAGCAATAAGTTGTAAGAGGAAGTATGTATAGATACAATCTTTCCCTTGGAAACGGGATATAGATTTTAAATGGCTTGTAAGGTCTCATTTGGGCTTTTTTTCTTCTTTTTTTTTTTAGATATTCCTTCCTGTGAAAAAAAGTATACTGAGGAAAGTACTCCTAACCTGGATATTGAAGGTAGCATTTTATAGAAATTATAGGTAAAGTAGTTATAAACCAAACGAAGAAGCTTTCAAATGAGGATACAATTATTATAAAATCGAGGAAAATGGTAGTTAAACTGTCTGTTATGGTTGTTAAATTTGAATGAAGAGATTCTTGTTTGAATACAAAATTATCGATAAAATTGCAGGTGGAAGTTGGTATAACATTTACATATTTGGAAATTATCTTAAATTTTGGGTCAAGTCATATTGATTTAGACAAAAAGATGAGGGGGTCTTTTTCAATTGAAACTAAACTGAAAAAAGTCAAAGTCCTTAAAATAAAATAAATATTATTGACATGTACTGTGAGTTGAAAATATAACCAACTATGCCGCGACCTGAAGTACCGTTCATTTCCGCTGTCGCAAAAATATATTTTGAAGTTCAGTTGCTATGCAGTTCCGCTGAAGTGCAGTTCCGTCGAGTGCGGTTTTACCTTAAGGCCTCTGGAGACGCTCAAACATAGTCCGAGTTGATTTAACTTGTCTGCGGGCTGGCTCAAAACAAAAATTTGGCCTCACCAAAATCAAAAGGGGTTTGATATTTATCGATGTTCGAGGGCGGGGCTAGATGTTTGAAGCACAAGATTCGACTATTTGAGGACCGGTTTCGTAGGTAAATTTGAGCTTTTGGATTTAATTTTAAATTTCAATATAAAAATAAAAAGAAAAATGTCAAACAAAATGGCCCTGGAGACGCTCGAACATGGTGTGAGTGAATATAGTTCGATTAAACTCCGCAGACACTGAAACCAAGATGAAACCAAACTACTCGAACTTCATTATTCTTGCGACTTATATGACATTCACAATATTCACTGTCAAATTTATTTAATTTTTATTCAGGTTGTTTGACATTTTTCTTTTTTTTTTTATATTGAAAGTCAAAATTAAACCCAAATGTTCGAGTAAACCACAGTACACATATTAGACGGTGTTCATACCAGCTTCACGTGAGGCGACTCATTTTGACGTCTCTCTTTTTTATCTCATTCCTATCTATTGGAAGGAAAGAGATGGCGAGGTGAGGCAGAAGTTTTTTTAAATTTTTTGAAAATTTCTGCCTCACCTCTCCATCTCTTTCTTGAGATACAAAAGAGAGACGTCAAAAAGAGTCGACTCACGTGAAGCTGGTATGAACACCGTCTTAAAGGTAATATCATTAGAGTTTTGATTTTTGTTTCTTCTGCGCATGTATCAAAATTTGTGTCAAATGCCAGTATTTGTTGTTGTTTTTGTGTGTATTTAAGTCATCACCATCCCAGCCATTTTTATTTCTGACAATTTCAATTTTAATTTGTTGTTGTTTTTACGTGTGTTTTCTTCCTCACCCTCACAGCCATTTTTTATTTTCGACTGACAACCTGCGCAGTATAATACCTTAGATTTGTGTACTGTGCGAGTAAACATACAAAACCGGTCCGCAAACAGTCGAATCAAATCTGGTACGACGAACGATTAGTCTCGCTCTCGACATCGATAAATCTCAAACTCCTATTGATTTTGGTGATTTAATTTTTGTTTAGTGACACCAAGCAATTAGTACTCCAGCCAGCCCGCAGACAAGTGAAATCAACGCGAACCTAGTACTCAAACCATGTTCACTCGAACCATGTTCAAGCATCTCCAGAGTCCTTAAAATTAAAATAAATGTGACAGTGGATGTTGTGAATGACATATAAGTCGTAAGAATAATCAAGCTCGAGTAGTTTAGTCTCTGCTTTGTTTCAGTGTCTGCGAAGTTTAGTCGAACTATGTTCACACGCACCATGTTTAAGCGTCACCAGAGCACTTTAATGACATAACATAATTGAACTGCGAACGAAAACACATCGATTTTTTTTTAAGATTTCGTTGTTTCAATTTTTGTATGAAAAATGTCGTTTCGTTTTAGCTGCGTACTATGCTATAACCCGAAAACTAAGCTGAATTTGACAATTTTACTTGAAATACTTTTAAACATGTTTTTTTATTCGAAATTATTGGTTTAAAAACTGTATACCTAACTAGTAAAAAGTCTTAAAATCAAAGTGTTCTCTTTTTTTTGTTCTTTTTTTGTTTGCCGATAAAATTTTTCGGAACAAAGATTGTAGCAGCGTAGAAATTATTAGTTCAAGAATTTAATAAAAAAAATTTCAAAAAGACATTTTTACTCAAAACGAACAGCTTTTTCCAAAAGCCTTTTTCACTCTGGCATATTTACACTCAAGATTGGAAACGGTACGAAATCTCGCAAAATGAAATACTTATTGTAATTTTTTTAAATCTCAAAACATTAATTATCAAAAATTAATAATCCTGATTTTCATAATCTCGCTTTTACAAAATCTCTTTGTTAACAATCTCGTATTCGATACTCGTCCCAAAAACTCTCGAAAATATCAAATGAAATCTTGCAATTTAAAATCTCGCAAATCAAAATTTCGCAAATTCAACAGTAACATATCGCCCTGAGTTTCCCCCTCAAAAATAAAAGTCCTGCGAACCAATAAAATTAACTCAAAAGTGGTGGATTTTTTAATTGCGAGATTATGAAAAAAGAAGATTTCGTAGTTGCGATATTTCGGACTGCAAGATTTCGAATGCGAGATTTTAAGTTGCGAGATTTCAAGCCACAAGATATTGATCAAATGTCACATTACTTACTTACTTTAGATGGTGCTCACAGTCCAGGGTGGATTACGGCCTCAACCAACATGCCCCTCCAACCAGTCGTTCCCTAGTTACGCACTCCAAGTTGGTTGAGGTCGTTCTCCACTAGTGTGCGCCACCTAAGGTGGGGTCTTCCTTTGCTACACAGACCATCAGGGGTAGATTCGAAGACTCGTTGGGCTGGTGTGTCGGTGTTCATACGCTCCACGTGCCCCAGCCATCTCAGCCGCTGTACTTTCAGCTTTTTGGCAAGGTTGACGTCGCTATAAAACCCATAAAGTTCATTGTCAAATGTTCTCCTCCATCGATACAGACTAGGCCGAAGATTACTTACTTAGTTACTTATCCGGCTCCCGATCCATGAAGGGTCTCTGCCTGAGATATTGCGGTCTTCCATCGGTTGCGGTCCCTCGCACGCTCCCTCCAGTCGTCGAGACCAAGCGCTCTTGCGTCTGTGACCGCCTGGTCCCTATAGCGGAGGTTCGGTCTTCCTGGTCGTCTCGAACCGGGGGGCTGGGATTCGAAGATTTTCTTGGCTGGAGCGTTGTTGTCCATTCGCTCGATGTGGCCGAGCCAGTGTAGTCGACGTGTTTTGGCTCTTTGTATTACATCCACATCTTGGTACATTCACGATTGAATCTTCTCCTCCAATCGCCCTCTTCGCATATAGGACCAAATATCCGCCGAAGAATTTTTCTCTCGAAAGTGCCCAGTATCAATTCCCCTTTTTTACTTATCGTCCAGCACTCGGTGCCGTAGAGTAGAACTGGTAAAATTAGCGTTTTGTATAGCGTGCACTTTGTCTTTCGAGAAAGGGGTTTTGAACCCATTTGTTTGGCCAAACCGAAGTAGCAGCGGTTCGCTAGGGTAATTCTTCGTCGGATTTCCACTAAGGTGTCGTTCGTGTAATTGATGTTTGTTCCGAGGTAGGTGAACTCCTTGACTACCTCGAAATTACTGCTACCAACAGTGACGTTTTGTCCTAGACGATGGACAGATGGGGCTTTGTTTGTTGATAGCATATACTTTGTTTTGTCCTCATTCACTTCAAGACCAACGCGTTTCGCCTGTTCATCAATAGCTGTGAATGCTTCAAGTACAGCTCTCTTGGAACGGCCGATGATGTCGATGTCGTCCGCCGAAGGCCGAAAATTACCGGAAGAATTTTCCTTTCAAGGCACCCAAGCAGATTCTCATCCGATTTTGACAGGGTCCATGCTTCTGCGTCATACAGCAGGACCGAGACGATTACGGTCTTATATAAGGTCCCCTTTGGTTCTTTGAGAGAGGGCTTTACTACTCAAATGCCTTCTTAGCACGAAGAAATAGCGATTGGAAAGAGTTATTCTTCATTTGATCTTTGCACTGATGTCATTTTGCGATGTAATAGTGGAGCCCAGGTAGACAAAGTACTTGACAACTTCGAAGTTGTACCAATCCATGGTAACGTTTTGCCCAAATCAACGATGTTGAGACTCCTTTCTCGATGATAGCATATACTTTGTTATGTCCTCATTAACTGCCAAACCCATTTTCGCCGCATCCAATTCAATGTTTGCAAATGCGCTAATAACAGCTCGCTCCGTTCTCCCAATGATGTTAATATCATCTGCTTAAGCAAGTAGTTGAACAGACTTTTCAAAAATTGTACCTCTGTTGTTAATTTGCGAGTTGTGTACAATTGATTCAAGAAATATGTTAAACAGGTTGCATGATAACACGTTACCTTGCCTCAAACCTCTCTTGACATTAAAGGGTTTGGTGGTGTTTTTACCAATTTTGACGAAACAGCGAGATTTCTCCATCGTCATCCTGCTCAAGCAGACGAGTTTGGTAGGGATGCCGAGATACGACATGGCTCTGTATAATTATTCTCTAACTACGCCCACTTCACATGCTCGCTCTTTTTCCTCCTGAGAAGTCTGCGTTCCTCCCTTCGTTTTTGCCCGTAGAGCTTCCGGGCTGCACTCTCAGCACCTCTGGCTCATCAGTGGCGGCACTCTTGATGGAATCTTGGCAGTGTTTCCCAATGCCACCCATAATTTCGTAAAGGCCCTATCTACAAAATTTGCAATTGCTTTCAGCTAATAAAAGCCTGGGCAAACAAAGCGTGATCCGGGGTATTTTGTAAAAATTTGATCGCCGCGATCTTTTTTCTCCAGTGAAGTATTGATTGTGTCACCGGATTGCGTTCTGTTTCACCATTACTTAAGTTTTTTTCTTTATAACTCAGAAGTATGAAAATTATAGTTAGGGCCTTTACGAGATTATGGGCAGAATGGTCCTCTGCAGACGATGCTGGTGGCGGACGTGCCTGTTGAGACTGAGAGATTAAGAGAGACGTAGTCTCCAAAAGTTGTGGTGATATCTTGCGATTTTAACTTCGCGACGTGAAATCTTTTCACTGCATCCGTTCGTCGTGGTGTCGTCACGGATATCACTTCGGAACGTTCGGACATTCAAGATACTGGGAGCATGTCTGGGGTCTATCGCAACATGATCATCAGTGTTACCATGCAGGCTCTGTCCTCCAACTATCGAACAAAAGATGACCTACTTTCCAATCTTGGCGTTGAATAATCTTAACGTCGTAATTGGGGCACCTAACATACGTATTCTCCAGGAGATCGTAGAATCCTTCCTTGGTTGAGTCATCTTTTTCTTCCGTTGCATGAGCACAGATCAACGTGATGTTTTTGAATTTTTCTTTGATGCGTATTGTGACCAGGTGCTTGCTTGCATTTTTGAAGACTTCTTGCCTAAGTCTTCCCCTAACCACAAAACCACAACCAAAAAGCCGCTGACCCTGCTCCTTGCACTTCAGAGTTTGATTAGGGATTTTAAAAGCATTAAGGCCCATTTGCTGATGCGAAACTTAAAAAAATTAAGTACAACATAAGCTTTTATGTGACAGTTTACTCAGAAGAAAAAGTAGAACATAAACTTTTAAGTATATCATAAATGCTTAAGCTATCGCATGACAATGTAGAGGTTACCGTTGTTTTCAAAGTTTTTTTTTTTCTTTTTAAAGTAAGTTTCTTTAGAAAACTGTCCCTCCCACTTAAAATCAACCCTATTCCAAAAAATATTAGTGAAGCAAAAAACCCAAATAAACTTTTACACTTGACTTGAATAGAATTAAGGCAACTTAAGCTTTCTACATCATTCTTTATTCAAAGTGCAATCTTCCACAATGTAAATCAATCAGTAAATAAATTTCAATCCTAAGTAGCTTTTTGCAAATTTAAAGTAGCATCATCATCATCATCTGAGATTTTCCCATCCTGTGTTTTGATATCTACTCATACAATCATCATCACAACCCTATTCTCACCACATTCTCTCACGAGACCAGTTATCTCCATAATTGTGCTAATTTACATGCACAAGAACATCCTTTTGAATTATTTACTTTATAAATGTTCCTGTTGGGTTTTACTTTGAGTGATTGGGCTTTTAGAATGCACAATATTTTAATAGTAGTGTAACAAAAGGAACGTCACGTGGGGGTGGAGGGGGAAGCTAAGGTTGATTTTCTTCGTCTACAAAAAATGGGTGAATCTTTTTTAAATAACAAACAAAAAAAAACACAAGCTCCCCCACCCTTGTGCCTCTTGCTCCTCCTCTTTATTTAAAAACACATAGATAAATTCATCCCTCGTTGTCATTTGTCTTTTCTGTGAAGTCCTTCAACAGCTTCAATTTTCAACGCCTCTAGCAATTCGAGGTAGTGAGTATAAACATGGTAAGCCATGGTGAACAATAATCACTGTCGGGCTAATGACAGGTGATTTGTCATTTGTTTTTTGTTCACTTCCTCTCCATATTACATATATTGGATTTTATTTTTTGAAGGAACTTTTGTTTTTGTTGTTGTTTTTTTACATATGTAATTACATACTTGTATTGGTTAGGTATGGTGATGTGGAACCATTTAACGATGTGGTAGGTATTGTAGTGAACAAAAATGTTTCTGCCCCACAAAACAACGCCATCATCAATGGCTAGTCGGTCATGGATAAACTACAAAAAAAAAAAAAAAGCAGTAGTGTGACCATACCTGGAATTTATTTTTGTGGGTGACTTAAGTAATCGCTAGAGAGCTAGGTTTACAAAAGATCAAACACGGGTGTTGCATTCAGAAAATAAGAAGATATGACAGCAGCAACAAAGGGATATTTAAATATTAAGGAATTCTAATCTTGTTGAATACCAACAGCTTTATTTATAAACGCATTTTAGAGACTGCATAAAGTTACAATGCCTCTTAACACGGAAATGTTATTCAAAGAAGTTATGTGACGTTGAATAGAGCCATTTTAGGCTAAACACGTTCATAAGGATATTTATTACTTTTTATGAATAAGGGCTTATGCACTCCATAATTCATCGAGAGAGGTATTTAAGACAATTCTAAAAATTACGGCTGCTTTTCTTTTTCTTCAAAAATCCATTTTAGATGAACAGAATTTAATACAAAACTTAGACGAACCGCCCGCCAGTTTGCATTGGTTGAAGGACAATATCTAATAGCTTTTTTGAACAAAAAAAAATAACACTAAGCCACTATAGCCTGGTCACTCTTTTAAACAAACAAAAAAAACATTTTCAGTACCATAATTTAATGCAATCAATATTATTGATTCACATTGTCGTTTGGATAAAAACAGAAGAGGTTAAGAGTGCCCAATAAAAAGAAAAAACTCAATTCTAACCTCACCTTGCCTTGCCTTGCTTCAGTGAATTTACTTCCATATACTGCTGAAAAGCTCATATAATACTCTCACATTGTGTCCTTACTTACACTCTACCTACTACCTACTTCTTACTGACACTTCTCAAACATTATAGGGGGGTAAAGATAATAATAAAACTTGTAACGGCACTTCAACCTAAAATTGATTGTGTGTTAAATGCTAGAGTGGTGTCTGTGGCATGGATGATCCTTAAATTTCATATTACGTTCGCAAAATAACAATGGTGTGGTTGGTTGAAGAAGGCATAATAATATCATGAAGGACTTTTGTGATATTTAAAGGCCATATTCTATATGAGTAACATGCCATCCAGACATATTCACCAAAGAGTTTAAATGAAAATAAAATATAAGAAAAAAAAAAACAGGATAATGTTCATAGAATAGACAGTGTTGCTGCTGTCAGATTCAGCGAGTACAGAGTGTGTTTGGACATTCTGTACACGTGGTGTATTATATAAGGCCGTTTATAAATATTGACAAAGGACATACGAAATATTATACTTTGGTGCCGGTATCGGTTGTCTATGCATGAGAAGAGGCAGGTGCGTTGAAATTGAAACACACGTATTCAAACAGGATTGATGAGTATTAATACAAAGAAGTCCCAAGGTCAAAAGTAGATACATGTTTTTTTGAAAAGTGCTAAGTGGGGTCTTTAGGTTTTAGCATGTGTCTATATACAATTGTGTCACATTGAAAATTAAATAAATAAGTTGAATTTATGACGTCAATACTGTTAGCAAAAATGGTCTTAATGAAATGTAAATGAGGCAAAATATAGAGGGGTGATTCGGGAAGGACATCAAAAGCTCTTCGACTACAAACAAACAAAATATTTGTTTTGTCATTTTTCGTTATAATATTTGGGCAGTCCTTTAACAAGTGATTGGATGAGAATTAAACTTGAGATTTGATTACATCAATTTTATAAGGTGTGGTTTTATTAGTCATAATGTTTTTGTTTGCAGTTGGTTAGTCTTAAAAGCAATAACCTGACTAAGCCTTCAATGTGTACTTTATGATATTGATAATGAGAAAGTCAGAAAAAGGGAAAGGTACTGAAAGAAAATGCAAAATTAAACATTCTTGCTCTTATGTTCAAGGGACTAAGAATTTAAAAAATTTAAGTATAAATATATTGATAAAAGGTGTCCCAAAACTAATGCTAATTATATATAGTAATTGTTGGCAACTCTAAAAACAAAAAATTCAACAGTTTAAGGTTAGTAAAAATCGAGTATTGAACGATATTTCAAAAATGATGAAAGTTTGGTGGCCACACAGCACACACAGTGGAACGATCAGTACAAATTCTTTTATTACTTTTTATTTTGTTTTTGTTTTGATAAAATCGGACCAACTTTGCCGTGCCGTTAAGTTCTGTTCAGTTCCGTTGCTGCAAGAGCGGTAAAGCACGTGTCACGAAACGAACGATGTGCTCGACTGTGTGCTTTGTTTTTTTCTGTGCCCACGTGGGAAGTAGAGCCTACATTTTAGAAATATTTCGTGTTGAAAATTTAGAAAAGGAGAAATTAAATATATCGATCAGGAGATCTTATCATTACTCATAGCTTCTCTTATGGGCACTACTCTTTTATTGATGAGTGAAGCAAATATGTACAGTTTTTTTTTTTCCGTGGGTAGGTGCAAAACCTGCATCAGGCTCTATGAGGACCGAAAAACGCGTGCTCATAGAAGTGTGAGATTCTTACTACACTAAAACCACCTCCACATCCCTATTGCAACGAAGTTGAAACTTATCTAGCAATTTATTTTTAACGAAGTTAAGTAACGTGTTGCCGGTAACTTTCCGGTGAAAGTTTCTGCTTATTCCGCGATTTTAAAGGGGTTTTGTGTTCACCGCACCAAGTCGGAAGGTTTTGTTCTTCGCAGACGACCGACGTACTAAATTCGACTCGCCAAGAATGTCAATTATCGTTGGATTAGCGTGATCTAATAGCCGATTTCTATGTTTTCGCGCGAAACTCTTTATTTCGTCTCGAACCGTAGGAATCCCGAGATCCCTGTGAAGATCTTCGTTTCTTATATACCATGGTGCATTTACAAATGACCTAAGCAATTTATTTTCAAACGTTTGTAAGTTATTTAAATTTGTATCACAGGTACAACCCCAGAGTTGTATACCGTAAGTCCAGACAGGTTTAAGTACCTGCCTGTATAAAATCAACTTATTATCAATACTAAGCTTGGAATATTTACCGAGTAGCCAGTTCATATCTCTTAATTTACTTTTTAATTCTTCGCATTTCTTTTTTACGTGCGGCTTCCATTTTAATTTCGCGTCTAGAGTCATTCCCAGATATTTTGCTTCATTCGCAAATGGTACACGACCGGTATTAAGAAAGACGGGCAATCTATTTATTTTTTTATACGTAAAGTCCACGTGGACTGACTTTTGTTCATTTAGCGCTATTCGCCATGTTTTTGTCCACTTATTAACATTACTAAGAGCATTTTGTAATTTAATCGTAGCTTCGTTAATCGTTTTGCCTACTGCTTGTATTGCAGTATCATCAGCAAACGTTGCTACGATAGTGTCTTCTGTTTGAGGTATATCACGTGTAAATAGAAGGTACAGAACTGGATCTAAAACACTACCTTGTGGTACCCCAGCCACTATTTCTTTGAAACTATGTTCAGTAGCATAGCTGCTGGATGAACATTTTTAAAATATTAGAAAATATTCAGTGAAGAAAATTGATTTTTTCTTTTGTGTTCCTTCTTCCATCAAATCCAACCTCTCAGATCGTTCCTTTGTAAGCGGCTGGTATGGATACGAACTTAAAGTTTTATTATTCACCATTTTGAAATTACGAAACAGACAAAGAGGACAACGAAATCTGCAGAGTAATCATTTTCATATCTGAATCTAACATTTTCAGCAAAGAAAAAGTAAAGAACAAAGGGAAAGGAATAGAAGAAAGATCCTACGTATAAAAAAAGAAGGCTTATGCATGCAGCCTCCCAGATTAAAATAACAATCAACATAGCTGACTGCTGGTTTTGAGATCGGAGGGCAGGTTCTTTGAAATAGCGAGTATTTAGCGAAGCACAGGAAAAAGTAGAAGCACCATATATAGCAGCTGCTGAATTTTAATCATAAAAAGGAGTGATATTATTGGAGCAGTTTCTAAACAAAAATTGTTTTGTATAAAAATTTTAAAATATTTTTCATGAAAAATGTTGGTATGCAAATCTTATAATAAATAAAAAAGATATTTTTCTTGCCTAAAATTGACATTTTAAGCAATTTCTTAGGTAAAATTATTTGTTAAACAATTGGGATTTCAGTAAATAGAACCATTTTTGACTATGTTTTTTTCATAATAATAGTGTGTTTTTTTAAACCGTCATTAAGAAGAGGTTTCAACGAAAAGAATGCTGTCCAAAAATTTTCGAAAATCAAAATTTTTTTTGTCAACTTTTTAGTCGATTTTTCGAATTAAATTCACAAAAATTCCAAAAATTTATATTTTGCTTTGAAAAATTTAACTTGCTTGAAATGCAATTATCTACGTTTTCACCAAATTTCAGCAAAATGCAGTTATTTTTGTCCGAAATAAAAATAAAAACCAAAAAATTGGTTTTCGGTATTTTTCTCAATATTTTTGAGGTTATTTAAAAAAATTATCGGAATAAAAGTTATAGGTCTCTCACTTATCTACAACTTTTCAATATAACTTTCTCGATAGGAGGTCTACTTTTGCCAGAAATCTTAAAAAAAAACCTGTTTTCGCACCCCCACCCCACTTTTTCGCACCATCACCCCACTGCCGGTCATTTGCTGTGGGGCACTTTGTTTGTCCCTTTTTATATACTATTTATCCTAATTTTCCCCATCACTCATATACTGCTAGTAATTTTATTTTAATTATGGGCACTGGTCTAATATGGGAAGTTCGCAATAAAAAAAAGCAATGGCTAGGTTAACTAGTCCTAGAAATTGGTCAGCCCTAGAAAACTTCTAATCAAGGCTTTAAATTTCTCAAGGTTACGCAAGTTACTTCATTTGTGGGATATTCACAAACAAAATTATACTATCCCAAAGATCACTAGATCGTGAAAAAAGATCAATTTGTTTCAGTAACTGGTCAGCCATAGATTTCTCTATGAACTTATTATAAAGTTCGTTTCAAGGTCACAAAAAAAAATTTGACATCTCATTTGGGCCATTTATTTAGGAAAATTACAAAAATTGGACCAGTAAAATGTCTGGCTACACCCAGAATATTATTCTAGTGGCCTACCTGAGCAAATGTCAATTTCCTAAATAAGGTTATCATATTATGCACACTTAACTCCCTCCAGTGGCTGGACTAATAAAGCTCTTCTGAACTATTCCGAAGTTCAACATGGTTTCGACAAGGAGTTGTACTATCATTTGACTTCTAAAAACCTCTTTCATAAACAGAAAGTGCACAGGACAAGCTTTTACACTGAATCACAGTCATTCCCAACGTTCCGTAATATAATTCTTCAGGACGATTGAACCTCGCAGGCTTAATTTGTTGATCATAAAATTGAAGAGGATAGTAAGCCTTTTAATAAGGAATAATGGCAATCAAAAGTTTTAATTAAGCATGCTTAAAGCCGCGTCCGCATTATGTTGAATTGTGTAGAACAACATCGTTGATCAACAGTGTTGAGTAAGTGTAGACGTGTTGATCGACAATGCCAATCAACATTTTGTTGACCCCAACGCAACCCGATTCAAATGGCTTGCAATTGACAAAGCTTTTCAACAAATTCCATTTTATTAAAAACATTTGTAGGGTTTTAATTTCATGAACATAATTGGATTGGATTGGAATTTTCTGATCGATGCATCAGGACAGGATCCAACCGAAGGGTTCAGGATTCAAATCCTAGGGATACCCAATTTTTTATATTTTTTTGTATGAAGAATAAAGTGAAAGCGATATTATTAAAATTAAATACTTATTCACAACAAATATTGCATTTTGCATCTAATACAAACTGATTAATGACGCACAAAACCAATAAATTATGTTCATGAAATTAAAACCCTACAAATGTTTTTAATAAAATGGATTTGCTAAACAACTTTTTCGATTGCTATGCATTTGAATCGGGTTGCGCTCTGGTCAACAAAATGTTGATTGGCATTGTCGATCAACACGTCTACACTTACTCAACATTGTTGATCAACGATGATGATGTACACAATTCAACATTATGTGGACGCGGCTTGAAAGTTTTTGACGTACACACTAGCATGTTGATCGACAATGTTAATCAACAATGTTGATCGGCATAGTGTGGACCCTCCTTTGCGCTTCAGAGAAAATGTTCACATTGACTAAAGGCCGAATTTGATGATTTAACACCGAAAACTTTTTGTACAAAACGAAATTCAAAATCGATTTTTAAAAATATTATAAAAAAATTTTGGCGGAAGAAATTTTCGAAAACCAACAAAAAAAATCGAAAAATCAAAGATTTCTTAATCTTTTACTAGACTCAAAACATGTTCAAACGATATAAAGTAGAGGCTGCTTTTTAGACTTTAATATGTCATTTTTAAAAGGTTGGTTTCATTCAAAACAAGCAGAGATAAGTTGTTCAAACTTTACAATTTCTTATCATTTTTCGCAGTTTTTACTTTTTGGTGCTACATGATAAACTTCATACATCGACGACACCCAAGAATAAAAAGGTCGTATCTCTAGAAAATTCAAAATTGAGGCCGATATGGAGGGGACCTAAAGTTTTTTGCAAAGTCCGTTCGGCCAGATGGGAAGCACTTATTTATGACAACCCCAGATACTGCCTCGGAAAAAAACATTCTTTGTTTTTAAGTGGTAGCAGCTGGGAATCGAAGCTAGACCTTCGGCAGGGCAGTCCAACTTACCATTATGCCACAAAGAAGGGAAGTGTAGATAGTTCCTTACTAACTTACTTAAGGTAGTGCTACCATTAGGGGTGGACCAGGTCTCAACCAACAAGCTTCTTCCAGCCGGTTCAGTTTCTAGCTATAGCTGTCTCCAGTTTCACACGCCAAGTTGGTTGAGGTCCTCTTCCACTTGCATGCCCCACCTGGTACGCTGTCGTCCTCTACTGCATCGTTCCACGGAATTGGATTCAAAGACTTTCCGTGCCAGAGCATTGATGTCCATTCACTCTAGTAGTTGGTTTTTCACCTTTGTGGCTAGGTTAGTGGCCTCATACAGCCCGTACAGTTCGTTGTTGTTGTATATCTTCTTCTCCATTCCCTATCTATGCAAACGGGACCAAAAATCACCCGGAGATTTTTTTTTCTCAAAAAACCCTAAAGAGTTCTCATCCACCGTAAATAGTGTCCACGCCTCTGCACTATACCTCAGGACCGGGATAGTAAGCGTCTTATAGAGGGACACTTTAGTTGCTCCAGAGAGGGCTTTGCTCCTCAATTACCTTTTTAGCCCAAAGAAACATCAACTGGCAAGAGAAATTTTTCGTTTGTTCTTAGCACTGGTATCGTTCACTGCGTTGATAGCGGAGCCTAGGTAGACAAAGTATCTTACCAGTTTATAATTATAGTAGATACTACCGCCAGATCTGGAATTCAAAAACCAAATTTCGCCAAAAATAAGTGTTCTTTAGGTTCTAAATAAGTGCTGCACTAACAATTCTAGTGCATACTCTTGTATCATTATATTTTTGAATTTCTATCCTGACGGTGCCACCTTGACGGACCTCCTAGATAAACTGGACTACAATATAAAATATAATAAAAAAAAAATAACAGTGGGGGTATACCCCCTTATAATTTGAAAAACACGCTTTAGTATACAATATTGACATAACAACTTCTACCTTCAGGTATTAGAATATAATATTTCATTCAGTTCAAATACTTAACCTCAAGATGTATACAATTATAAATGACATCTAATAGCTTTCACGCCCCTCCATCAGCATTACCACAAACTTATGGTTGGGTGTGTTGAATTATAGTAAAATGTCTCCACAATTTACTACATTCATACATGCATACATAAATGTATAGAAGCTATTGTGAAATTGCTTATACAAAATCAATAAATCTTGCCGCTCCAGTGCAAATCAATAGTCAATGTCTGAAAATAGTAATTATTTATCTGCCATTGCATTTAATTTCAACCAGCACTTTTGCTAATGGCATTAAATGTGAAATTTGTGAAACAAAGGAGCAGAGTTCACAATGTAGCACCATCATAGTCGCATCGCAAGGTTATATATATTGAATATCCGCCCTCTCTTTACAGCCAGGAACACAAGCGTATCTATTTATATGAGTCACTGGGAAAATTTCATATATGTAGAGCACATGGAATATTATACTCGGATAACATCCGCTTCTTTCTCACCCTCCAACATCCCTTAACAATAAATTTGATTTTAAAATTTCATTTTCGATCGAATGTAGGGAATTTCCTTTGAAAATGTTATACCTAGATATAAAGACACTTTAAGACTTCGTGCGGATTGTGCACTTTGATGATTATTCGATAATTTTATGGAAGATACAATATCCTTTTAGCTTCCCCCACCCATTGGGGTCTATCCAAAAACACGAGTATCAGAAAGGTTTTCAAAAAGTTGTGTAGTTTTGTTATAATCCTGTAAGTTTATTGTCAAATTTATTGGCAAAGAAAACAAAATCAATCGATCCCCTATCCCCTGAGATTTTTTCCAGCTACGGCCTTGTTTTTTTGACATTTTAACGAAATCAAATCAAAAGTATGAATAATACAGCACTAAGTGAGTATGAATAATATTTGAAAGCATTTCCTGCCTTCCATGCGAGTATATTTTATAATTTGTGCGTCCTCGAAATTAACTGAGACATGTAAACGCAGCACACCATCCTCTGGGACTTTTCTAGATGAAGTTTAAAAACAATACGAATGAATGAACGCTTGACGTGTCTCTGACAAAATGCGAATGCAGCAAACAAAATTCTGCATCACTGCATTTGCATGATTTACTTCTGATGTACATCCGCATACCTACGTTTACACAACATGATACCAACATCTACAGACACACGTATAGTAATATCCTAGCTATAATGCTGATTGCAATTGGAAAAGAGAAAAATTACTTTTTTTTGTCGGATGGGAGTGTGTGTGCGTAATACAGCATCCTTAAATTGCACAACATGATATTTATGACATTTTTATGATCATGCTAGGTTGCTGTTTATTCGTTCGTTCATTCCTTCCTTGGTTCGTTTTCGTTGTAATGTGTAATTGCTCCTTGAGCTTTTCTTTATGAGAAATTTTATTTCCTGCCCACTCTCTCTCTCTCTCTGTCTGTTTCTTTGGCCAGTGAATGGCAGGTGGCAGGAATAAAATTACACACCTGTATTTATGTTATGTAGGTGTGTTAAGGAACTTATTGCTTCATCAGCATTTATTGTAGTAGCTGGTATAGCACCTACATACCTGGCAGTTGAGGATTGAAGAACTGCTGCTGCTGAAAGCTGTTAAGTGGTGATAGTGTGGAAATGAGGTGTGATGTCGAAAGATTGTATATTATGCTCCGAAGTCAGTTCAAGTTTTTTTTTTGTATTTTGTGTGAGGAAATGAGGTTGCACCTTCTGCATTGTGTGTGTTTTTTTTTTGTTTGTCTTCAATTGCTGTTAAATGTCTTTTATCTGGATTGTTAGCAATAAAAATTGGCTTACACTGCATTTAAATATAATGTTACTTCTACACAATTCTATGCTTCAGAAAAAAATGAAAAATTACAAAAACAAATTAGATGCATACTTGTACATTATGCCAGCATAAACGATTTTTGGTTTTTTTTGTTGTTGTTGTTGTAGATTAGAAAATATAAAAAATGCATGAACTCTTCCGCGTGTAGTTATGTTAGGTTAAATTTAAGTGGTTTCCATGGCAAAAGACTTATTAAGGGTCTATTGTGGACGTTAGGATGAGTGGGTTATCAAAAATTAAAGAAGTAGATAATATATTTTTAATCTTAAATGAAAAAAGGGAACTTCGTTTTTATTTTAAATATCACCCACACTCAGATTTAAACCTGAATGCTTAGCATTGGTGATTCCAGTCTTCCATCTCTAATCGTTAAGACAAAGCGCTCTTGTGTCTGTCACAGCCTGGGCCCTGTAGCGGAGGTTCGGTCTTCCTGGTCGTCTCGAACCTCGTGCCTGGGATTCGAAAATTTTCTTGGCCGGAGCGTTGTTGTCCATTCGCTAGATGTGGCCGTGTAGTCGTGTAGTCGACGTGTTTTGGCTCTTTGACTACATCCACATCTTGGTACAGCTCGTACAATTAACGATTGAATCTTCTCCTCCAATCGCCCTCTTCGCATTTAGGACCAAATATCCGCCGAAGAATCTTTCTCATTTCCCCTTTTTTACTTATCGTCCAGCACTCGGCACCGGCGTAGAGTAGAACTGTTAAAATTAGCGTTTTGTATAGCGTGCACTTTGTCTTTCGAGAAAGAAGTTTTGAACCCATTTGTTTGGCCAATCTGAAGTAGCAGCGGTTTGCTAGGGTAATTCTTCGTCGGATTTCCACTAAGGTGTCGTTCGTGGAATTGATGTTTGTTCCGAGGTAGGTGAACTCCTTGACTACCTTAAAACTACTGCTACAAACAGTGACGTTTTGTCCTAGGTGATGGACAGATGAGGCTTTGTTTGTTGACAGCATATACTTTGTTTTGTCCTAATTCACTTCAAGACCAACGCATTTCGCTTGTTCAAGCATAGCTCTCTTGGAGCGGCCGATAATGTCAATGTCGTCCGAATAGGTTAGCAGTTGAGAAGACCTGTTGAAGATAGTGCTTTCCATGCTAATACCGCTCTTGCGAACTATCTGCTCCAGGTCTAGGTTGACGAAATCACATGCATGACAGCCCACTTCCTTGTCTGAACCCTGAACACGTCTGGAATAACTCGGATGAGCTGTTATCCATTTACACGTTGCACTGCGTATTTTGTAACGTCATGCGGCATAGCTGGATCAGTTTTTTTCGGGATCCCAAGTTCCGACATCGCCAATAGAAGCTCTTGGCAAATTATGCTATCATATGCGGCTTTAAAGTCGATGAATAGATGGTGGGTCTTGACTTGAAATTCGTTGGTCTTTTCCAGGATTTTTCACTCCTACTACTCCAAAAAAAAACCTTGGATTAGCTGTTCCAAGTAACGTTTTCGGAGTTTTGTCGAATGGCATCCAGTAGTGTCTGGTGTCAGTGTAAATTTATCAAAACAAGATGTTTTCATATTCGATTGAAATCAAAAATGATTGAAACAGTCAGAAAATCTAATCGAAAACGACGATAGACAGTGCTCCTCTCCTCCACCATTTTCCTTAAAACAATTTCACAGTAGGTACCTAATACCGGTTCTTCTAGGAATGCAAATAAATCCACGCTTCAGCACAACTTTTGGCATACTGTCAAGTGCAGATAATCTTTCTTTGTATAAATCCTTCCTGTTCCTTACACTCGCAATGCGTACAATGCCAGCGTGTTTGTGTTCTTTTACTGCCAGAAATATATAAAAATAAAACAAACAATGCCTCATTGTAGGTACCTCCGCCTATACTTACAGTTAATAATAATTGCTCTCATCAATTAACTAACATTTCCAATTTTATTAATCAATTTAGAGAATGAATCCTTGCTGAAATCAATCAAATTTACTCTTCACTCGAACATTGGATAGAACATTGAATGGATTCCATAAAATCAATTTCTTTTCTCATCGTAATTGATTTATTGCTTGTATTTGCTTATATACTTTTTTTTCGAATGACTGATATTTATAATAAAATTGTAAGACAGATTGAATTTTCCATGAAATTTTCCTAGAAAACTGAAAATGAAATCAATACAATTTCCTAATCCATTTTAAGGACTTCTTTTTTTGTTATCTTTTACTACCTTTTAATCAATTTAGTTTAGAAAGGATATTTGTATTTGGAAAATGTGTGGTCAGGCAAAAGTTTTCACATATTTTCTCCCCTATTAATCATTTCTAAAAGATTAAATTTAAAATGCCAAAAGCTTTTCTATTTTCACTTAAAGCAAACATTCAAACCAAATTGACATATAAACTTTGACGAAGAGGAAAAAAACACTTCGATTGTACGATTGAGTTTGGGTGAACATTTTATTTTGCGTAAAAATCTTGTCAATCATTAAGTGCTCCCAATCATGAATATTAAGATGATTATCTGTGTTCAAAATGTCGACTATTGAGTTGGTTGTAATATACTTAACTGCGTCCCTTGCAGGTTGAATATTTGGAATCTTATCATTTTTTTTAACATCCCCATTGCCATGACCTGACAATCTATTCGTATTTATTCAATCGTCGTTGAGTGCTTGTATGCTACCCTTAATGTTTTTTTTTTACTGAAGAGGGTCAAAACAGGGAAGATCATTATAGAGAGATTCCTTCTTTGACAAAAAAAAAAAGAAATCATGGATGGCATTCGTATCCGGTCGATACAATATTGGTATCTCCCACGACCCAAGCAAAGGATTGAATCAACATTTATTTGGGTCTTGAAAAATTAAAGAGATTAAAAAAAAAGAAAATGTTTTGAAATGATTTTATTTTCATTATTTTAACTTTTATTAAAGTGGTATCTTTAATAAGTTTTACAAATTACAGTTTTCCATTATTAATATTTTAAATATCATGATTATAATAATTTGCATACCATTCGATTAAAAATTTGTATACCTACTTGTTTTTTTAACTTACTCAATGCGCGCGAATGCTTTTCAAAGAAATCAAGAACATATTTTCATGCACTGAATAAAGCAAATTTCAAATTATTGGTGAGAATCATTGTCAACCATCACTACGGTGACCTATGCTGACCATATTTTAAGAATGTGAAATGATTATAATATAAAAAAAAAAACAATTTTCAAAGGCAGTGCCTTTGTTAGTCGTCATTAAATTCGAATTTCCTCCTGGGTGACATCAGTGTTTACAAAATTGCAATAAAACATCCATTTTTCAATTTTTAGCACAGCACAGAAAGAGTTGATAAGTTTTTGAATTTTGAAAAGTTTTTGCCTTGCACATGACAGATGATGTTTAAACCTATAGAGGGCGCTCAGAACATAAAATGTATGTCTCTCAGACTAGGATACTATTGCTGCCGGCAACTTTGCAACTCTTTTTAGGTGGGAATCAGAAAACAAGCGGAGTAAATAGAATCTATGCATATGAAGTAAGCAGGGAACTTTTAAAAACAAACAATTTTAGTTGCTAATTAATTGCACATTAGTTACGCAAACAAAAATTGGGGAATGATTTCTGGAATCATTCTATGTATAAAAAAAATTGTGAGGGAGAATTCTATCCCCCCCCCTTAGGCAGAAGTAAATACGTACAATAGGGTGGTCGTTATAATGGGTTTTTTTTGAGTTTTTATATTTGGATTGGCTCTATATGAAGAAAAAAAATTCTCTAATTTTTTTAGATTTTTTTTTTCATCCCCTAGTAGTCGCTGTAGGGGCTGAATTTAATTAACTCTTTTTTTTGTAAACTAAGAAATTCGCGTAAAATCTGCCAAAAATTCAGAACATGTAGGTGGAAGGTAGACATGAAAAAAATCCTATGAGAGGGGGGTAATATCTCCCACCGCTTGGATGGGAGGGGCAATTCAATATAATAATTGCCTAAAATAGAATACAAATTAATTTAAAGACAATGGCAATACTTTGTTTTGTAATTAATTTTTTGTATTTTATGCAAATATTTTATTAAATTGCCCCTCCCATCCAAGCGGGGGGAGATATTACCCCCCTCCCGTAGGATTTTTTTTTCATATCTACCTTCCAACTTCATGCTTTGAGTTTTTGGCAGATTTTACGCGAGTTTCTTAGTATGCAAAAAAAAAGAGGAAATTAAATTCACCCCTACAGCGACTATAGGGGATGAAAATAAAAATCTAAAAAAATTAGGGAATTAATTAATGAAGGATTTGGGCCCATCCGGAATGATCTTTTTTTTAACAACCACCCTAGTGTACACACATATGTCCAAGAAATTGGCCTTCTAGTGGGGGCCAGGGTTGACAGAACGGGCTACTTATCGCCAATTGGGCTCCACGAACTTTTCACTAGCTCCTTCAAATTGTGATTTGCGATAAATTCCAATTTGGGCTATTTAGTTTTGAAATTGAGCGATTTTAGGCTCCTTAAAAATTAAGACAGAATATTCAATTTGTTTCAAGTTTCTATTTTTACCATTGTAGGTGAGAACTTTGAAGAATCTTAGTGAATGAGCCTAAACTTATGTACATTTCAATACTAACCACACTTTCAACTCTAAGCAGTTGATTCAGTTTGCACGCTGTATATGTATTTATGGAACAAATTAATAATTTGGGACCAGAGATTACAATAGGTAGGACTAGGAACATATAATTGAAAATCTCTGATTAGGACCCTTGGATCAATAATTCGAGTTTGAACCAGATTCAGCTGACTTAAAAATGCTGTAGGATTTTTGGAGTGACTTAAAATACGTTTGTACGTATGACCAGTTTAATAAAAACATCAATACATATTTGAATTCGAAAATGACAGATGAATCATCTTCTACTTTGGAAGCAGTTTGCTTGTTTTGATTGAATTTTGCAAATTATAAACATTAGGGTGGTCCTTAAAATGGTCACTTTCTTATTTAAAATAACGCACCCCCAAATACAAAAATAAAAAACCCTGTAAAATTTGAGCTTATTATTAATCTTTAACGGATTCTGTCCCCAAGATGAAAGAAGTTTTATATGAGGCAACACTCGTGTAAAATGTTCAATCAAATTTTTGTTTATTTTTTAGAATAATTTTAATTTTTTTTATTCATTTTTGATTGGGGCTATTTTCGGCTCCAAGATTTTTCAAATTGGGCTCCACTCGTCTTAAAAAATCTGGCAACACTGGTGGGGGCTTGGAAATACCAAACTATCAGGAGATAATTTTTAAAATTTCTAGTTCCCAGGTCTACCGGCTGAATTCGTGCCAACTTTTATGGGATTTGTTTCACTGTGCGGCGGCAAAATGTAAATAATTATTGTGTTCATTATTCTACCTACGACTATATTCTTCTTTTGCTAAATTGTGGGGTGCCAAAACTTATTTGCCCGAGGCGCCAGATCTCTAAATACGCCACTGTTTTTTAGCAAATTCGAAATATTTTTAAAGTTTTTTTTACTAAAGTTTTCAAATTTTTATTTTTTTTTCAGAATAAATCTGTGACGATAGTTACAGTGAGATGCAAGTGGATTATAGGAATTCTGCAACACATTACTGGATTGTGAGTAATTTTCTTGTTTAAATATATTTTTAACAAATTATTATTTAAGTTAAATAACTGACATATTATTTAAAATATAGGGTGTTGGTAGTTGAATGGAATTGAAATGTCTTATAAATACAAGATTCCGTTGTCAAATATTTTTCAAAGATCAAAATTAAGTTAGAATAGCTAAAAAATATTTAATTTCTTAACAAGATGTTTAAATTTTACTGAAACACTTTTCAATCTCATGAAAAAAATCTGTTGCTGACCAATAGGTAAAATGGCTTTTTACGACGGTTAAGTAACTTTTCAGATGACCTTCTTGCTCTTAAAGGATCCCACAAAAGAAGTTCTTAGGTCTTCTAGATTTATGTTGCTAACCAATCACTGAAACCAATTGACATTTTATGATCAATCACTGACCTTTTAGATGGCTTACTTCTTTTAAAATATTCCCACACATAAAATGCCTTAAGATCCCGCAGCTATTAAATTTCTTTAAATTAAAACCACCTCCTCCACCGAATACTGTCTCATGCTTCATAAAAAACAAAAAAATAAGTAAAAATAAACTTTTCACTTCTTCAAATTAAATTATGAAACCATTTCAAGATAAACAAAAACAAAAACAAAAATGTACTCTACCTAAACAGTTTATGACATTAACTTAGTGAAATTTCTTAGCGTGTCTCGTTTGAAATTTGTGAATTGTTAAACCAGTTCAGAGTTTGCCTTTTCTTTCACTGACTATTGGCATTCAGCCAGAAAGATTTTTACTCCCAGATTTCTGTTCTTTTTCTTTTTTTTTGGTTGAAGGAAAGTGTCTACAATTACTCTATGATAGTCAAAAATAATGAAAAGTGCATACAAAAAAAAATACCCAAGTAAAATGGAACCGTATCCTTCTTCATTTTAACAGATAGCCTTAAGGTTTTCCTGACATCTGATGCTTAAAAAAATTCTTATATGAATGTATGTATGTAGTTGTAGGTTTGTGAAAGCCTTTCAATTGTTCCCCAAAAACGATTTTGAATTTCTTAGATTTGAAAAATAGATAAATTGTATGGCGTTATCGTCCTTCTTTTGGTGGAGACTTGAATTGATTTGCCTGATATGAATGTTTAAGTTACATTTATGTGTATATAACACTCATATACTACTGGAAGGGAAAATGATTGAAAATGAAAATTCAATTTGAGTCGTGTCAACAAACGTCTTGGTTTTTCTTGAAAATAAAATTGAAAAGTTATAGACAGGTGGAGGCAATTTATGAAAGGATCATATTTTTCCTTGGTTTTTGTCACCATTGTTTGATTTGATATTTGAAATATTATCGAAAGTTAAACGAATATGAAAAGTATAAAAAAACAATGTGGTTTTTTGAGATTTTACTAATGAAAATCATGTTTGCATTTAACAAAAGGATTGTGTTTATTTTTAGCATTGGGAACTTAGTGTAATTGAGCTAAGAAAAATTCTTTAAATATCTCATTGAAGGCTTTTAAAATTGTACGAAAAATATTTCTATTCTTTAGCCTCGTACAAACAAAATTGACCTGTGGAGAGACATCAAGCAAGAAATCATTGAAATTGCAAACCTTAAAATTAATTGAATTTTATTTAAGAGTTCTCAACAACCAAAGAAATCATAATGATTTAAAATTCCACATTAAATTATACAAACCACAATATTCGTTTAGCTGCAATATATCTAATAAATTCAATGAAGAATATATAATTTATAAACAAAAGTAGGTTAGGTATCCATCTAAAGTACTCTTCTGAATGGAAAACTTATTTGTTTTTCAAAATAATGAAACAAAAGAATAACAATAGCTAATTGAAATAATTTCAATGCTGCTTATAATATTTATATCAATTTGTTTCATTAAATATAAAAGCAAACAAATACGAGTAAACTATAGAGAAAGAACGTGATTAATTAAAAATTCCAATTGAATACAGTTTTTGGTTCATTTGAATTATGTTCTGGGTAGGTACTTAATTATATAAAAAAAAGTTTTGCTTGAATAATCAAATTATCTGAGCTGAAAGATTTGTAATATTTTTTTTTTTTTGTTTTTACTAAAATGCATTTTGTTTTGTGGTTTCATTCCATTAAGTGTATATGGAATTTTCAATTATTATTTTATTATCTAATTCAAATTTTCAATAATTAAAATTATATTTAAAGTGTGAATTTATTATTATATTTAACCACTAACCTCTAACCGTTTTGTGTGTGTATGAATATTTATTTCAGACAGCTTTTTGGTGTGCCATTGGAGCTATTGTATTGGGAGCTATTGCGGTTATATCATATTGGATACGAAAATGCAGGTATGTTTTGTGATTTAGATAATATTTGAAGTGAATTTTATAAATGAAATTACAAATTTATAATAAATGGAATTGATACAAGTTTATGAATTTATTATTGATCGATTAAAATTGTTATTTGATGATTTATTACTAACAGAAATGAGTTATCATATATGAATATTTGAAGTATATTTCTATTATATGAAATTTTTAACTATTGTATGACTTAAACACTAAAAACAAATGGGTCAAAAATTAATGTTAGTACAAATATATCTTTTGAATTTTGTAATGTTTTTTAATTGGATAATTTTACCCTTTGTGGTATTTACCTAAAAAACAATATAATCAAAACATCTAATTTAGTTACATTTTAATATTTTAACTTTGTTAGTATATTTCATAAGATTATACGTAAGATATCAACAAAACTTTTTATGTTAAAATGTTTTTAAAATAAAAATGTACTTAAATTAGTAGTTTACATCTGTCAGGTTTTGATGACTGGGAGTTAATTCTCTCTGAGAAATAAGGGAAACTGTCAAAATGTCAGGTTTATGACGGTGTTCCCAATGGACTTATCTGTCACTTTTCACTCAAAGATGTCAGTGATAAGGATTTAAAAAATCCATTTTTTTAGTCCAATGCGATGGTTTATGGATTCAATCTGACTTATTTTCATCACTTTTAAAACTTCAATAAATGCACTCGACCCGAGTTGCTCCCTTCAATCTTAAAGGCTATTGAATGTTCCCGGAAAAAAAGGGGTAGAAAGGAACAATGACGTTCCAGGGCTTTTATTTTTGAATAAGGTGCCAGTTATAGCTATCATTGAAACTCATCATTGAAAATTTTAATGATTGATTTTGAGACGTCTAGGAAGTAAAATAATTTATTATTTTGATGAACAAATAAAGGTTAAGACTTGATTAATATTTCTAGTCAAAAAAAAAATTCAAAAAGGCCTTAATTTCAACATAACTTACCAATGATCATTAAAAAATTAAAAGTCATTTTTTGAAGAAAGTTAGGCATATTTGAAAATTTTTTTTAACTAGAAATATTTATTAAGTCTTAAGCTTTATTTGTCCATCAAAATATTGATTGATTTTACTTTCTAAACATCTCAAAATCTGTCATTAAAATTTTCAATGATGAGTTTCAATGATAGCTATAGTTATAGCGTTATAGTTATGGCGCCTAAGTATGTTTGGTGTATGCTTAAAACTAAAAGTACAACTGGTTTTTATTAGGCTATCTTTTTTCTAAGAAAGTTTGATTTTGATCAAAAAGTCTTAAGTTTAAAATTTTAAAATTTGGCTTAGTGTCCGAGTTATATCAAACATATTGAAAAGTGGTCAATGTGACCATTTTCTCAAAAGTGCCAGAGTAAATTTCGTAGCATGTTTGGCTTTAAGCATATACTTATGCTCTAAAAACAAACATATTCAAAATAATAAACCTTTGAACGGAATTTTTTCAATTAATAAAAAAACTATCCAGTCGTAATTTTATAAACAAAATATAAACGTATGTTCTTATAAAGTTCAGGTCAATTATGTTTACCCAAAAACCATATTCCATGAAAATAAAATCCCCAAAGACAAAGGTCTTGAAAAAAATTCCTAGGATAAAGCCCCAAAAATCAGATGTGAATCAAGCAATAAAATAAAACAAACATTTAAGCCTGATAACTCTACAACAATTTCCCCGAAAAGACAGCGTGAAGGTGTATGCTTTTTTATGAAATATATTAGGGATTATTTGAGAATTTTATAGATTTGGAGATTTTGGCAAAAAAAAAAACAATATTTTATGGGAATTTTTCCCCATCTCCATGGGGATTTTGACTTGCTGGATTTATTTTTGTTGGGGATTTCATATATTATTTTGTGGGGATAATGGGTATCTCTCATATAATGTTTATTAAAATAAAAACAAAATTAAGAGATTTTGAATTAGGTTAAAATAAAATAATGAAACTCAAACGTGTTCTTTTTTTTCATAAAATAGACAAGATATACTCATAGTTGTCAAAACAATTTTTTTTTTTTTTGTAGAAACAGTTTGGATAAGCGACACAAATATAATTTTATGAAAAAGATTTAATTCATTAAAAACTGTTTGCTGATATGAAACTCAAGCATTTAAGTTCAACTTAAACGCTTATGTTCTACTTTTTCCTCAGCGCTAACTGTCACATTACATACGTTCTTATGTTGAACATAAATATTTTTTATAATAACTGTTGTACAAACATGGTTCAAATTTTCAGCAAGCAGTTAAGAGCCTATGTTTCACCTTTTAAAAATGAACAATTACGTGCAAGAGCTTTTATAATTGAATATGTTTGTTTGGCCCATAAGCATGCTTAAAACCAAAAATGCTACTAAATTCACCCATGCTGTCACGGTAAAATTTACCGCGATAAAAATCGCTCTTTGACCGTCCACATCCTGGTTTCGTTCCTTTCCTTTTCTTCTTTTTCCTATAGGTCCATGTTGCGATATACTGAGAGAGAGAGAGAGAGAGAGAGAGAGAGAGAGAGAGAGAGAGAGAGAGAGAGAGAGAAGGGCAGCAATGGTCCATCAGCCATTGTTTCACTCCCTCAGTAGACAAGCATTATATTGATAGACGGGTGGTCTGCTCAATCAATACCATTGCATCACCTATGCGTAGGTGACAGTTGGTCCCTGACGCCGAGGTTAGTCGTTGCAAGAATGGCTGCTGGCCCAACATAACATTGCTAATTTTTATTGTTTTTTACTGTACAAGTTGGAACGTAAACTGCTCGTCCTCATTCCCCAAAATCTACACAAAAGGCCAACGAACTAAGTTAAATTCACGTATTCGAAATAGCTGCAAACCTCCCTCCGAAATAAAAATAAAATAAAATAAAATAAAATAAAATAAAATAAAATAAAATAAAATAAAATAAAATAAAATAAAATAAAATAAAATAAAATAAAATACTAAAGGGTGGGTAGAGATGGCTCTAGGGGACACGACTACCTATGTCCCCCCCCCTTTTTAGAGATGACAGTCGATTTAGTAAAAAAAGAAATAAATTATGGGTTAACTAAATTCGGGTCCTTCCAATTTGAAAGATGGTAAAGTATTTTCGGTCAAATTCCAACTATGACTTAGGCCTGGAAAAGTAACACAGGTCCCTTCGCGTGTAGCAAGATCTCCCCCCATCGACGAGCTGAGCGAGGCATCGAGCAGGCCTACAGCTACTAACGCGGTGGGACGCCCCTAACGACTCCTGCCTGGACGGGCCGATGGATCTGTAGACATCGGTCCTAAAGGTAGGAAGAGTCATTAGGGGAGGAGTTTGGGAAGGGTAATGGGTCATTAAGCAACACTCTCAATATATTTTTTTTTGTTTGATCTTTTCGGATCTAAGACTGTTTGTGAGTATGGTCGGTTTGGCATATTAAGTGGAGTAGTTTGCGAAGATTCGAAGTATACCAACGGGCACACGAAGTAAAGGTGCCTACCAAACTTCCCAAATTTTGCAACTGCGTTAGCTCACTCACGCCAATGGGCTGAGTGATGACGCGGCCAAAACCCACGTCACTGGTTGGCCGTTTTTAATCCTTTCGGGACCAAGCGTTACCGGTCCAACTTATAAATCATTTAATTCTTTGTTCTCTTATTCTAAAATATCTTGGGTTTTAATCCTACTCGTAAGGTTTCCCAAGTAATTTCATTTAATAAAAACATTAATTCGAAAATATAAATATCTTTTCTTTTTTTTTCCTTAAATTAGTGAACCTACCCCCTTAATTGAGCTAGTCGTGGTGTTGCACCCCAAGTGCTATCTCCTGTTGTACTTTATTTAATTTGAATTCGAGCTTGTTGCGTATTTTCTTTTGGTTGACATTCGTCTAGCAAAAAGTCGTGGTCATTTCTTCGGTGCCGGTCGTTCTTGTATCTCGTCGTCGTTTCCTTAGTTCAAATTCAATGCGTTTCTGAAAAAATGGTCACACTTTGCAATTTTCCATATTTTTGATATAGCTCGGAAACTAAGCTGAATTTGACAATTGTACACTTAACACTTTTTGTTCAAAATTAAACTTCCTACCGAAATGGATAGTTTAGAAAATTTCATAAAAAGAGAAAGTAAACAAAAAACACCATTAAAAAAATTGTAAAACCAATAATTTTTAAGTTTTTTCAAAACAGTGCATAACTTTTTCGGGAGCAAAGATACGCTCAAGAAATACTTAAGCAAAGCAAAGTAGATACTTAAGGCCTTTATATTACATGTTAAAAAAAACCATATTATTTAAAAACTGGCAGAGATATAGCCATTCAAACTTAACCATTTCTTATCATTTTTCGTGGTTTTGGCCGAAAGTCTATTTTTTGATACTTTATGACAAATTTTACATACCTAGCACCTAGTACCAAATCTTATATTAATCGAACCAGCCGCTCGGTCTGCCGAAAAACAAAATCGTGAAGTTACATATTTTTTAAATATTTTCTATAGTCATAACATTATAA
This sequence comes from Dasysyrphus tricinctus, assembly GCA_963921185.1. Taxonomy (NCBI): domain Eukaryota; kingdom Metazoa; phylum Arthropoda; class Insecta; order Diptera; family Syrphidae; genus Dasysyrphus; species Dasysyrphus tricinctus. Next base: position 239,018,891 of record OY992531.1, on the reverse strand, counting down.
CGAATATGAAATTTGCCGTATTGTACCGAAAAAAGGGCTTTCGGGCCAAAACTCCGTAAAATTATAAGAAATGGTAAAGTTTGAATGTGCATATCTCTGTCAATTTTGAACAAATATTACTTCTTTAACATACCATATTGAATCCTTTAGTCTCTACTTTATTTTGTCTTGGCATGTCTTGACCCTATCTTGTCTTCAAAAAAAGTTATGCACAATTTATTAAAAAATTTAGAAATCTTTCATTTTTTTCATTTTTTTAGGTTGGTTTTAGTTTATTTTTCCTGCTTAAATTTTTATAAAATTTTTTGAACTATTCATTTCAATAGAAATTTTAATTTTGAACGAAAAGTTTTAAAAAGTGTCAAATTCGGCCTAATTTTCGAGTTACACCAAACATATTGAAAAATTGCTAGTGTGACCATTCTCTCAGAAACTCATGGGTGAATTTAGTAGCATTTTCGGTTTATGAGCCAAACAAGCATATAATATTCAATAATAAAAACCCGTGCACGTAATTGTTCCTTTATACCTCATTTTCCGGTCTATAAAGGCTAATTATCATTTTAAAAACATTGAAAAAATGTATATAAGTTCGTGAGAAACACGGTGAATAATTTTACAAAATATACATTGTTGTGTGTGAGACATAAAGAAGTTTGTATTATATTCGAAATACATTTCACTGAAATTTTGTTTAAAATATAACTTCGTTTAAATGGTCGCTTCATTCTTGCACACTTCCAAGAGGTCCAATTTCAATCACTGCCTCATTGACGGAGTTGCAAAATAATGATTACTGAAAAATAATCAGTACTGCTAATTTGATGATTACTTTTTTGTTCAATAACATTAATGTAATTGAATTGGGAGTAATTGACACTTTTCAATCATTAATAATTGAGTTAAATTTGAAAGTAATTTGAAAATATGTTTGTAGCTTTTAATTTTAAGTAATTTGTATTGATTTTATTGTTATTTTTATTTCCGTATGCTCTGCATAGCCATAAATCAGGCTGAATTCAAGTCGTTTTTGGAGAAATACGGACCGATGATGATGCTGCCACACAAAACAGTGATTTTCTTTAGATGCATTGCCACTTTTAGGACCTCGTGTGGATTGCAATCTGGTCATTTGCTTGTTGATGAATCCTTTTATTTAAAAAAAGCCTCGCTAAAGATGATTTTTTTGCTGAATTCGGTTCCATTTCCAACCACTGCAGAACCCAGTCAGCGAACACAGACTGTCAATGTCATTATAGTCTTTGCAGAGAATATCAATTATCAAGAAGCCAATCCTTCATAAGTTTCACCCTCCAAAACCCTATTGTTTACATTGTTGTATTTGTAATTTCATTTCGTGTCGAAAGAATAGATGTGAATTGCAACAACAACAACAAGAACTGAACTGAATAATGTGCTGGATGACTAGTTGAATATATGTGTGAGTTCTTCACAGTTTTTCACTAATACTTTGTAAATCTAATACATCAGCTGTTCGCTTCAGCTTGTAGGCAAATCAAATTGACTGCCGAGGATTGGCTTCTTTATTTGATATTATCTGGTCTTTAGTATCTCTGAAAATAAAGTACACGATAAATAACAATAAATAAAATAAAATAGCCACCGTGAACTTTCAAAATCGAAAAAGTAACAAAGCTCATAAGCAAATGTTCTGAACGACTGAATTCCGAATACCGAAGTTGTGGGGACAAGTTTATAAAATACAGTAATGAAAATGGTGAACAGCACTATTTTAAGACAGGTACAGATAAAGTATTTTTTTTTTTATTTAAGGACTTCAAAAGTCGGACCTGGGCTATTCTTGAAATTTAAAAAAAAAACTGTATGTTCCATGTCAAAATGACTGTTCAGAAATCAATTTTTAAAGCCCATAGTGGATTTTTATCGCAAGCACTTATGACCATTGTCATTGCAACCCGCAATGCTGCTTCGGCTTTGTACCGATTTGACTATTTTTCACTTGAGCACCTACTTTTATGACAGTGCTTATTTATAAACAAAGAACTATACTATATGAGATTAAATTATGTGCACACTTAAACTACAGAATAACGAAACGCATTGCGTTGAGGTTTTTTTATTTGTTGTTAAAGCCTCTTTCTAAGAAAAAGTTTCATAGGTATTGCAATATCCACAATAATTGGATTATGGGACTGCAAGACTTTTTTATAGTACAGCCAAATGGGAGGAAAAAGCTTCATTTAAAATCGTTTATATTTGAGTCATTTTTATTCATCAGGTGAAGAGTACCATTAAAATGTTGGAGTTGAATTTTAACAATTCCACTTCCAACTAATTACTCTTTAGTGGTATGGGTTACTCATATAATGAGTTATAACTAATATATAATAAGTACCTACTTAACGCATATGAATTTACAAAAAAGTGATAAAACAATGCAAATTTAGAAAATGTAGTAATACACCTCGCCACCTGAGAACAAAATAGTCACATGTGAAAAAAAGATTATTTTCAGATTCAGCGAAAAAAATTCCTTTTTTTAGTGCAGTTCTAAATATATTTTTCCATGAACTGAGAGCTAAATATACTCCTTCTAATCTTCTATGAAAGAAAATATATGTTCGTAAAAAATATTTTGTCCACAAGCATAGTATCTATTTTTTAGTGAGTTGAGTAGGTCGTAGGTGACTTCAAAAGGCTCTACGACGAACGTGCTCATACGAGTGTGAGATTTTCCTCTTCCATCTCCTTCTTCCTGATTACAACGGAGTTCAAACTAACTGAAAATTAGTAATTTTTTGTGTATAAAAGTTCAGTTTTATGGTGCAGGTAACTTTCTGGTGATGTTTTCTACTTATTCCAGACTAATTTTAAAGTAGTTTCCCCGTTGGGTTCGGTATAGGAACTCTCGCAAATTTAATTCTCGTATTCGAAATTTCTTATTACAAAATCTATAAATTACAAAATCCAGGAAACTAAAACCCAAAATTTAATTGCATTTTAACAAATAAATTGTTTAATCAAAATATTTTACCAATAAATTTATTTATTGCAATGCATTTAAATTTTGCGTGACTTCCTTATTTCTGAATAATAAGTCGAGTGCCTATATACCTACTTTTCGTTCATATTGTTATTCATAATTGTTATTGTTTATATTTTAATTATTTTTAAGAACAAGAAATAAATTAGTTAAATATTGGTTAATTTTTGTTTTAATTATTTAAATTAACTTTTTGAAAAACAATAAAGTCCATATGGCTATAAAGATTTGGATTAAAGATTCAGAGCTTTTCTGTTTGAAGATGAAAAACATTGGGAAAGTATTTTTATTAAAATCAAGTAATTGCCATGCCAAGTTTTTATTTGTTGTTTTCTGGAGAAAGGCCTTACGAACTGAACTGTATTTCTACGTAACAACTCAGATGATTTGGATGATATTTTGAGAGTTAATTAAAAGTAGGTATAGAAAATGAAGAAATGGCTTCAAAAAAATCCATCATCTGCCAACACACTATTATCAATTATTGATTTCTCAGAAATGGTTTAAGGATTTGGATGACATTTGCATAGCTTGTTCATAAATGCGCAAATAATACAAGATTAGGTTTTTGTAAAAATTGTTTTTTTTTTATTAGGTATTGCCAAGAGCTTATTTCTTTAGTTCCTCGAAAATTACATATTTTTTTCAGTTTCTTCGAAATAAATGAAATAATTTGGGTAATATTTTCAGAATTTACTTTCATGAAAAAAGCAAACAAATAAAATATGGTTTCAGTAAAGAATCCGCCCACTGCCATGCTCAATTTTATTATTTCTTGATTTCTTGGAAGTGGCCTTAAGAATTTGGATTAAATTTTAAGAGTTTGTTCGCATACGCAAAATCTTCATAGTTTCTCAAAAAAAGCTTACACAATTATGTCATGCAGGGTCGTATAACAAATGGGTAGAAAAGGGATAAGAAATTGGTAGTAAAAATTATGAAATTATGTGATGGTGGTTATTATATTATTTTATAAACACCAAGATTCCAATTCTCTTCATAGGCAGAAAGACTATTTCGATTTAAAAAAATAAGATTTGAAAATAATAAGCTAACATTTAAAAATAATTGACTTATAGACAAAAAAAGATAGGTAATGAAATAAAAGAAGAACAAAATCTTAAGAAAATATATGCATGAGTTACAGTACGCTATTCTTTCATAGTGTGACAAAGTCACCTTCTTGACAGTAGTTGATCAAATCTACGAAATCTACTGGGCAGGCCAGGCTCTTATCAAAAACACGTCCTAAATTAACTGTAGTACCTCGTGGCATAGTGGTGAGTGTGTTGGACTATAATACCGAAGGTCTGGGTTCGATTTCAAGCCGCTGCCACTAAAAAACAGAAATGTTTTTTCCGAGTTACTGCTCTTGCGAGGAAAAAACAAACTCTCCAAAACTTGTCATGAGTAAGTGCTTCTCATCTGGACGTTTAGACTCGGAAAAAATTGTAATTCTCCTCAATTCCTACTAATAATTTATCTTAACTGAAATGTGTATATAAAAAATTATTCTAAGTCCGTTAAGACGATAACGAGAAAATTCAAAATAAAAAAACGTTCTATGACAGGTACCTACTATAAATAGTTGCTAAGTGTAAGATTTTATAATTTTTGGTAGTAGATCGTACTAATTTTAGTATTTGAAAAAAGTACCTATAATCAAAATTGTAGGAGTCGTTTTTGAGAAAAAAAATATTTTCCTTTGTGGTTTTTTAACTTTTGTATGGAAGGTACCGTTATTTTTTCATAAATGTAAGATTTTTTCTAAAAATATTTGAGAGAATACTAAAAAACTCCAGCAGTATCCAGTTGCAAAAAAAATCGATCATGTCGTTTTCGAAATATGTATTTGATTTTCAAAAAAAAAAAATTGAAACATTTATTAAAAATCCAAAAAAAAATTGAAATCAGTCTTACCGTTGAAGAAAATCGAATATTAAAAAAATGGTTCCTTGGAAGTTACCATTAATAACCATTTTTGGAAATTTATTGAATTTTTTTTTTATAATTGACAAAAAAATTTATGGCTGGTACCGTTATTTTTGGTAAAAAAAATGAAAAAAAAGGTGTGAGCAGAATCACCAATAACCACTTTGTACCAAGTTTGAAGAAAATCGATCGAGCTGTTTAGGCGTAGACGAACAGACAAACCGACAGACAGACAGACAGAATCGTGTCACCGACTTTTTTGGTCTTCTCTCATCGCAATGTCATGTTTGATTGTTATCTCGAGATTTTTCACTTGCGATATAGGTACTATAGGGCAAGTTTTGGATTCGTGCAAAAAAAAAATTTGAGATAACAATCAAACATAACATTACGATGATAGAGAACATGAAAAAAGTGGATGGCACAGTTCTGTCTGTCCGTACCTAAACCACTGAAGCGATTTTCTTCAAATTTTGAACTTAAGGTTTTCTTGTAACCCCCCAGAGGGACACTTGAAATATTTTTTAGCTCAAAAAATAACGGTACTTGCCATACAACTGTTAAGGAAAATCTTATTTTTCTCAAAAACGGCTCCAACGATTTTGATAAAAAAAACAGTGTATTATTGTAGATATTATGTACCCTTTAGTAAGAAAAAAGATCACCAAAAACATTTATTAAGGGTACCTGCCATATAACGGATTTTTTGATTTTTGGTTTTCTCAGTAACTGCTCATCCGATTTAAATAAAAATTTGTGCACAAAAGCTCTGTAAGAATAAAAATAATACTGCATACCAAATTTTTTTAAAAAATAAATTTTGGATTTTTAAGAAAAGATTCAAACTTTTTTTTGAAAATTCAATATTTCAAAAACGGGTTGATGAATTGTTTTGAAATTTCAGTTTTAAATGTATATTAATATATACTCAAAATTGGCATACCAAATTTTTTTTGGAAAAATGTTATAAAAACTTTATATATACAAAATTAATATTTAAGAAAACGGCTCCAACGATTTAAATTTTTTTTTTTTGCATTTATTCATATTTTTCAAGTAATCAAATGGCATACTTTTTTTGAGCTCTTAGTTATTTATCAGACTGTTTATACAGTTAAAAGAACGATTTAAATGTTTTTTATACTTTTTCTATACTTACTTGAATATTGTTTAAAGTTCTTAAGTCCCACACAACTTGAACATAAGAGGAAGTACGTGCGATCCAGTCATGCATTTTATTTTTTCCCGAATCCAAAACTTGCCTCATAGTATATCGCAAGTTAAAATTAGTTTTGCTGATCGGATCTCGTTCACCCAGGTACTAGACATTAATCAAGAACTGTTATTGCCCGATTTGTTATCTTGCCTGGGAGAAGTTACAACAAGCGACCCACCTTGAAAAATGGCAAATTTTTGTCAATTTTAATGAAGACCCCGGAGAGGTTTTTGGTAGGGGAAATCTAGACAAGGAAAACTTGTCAAATACTTGTGAGGCCCTCGTTAGTAAAAACTTGTGGGATAAGGCCTTGAAAAGTCATCGGTAGGGGAAATCTAGACAAGAAAAAATTGTCAAATATTCGCAAGGCCATCACTAGTAAGAACTTGTCGGATTAGTCTTGCTAATTAAACGTTTCCCAAAAATTATCCTAAACTTGGATTAGTGGTTTTGATTTTGTAGAAAATAAAAGAAAAAATTTAGATTTTTATAAATTTCTCGACAAAATTTCAGTAATAAAGTGATAGCACGACTAAATTTGGAGCATGTTAAGCTTCAAAAAAAAATTCAACACGTTTTTGATAAAACAACTTGCCACGTAGAATTGTATAAGCTTTAATATTTGTTTTAATATTTTTTTCTATTTTCTGGATAGTTTTCAAGATATTTAAAATAAAATTAATTTCATCCCTTTCATTAAAATGTTTTTTCTGGTCCAAAACTGTCGGTGTTTTGTTGAAATTTCGACTTTTTTTCCTGAGTAAGAAAAATTAATTGGGTGGCGCAACAGCTCGTGGAGGCCTAGTGACTTAGAACTCTCAACCATTCCTGTGTGCGTGTTGTTGGCAGGAATGGAGGGGACCTACCGTTTTTTGCCGAGTCCGAACGGCTTAATGAGAAGCACTTTTTCATGACATGGAGGATTTGTCAGTTCCATGCAAGAGGCAGTACCCCGAATAAAACATTTCTGTTTTAAGGTGGCACGGCTGGGAATCGAACCCACACTTTCGGCATGACAGTCCTACGCATTAACCATCATGCCACGAGGTACTACTTTTTTTCCTGAGAGATAAGCAAATATTTAAATTGCGACCAAATAGACATTTCCCTGATTTCCTTACATCTTGAAATTTATTTGAATTCAAGGTGGATCACGAATCACACAACTTTCCCTTTCCATCTCCAACTTACCTTACCAACATCCTTGCACCTTACCAACATCCTTGCACAACACAATGGATCCATTGAGATCCAGTTGAGGTGATGTGGCTTGCTATGTCATTTCCCCTTCTAATCTAACCTAACCTTGATTCTGAAAAATTTTACTAAAACCAGATTTGAATGTAAAGTATTTTTTCCCCAAAACGGTGGAATGTTTTCCTATTTTCCTGGACGGACTATTATACTTACATTCACTTCTATACACATAATACGATAATTTCTTTTCATTTTTGTCGGTCCCTTGAAGCGTCAAACCGTTAATAATGTTGTTGGTACACAACATTCAAAATTACCATATATTTTTATGGATATTGTTGTTTTCTTTTTTTTTTTGTGTGACCATATTCTGCACACATTTTTATGTTCAAGTTCAAGAGCTGTATCCACTTTGTTATACAGGTGAGTGGTTTTGCTTTTCATTCTTCCTTTCATTTTTTTTTTCTGTTGGTATTGCAATAATAGACGACAGCAGCAATCAATAGATACAACATGGTGTTTATGTGAATTGAAATTGCACTAGAATGACTCCATTGACAGATTGTCATACATGTGTGTGATATTAGTTCAAAAAAGTTGCATAGCAAAAGATACAAAAATACAAAAAAAAAAAAAACACCTGACAAAGCCAAAGGAACAAAAACAGAAAATCAATTTTTTTTATAATCCATTTAGAGGAGGAAATTGTTTTCACAGTTTGTCAGAACAATCCGTTGGAGTCGGTTCTCGTCAACGACCACCAACGACAACGACACGCCGGACAACGTGCGATATTAAAATCACCTGAGTAATTAATGTCGCCTACTAAAGGCCGGACTCAATTAGTCTCTGCCAATTAATTTGCTTTAACGATAGTTTATGCTCGTTTGGTTGCTTCAAAAATATTCGTTAAACATTGAACTGAACACCACCCCCCGGTCGAAATTTAACTGGAAAAACAATAAAATATATTTTACGAAAATTTAATTTGAATACAAAACATAATTGAATAATACAAGAACACGCCATAAACGCAGTGTAAATGAGAATCCCAATCAGTGAGTGGGTGTTGTGTCTTTGATGATTGTCATTCACTGTGCAACTTTCACTTAACAAAACGTGTAAATGCTTTTTAATTAAAAATCAGATTGAAATTTAAATTGAATATCAAAAGGATAAACACACACGTATTTTTCAAATAAAAATTAATTTTATGGAAATGCAATATGGTGTTGCGCTGTTGTGTGAATGTGTGTGACATGAATTAAGAATTGTTACAAATATGTTTATCGGGTTTTGATTTTATTTTCTATCGGAAGTTGTGGATTTTTTGTTGTTAAATAATTTTTATTGAATTGTATCAGCAACGAGGTGAAAATAATATAAATGGTGACATGGCTATATCAATGGGAATATCGAGTTTTAATTCTATTTATTGGGTGTATGTGTGTTTTCAAGGATGACTTCCTAACCAACTTCCGTCTGACATATGTAATTAAGGATTCTGTCTGTCAGTTTAAATAATTTAAAACAAAACTTTTTTAAATAATTTATTTGGGAGTGCATTGTGCAACAAAAATAATAAAAAGTAAGTTGTTGAATATATTTTTAATGTTTTTTTTTCTTTTTTTTTCGAAATAATATTGTTGTTTATAAAACACACGCCAAATATGATATTATTAAATAATTAGAAAAGTTTATGTTGGTAACATGCACCTCAGGCTTTTTTTTATTTTTCAATACAACATTAAAAATTTTAAATTTAAACTTCAATTTTGTTTGAAACATCTTTTGATGATTTTTCAAACAATCGCCCATTTTTTTAAAGACTTTTTGGAGATATTCAATAAAATAATACAAGAAAATCAGAAGAGGGAAAAGATCGATTTTCTTAATAAAATAATAATTGTTTATTTCACTTGATTGAAGAAGGATCACAGCTTCTAAAGTACAAAAACTTGCATATTGACTTCAACCCACGTTAGTAACATAAACTTTCTTAGAAGTTAAGGAACTCGAAATCAAGGAACTTCATTTGAATTGAATGGACTTAAATAAAAATGTATTTATAGGGCAGGTATTGGTTTCGTTGAAAACAATTTAATTAGGTTTTCATGGTAATTAACAATAACACAGTGTTTTTGGTCACAGGACAGTAGGTGTCCAGGTGTACATAACAAAACGGATAAACTGATCTGCTACAAATGCATACTGACATAAATACATGCAAGTATGGTACAGAATATTTGAATGTAGTTCCATGAGGAAAAACAAAAATTTTTTAAAGCTCATCCAGAATGGTTAGTTCTTGTTTCCATAAAATCATATTTTTCTTACAAACGGTTATAACAATGCTGAGTTTAAACAAGGAATCAATATTTTAGATTTTTTCAAAAAAAATATGTTTGATCTCGTTCTTCCCAAAAGTACGAATTTCTTAGAATCTAGCCCAAAGTTCTTTCCAAGTTCATATAAAAATTTAAAATTGTGCCAAAAATCGTAGAAATTCGTAGTTTTGCTAATTACACGAACTGATATTAGTTGCATTTTATTTTTCCCTAGATCTTACCTGGATTGGATTTGCATACGAAAATACATGTATTACAAAAAAAACACACAAAATCCAACTTTGATTTTGGTTTTCGATTTACAAATCCATTCTGACCACACAACCTTAGCATTTTCTTGCAAAAAATAGTTTTTTCTCTGACGTGAAGATGGCTTTTTTGTGTTGAAAAAAGGAAGGAAATAGAAGATAGAGTAGAGAAAAAATACAGAAGCAAAAGGATAAACAGAGATAGGTATATAACACTCTCGTCGCACTGGGATCCTATTTGTTTTATTATGATAATCTAATCCGGATCAGATTTGGGGGATAATAAAATGCAGCTATTGTATTACTTTTTCGATTACTCCCATTTATCTTGTTAAAATATGAAGAACCAGGGCCTAGTGACTTACAACTCTCAACCAGGCAGGAATGGAGTGGACCTACATGTTTTTGCAGAGTCCAAACGGCCAGATGAGAAGCACTTTTTCAAGACAAGTATACTCTTGGAGGGTTTGTCAGTTCCTCGCAAGAGGCAATACCTCGGATAAAACATTTCTGTTTTTAGGTGGCAAGGCTGGGAATCGAACCCACACCTTCAGCATGACAGTCTAACGCACTAACCATTATGCCACTAGGTACTACGTTTATCTCGTTTAAGGTTTAACATTAATTTTTTTCAAATTTTTCAAGCTGTTCAAATATTTTACCGAAGCATTTTAAAAACTGTTAAGAAAAATTCTTGCTCAAGAGATACCTCTTTAATTTTAAACTTTTGGAAAGCACTTTAACATTTTGAAACCATAAACGTGCTCTCCATGAGCGCTTTCAAGAGGAAGACTTAAGGTCTATAACAAAATATTCAAGACCTTTATAAAGGGTGCGCAATCTGTTCGTTCCTTTTTAAAAAATGCTATACGAAAGCACTGCTCGATATTTTCCAACGATTGTTGCTTATTCAAAACTGTAAACTTTTCCATAAGTTTGCAAATATTATTTTAAGTTAAAAAGACTTCCTTCACCTTGGCTGGAATAGGATTAAGCATAATGTATGGTGCAAACGCAAAGCTATATGTCATTCATTCAAGCAACATGACCTACTAAACTATTAGTGGACAATAAATTGATTGTTGAACGGCTTTTGAGGTGCGTATAGCGTATCCCCAACTTGCTGCAACCATAGCTCCCTCAAGTGCAAGTCCTCAATTGTGTCGGCCAAACAAATCAATAGCGTTTTCCCGTGATTGCAAAGTTTCTTTCATCGTGTCGTCTTGGAGGAGAAATGTCACATGTTCAGAGTGCATTTGTACCTAAAATACGGTAATTTTTCTTGTTTACGTAGTCACTCAGATGAAAATATTCCTCATCTGAAAAGATCATTTTTCAGTCTCTGGCATCCTGACACCTGACAAAAGTATGCCATCTAATTGATCAGTAAACTGGTCAAAAAAGGTGAACTAGTCTTCCAAATTGGTCAGCTCATTGGGGTTATTTAAAAAAAAAAACATGCTATCCAAATGGTCAGAAAATGTCAGAAAAGGTCAATTAGTTTCAGTTTCAGTGATTGGTCAGCCATAGTTTTTTTTTTTTATTTTTTCAAGGTAATAGCGATTTCTGACACCGCATTTGTGAAGCATCCGTAAAAATTGAATACACAATCTGAAATCTCTTAAGTCAAATAAATCCCGCTTTCAAAATGTCACAATTACAAAATCCCACTTTTCATAATCTCGCAATAACAAAGTTCCGCATTTCATAATCTCGCAATAACGAAAACCTGCAAACTAAAATCTCGCAAATCAAAATCTCGCAAAGTTTAATTGCATTGCAAGAATGACATTTTTGTAATCAAAATCTCACGCGGGATTTTAATTTGCGAGATTTTGGATGGAATTTGTGAGATTTTTGGGTTCGAGATGTGAATGCGAGATTGTAAAAAACGAGATTTTGTACTTACGAGACTATGAAAGACAAGATTTTTAACTTGCGAGGTTTCGTTATTTGAGATTTTTAAGAAAATTTGAGATTTCGTTATTCGAGATTCTTGCTTGCGGTAATCGTATACCGCTCTCCAATCTGAAAAGCTATTAGATCATGATTAAAGGCAATTTATAGTTTCAGAAATTGCTTAGCCTTATATTTTATGGTATTTATTGAAATCAACCGTGACCTTGAGAAACTTTGAGCCTTGATTACAAGCTTTCTAGGGCTGCTCAATTTCTTACATTATATTTAACCTTTTTTCACAAACTTGATGACACACCTTTTTTGCGAATATCCCACTTATGAGGTGCCAAGCTCCCAGAATACATTTTTCAGCAAAACTGTCATGAATTTCAAGCTGTTTAAAGTACAAGTAGAGAAGAGATAATGAAGATGGTGATAAACTCGCTTCAACTGCTGAGTTGAACCTTATAACGAATAATCCAGAGATCTGCATGCTAAATTCTCCTGAGGCTAGTTGCAAAAAATGAACTTGGGAATAATATACTGGGTTTTAATCATTAAAGCAGTCTCACAAACTGTAACTTAAGCCTTGCGTATACAGTATCTGCTGTGCATGGAATATTTTGACCAAAATTTTAATTCAAAATTTGCTCTATTTCGACAAGTCGGCATTTGCCTTGAAAGAAACTTTTGTACTGCAAAAATTTAATACTCAGTAGCTGTCAATTTTTTGAGCACATAAGAGCTGTCAATGTCAAAATACCTTCAGAAAAAGTTTAGTTAGTTTCATTTAAAATTCCTCAAAAATCATGTATGGTCAGCAATGAAAGTAGGTAACTGGAAAAGCAGTTAACTTTCAAATGGCATGTTTTTTTCGGATATCCCACATACATACATCCCACATTATAAAGATAACGGAGCCTAAAAAAATTCAATTTTGTTTATTATTTTCTTATCATACATCATCATTGGTACTGCAAAAAGTCGTTTGTTACTTTTCTAAAAAAAAATTAAGTGGACAAAAATGACCCTGAACTTTGTAGACAATTGAGTATCATATGCATTTACATTTTGGACAGTTACTAGTTAGCAAAATTCTAGAAAATCGTTCAAGAATAGATTACCAAAATGATTCGATTATTTCAATAAATCGATCCAATTTGATCCAAATTTAAAAACAATACAGTTTGGATTGATTAAAAAAGCTCAACAATAATATGAAATTTTCACGTTTTACTGCTCCGGAAAAAGGTGATTTTTTGACAATTTTTTGACATTTGGATCGTTATACACTTTTTATGTGAAAATAAAAAGGTGATTTTAAGGAAATTGGGTGACATTTGTATCGAAAGCCTCTTAAAAACCTGAAACTCTTGATGAATGAAAAGGTGATTTTGAGGCCATTGGGGGATATTTGGATGGAAATATACTTTTTGTTGTCAAAATTAGTTTGGCATCTGTATTGAAAGCCATCAACTGTCAAGTTCCACTGACTGGTGGCAACGATGCCAGTGGATTAAAAAGGAGCTAAGAAATCTGAAATTCTTGATGAATTTTTACTGCTGCAGAAAAAGGTGATTTAAGGGCATTTGGGTGACATTTGGATCGAAATATACTTTTTCTGTCAAAACATAGTCTGTCCCCACAGTACACAAATCTAAGGTATTATACTGCGCAGGTTGTCAGTCGAAAATAAAAAATGGCTGTGCGAGTGAGGAAGAAAACACACGTAAAAACAACAACAAATTAAAATTGAAATTGTCAGAAATAAAAATGGCTGGGAGTGTGATGACTTAAACACACGTAAAAACAACAACAAATACTGACATTTGACACAAATTTTGATATATGCGCAGAAGAAACAAAAATCAAAACTCTAATGATATTACCTTTAATATGTGTACTGTGGTCTGTCCCATATATTTCAAACCATCAACTGTCAAATATTCCATTTGCGGATGGCTTTGATGTCGACGGGTTAAAAAAAAAACTCTTAGAAATCACAAATTTTTGATGAATTTTTTTTTGTTCCAGAAAAAGTTGATTTTAAGGCAATTGGGTGACACTTTGAGCCGGCATGTTAAGCTAAAAGAATTCTCGGCACTTAACTTAAAAGCGGATAAAAACTGTGTTACCAGCGGCGTGTAGTAGATACTAAAATTTTACTTGTCAACGCCTTGACAGCTCGTAGAAAAAGTGACGTTTGCATAAAACTGGGGCTAAGCTGAACCAAGAGAAGTGGCATTTGCATGCGATTTATCGATTACCAAGTCATTCACGCAGGTTCAGGTAGAGGACTGGACTAGTTTAAACGAAGAGAATTATCAGCGCTTAACTTAAATGCGGAGAAAACCTGTGTTACCGATGTGAATAACACAACAAACGTTTTAGTTATAACTTATAAGCTCATTGAAAACTTATAGCTTTCTTGCAAGCATGGATAAAATCGGTCGAAAAAAAACGACACTGGGGATTAATAACGCCATCACAGAAAAAACATGGAGTTTCCATTCAAACTATCGATAACATGTATGTAATTCATTCCAGTAAGACAGTTTTTCTCCGTGCTTAAGTTAAGCACTGAAAATTCTCCGTAAATTGATGAGCACCAACATCGTTTCTTGCATCCAATTGCCTTCGGGCTTGCAAAAAAACAGAGCTATTATCGATCACGTATGAGAGTCCGCAGACTTTCAGTCAGCCTGATAAAACGTGTGACAATTTATAGCAGACATTGACGATTGCATAAAATTTAGCGATAGCAAAATGAGCGAGGGTATTTGCATACGATTTTTGGATGTACTCCAACATTAAGTAAAAATCGCAAGAATAATTGCATCGTTTAAAAGCAGCATTGAGCGTCGAGAAGAACTGAACTACTTTTCTGCAGTACTGAACGCTGCCACCGGACATTCCAATAATCTTTCCAGTCAGTGCTGGAAAATTGGTTGGTTGGTGGGTGGAAAAAATCAAAACGTCACCTATTTGTCGGTGACGTTTTGATTTTGTTCACATAAAAACAAACAAAAACAAAGAATACAATGAATTAATTTCGAAGAATCGAAAAAATCAAAGAATTCAAAAGAAATCGAAAGACTTCAAAAGAACTTCATTTTCTGAAATTCTGACTGTATCAAATATACATCCATAAAACTAACTATATGTCCCACAAACGACCTAATTAATGAACTGCTCAAGGAAAATGGTTTACAATGCCCTTTTATTTCATAAAGAAATCAGTCTAGATTTTCCAAAAAAATTGAATTCATAAATTTTACCCGCAAAATTTCAACATGTGTTGACAGAGTCAGATATGTAAATTCCATTGTTTTTAAATTTTCTCCGCCATAAAATCCGAAATAGATGATGTATCTGGTGTTAATTTCTAATATACTTATTATCATAGATGACTCTTCTATTTTCTTAATGAATGTAACGAATCAGCAAAAACAAAAGTTGTTATTTGAAACAAAATCACATCAAATTATTAAATCATTGTTATAATATTTAAGAAAGAGTAATTTAAATATAAAATGATAAAATTAATGCTTACCACATAAGACCAGATGGAAAATATAATTTCATGTTAGTTATTCAAATGCACCCTAAAAACTATTAAGCATTGTGAAAGGAGCATAATGGCCTGATAAGATTAAAATAATTTATGACAGATTACATGCCTATTTGACTTAAACGTTTTCTCATTACAAGAAAAGTTTTTTTCATTAAAAGTCATTTAAACCATCTGGCTTTTAATATTTTTTAATTAATTTCAAATTAATTAATGAAGATTATTCTGCAAAAAAAAAATCAATTCTCTTTATTATTCAATCAGATTTAATGAAATGTAATTAAAGATCATAACCCTGAAAAATATTTTCCTGTTTTCACCCGAGGGGGATTACGGACATAAATTGCACTTAATTCAATCATTTTGCTGCAATCCTGCAATCAAGTTCCCCACAAACATTTATAATCAAAGTTCTTATTCATTTATTCGATTCCCTTGTTGATGCTTCATATACTATATATTTAGATAGTTACAACGACCGAAGTTATTATATCAATTCTGGTCTTCTAGTTTAAACTTATTATGATTATGAAAACTACTCATAATAATATCTGGGGAGCTTTTCAACTTTCTGAACAATAAATATCATTATAATTAATTTTATACTTCTACATGCCCAACATAAATAGACAAGGTGGAATTTAATGAAACTTCCAAATTATATTTTTATTGAAATAATGATAAATTTCAAGCACGTTAGATGATTGACGCTTGACAAATAAGTATTCGTATAGATCCCCGTCATATTATTTTTTGGAAGTCCTCTATTAAATGTCAATCTATTTAGGATATGATGACAATGAAGCGTGTTGCTTTTTCTCTACCCGTTTTGGTGTGCTTAGAGCAAAAATGCGCATCAAGTAGATAGTTTTATTTTTTCTGTCGACGGTACTCCCATAGAGATTTCATGAGTGCTCTAGATGAAATATAGTTTTATTGACATAAACTACGTTGCACGTATTTCATTACAAGAGGCTATATTGAGCTGGAGTGTCAATATACAAAAAGAAGAACTCTTAAGCTATTTGACTCAAGCATCGACGTTTAATATGTCTGCTGAGAAAATTCTATTTTGTCGTGAAGGAATTTTTTGTTTAATCAATTTTGTAGCTCATATGAATTTGTATACAATATATGTATGCAGTTCTTATGGACGTGATTTCATTCAATATTTTTCTCTGCGAGAGGAATTTGACAATTTTCATGTTTGAATATTTTGAAGCTTAAGTAAGATTATAAAAGTTTTTAAACAAATCGATTCCACCTTTTACCCCGCATAATCCCATAATAACTACATTAATCCTTAAAATATTTTGTGTTGCAGAAAACTGCTTTTTTACTCTGAACAAAATTATAAAAATATTTTTCTGTAACTTGGGACACTCATTTGTCGAAAGTGCCACACGTGCTGTCTTTGAAAGTGCCCCGTGCTTTGTTTTTATAAAAATTGTCTTCTATGCTATCTTTGTATAATTGCAATATTCAAAAGTGCAGCACACCACCCTAAGTAGAAATTTTGTAAGAAAAAGGAAATTGAATTAGGTTTTTTAAAGGTGAGATTATAAAAAATAATCAACAATAAAAACTAGAAAACCTGCCATTGTTTGAGCGAAAAAATAAATCGCGAAGAGACCAAAAATTCAATATAAATTTGTACGTTAAAAATGCCGGCATGGTTTATTTAATGTCATTGGACCAAAATTTATTTGGTAAAAAAATTGCACATTTTGGGGTGTCAGATATTTAAAATTGAATTTGGGAAATAACGATCACTTTAATATAAAAAAAAACTCAGATGTTATTTGAGAGAAATGTTCAAAAGCATGAAATTCATTTTTAAATTGCAAGAACAACTGGGCTTTGCATATTATAGTTCCGCAAAGTTTTAAGCTTACAAACAAAATTAAAGGTTTTCCTCCTTCCCTATTTATTTTGACTTAACAACAAATATTTCGGATGCAGTTTTTAACATTTATCGTCATTCGTTCGACTCTCCGTAGTTGATGCCTGGAAAGCTAGATTTTAATCTAACTTGACATTTCAATGATCAAGAATACAAAAAAAGTGGGTTCCACAATATTCCATCTGTCTATCTGTAAGAACTTTAACTTACAGCTTAAATTACGGAAGCTATTTTCTTAAAATTTTTAATTCAAGGTTTTCCTTAGAGAAAAGTTGAATCTTTGTAGCTCCATATATTTACAACGGAACTCAAATTACAATTTTTAAAGAAAATCTCATTTATCTCAAGAACGGCTCTAAACGATTCAAATAAAAATTATGTGTACATTATGTACATTATGTGTATTGTAGCAATAGCCCAAGAAAATTAGACGAAAAAAATGCCAAATTACGAAAAAATTCCGTCAAAGCTGAATTTTGGTATAGAGTTTTGCTTTGACATGTCAAGCACTTCCAAAATATTAACCTTTATTTGAGCCGGGGCTAAAATTTTTAGTGGGAGGCGAAAGTGGTTCATTTTTTTTGCAAATTTCTGCAAAACTATCATATTTTTTGAAAAAATGTGAAACTAATAGTCAATTATGTACTTCTATACCAATATGAATGAATGAATGAATGAAAGAAATGAAAGAGTTGTTGCACTGCGACCTTAAGATCTATTGTGCCTCCACCTAAAAACTGGAAGAGATTGCTCATCTTACACTTCTTCCTACACCTTAATTTCTCTCAGAAACTTGAGTATTTGGAGGACTTTTAGAGAGAAAAGGTCGCTCTCTTCCACCTGGTAGTGTCCCAGGTGTTTTTTCCATTGCATTGATGCATGATTGCGTCACATTTCCCCAATATATGGTCTGGTGTTTCCTCCTGTGCGCAGCAAAATCTGCATTTTGGACTGCTTACTAGACCAAGAGCGTTTAGGTGTCTATTTAGCTTGCAGTGGCCAGTGAGGAGACCAGTTATGTTTCTTAGGTTGTGCCTACTTAGGTTGATGCATTCTTTAAAACGTTTTCGGTTGTAGTTACCAAGTAATAGTTTAGCCTGCCTCAGCTTTGGGAGTTCTTTCCAGTTTTTGGATCTTTTAACCTCCTCTTGTTCTCTTATTTTGTTTTTTATCAAATTTTCTCCTATGCCACAATAGGGATCAGGCCCCATTAAGGGACTACTTGCCCCTATCTTCGCTAAAGAATCTGCTTCTTCATTTCTCTGGACATCCACGTGACCAGGTACCCAATGAAGTGTTACACCGTTGTTTTTGCCAAGTTCATTCAATCTGTCCATATACCAATAACGTTGCATACTTTTTTTATAAACAACAAATTAATTTTCAGAAAAACATGCGTGAAGCAAGTTAAGTGGTATTAAATTAGCATTTATCGATTGGCAACATTGTGTGTATGGTTTGTAAATAAGTACATCAACTCCTTTTATGACTTGCGACTCGACAAGTCGAACGTTTGACTAAAGGCGAACTTTCGTTTGATATCGACGATAAAGTCAAAAATTCGCTAAAGGTGCAGAGTGACATTTCAATTTGACAAAATTTTGACATTTCAAACAAACGGTGATGCCAAATTGTCACATTCGCTGAATTTATATTGCGAGTTTCGGGTCATAATTGGTGCCAAAATCAAGTTTTTTTTATCACAGGAGTAAGCAATCTTGAGAATATTTTGAGAAAAACTGGGAAAAAATATTTAAAATCAACGATGTGACATAATTTTTTGAAAGTAAATATTCTTTTATTTTATTTGCTTTTTTTTTAATCAAGTTGTTTAAATAGATAATAGTTTTAAAGAAATTACATTTTTTTTAATTTTGCTTTATTTACCTAGTGCCTCAGTTTTTTTTTTTTTTCTTAATCAAGTACAGATGTAAGCACTTTCTTTAGTTTTTGAGATATTTAAAAAACAAACTAAAGGTACTTTTTTGATTTGTTATATCTATGTATGACAAAAAATAAATACTTTTCATAATTAAACCCTTTTTCGGGATTTTCAGGGAAAGAAATTTTGTTTTTTTTTTTAATATCTCAAAAACTAAGTAAAATTTTTACATTTAGTTTTCAGTATGTTACTGAGAAGAGTACTGAATATTTAAAAGAAAAATAGTGGTTCAAAATTTTGAAAATAATTTCGAAAATATTTTTTCTCAAATGTGTAGGTACTATTCATTTGAACAACTTGATTTAAGAAAACTAATGAAAATAATAGTATCCTCTAGAAAAGTAATAGCACACCGTAGTATGTGCTTCCGTTGATTTTGTTTAAATTTAAGTCAATTTCCTTTTTTTTATCCTTAGAACCACATAAACTTAATTTTATAACTTGATTTAAGTGTGGCGTAGCGACACAACGCCCAAAGACAGATCGCCCAAATCGCAAAATGACACAATGCCCAAAAATCCTTCGAAGAAATTGTTGTTGCAGAACTGTTCCTGTAATCTGGGTTATCTGTCATAAAATTTATGTCATTTTTATTTGGGCGTTGTGTCATAACCATATCACCAAAAAAAAAATTTTTTGGGCTTTGTGCCATACTCTTAAAATGTAAAATATGAAAAGCAAGTGTTTTAAAGACGTGTTTGAAAGGTATATATTCTAACAATGACCTTGAAATGGTGAGGGGAGAAATACGCCACGGGGGGCATGGTGAACAGAAAACCCGTCACGTAGCGCGGCGGTGCGGCGTCACCCAGCACGACGCCCCCCGTCACGCGATCACTCACCACTCATTGAAGAGTCCTATAAGATTATATTTTTCAATTTAATCAGTATTGTGTGATTACGAAGTTTGTACAGCAATCAAATGGCTTCGAGAAACTTTTTGTACTCGAAGATGAACAGAGATCTGGAAAGGCTTGCGTCACAAGTTTTTGGAAATCACCACAAATACCCTTATACTATGGCCAGAGTAGACATTACAATCCTCGACCATTTTACAAAGCATATGCATATCTGAGCCAGGTTTTGCTTATTTTGTTTTTGCTTCGAGTGCAATTGCAAGTCCAGGCAAAAGCTAATGGTTAGGAAGATTGTAAATGTCCTTGTTGTAGACAAAATATTGTAAGTATATATTTGTAATTATTTATCGAAACAAAATTTATAAATTTAAATTTGGGCGTTATGTCATGTTGTAAAAATTAAAAAAAAAAAAAATATTTGGGCTTTGTGTCACACTCTTGGGCGCTTTGTCGCATTAGTTTGGGCGCTATGACATATTATTTTGAGCGTTGTGTCATTATGAAAGAACACCCAAATATTTGGGCGATATGTCATTTTGCGATTTAGGTGATCTGTCTTTGGGCGTTGTGTCGCTACGCCTTAAATGTTGCCCATCGATAAATGCCATTTTAATGCATTTTTTCAACTAATCTTGTAAGCTTGGTACACTTCGCATGTTTTCTGTAAATTTATTGATAGTTCAAAGAAAGTACGCAATATTTTTTGAGAAGAATTACTACAACTTTTAGCCTTTATTACAGGTAAAATAGTATAAAAAGCCTTTGAATAAAAATGAAATTGTATCATCGTGAAACTTGGTGAAAACGTTTCAGGTAACACGAGAATAAAGAATAAAAAGTGCTTATAAAAATATATCAATATATATATTTGAGGTGGTGAGGGGGGGGGGGGAGAATTATGGCGTACAACCTTAGCATATGACACATGTTTTTGAGGTAGTCTTAAATGCCGAATCAAATGCGTTGTCTGTAAAAAGATTTACTGTCATTTAAAAAAAAAAACCATGATTGAAAATAATGATCCATTGATGAAACTTGGCGTCAGTCAGTGGCGGATACAGAGGGGGGGCTATAGGGGCTGAAGCCCCCCCACGGCTGATTCAGAAGAGAGTTACACAAAAAAAATTGAGATTGTGGCTACAAAATTTACATGTGAGCTGTGTTTTTCCAAGCCCTAGCTTGGAAATTGAACGAATTGTTGGGCTGAACTATATTATATACAAGCTGTTTTTTTTCGAAGCCCCAAAAGAATGAGATGAAAAAAAAGCGATCATATATAAAAACCAAATATACCTAGGTAGGCTCTATTTATTTCAAGCCCTAAAGGTTTAAGACGAAAAATTGAGGCTTGGGGCTAAACCTTTACGAAGCTTTAGTTGTTGTGTAGTCTCCATGTTGCGTGATGATGAATTCGTTTATATATAAAAATAAAAATATTAAAACAAAAATAAAAGAAAAGAAAAACTTTTTAATTTGTTTGATTTAATTAATTTTACTTTATTATATCACAACATATGTATAAATTAATATTTATACATATGTTGTTAACTGACAGTTCGCCAGCATAAAGCCCGAAGATGGATTAAGAGATCCGAAACGCGTCGCTAAATATTAATTTATACATATGTTGTGATATAATAAAGTAAAATTAATTAAATCAAACAAATTAAAAAGTTTTTCTTTTCTTTTATTTTTGTTTCAATATTTTTATTTTTATATATAAACGAATTCTTTACGAAGCGTTTTCCTAAGCCTGTAAGAATGAATCAGATGAAAACTAAAACGCTGATAGGGCTAACCAATTTGCATAATAGCAAGATCTAAAAAATTTGCATGAAAGCTGTTATTTTCCGAAGTCCAGGAAAAAAATGGGGGTTGGGGCTTAACAATTGGTATGTAAGCTTTGTTTTTTTTCAAGCCCCTAGAGAATCGGACTAAAGAAATAACAAGTCTGGGGCTAATAAGTATGCATACCTAAATGCTGTGTTTTTTTTTCAAGCCCTTATATTGAAATTAGTGAGGTTGATTTTCATGCTATTATTGTTACCTAGATTTTCTTGGGTATCGATATTTCTTAAAGATCAAATTAAGTTTGACAAAATGAACGAATGTTACCTTTTTATTCAACTCCTCTTGATATTTTTTGGACTTAGCTGAGTCCAGATAACTTTAGGGGCTTCAGTTTAAAAAATCAGTTTCCGGACGATTTCAAAGACTGCTTTAAGACGAAGCGATTTTTGATCTTAGTTTCTCTTTTGATTTCCTTTGTGCTCTAACGAAAGATTGGAGAGCTCTTCCCGCTAGCAATAATCATTAAATTAAATGAAATGAAATATAATGAAATTAAATGAAATTAAATGAAAAAAATTTCAATTCACTACGAACTCGTTTTCGAACTGTAAAAATCAGAATTTGTATGTTCGAAATACCAACCCACATGGACTAAAGTCATTTTAGATAGAATAGGTACAGAACATCCAAATTCGTATTTTCCTCAAATTTACAAAAAATGAATTGAAACACATGATTCAGCTAATTTCTTGGAACAGCTGCTTGTACACAAAATTTGCAATTGTTTTTTTATAGGGAGCTACAAAATTTAGCATTGTGACTCTTTTAGTCTTAGTTATTAGATTTTCTTAGACGTTAACTTATTGCAAGATAGTTTCTCAAAACTTCTCATTAGTTGGAAATATGCTCTATTTAAATAAATAAAATGCCAAATTAATCAAATCTTGGACAGCCAATCCGTTGTCCAAGTAAAATTATTATTATTATTATTAAAAAATTTTAGGACAACAGTAACCTACAAAGTTTATCCATAACTTTTTTGGAGGTGAACGGATGTCTTAAGTTAGACAAAGTACTGTAGGATGAGGATTTTTAAATCCTACAAAAAATATTTAAATTAAATAAAGGTATAAACCTACTTATTTAAAGCTCCTATAAACATATCCTAACAACTTTTTATACGATATGTCTTTTTGGAGAAACTGGTCAAAGCGTCTTTTCAAAATAGCAGCTAAAGCTCACTAATTCCAGATGCTCCATTTCCAATCATAAAATTTTGCAGAATTTCCCTATTAAGTACAAACATTTTTGGATTATACAAACTCCAAGCCCCCCCCCCCCCCCCCCCCCCACACCCAAATCCTGGATCCGCTACTGGCGTCAGTGGTTCGATTTTCATTAAAAGCAATAGTAAAATGTATCCATACAAAATATCTTTGATGAAAGGGTGTTTTTTTTCCAGGTTCGGGATTATTACCATAAAATCTGTGACACAAAAGGTATCCTCATGAAACTTGGTAGAATCAAGAGAACCTATAAAAATATCTATGGTAAAAGGTAGTTTTTGTTTACATCTGATAAATAATCTAAGGAAAAAATGATTAGCTTGTAAATACGGCAGAAAGACATTCTTCAACAAAACAAAAAAGATAGAGATAAAAACAGAAAAACGCGTTTACTCGAGGTAAACGCGTTGCATCATCATCTTTTTCATCTGTTTCAATATTTAACTATAATCAGGAACTATCATCTTGCAAGTATAATTTTTGATACATCTCAATCTCATGTTTTTATTGCAAGCCAATAGTTTAGGAAAATTGTTTTCTAAACTATGTTCATTACACCCATTTTGGTGTTCTCATATTTCGCACCACTCTATTTTTATTGCTGTTTAAAGACACAAAGCCAGGTTTAACATTTAATTGTTTGTAATTTTGCCAAGGTGCATCTAACCACTATCCGCATTAATCACCCCCAACTTCGGAATTTTAGAAACTGAGATTTGTACAAGATAATTTTTTTTAGAATAGCAAATTTCATATAACAAAACACTATTACCCGAAGTCATGCTTAAAATAAGCTTCTATCACTTCAAAGTTTTTATAACAAATTTTGAAAATTAAAAAAAATATGAAGAAATACAATGAAGAACTATGACTTGTTCTAATCAAAAAAAAAAATAGAAAATAACTATAATGATCTTAAAGATGCTACAAAATAACACCCGAATTAAAATTTAAATTCGAGTCATTAAAAATATATAAAAAGTCACTCAAACACAATTTTACAATATTTTTGAAAAAAAAACTTAAACTTGAAATAATCTTAATTATAAGTTTTAAAATACAATTTCGATATAAGAACATATAAAATAGTAATTTTATATTCATCAACATCTCAAATTATTTAAAGCGTTCTTTATATTTAAGAATCAACAATTGGAGTGTAATACATACACCTTTATCGGTAGGTAGCAACCGCCCACTTTTGCCATCACATCACCATAGAAAAAGCAAACAAAAATATATATAAAAATAAAATAAATTAAAATTATTCATCCAACAAAATTATTAAATTTAATTCAATATTTTCTTTTATATTTATTATCATAATTTATTATTTTTTTTTTAATTGGTATTCAACAATCCTAACATTGTTTTCCCACATTAAATCAGTTTCGAGTTTTCATTTCATGTTCAGATGCAACAAACAAAAATTTTGTTATTTTCTTTATTGGCTGCTCAGCATGTTGAACGATGAATTGTATTTCTCTGCTTTTGTGATAGCAAATCAAAAAAAAAATGAAAACACTGTACACAATTAAAATATAAAATAATTACCCTTACTACAATGAACATTATAAATAGTTTATACAGCGTTCATACAAAAAATATATCAAACAATGCAAATTAAAGAAAATGTAGAAATTGCTGCAAGCGTTATTTTTTGAATTTTTATTTTGAAGTTTATATTTTTTTGTTTTAATTTGAAAATGCGACTTAAGGCTGAAAGTTGATCACAAGTTACACACATAACTCTATGCAATGCAGAATTAAATGTGTCCTTTATTCAAAAATTTATATAAAAATTATATTTATTAAATATCAACACAAATGCTTACAAAAACAAGAACAAAACCAAATAAATTAAAACTTTTTTGTCTTGTTATTTCACGATTTTTTATTTAAATTTATTTTGTTTTTTTCTTTTTCTCCACTTTTTCTGTTTCTGTTTTACGTTTATGTGTGTGTATGTGTGTGTGTGTCTGTCTTAAAGGACACCACTGGGCAGCAGTTACAGCACCAACACAACCACCAGCTTCAGCAACAGCAGCAGCAGCAGCAACAGCACCACCAACAGCTTCTCCAGGTGGACAATAGAATCATACAACAACATCCAATTAGACAAAAGGATATCTTTTATCAGCCTTTGCAGGCGAATGCACTCCAATGCAATCTTCCACCACATGCACCTCTGTCAGTTCCGATCACCGCCGCACCAACATCCACACCAACGTCGGCACAATCCAATCCCAAATCAGTATCAATTCTAGTATATAAGACCTTAAATACGGTTTTCAAAAGTAGTCGCAAGATCATCTTTCGAGTGTGCGAGGTAGCCAGTGCCAAAAAGTCCTTTACCATGTTCAAATTCAATCAGAGAGCGAAAAGTTCAGAGGCTCAAGCGGCTGCTGCATGTACGGGCCACGATCGGTTTAGTCAAGTACGTGTTACAAATAAGTAAGTCTAAGTGAGAGTAAGTTTTAAGGATTAGTTAAGTAGGCTAATCGAAACATTTTATATTTACACATATTTAAGGAAGAAGAAGGACTTCTATAAGAAAAAGAAAACCAATGGACTGAGACGAAGTAATTCAGCAATCGAATTTGATGCTTCTGCACTAACGGCAGCGAACAGAAGGCAGCTTTTTAGTCGGTGAGTATTTTCTGAGCACATATTTTTAAATTTTGTGTACTTTAAGAGCGATATGCGCATAGACTATTCAAGCTTTTAAAAAAATATTCCGTTTAAAAAATACTTTTTCCAAGGTCAATGAATTTGAAACCTAAATATTTTGCTTTAAGTTCATGTGCAAAAATTCAAGCCAAAAATTTTAACTTGGCAGGTATTGGTTCAGTGCGTCAGAAGAAACTGTTGAGGTTTCAATAAAATCCAACAAGTGAATTTAAACAGGTTGTAAGGAAAAATTGACAATTATGTCCTTATTTCACTTGAAGTTCAGAAAGAACGACAAAGAATTGAGCAAAAAACCGAAGCTTCGAACATCGCTATTTCACCAAATTAACAAATGCTTCTGGGTAACTTCAGACACACCAAACTTTTTCCGAAACTATGTATTTGAACAAGTTTCCAATAGCTTTTTACAGGAGAAAAGTGCCACTGTGGCCTTTCTGACTCTTTCTTGTATATTTGAAACAAAATATACAAGAAAGAGTCAGAAAGGCCACAGTGGCACTTTTCTCCTGTAAAAAAGCTATTGGAACCAAATGGGGCTTGTCCCCATATATCACCCACTGGCTATACACAGCGGTCATCAGACCGATACTCACTTATGGGGTGGCAGTATGGTGGACTGCTTTAGATAAAATAACTTATCGTGATAAGTTAAGCAAGGTGCAGAGATCGGCTTGCATGTGTATCAGCGGAGCTCTCCGTTCGACACCTTCCGCTGCCTTAGATATACTGCTTAACATTACACCCCTCGATATATACACTAAACAAGTGGCAGCGAGCACAGCTATTCGTCTCAGAGCCATCTCTCAATGGTCCAATAACTCCATTGGCCATACTATCATTCTGAACAAATTCGAATCAATCCCTAAACACTCCGACTACACCATCCCTCAGCCTATCTTTGGCAAAAATTTCCAAGTCACAATTCCAACAAGATCCACTTGGGATGATGAGGAATTCTTGAGAGATGAAGCAATTCATTTCTACACGGATGGCTCAAAAACTGAAGAGGGGGTGGGTGGTGGCGTGTACTCAGAACGACTAAGCATTAGTCTCTCTTTCCGTCTCCCTGACCATTGTAGCGTGTTCCAAGCGGAAATCCTGGCGATAAAAGAAGTTTTATCTTGGCTCAAAGAAAACGTAATATCTACTTTAAATATTCGTATCTTCTCAGATAGCCAAGCAGCCCTTAAATCACTAGGCTCTGTTTCTACAAACTCCGTAACTGCCCGAAATTGTCGATCGTCTCTAATGGAGATGGCAGAACAGTTCAACATTCACCTTTTCTGGGTGCCGGGACACAGAGATATTCCAGGAAACTTTAAAGCCGATGAACTCGCCAGGAAGGGAACTACTACACCAATATTACCTGGCAGGGTGAATATTGGAATACCAATCGCTACTTGTAAACTTATGCTTAAGCAAGATTCCATGTTGATGACAAACAGCAGATGGACAGGTATCACTACTTGTCTGGCGACAAAACGGATCTGGCCAACACTGGATCCGAAGCGATCGAAATGTTTGTTATCTCTTAGTATATTGCATATTAGCTCCACAATTGGTGTCATAACTGGACACTGCCTCATAGGCAAACACGCCAATAGACTAGGCGTTCTTTCAAATGACTTCTGCAGAAGCTGCATGGACGAGGAGGAGGAAGAAACTATCCCACACCTTCTTTGTTCATGCCCTGCTCTTTCTCAAAGACGTAAAATATATTTAGGAAATTTTTTCTTTGACGATCCCAGTGATTTAAATAAAATCGACATTCACAGTCTCCATCGCTTTATTAAAAGCTCCAATTGGTTTAATTAGCGAGGGTCATCTCGCAGTCTTTATGTGGTATCACAATGGGCCTATTCTGGCCTAAGTGTGTCAGTAGTTTTCCTGGCAGCCACCTTAACCTTACCTAACCTATGTATTTGAACAAACTGAGTTAGGATATGAATACAATTCTGCCCCACTGGAGACAAATAGAATAATTTCAAATGGAACTTTGCTTCAATGGAATGAAAAATAATTTTGAAACTTTTGACGTACTTAACTCAGAAAATTGAATTTTTGCACATACGCCGGCCGTTGTTCCACAGGAACTTACTTCACATGTATAGGAACTTACCATATACCTACATATTGAGATCATATTACTTAATTTGCACCACATAGGACTTATGCTTTTCTTAGTAAATGTTGGCTGAGCCCTACATTGTTATACACCGAATTAAGCTTCGACAATGCCCTTCCACGTAATGGTAAAAAAGAGGCTCGCTTTTACTATTTTTTTTTTCAGAATTTTCTTACTTTAATTAAGAGATTTATTTATTTTGTTAGAATTGGAAATTCTTGGAACCATAATCATTACACCATTAGAAATTAATAACGTTTAACGGTTTTAAATTTTATTCTTTTTATACAAACATACACGACAAAAAATCATTTGAAGCTCCACCCTCATTACAAACTTCAGAAGAGAATGTCTTAAAATCCCCACATAGGACTAACGTAGAACTTCACAGCTTAAAGTTATTTTAATACTAGTTTCGTTCATTTACACTCTTGGTCCAAAATAGCCCTATTTCATAAATTTGCTTCAAGCTGGTTTTGTGTTCAGCTTGGCGTGCGTTGTTTTTTTTGTTTAATTTTGGTACGGTACGTGTACCTCTTTGATACTCAGAAAAGAGCAATTTTTAAGAGGTAAGATCACAATAAATAATTTTAAGAAGATGCCAAAGATACCAAATAAAAAATGAAATGCTTTACGCAGCTTTTGAAGAAGTAGAAACACACTTATACAGGATGTCCTTTAATTTTAAATTCCTCAATTATATTTTAGGAGATGATTCCTGGACATATTCTACGAAACAAATTGTATGAAAAGGAAGTTGTATCTCCTCTCTCTGGGGCTTGGGGACAATTTCTTGTCTTTAAATGTAGAAAAAAATATCAAAAATCAACGAAAGAATAATGTGTAATAGCTTTTTTGAAAGCTTACACTATATTATTTTATTTATTTTTAAATCAAATTGTTAAAGGAAAAAAAATTTGACAATTTTTTTTTTTCAAATTAATATTTTTTAAAATATTACGTAATTAAGTGCTGTTTTTGTGTCCAATATTCAATGCCCTGATAAATTTATCGTCAACCAAATGTGAAAATCTTTCATACCTTTTGGGAAATTACGAAAAAACAAAATGTACTTTTTCCGAAAAAAATTGAAAAAGGGTTTAATTATGGAAAATTTTTTTTTTTTTTTTTGGAAAAGTGTCTTTGGTTTTTCCTTAATTACTCAAAAACTAAGAAAGATGTTTACACTTGGTTTTCGGTAATTGACTAAAAATTAATAATGGAATTGAATATCAAACACAAAAACAGCACTTAATTACCAACATTTTTGGAAAATATCAAATTGAAAAAAAATTCACAATTTTTTTCAAAAATATTGACTTTGAAATTCAATTTTTTTGATATTTTTGTTGCATTTTCAATGTTACAGAAATTGTCCCCCACCCCCCTTCCCCAGGGGTAGGAGATATAATTTTCCCCTATACAATTTGTTTCTTAGAATATGCCCAGGAATCATGCCGTAAAATACTATTTACAAATTAAGGGGCACCCAACACCCTGTATATGGGGTCGAGTTCGAAAGAAAAAACTATTGCAATAAGTTTCTATATCCGTGAAAATGCTTTTACTTTCACTTTTCATATTTCTTTCATTTGCACATGTTTAAAGTATGTTATTGAGTTCAACTACTCCAAAAATTTCAAGAAACTGTGGCTTTTTTCAATACAATGGGACAGTTCCCATATGCGGTTTATTTCCCTAAAATTATTATTTAATTTCCATAAAAAAATGTTATAAATTTATTTATTTCAGAATGATTATTTTTGTATCCAATAATATTGATAGCTGATAATGGCGAAGATATTTAACATTTTGGTCACTGTGGCGTATACTTAACTTTTTATCATATACCTTTCCATAGAACAGAACGCGTATTGCCAAACTGTTTATTATCAACTACATAGAGTGCTCAATAGAGAGTAGAGGAGACTAACTTATACATGCGTCAGAGCAAAAGTATGAAGTTTTTCAGAGTTGGTATACATTTTGCTCTGAACTCTTAGTAGATACGTGTGTAACTACAGACGCTTCATTGGGATTTCAGATTGCAGCAAAACGTTTCTCAATGGAGTGTCTGTAATCACAGATACCTTGCTCTTATAGTTTTCAGAGCAACATGAATGAACAGTTTTCCGGAGCAACAGTACCGTGGGTACAGCTTAGGGTATGTTAAGTCGTGTGGCAGGTGGTAATGTCAATAATTTCCTTGATGAACACATCCTTTGATGGTCCGTTTTGATCTGTTGTAGCATATATGTATGTAGTTTACTTTAGCGTTTTTAATAGTTTGCAAAAGCAAACTGCATGTGATCACAGAGCACTCTTTAAAAGAACACAGTTTGCTCTATAATGCTGTTTTTAGAGAAGAGAAAAAAGCTCAGCTTTTTGATAGCTATCTGAAGATATCTGTGTTGATATATACCTTTTGGCAATACGCGATCAGAAAAATATTTTATTTTTATAAAAATTCAGTTTATTATATTTTTGAAAAAAAAAGTTACACCAAAAACATAAGTGTCAAAAAGAGAGCCAATATTTCTTCTGAATACAAACAATTTGCTACGAAAAGGAAAGAGATCTAAAAAAGTATGCCAAGTTCTGAGTTTAACAAAGTTTAAATCAAATATTTTAAGTAGAGTAATATTGAAATATACGTAACTCAAGTACGAGTATTTTGTTATTGAAATTTTTTCTCTGAAAAAATGGATTGATGCCGCGGTCCTTGCGAACAAAATTTCAATTTATAGATGCTCTATAGCCCTTATACTCTACCAATTAGTTCTAAGAAAAGGGTATCTGCCACGCCCCTGAAAAGCAGAATTTTTTAGCCAGAATGTTGACTTGTTACTTTTTGACCAAATTATAGGCCTTGTAGAAGAATATTAAATATTTTCAAAATCAGCTTCAACGATATTGATAAAGTTTTTGTCAAAACTAACAATAATTTTTAATAATATAACAAGGGTGGATATTTTGTATGAAAATAATAAATTAATCCGCATCTCAATATGAAGAAGATCATGATCCTCTTAGTCACTGTGGCGTATACGTAACTTTTTTCTCTCGATTTTTTTTAGTTGAAATAAATATTGTTTGTCAAATATTTTACTAAATTTCTTTTATAAAATATTGAAGAAGACTTCAAGCTTAAAAATTGCAACGAATTGTATAAGATTACATTATACTAATCACGGTTCTGGTAACCGAATGTTTCCATCTTAATTACATTCTTCTGAATTCTATCTTTTTTATTATTTGTTTTGATTCAAGATCGTGGCGATCAAATTTTTTACAAAAAACGCCGGATCACGTTAATCGCTGACCGCAATCAGAAATTTTGTAGTTAGGGCCTGTACGACATTATGGGCAGTATATGAAGTCATAACACAAGCAATGAACATGTCCCACTTCCACCGGTACAATATCGATGTAGTTGTAATTTTTCGAAATGTTGTAAAATCGCATTTACAGTTTTAATATCTCCATACAAAATAAAATACCGCAAATGGGTAAACTAATATGACTTCGTTAGTTGGATGGAAAAATATTCTATGAGTAAGATTTATATCTTCTTTTTGGATCTGCCACTTTTTAGGCCTGGGGGCCGTTGGGTCAATTCATCAAAAAATTATTGTCCATTAAACTTTTTTGAAATCCAGAAAAGTTGAAATATTGTCGTTTGCACAGCTAAGAGAACTGCATATTTGGAAATATTGGCGTTCTTAGCTCAGTTTCAGAAAAAAAGCAATTACGTTGATATTGCAGGTGCAATATTTATGTTGTGATCTTGTCTCAAAAAAAAATAATCGTTGACTAATCACTGGGATAATCTGGCCTCATATGATAATTAATTGAAAAAAAATCAAATAATGTAATAGATTGATTGAAAAAAAATCAAATAGATGTAAGAAACCTATGACTTACCCATTACTGAAACAAAGTTACCTTAAATGATGATTCAGCGGCCATTTAGAGGGTATTCTGTTTTTGCAAATGTCCTACAAGTGAGATGCAGAAAATCACTCCTGAATTTGTAAAAAAAACTTAAGAAATTCACTTAATAAAATCTATGCCTAACTAATTACTGAAATCATCTTTCCTTCTATGAGATATTTTTGTTAACGAATCCCCACACAGACAATTTTGTGCCTATTTACACGTGAGAAATAACAATACATTACTTCAGTTTAGATTTAAGTTAAGTCCACAAAAGGCATTGGGGCATATTCATTTATAGTCCAGTCAAATTGTTTGCTCAAAAAGGCTCTGCGAGCAAATTGTGGGGTAGTTTTGATTTTTCCCTCTTTTAAGTTTTTGGTGGTGCTGAATCCAAACCTGAGGCTTGCCAACAATATTTCATGACGCAACATGGAAAAAAAATGCAAAAAATGATGCAAAAATGCATTTTTGGGAGTTTTTCACTAATGGCTCGAAAACTACCAATTATTCGAAAACTACATCAAAGTACCATTGAAAGTATACACAATTTTCAATATATCTTTATACAAGGTTTTTTTCTATGACAACCCATTTGGACCCAAGCACTTATCGAAAATTGACTTATTTTTACTGTTTTCGAAAATCCACTCGAAAGCACTAAGAAATTACTTTGGGTGACAAAATTTTAATTTTTGTCTGTATCATGAACCAAGATATACTTTTCTGATGGTCTTTGATACGTTGAGTTTAAATCTGGCCTTGGAATTGCTCTAGCACGTCACGTTTTTGAAATATTCGAGTCTAAAGATTAAATAAAAATGCATTTTTTATGCAAATTTGGAGTTTCAAGTGGATTTTCAAAAACAGTTGCGTCACGAAATTTTGTTGGCAAACCTCAGATTCAGATTCAGCACCCACGAAAATATAAAGGAGCGAACAAATCAAAACTACCCAACAATTTGCATGGTAAAAATACAATATGACTGAACTAATATGTTGCTAGGCAAATCTGGAGTTTATTATATTGAAATTTCATCAGGTAAACTCCAGCTTAGTCTAGCAACAACTTAATCCACATATATGAATATGCCCCATTTTCTTAAGAATATAAATATGTAGTAGTAGTAAAACGAATGCTCTGACTAAAGTTGAGTTTAAAGTGAAAATTTTGTGCCAAAAATACTTAATCAATTTTTGATACAAATAGAGGGTGATCCAAGTTGTACGTGTTTCAAAAGTCAAATACTAGTTTTTTTTACGAGAACTTATGTACATAATTCTCTAACCTGTTAATGCAAATTTCACAAAGAAAATTAACGTCTCTTATGACTTATGAGGCATATATTTCCAACTCTCTGGGTGTGTCAATAAACAAAATTACAGCATATGTATATGGAACCAGAAAAATCCTCACGTGATACACGAGACAACATTGTACTCTGAAAACTACATGTGGTGTGGTCTGTGGCGCGTATTGTGTTCATATGACATAATTAGGCTTTACGATGAAATTAAGATAGTCACGTGCAACGATGAGAACTATTATAGGTGCATGATAACTAATTATTTTTGGCACGAAATCTAAGACATTGCTGAAAGAGACATGTGATTTCAGTAAGACGGTGCAACTTGTCACGTCACACATTGCGCGCAACTTAGAATGTTTTGCACGAACAGCTCAAAGATTGCTTTCATCTGTTGATGTGATTTTTGGAAATAAAATTAATGAAAGCACAAAAACTATTTATGCTCACATTTGTTGTGTTGACTAGGCTAACAACGAATTAGTATTTTTTTTGTTGGTGGTTTAGTGGCAGTCTTTAAAGCATCGTGATTACAGGGTATCATGAAAGTTTATTTATTTTAAGTTCTATTTTCTGGGACTGAATAGCCAAGCAATCAAAATTGCATATGTCTACCTAGCCTAAAAGATACGATTTTTTGGCTTCATGTGCATTTTTGTTTTCATAGAAACTTATGTGCAGAATAATTAGGCCTAAATTTTGCCTACAATTTCTTAACGATTTTTCAAATATTTAATTAAAATGTTTGCTTTAAAAATATAATATAATTTGTTACGCAAATATTTTTTTCGTTTTCTTCATTTAATTTCAGAAATCGTTCAGCCAGTTCAGAACAGGACAATTCGGATCAATCAGAACATTCGGAAAAATCCCCGCTAGTTAGCGCGAGGTTAGACAATCTAGCAAAACTATTTTTTAGCAAATCGATGCCATCGGAAACTGGAAGTAGAGATACAATAGAATCAGTGCTAACTACAAGGTTGCTCAATGTTTATATGTACATATATACAACATACAATTTTTGTTTTTGTCATAAAACAATATATTTAAATTTCATTAAATATAAAATTCATTAATGTTGTTTCTATTTTTTTTTTTATTTAATTGTAGACTAACCTAGAAAATTATACATGTTGTGTAAAAGATCTTCGTTAAAAAAAAAATATTAATAATATTTTTTGATCATAATTAATTAAAATAGAATTATGCTTGTTTGTGCGTGGATTTACAAATATTATATGAATGTATGTTATTTTGTTTACACAATAAAAAAGGTAGTATATTATATTTAAGATACAACATTTAATTTCGTGTGATATATTTTGATTTCTTCTATAGTATATTGATGTTGCATGTTGATGGTGTTTTCTTTTTTTCAATCATACACAAAATTGCTTACATAAATGGCATTAGCTTCTCAAACTTCTTAAACTTTTGCTTAAATATATATTTGTACATTTTTTACTACTAATTTTTTTTTTATTTATGTCTTGAAAACTTATTTTCAAATATTTTTTTTATTTGAGTTTTTTTTATTTTTGAATACCAATTAAAAAATATTTTATATAAACTTAAAAATTGATTTATCATTAAACTTAACTTAAAAATTGTGTTAAATGTTTAAACAAAAAAATATCGGATTAAACAATATAAATTCTGAAACATACATGTTTCGAGTTTGAAACAAAAGCTGAACAAAGTTTTACAGGTAGGTAACGTGTTGATGTTTCAAAACTCGAAAACTACTTTGCAACGAAAATGTGATAAGTATTTAGGATTCAATAAAATAAATGAAAACCCAATTTAATAGGTAAGGCGGGCCATTCACGTTAAGACTGTCACATAGGCTGTTGATCGGACTGTTGCAACGACTGTCGAAAGTACGCACACACGTTGCGAACCAGTTTTACAAACAGTGTGTCAAAAAATTCCTTCAATTT
This sequence comes from Dasysyrphus tricinctus, assembly GCA_963921185.1. Taxonomy (NCBI): domain Eukaryota; kingdom Metazoa; phylum Arthropoda; class Insecta; order Diptera; family Syrphidae; genus Dasysyrphus; species Dasysyrphus tricinctus. Next base: position 238,983,677 of record OY992531.1, on the reverse strand, counting down.
GTTTTTATTTATTTCGTCTCCTAGAAACAAAATAAAAACTATGAAGATTATTCGTAGACTGAGTAGTTCGGTTGCAAGGACTGTCTTAAAAACTACCATTCACTATACGACCATTCAGTCGCAAGGTACGTTGAAATTTTCAACGGACTTCCAACATGTCGTTAGCCGCACGGTCCGATGTACAACAAGTACACTAACGGTAGAACCTGCCACATACTACTGAAATTTGTCGAACAGTTCTTACGACAGTTTTAACGTGAATGGCCCGCTTAACTTATTAGGAAAATTTTAAACAAATATTTTAAGTTATACGGAAATGTATAAGTACCTCAACTAAAAGATTTAAGTTTTTAGCAAAAGAAACGATGCGGACTTTTACTAGCAACTTTTTAGATTTAAATTCACATTAATGAGACCCAAAAAGTTGACAGAAACTTATTCCTTGGAACTTCTTTCAAATTTCACGTAAGTTTGGTTATAAAAAGTTGCCGAACGTGTGTTTCTATAAAAAAAAATTTACTTTCACCAGAAGTAACTTTAAGTTACATACAACTAGTTGGTAAATGAACTTCGGCTTTAAGGTGGTGTTAAGTTAATTTTAGTTTTCTGTCACATTCTTAAAAGATTTTTCCACTGTAAATTTAATATTAAGAAGAATTTTAATTGATACAAGTGAAATGCAACTATTTCAAATCCTCTTTATTACATGAATATTGCTCTAAACAAAATCCAGTTACTTTAATTTGTATATTACGCAAGCACTTTGACTTAAAAATCTAAATATGCAGGTAAAAAAAGTTGCGGATTTGAGCTAGCAACTTTTTAGAATGAAATCAAAAAGAATGAGACAAGAAAGTTGACGGAAATCTTTTCCTCGGAGATATTTTTAAATTTGTTTCTTTATTCTTCAGGGTCAGTTTATTGTTCTCGTTAGTTGGGTTTTTAAAAAAAATTACTCATAACATATTTTATAAAAGAACATCTACTCATGCTAGGAGTAACTTAAAGTTTCACGCAACTACATAATTGTTAAATGAACATTCGACCTTAAGTCGTTATAAATTTAACTTTTATTATTGAATTCTCCAAGATTTTCCCACTGTTAATTAAATATTTAAAAGAACTTTAATTGCTACAGGCAAAATACAAATTTTCAAATCCTCTTTATTACATTTTGCAACCATAATAACATGAATAGCGCTCAAAATAAAATGTAGTTTCTTAATAGCTCTTCTGATGATTCTTAACTACACTACTTCAAGTTGTTGCAAAGAGAAATTCTTTCAAGTCAAGGTGCATGATATATTTTGTAATACAAAAAGATTGCCCTCTTGATGTTTACTCTCAGATTTAAAATAAAAATAAAAATAAAAAACTTTTGTAACTATAAAACACCCAAGGTGATAAAACACTCAAGATGAAACCCCCTTTTATGTCGGCTGTTGTTTAAACTTCAAATGACGTATGTCACCATACATAATTATAACTGCGTAATATAAATATAGGACTTGCCAGCAGTGAATTTCCCTTAACAAAAGAAAGTAGGTATTTATTTTTTTATAATAATTCACATGAAAACCCAGGCTTAGCTAATTGAAAAAAAAAATAATAGAAATCCCAAACAAACTACTTGACAACCATAGTGTGCAATGTCAACTCTGTGAAATATGCTTAAGTGGTTGTGTTATTCTTATTCTTATTTTACGAATTTTTCCACAAGGTTGCTTCGTTAAAAATAATAAATTCTTGAAGGTGAAGTAGATTGTTGGAAATTGCTTTTTACTCTCTCTCTTCCATTCTATCTCTCTATCACAATTTTGTGAACTGCTTTTTGAGTAGGTGGAATCTGGAATTGTCATAATTCTTATTCAATTGGATTGCATAATATATCCATTTCACAAAAGTCGGCTATCCCACCAAGCTATTAGGAATGTCCCTTGAGAAAGCAATCACCAACTTTCCATCTGATTATGTACGTACATACAAGACACAACAACTATAACCTCTAGGTCACTATGGCGTATACGTAACTTTTTTTCTTCTGCTCATCTCTTTTCTCAGTATATACAACACGACACGATATAAGAAATACAAAAAAAAATGATATCTACCTCAAGAACATCAATTGAATGAAGAAAGTCCTTGGAATTTACATGCATTCATGTGGTTTAATTGATTTTTAGTTTTTCTTTTCTTGTAAAACTATACACAAACCACACAATTGCACCTTTGGGACCGTGAACTGATGTCTTGTATTCGAAGCAATAGATAGAGAGAGAGAGAGGGAGAGGGAGAGAGTATAAATCCTGAATTCAATTGAACTGGGTTAAAACCTTATATCTGCATTCGAGCAGATAAGCAGCAGAAGCTATGGCATCAGGTTAAGTGATAGAATACACCTTCTCTTAGGAAAGGTCTCCGTTATTTCGTTGTGTGTGCGGTGAAACAAAACCCTTTGCCTTTATACTTCTCTCCTGAATAAATATTCTATTTTTTTTTTTTGTGTATCTTTTTTATGAACTCACTCAAGCGGAGACGTGTGCGGTTTTCTAAAGGACTTTGCTGAGATTTATTTCATGCCAAACTATCTAGCACCTTTCGATATATACAGCAGCTCGAAAACCCATCATTTCCAAGTAAAACCATCACCTTTTCCTCTATTCAAATATACAATCAAAAGCATATCAAACAACGACAACGACGAGGGAAGGAATTGAGGTTATGTGCAGCTGTAGAGTGATTTGAATGATACTTCTTGTTGAACTAAGCGAGTTAAGTTCACCTCTATATATGTAGCTACATAGGTATAAATTTGAATATTGCTGCAGCTACCGATAAATTCACCACAAAGTTTTCCACAGCAAAGCACTTCGTGGATTAATTAAATTGATATTGCTCTAGATGCTATGAATGTCGAGAGGCGGAGTGAAAGAGTTTCAAAGCAAATTTAGTTTCGGTGAGGTGAAGAGGGATTTTTTTTTTCGAAAATTTTCTAAAAGTAGATTATGGTTTGTCAATGACACATTTTTAAGTCTCTACTGATTTTATTCAACATTAAATATAATTAAAAATATTTTTGGTTAAGAGCATTAAAGTTTCATACCTTATGCAACTAAAACGTTAACTATAAAGTATTCAAACTTGCATTGATATTTACAGGGATTTTTTTATCTGAAAAATTATGAATTTTATATATTTTTCTTTGAGAAAATATTGATTGGGTCTTATAAGGAAAAACTTAACTGGACTGGAAGCATTCAATCAATTCAAGTGTGAACCTTCTCAAAACTGCTGTAGGAATAGACTCATGTTATTTTTGAAGTAAATAGTGCTGGGCCCGTATTACGAATATCGTCCAAAATCCATCGTTATCGCTACATTGCGATCACGTTTTACAGAAGTCGTTTTTATAAAACCATACTTGTTGTATTTAACTACTGCTTTTGGTGGTCGTTTTTATAGCTTTGACACATGACTTTAAGTAGATGTTACACACTTTTAAGGTTGGTTGTTTGGGCTTAGACTTTTAGATTTTATGTGGCTATATTTTTAAGCCTCTTTTCTCGCAAATCATACTCGGTCAAAGTCGTCACCATTGTTTCCTTGATCATCGTTTTTTTTTTGCCACATTGGAACTATTTAGAATCCATTTACGAACCGTTGAAACAAGAAAGAAAAATATAATTTTTATTATTTATATTTATTCACATACATATGTATGTATTTGGTACATTTAATTAATGTTCGGCTTAAATATTAAAAAAAAAATGTACCTCGTTAAAAACTTGAAAAGGGATATTTTTATTCAAAAAATCACTCTACTTCATGTCAATCAAAACTGATTTACTTTTTTCTGTGAACTGTAAACATTTCTGATTTTTGAATGGGTTTTTTAATCCATTGACATCACAGCCATCCTTCAATCGAAAGTGACACATCATAGCTTGACAGATTGAAGACAAAGTATTTTTTGACGGAAATATTGTAGTTCAATCCAATTTTCAACGAATTGCTTTTAAATCACCTGTTTTTCTGAAGCTTAAAAAACTCTGAAATTTTATGATTTTGTAAAGGTTTTTTAATCTAGAAACATTATAGCCATATCCTTACAACAAATGATGGCTTGACAGATACAGACAGAAACTACTGTTTCTCGATCCAAATGTAACCCAACTGCTCTAAAATCAAATTTTTGATTGCGATTTACAGTGGCGAGCAAAACTGGATACATGTTTTTAAAAAAGACAAATAAAAGGCAATAACGTTATGTTTTTGATGAAAAAAAAAATTATTTTGTTTCTTAAAAGTACAGTTCTTATTGACTTGAGAGAAAAGAACATAAACATTCAGGGGTTGTTGTGCAGAAATTAAATAATTAAGGGAATACTGATGTATCCAGTTATGCTCGTTTTGATTTTTTTTTTGCTTAAAGGTGCTTCTTAATACTTCGTCCATAGTACCTTGTATTCTATAATGCTCCTCACTTTTTTTGACGTGTTTTCAAATAAATTTTCTGTGTGGTTTTTGGAAAAAATCACATTTGTTACTGCACTCGCTGCCATAACTCATGGAAATTACTTGGAGGGTTATCTTTAGCATCTGAAGCAACTTTTCAATATTGCACACAAATTTTTGATTGGGTTTAGATCCAGGACTTATGCTGTCCACTTCATGATTTGAAATACCTGTCCTCAATCCAATTTGAATGATTCACGTGGTGTGTTTTGGATCCACGTCTTGTTGAAAAATCTAATGATCAGTAGGATAGCGGCATCCGTCAACCTATGGTGGCAATCTGTTTTGTAGAATACAAGGTATTGCTCTTTCTTCATTATCCCTTCAATCCTGATCAGTGGACCAATGTTCTCCCAGCTAAAACACCCCCTACACCATCGAACTTCAACCTCCATGCCTTGTGGTCTCTTTCACTTTTTTTACTTAATATTAGTCTATGTCACTTCAATTCATTTTTTGTTTAATGGTGAATTTATACTCTGCCATTTTTCCTCAGTTAAAAGACTTTAATTTTAACATCCAATTAATAAAACTCAATCGCAAAAATTGTGAATTAAAACCTGAAATACCTTGAACACATCTCGAAAAGAATGCCATTTCTGACAACTGAAATTTGTATTGAACGCACCCATAATATGGCGGCACAGTAATTTTTTGACAGCTTCATTTCAAAAGTATTGACCGTAATGTTGGCAATTCCACGTTCGATATTATTTCTAAGCTCCATAGAAATAAATACATTACATTTACAATAGTGGCCTGGCCAATAGTCTGGACCATTTCTCGAAATTAGAACCATTACCGAACTTCCACTTTAATAGATCAATTCTTTGTTAAGTCTGTTTGGTTACTGAAATTCCGTACGAATTCATACAACTTTTTCACAAATTCCTGTTTGATAATAACTCCAAAAACTTGCATCGAGATTCCACAATGCGAGAGCAAGAAATTTCCTCTCCATGAAAAAACTTGCAAATTTCTGCTTCACAAATGTCTGTGTGCAGCAAGCAAACAACTGTCAAAATACGAAATTGACAGTCTTTTTTCCACCTCCATTTCTTTTGTTTGTTTGTGTTTTAAGATTTTCCTGTGTTTGGTATCTTTTTCCAGAAAAATGTGTTAAACCTGTCAAATTTTGAAAAGAGGGGAAAATGCTCTCTGAGCTGGTGAAACTCGAAAAAGCTAACAACCGCACTGAACCATGCATTGCCCCATTTTTAATTTTTCATTTTTGTGCATAAGAAGCTACAATTTCAGACTATTAAATGCACACACTTTTTTCGTGCAATCAAATCATCAGACTCTTAAGAACCTCGTCGTAGTTGTTAGAGGAAACACGACGTGAATCGATTTAATGTTCGTAATTTTCGATAGATTAATTTAGCTTCTAGGATTTGGCTGATTCATTCCTTAATAAAAGCCTTTGGCTGCAGACAACGAATAACATTTTTTTTTTTCAGTTGAAGTCAAAATGTGACAAAAACTAACAGTGGGGTCTTTGACAGTAGTTGTAACACTTCGTGTTCACACAAATTTGTGTAGCAGAAATTCGCAAGTTTTTCAACGGAGGGAAGTTATTTGCTCTCACATTGTGTTCTCTTGATGCAACTTTTGTGAGTTAGCAGGAATTTTGTGACTTTTTGAGAGAATTTTGTCAAAATGTACTAGAAATTTCAAGGTAACAAACACACCTACTGCGTGTCACGTTTGACGTTTTATAAACAAAGTGATGCAAAAGTGGTTCAGCAGGTTTGTTAGCTTTGTGGCAAGTTATCTTTGAGAAAATGTTCCCTTCCTTTGTTCAGTTTTGGAACTTCGTGCTACAAAAGTAACCAAACACACCTAATGCTTAATGCATCGAATTTTGGCCAAAGAAAACACAAGATGAACAACATGGAATCGACAAATTTGGCTCATTTTGAACTGAATCTCTTACAATAGAACAATTATTACGATCAAAAATTTGTGTAAGCAATCGTAATTTTGCGGCCGCCCGACTACAAATTTTAGGCTAGGACTGCACTTGCGATTTTCGTCACTGCGACTAAAAACATTGTCCCCAACCAATAGGATATTTGCTTTCATGTGTGTTCGCTTACATTAAAACTAATATTTTTTTTGACTGAATAATGGCGTGACAAAAATAATCGCAAGTGCGTTCCTAGCCTAAATGCCAGTGATCGTTATTTATTACCTCCTTTCAGAGACAGACACCAGTGTTACTATGAAAATTTGTGTGCTTTTGTGAATAGTTTTTAGTGACTGCTATAACCTGAAACTCAGAAAGCAATCTTTTTCATGTAATTTCCTGAAGAATTATACGACTTTATACAAGATTCTGTTCAAGTGGATCATTCATTAAGCCCAGCTGACGTACTTAATAAGGCCATTTCCATCGAAGCAGCTCGTCTCATATCATATATCTCAAAATGCTGAAGACGAGAGACCTCATAAGTTATTTTTCCACCAAAAGAAAAATGTTCGCAGGACTGGCAAACCATCTTCAAATAAGAAGTAACCAGCATCGAAAGGCAACCGGTTACTCAAGCAAAAATTCACTAAATATCCAGTATCTAAAGGGTTTTAACGGGTGATTTTTTAGCTGGTTTGGTTTTGGCAACACTGGTTTTGACAGCTGACGTGTGTTTAGTACCTTGTGTCACTGTCAAACAGCTTCAGTTTGGTTTGCAATTTAACCATGGATCGTCTTACAAATGAACAACGCTTGCAAATTATTGAATTTTGCTATCAAAATTCGTGCTCGGTTCGAAATGTTCATCGCGCGCTGCTTCCATTTTATGGTCGGCATTCTCGACCTTCTGAGCAGTCTATTCGGAAGATTGTGACCAAATTTCGCACCAAATTTACTTTGTTGGACATTAAACCACCAACACGTTTACGTACTGTGCGTAGTGAAGAAAATATTGCGGCCGTATCAGCTAGTGTGACAGAAGACCGCGAAATGTCGATTCGGCGCCGTTCTGTCAATGGTGAACGCTACCGAGCGATGATAACAAACTTTTTTTTGCCTGAAATGGAAGTTCTGGACTTGCGTGATATGTGGTTTCAACAGGACGGTGCCACATGCCACACAGCACGCGAAACAATGGCGCAATTGCGAGGCGAGTTTGGTGAACAGTTAATTTCACGTTTCGGGCCGGTCAATTGGCCGCCTAGATCGTGCGATTTGACACCATTATATTATTTTTTGTGGGGGTATGTCAAGGCTAATGTCTATAGGGACAAACCCGCTTCGATTGACGCACTGGAAGCCAACATCCATGCATTCATTCGTGAGATACCGGCCGATATGTGTGAAAGAGTATGCCAAAATTGGACTCAGCGGATGGGCTACCTGAGACGCAGCCGCGGTCAACATTTGCATGAAATTATCTTTAAAAATAAAATTGCAAGGTTCAAACTATCGATTCAAATAAATATTTCATTCATTTTTTCGAATTTTTTGTGTTTTTTTTTTTTTAAGTTTTAAACCTCTTAAAAAATCACCCGTTACAATAAGGGACGCCTCGATGTTGACAGTTTGCGGAGGTAAGTTTTGTTTTGGTAGTGTCAGTCAAGTCTGTAGATTTATTTTCAGTCAGTGATGCCAAATCACTATGACAAGTTACAACATCTAGCAGCACGTACAAATTAGGCTAGTTCAGAAAAATGAGATCTCAGAGCCCTCAGCAATCTCAGTCTCGTGAACAGGATTCCTCAGAAATTTTGCTGTCACATAACTGAGGAATGAAAATATTGAATTCGTTTGCTCAGTTTTTGACACTGAGCAGTCGGAGATCTCATTTTCCTGAACACGCCTATTATTAAACAAAAAGCTACTGTAGACATTTAAACGATGTCGTATTCCATTCACAATGACATACACGGGACTTTTAATACAAAATAATTATTGATTCAAAATAGCTTTTTTATAACCTTTAATCCTTAAAATTGACGTTTCGTCCGGCAATTTCAATTTTGGACTCATCAGTGACATAGTGAGGGCCTTTTTGGCCATAAAAAGCTAATTTGAAGCAATAATTCAAGTCCAATCCTTAATGCTTAGTTTCATAAAAAAACACTAAAACTACTTTTATCTAAGCTCCTTCTAAATTTTATCAGACATTTAAAATTTTTCGATCTCTGCAATGTAGAAAAGGGATATTTTAGGGATATTTTAATTTGACTGAGTTTGCTCACATCCCTGGATTGAAAAAAAGAGATTGTTACCCTCGCACATCCGAAGTCTATGAGAAACAGTGAAAAAGCATTATGGATGAGGGACAATAATTCTGACAGCAAAATATCAGCTGTTGTTGACTGGAACGGCTTAACAAAAAAGACTTTTCAAAATTAATGAGACAAAAACGATCTTTTTGCTTACAAGGGCATTTAAAATCGTCTTAGATATAAAAGCATTTGGTGGAACCAAAAAAAATCATTTAAAGGCTAAAAGGCTTTTTAAATAATTAAAAGCCTTTCGGGAAATAGGCCATAAGTCTTCCACTTGCCTGATTTATTTCAGTTGTATATATGTGGAATTTGTATTATAAATAACCTTGTCAAGAAATAATTAAGTTTGGTAATTCATACACAACTTGTTTAATTCCAGTTCAACATTGGCCTTTATTGGAAAACCCTTAACGCCATTGATCAGTCCAGTATGGATTGTGCCTTGCGCCTATTTGTCTCATAATAATAAATCCTTGGTGTCATTTACCTTTAATTAGAATCTAAAAACAAACAATAATAATAATTTACCAATATCTCTTGTTTAATTACCTAAATGAATACTCTCTTGCAATATGCAAACACGCATCCAAATCTACTTAATTGCTTTCAATTGCATTCGGGCAATATGTGTGAGAGCTATTCGATTTGAATCATTATACACAAAAGTCGTCGCAATGCAGTTGTTTGTAGACAGATATAATATTCGTACTTGGCAAAATGCAAAATGTCAACACTATAATATATAAAGTGGCAAATCTATCCCACTTGGTTATTCACTAAAAACCAGGCTTAGCAATTTATTATAATTATTCAACAACACATCTACTCTCAGAGAGAGATTTTATGGTAATCCTTCCTCCTGTATTCTAACAATAAAGTCTGATTCCCCTCGCATACTATAGTCCTGGCATCAGTTACGCCACAACTGACTTGTTCTTCGTTCCAACCGACCACCTCTGCCAGCCAGCGTTGCTCCATTGTTGATTCATTCGTCGTAGTCGTATAGTCATTGTCGTTGCCGTCATCCAGTTCAACCCTTGCATCCTTTGTGCGATTGTCTATTCTACATTGTCATTATATCCTACATTAAATGACAATTTTAGAAACAATGAATTGTGGTAATGTAGTGGTTGTAATCAAACACACATATCCACACATATATACATATTCAAACCAAACACCACACACAATGGAATCGTTCAAGGACTCAGTGTCATCAGTTCCCCCGGCTACTTAATTTCTAATAGAAAAAAACAAGAGCTGGGAAATAGATAACAATTTTATCATTAAATGGTCATTAACACAGTTAAAGGGCTTCGATAATATTTAAAATTAAACTTAAAGAGCTTTTGTATAAGACAATACTTAAAGTTTTTTCAACATTTATAATAATAATTAGGTACTAGAAATCGGTACTTTTTGTACTATTTGAACAAACATTTTTGCACAGCACTGTAAATTAAAGTACTTGTGATACATTTTAATATAGAAACTGTCCCTTCGTTGTCCTTTCTTTCATATTCCTACTATTTTTTTTGTTATTGTTTTATGTTAGTGTTTTCACTATTATGTCATGCAGCAACGCGTATGTGTCACATTTCCTATACCTACAGCTTAAGACTATTGGCGGAAAATTACAATGACAATAATTCTTAGAAACACGTCTAATTATTCATTTTGCGTTGAATAATGTTTGTGTGACCTGGGAAAACTGTCAGGACATTAACATAATTTATATACACAGGATATAAAATAAGTTTGCTGATGGTTGTTGCAATGTATACAATGAGTCCTTGAATAATGCGAACTTGTTTCAGGGAGACCGAGACGTGTGCGTTGTTGGTTTGGTTTTGTTAGGTTTGGTTGCTTTCGTTTTATTTTTGGCTTTAATACTACAGGATGAGTAAGATAACGAAGGCTGATAAATTACACGAAATGTGTAAAGGGAAATCTTATGATAAAATTCTTAAGTTAATGAACAAAAATATAGTCGTACCGTACATACAAGTAGTAAGGATTATGTACATAGGTACTTGACGGAGTAATATTGTGACAGCATTGTTATTTAATGATGATTTATGGTTAATTTAATTAAGTCGTAGATTTATGTATGTATAACAATTACTGTGTGGAAATTAAATTATAATATGACAAGTTTTTTTTACATTATAGTACATATAGTACATCGGATCCAGCTTCTGCAGGTACAAACCTTATATCAAAGGCGTGTTAATAATGATTTACTATTTCTTCACCAACTTATAAATTGCCAAATAGATGCTCCTGATTTGTTAGCCTGTATAGGCATAAACTACCCCGGAGGATCTCACCACCTGCGAAGATTTGAACTATTACACGTTAATTTCCATAGAACTAACTACGGTATACATGAGCCTCTTAACCGCATGTGCAAGATTTTTAATTTAAACAGCTCCTCTGTTGATTTTAACATTAGTAAGATGGGATTAAAGAAAATATTTCGAACCAGTGCTCCACGGTCGTGATTGTTCTTATTTTTGATACCACGTGTATGACTACAGTATTTTGTATATTGTTTGATTATGTATTTATATTAATTTTTTGTTTAATTTTGTTAATGTTTTAGTATATTATTATATGCATGTGTTAGATTGCCTTATTTTACTAACCACTAACACATGCACTTATGATGAGCCTCTGATTGTAGGTTGCAGCTTGCTCTAAGCTCACTACAACTAAGAATCTGAAGTGTTAAAAAAAAAAAAAAAAGATTCCACTTCTGAAATTTTGTTACTTCTTATAAAAATATAAACGAAAATATTTAAAAAAGTAGAACCTCTTAGCAGTGGGGTTTTAATGCTTACAGGGCTTTTATGTATATCTATAAGGCGTTTTTTATGTATAAAGAAAACGTAGCATAATTGTACACATTAATTAACAATTATGGAGTTGTTTGGATAACGGTGCTCGGTGTCCATATAACACAATTCCTCCAGTCTTCCCTTTTAAAATGTCCACAAAACATCATCAAATTACAACAATTCAAATTATAATTTTACCACACAAATGTAGCCTTTTATTTTTCTGTGATTTCAAGGTCTTTATCTTAAAGATTCGACTATTACAACTCAAGTTATGTAATACGCATTTAAGAAGAAACCGTCACTTTTCCCCGAAACATTTTGAACCGCATTCTATTGTTATGGTAGCCAATCCTGCTAGATGTTCGTATTCCTGGCTTATTGTCAAATGTCAATCGCAGATAATTTTTAAGTTTAGAGAAGCTTCAATCTCCTAAAAGTCAGATGCAAGATTTTGATCAGAAGGGGGGTAAACTCATTCAAAAATAAGTATTGGTATGTAATGAAATCTAGCTCTCAAATGTGTTCAAAAAAGTACAAATTGTGTAATGTATGAAATATATTTTGGTTAGGGACGCAAACACCTTTCCCTTCCCCGCTTAGCTTAAAATGGCTCTATTCAACATCACATAACTTTTATGAATACATTTTCCGCTTTTCCAGGAATTGTAACTTTACGCCATCTCTAAAATGAGTTTATGAATAGGGATGCTTTCATAAATGCATGGTTGTGAAAATCTGACGAATGCATAACTTTCATAAATGCAAATCATAAATGTCAGAATTTCATAAAAGCAAAATGCAAATATTTGCAGTGCAAATGAGCAAATATCAAAACTCATATGCATTCTTAATTTCTTTCACAAAGAAAGAGATGGATACGGTGTAATCGATAATTTTGCTTGGCAGTCTTTGGACAGATGATGCAAATCAAAAAAGGGTTCATAAATTCAGTGTGCACATGCGCACATATTTTGTATGACTTGGTGTCATGTGCGTTCATTTGCATTGAAACTCATGTGTTTTATTTTTCTTGACTAAATAATCGTGCGACAGAAAATCGCAAGTGCGTTCCTAGCCCAACAGTTATAGAAGCAAAAGTCTGGAAGCGCACTTGCGATTTTCTGTCGCCGCAATTTCATGGTCACAAGCATTCATTCACATTGTGGTACATGTTATCTATTTTTGTGATTGAATAATCGTCGTTCAATGAAAACTCCCTAAGTCCATTTAATTTTTTTAATGTTGAAACTTCTGCTCTTTGGATTTTCAGTGACCAGAATTTGAAAATGTTTGATTTAGAGAATTTCTTACTTTAGAAATAGACCAACATAAAATTTAGAGATCCATCACAGATCTTAATTTTGTATGGTTTATTAAATATGTCGTATTTTCGAGAAGTTTCTCGGTTGCGAAAAAAATAGTCTTAGGGAGCTTTCATTGAACGACGACGAAATAATCGTGCGAAAAAAATCGCAAGTGTGTTCCTAGCCAAATTCGGTGGAAATAACATCAAAATAACAACAATTTATTTTCTCCAAATCTTCACCAAGTTGAGCGTGCATTGATTTTTTTTTTCGATAAAACGTTTGGTGGAAGTGCCAAACTGTACAGATCAAAATATTTTTGAATAACGTAGAGCTTGGCAGGCTTTGATTTATTATTTAAGGATGTGCTCCTAGATATTTGTTTTACAAGCCGTATTTTGGGGTGGCAAAGTAAGTACTCATGAGCAGATAAAAACTAGAATAAGCCTGATTACACGGTTCGATTTTTCGATCGTTTCGTTTTTCGTGTTTTTGGCACATTTGGTGAGGGGTGTAGAAATGTAGGGAGAAGGAAGTAACCAAACCACGAATGAAAATTTTAAGATTATTTCCGGTTGAACTTTGACCTATGTATGTATATGATTTGATAAATGAGTAGAGGCGGAAGATGGTAATAAACTTTAAATGATGAGATTAAATATGTAGGTATGCATTTTAACAAGAAGTGATTTTAAAATATTTTTAATTATTATTACCGCCTTTTTCGAATTAATGAACCTAAAATTTCTTGAACGTCAAAATCACGAATAAATTTTTTTTGTTGTGTGTAATCATGAACTTACGTACCTGTCAAATTCGTGTAATCAGACGGAATCTAGTACTACCATCTACTGATGTTATCTTACACCTTACACATCTACAAAGAGTAGTTACAAAACTTAAATCCACCAGAGGGCATCTGATTTGGCTAAGTGATTCTCCTTGCAAATGACATTTTGTTTTCAATTTGTTATCAAATGAAAACGTCTGTGCCGAGATTTAGCTGTTTCAGCGAGTGAAGTGAGATGACTCGCTCGAAAAATTGTGTCCAAATATTAATTACAAATGTACCTATTCGCATACTTCTGTAGTGGGCAATAGCTGCCAATCTACCCAAATAGTATAAATTAGTTGAGATTGCCTTCAAGAATACTATAGAAAGTACACACATCCACTAAACTTGGAAAGTGTGTAATATCTCTCAATTTTGTTGTGATTAGAGATTCCACAGAATATAAAGACTTGTCAATCCCTTAAAACTGTAATAGATTGCTACTACCGAAGCTAATTTAATGCGTTCCATTGAAAATGGCTATAGTGAAATCTGAAGTGTACTTTGTCACCCCAAAGGAACACGGTTATTGTATTATTAAGTTTTACTGGAGTAAATCCAAGCGCCCGCCGCCAGTGCAAAAAAAAAATAGGTTCATACCTAATGCAATTTTCTACTGAACTGATTTTAATGTTGTAATGTGTTCAGGGGTATCCCCGTGTTAGTGTGAATACAAGCGGGTGGGACGGGAGGTACGAAATTAAGCCACCATCTTTGAAAACACGTTTCATCAAATATCTCATGAACCGTGCATTGTACGACAAAAATAGCCTCCAAAAAATCAAACCAATTTACATTCACCCCGGAAAAAGGAATTTGTGTGTAAGTGTTTTACTATTTAAAGTAAAAACTCGAAAAACCGCAAAATGAAAATGAACCACGTGGCCTTAAGACATCAGACCAAATTACCTGGGGTGGGTCATTCCATAATTCTCGAAATGATAGTCATCGAAACGATTTATCGTTAAAGTGTTTGTCAAGAATTCGCTTCACGTTACTCAACCATTATTGTCTGTCTGGTCTATTTTGTATTACCATCGTTTTGACGATACCGTTTTGACAATTATTAACTTACGTGAACAAATATTTGATTCTCAAAACTATTATTGTCCATGGATGAACGTAAGGGGGGGGCAGGTAGAGGCGCTCGCCCCCTACCTCGTACACCTTTAGTTATCGTACAAGGGATAGTGATTTTCAGTTTTTACGGAAAGAACGGCTATCGTTGAAAGATTTATCGTTGGGTGATAATTGTTTTACGGAATAAGTGTTCTGTGTATAGTTGTGATTACAACTGACCCTCCTTATTCACTTGCACCCAAGCAACTCTTAAGTAATTTTGGATTTTCGTCTACTTTACTTTCTAAAATAAGGAAATATTGACTTATTTCACTGTTGACTTTTGTCCCAACAAGATGAGTTATAAGACCACAATTGCTTTGTGGAATTATGGTACTGTTGTCCATGAAATCTGTGCATCAAGTGCATAGCCACCTGCTTGGCCATTTAACCTGTAATAACAGGTAATTATATTACAGTTAGCAAGTAGCAAGGCAAATTTAGAAAAATATTTGACTTTATTTCCAAAAAAAATTCGTTGAGCCTTATTTCACGTGAAAGATACTTTATGGCGAAAAAGCTCATACATGAACTCCGAGGTCTTAGTTAGTTTTTAATTAATCGAAAGTTGTAATTTTTGTATTGAATTCAGGGCGTTGCAGGATTTTAGTAAAGTAACCGGCTTACAGCTAAAAAGTAAATCACCCCGATTATAGAATCCGACGAATGAGCTGCGGAGGAAATCATTTGACTCATAGTAAAAATGTCAGAATTGAGTCAGATTCCCTCCGCAGCTCTTTCGTTGGATTCTGTAATCGGGGTGAATATTTACTTTCCTAAACAAACAAATGTTTTGTTTTCATTTTCTTTGATATTTTTAAAAACACTTTTTTTCGGGCTCGGATGAATTTCTTTGAGTTCAAGTTAATACTTTTATTGACCACTTTTAAAATATTTCTAACTCTCCCACGACTGAATGAAATGTATAAATATTTTATTTATGCACAAGTGCTGAAGTTCACGAACAATAACTGACTGTGATAACTATTTTCCTGCCAATAATAGTACAAAGCAATTAAATTTAATTTCGAATACTTTGTTTTAATTATAGGTAAGACTTAGAACTATATTTTGTTTTAACATGTGAAAGCGATTAAAAAATAATGTGAAAATCATGTGACAGTTATTTTTAGTTGTTAATTCATATCCTTTAATCTATATTTCTAATGTTGAAATGGGTAATGGTCAAGAGAACTTCAAAGATCTTTTTGAAAACATTAGAAGTAAGAAAAAACATTTCCCATTCTAAGAAATTATTAAAAAAATTAAACGCTTTTTTTTGTAATAAATTTAATCAAATTAATTTCTGTTTTCTTGTCATTGGCATTTGATAGAGATTTATTGATTTGCAATTAATTTAAGCCAATGACCAAACATTTATAACAATAGGAAGCACCTGGAAGCACCTGCTACAAAATCAACCTCTACTTAATCATTTTGAAGCATTAAAAATACAAAACAATAAATTATAAGTTAAGGTTAATGTATTTATTCACGGCTTATTATTTGTTGTCCTGAGGGAGGGAGTATTTTTTATTTTAAAGTCCCTTGAGCAAAATAATAGATTTTTTTTGAATACTTTTGACAAACCTTAACTCATCTCATTCAAATATTTAAACGTGTCATCATATTTTAAAAGTGGTTTAACATACACAGTTGAAATTTATGTCGTTTTCGGATGGATTTAGGAAGTACTAGATTTCAATCGAATATGGAAAATTTTAAGTAAGTGAAAAAGAGTAATCTGAATGTCCAAACGAAAACAATATTTAAGTCACAAATAGCAAAAATTATAAAAAATGTATCCCACTGGAGAATAAGATGTGTTGAAAATTATGTGCAAAACAACTTAAAAAAAACAGTGTTTTTCATCTTTCCTTCTTTCTGCTCTTTATTTGCATCAAATAAATGGTTGCTGGTATTTGATCTATTTAACAATAATCTATAGCCTTTATGTTTTAATGGTACATAAACATAAATGTATATAAAATACAAAATTCATACAATTACATACATTTAGCTATACTTTCTCGTACATATCCTTATGGAGTGTGTTCGCATTTAAAAAAGAATTCTAAAATGTTTATATTGTGGACATTACAATTTATTTCTTTTTTTTTTGTTTAATAATTTTCTTACAGACCAAATCTAAAGTACCAATACTCAGCGCTAGATGGTGGTACTGGTGTCACTGATCGAAGTCCTCGCGAACGAGCCTCCCGTGATCGTGCCCTAAACGCTTGCAAAGAATGGGTACAAAATTCAAATGGGCGCTACGAAGTTATCGCCCACCTAGACGAGATTGGTTCTCGTCATTCGAAGAACTGGTTTCTAATCAATGATTCTTCGGTAAGAAAACCTACATGTTCCCCACAACAATATTGAAATATTGCAAAAGGATTTCATATTTAAAATAAAATTTTCCAATATTTTATAGGTCCGCACTGACCGCCTTATGACCTTACTTCCATTACCTCCAGACTGTGTTGCCTTAGATGAACTGCCACCATGTGAAAGTCCAAAGGGAATACTTATGGAATTGCTCGGTTCCCTCCATCATCCGTACATCTATCCTGTTCTAGATTTAGGTTTTTTACGTACCAGTTCAATTAATTACGCTTGCCTGGTAACACCATTTAATTCACGCGGCAGCCTCAAGGATCTCATTTATAAAGTAAGTCAAGTGCATAAATAACAAAACAGAAAAGAAAAAAAATAAAGAAAACCTTCCTAAAAAGATTTATTATTATTTTTTCTATATGAGTGAGTGAGAGCTATAAGTGTGAATAATTAAATTATATATTATCCTTTGAAGGCCCAATGGAATGAGCCATGGAATCGCAAGTATACAAGAAAGCCAAACGGCTTGCCAGCAACTCAAGTGCAAAGATTGGGTCGTCAGATACTTGAAGCTTTGCTTTTTCTAAAAGAACGAGGCTTTCCGTTGCACGGTCATTTGCATAGTGGAAATGTTATTTTGCAGAATGGCGCCGCAAGGTAAGTTTATTTTTATATTAAACAAAAAAAAGTTTGTGTAGAAAAAAAAAAACACGAAAATGCATTCAATTTATAGAGTTTTGGGGTTAGGTATAGTAAAGTTGATGCAGGGTGAAAATTTGAATAAATTTTTTGTTTTTTTTTTTTATTCTTGTTGAGGAAAAAATTCTCTTAGGGATTCTATTTTGAGTTGGTTGCAGCACATTGTTTGAAATTGTTTTCTTCAATTTCAATTCGATGGATTATTATGGAGTAGAAAGTTTTTATTCACTATCCTATGAGCTGGAAGCTAAATTGGATTTTTTTTAGGGCAATGGACCATGAATATGGGATTTTATTCAAACCTAAATTTTATAGTTTGGGTGGTAAGGTTTCTGTTTATACACAAATAAACTCAAATGAAATAGTAAGACACTTATTGAAAGGATGAGGAAAGTAAGAATCACTGAGAGGTATACTTTAAAACTGATTGATAAGGGCTGTGGAGCTTAAGACTTTGTTTATGTTTGACTATAGAATTTCGGATAGCATGAACTAGCATTTGTTCATCAAAGCAAAAGCATAAGAAAATAAAATAAATTTCTTAGCTTCATCCAAGGAGCAAAGCACATTTGGAGAAATAAAATAGCGCCAAATTAAAGAGATTTAAATTCATTTTTGTAGATAAAAATAAACTTTAAAAATAATTTTTTTCAAAAGTATTGCATTTCGCAAGTTTTCAACGGCCTTAGTAGAAAGAGCTATACTACGTCAGAAAGTACTCATACAAATCAACAAAATTCCATCATTACTCGTAGTTTAGTTTTTTTTAAAGTGGACTTCAGCAGTTCTTTTCGTGGGCCCTTCAAATATTAAACATTCTGAATAGCAGAGTTGTAAAAGATTGCAATCTTTTTGAATGCAGTCTATAAATCTCTCACTGAATTCAACAAAAAGATTGCATTCTTAACATTCTTTTTTAAGAATGCAACTTTGAAAAAAGCAGTCGCCATACTTTTTTCTTTTAAAAGATTGCAATCTTTTTTGCTTCCAATCTTTTGTCACCATCAACTTTTTTGCATTCTTTTGAAGTCTTTTGAAGTCTTTTGAACTCTTTTGCATCCTTTGATTTTGTTGCATTCTTTTGAAGTCTTGAATTCTTATGAATTTTTGAATTCTTTTGAAGTCTTTTGCATTCTTTGAATTTTTGCATTCTTTTGAATTCTTTGAATTTATTGCATTTTTCTTTTTTGTTTTGCCCTCCATAAACTAAATCTAAGAGCGCACGTAATTTATTAATGCAATTTATTCAAAATTTTCAAAAGAATGCAAAAATTCAAAGAGAATGCAAAGACTTCAAAAGAATTCAAGACTTCAAAAAAAATGCAAAAAAAATCAAAGGATGCAAAAGAATTCAAAAGACTTTAAAAGAATGCAAACAGAATGCATGAAGCCTCAAAAGATTGCAATAAGTTGATGGTGACAAAAGATTGGAAACAAAAACGATTGCAATCTTTTCAACGAAAAAAGAATTGCAGTCGCAAAGAATGTAAAGAATGCAATCTTTTAATTGATGTCCTAAAGATTGTATTCGCGAAAGATTGCAATCTTTTATAACTCTGCTGAATAGTTCCCTGATAAACATTATTGACATATCAAGCTCTATCTAGATACCAAATGCTTCCTGTCTCGTATTTATTCTCGACATGGTGACAGCGAGAAGAAAATTTTATTAAAATTTGAAGACGTGCTTAAATGTAGACTCCTTTTGGGTCAACAATAAAAGCCAATAGCAAAATGGAAGGAAGGATATTCAAACCTCTTTGCCGCACACATACGAGAAAAAATTCGAACGGGTAGTTTTAGTTATGTTCACTCTTAATGAAAGGTAGGCTGCTACCTGTCTCACATGATTTAGCGAAGAGGAACCAATTCAAATTAATTTTATATAAGACGGAAGCATTGAAAACGTATAAGGTTAATGCTTAGGTAGACCTGACCCCATTTCACCAGGCTCCTTTTTATAAAAATTGACCTGCACGACACCGACAGATGAAAAATTTTTATTCAAAAACCAGATAATCCACAGCACTGGAGAATCTACTCCATTCAGAAGTCTTCGATATTTTCAAAATACAAAATGAAATTGGCCTCTCCGTATAGTTCTGAACAGCGTTACCGTAGGATATTTTGGAAAAGTGGCAAAAAAAGTGGCACTCGAGAAAAAAAGGTGGCACTTAAAATTAAAAACAGAACAACACCATAATTATAGGTATGAAAATTGACTTAAGGGAAAAAATTTCACACTCATCTCAACTAATTTATAGGAGTTGAAGAAAACACATAATTTTAACAATCATTTTAAGGTTTATTGCAGGGATACCGACATAATTTCCAAAAACAAAATCCACAAATCCAAAATCCCCACACTTTTACAAATCCACAAATTTGAAATCCCCAGTCACAAAATCCACGAACCAAAATCCCCGATCCAAAATCCATAAATTCAGAATTCACAAATCCAAAATCCACAAATCGAAAATCCACAAATCCAAAATCTACATATCCAAAATCCACAAAAAAAAATCCGCATTAGAATTCTCTAACAAATATATCACTCTCTCGTCCATTTACAAACGTCAAAATTGGCACTGGGCTAGTTATCATATCCAAATTGGCTGTGGAATTGTATTTTTTCGCTTTGTATTTCGCAATTTGACACTTCCGCCACAACGAAAGCTGTCACTTTTGAAATTGGCAGATTCGTTAAATTCCCTATGCTTACTTGCGGCATATGTTGGAATACAATCCAGAATTTTGGTTGGTTGTTGACAGTCTAAGGAGCAACTCTCCCTTTACACAAAATTCTATTGAGGCTTGGCCCCACCACCGCCACCGCAAGGCCATGGCTGAAAAAAATACTCCGGGCTTTATTCTTTAATTGAAAACCTATCCAAAGAAATGATTGTTGTTACTACAACCACAGAAAAAATAGCCAGAGGTACTTAGAACAAACAAAAAATAATGGCCAAAAAATATTCTAAAATAAACAAGAAAGACAATATCAACACAATCAAAAATCGGGGAAGTCGAGTTCCTCATTCACACTACATAAACTATATACAAAAAAAAAAATATTTTTTACTATCAATTTTTCATTTTCTTAAACACAGATTACCCATAGCTGAAGTATGTTTGGCGCATACATACTTCAGCTATGGGTAATCTGTGTTTAAGGATTTTGGCTTTCTGGATTTTGGTTTTGTGGATTTTGGTTTTATGGATTTTGGTTTTGTGAATTTTGGTTCGTGGATTTTGATTTGTGGATTTTGGTTTGTGGAATTTGGTTTTTAAGATATTGTTTTTGTGAATTTTAGTTTGTGGATTTTGGTTTGTGGATTTTGGTTTGGGGCTTTTGGATTTGGGGCTCGGGTACCCAACCCTTTATTGCAACGTAAGCTACAAACTAAAAATTTAACAGTTCAATTTGTTTTATTATTCAACATAAATAAATAAATAAAAGTATGAATAAATAATACATAATAATTTATTTAAGAGAATGAAAGATATGAAAAGGTATGGTAAA
The DNA here is from genome assembly GCA_963921185.1 of Dasysyrphus tricinctus. Classification (NCBI taxonomy): domain Eukaryota; kingdom Metazoa; phylum Arthropoda; class Insecta; order Diptera; family Syrphidae; genus Dasysyrphus; species Dasysyrphus tricinctus. The sequence goes on along the minus strand of OY992531.1, from coordinate 238,962,269 downwards.
ATGGCATGGTGAATTGCTAACTTTAGTTTTACTTGTGGGGAATAAAAAGTGGCACAGACTGAAAGGTGGTGGCTCGGTGGCACAGCCTGAAAAAAAGTGGCAATTTGACACTAAAGTGGCACAGCGGTAACGCTGGTTCTGAATTCATTTGGATCACTTCCAAGTATTGACCTCACCATCCTGTTAATTTATTCCAATTCAATTCGAGTCTCTCATTCTGTTCTCCTAATCACTGTAACGTTTTCCAGGCAGAACTTTAAGCGATAAACAAAGTCTTATCATGACTCAAAATCAAAGTCCACATCTTGTCAGACAGCCAAGCCACTGTTAAATCTCTGGACTTTGTCTCTATTAAATTTAAAACACCCTTTTATTATCGAGTATCTCTTTTGGAGGTGGCAGTTTACCCAATTTCACTGCGGACGCTCCAGCACTAATAACGCAGAACGCTCTGGTCGCCCGATTGAAGTCACCACACCGGAAATGGTCGATAAAATTCACGGTCTAATATTGGACGATTGGCGAATGAAAGTGAGGGAACTCGAGGAGTCTAAAGTCTTGTCACACGGCTCAGTGATTACAATTTTGCACAAATATTTAGATATGAGAAAGCTTTCCGCCAGATGGGTATCAAAGGAGTGTACCAGAGTCTAAGGAACATTCTTAACAGTGGACTTCTTCAGGTGAGTCCAACCCAAAGAAAGCCAAAGCAGGAAGTATCGGCAAACAAGGTGATGGCAATAGTTTTTCGGAATGCGCAAGGTGTCATCCATATCGATTAACTTGAGAAAGGAAAGACAATTACCGGTGCTTATTATGCTGATGACCTATTGGAGCGGTTCGACGCTGATTTAAGGAAAAAAAAAGACCCCATTTGGAAAGGAAAAAAATGTTTTTCATCAAGACAACGCTCCTGCGCACAAGTCGGCAGTCGCGATGGCAAAACTGATTGATTTATGGTACGAGTTACTCCTCCATCCAGTTTATTCTCCGAATGTGTCCCCTTCGACTATTTCTTATTTCCCGATTTGAAGAAATGGCTCGGTTGAAAAAAAAATTGGCTTGAATGCTGAGGTTATTCAAAAAACAAGTGAATATTTTGAAGCTTTCGAAAAAACCTATTTTTTGGAAGGAATTAAAAATTTAAAAAATGTTGGATGAAGTTAGTGTATCCAGCTAAAAGGAGATTATTCCGAAAAATAAAAAGTCTTTTTTCTTAAAAAAGCATTCCTTCTTTCAATTTTCAGTGATTTACTGACCCACCCTCAATTTTTGTCATAAAAAAAACCGCATAAATGTAAAATGTTACCGCATAAATTAGCTCGGTAATAGGTGTCATAAACGGACACTGTTTTATTGGAAAGCACGCAACGTGGCTTTGTGTGTTTTAAACGATTTTTGCCGAAACTTTATTGACCAAGCCTTCTTCGTCTATATCCTACTTTTCAAAGACGTTGGCTCTACTTAACATGCTGGCTCCACCTGTCATGAACAATGCCAAGACTATGAACATGTCTAATAAAAATCCAATGGAGCCACAAAAATCCATGTCTTGTCGACGACTTGTCGAAGTAAACCAACTTTTGAACATGATATGAACGCTGTTCAAAGCTTGACCATGAGATTTGACGTTTCACGTGCGTGAGTTTTATTCTGGTTTTCCTCCTTGTATCAAGAGGTAGCTGGATATTTAAAAAAGTCTCTTTACTGTTATCTGGAGTCTAAAGGGCGTGTATTATTGCAAAAGATAGAAGTAGTGGTGAGAGGGAAATGAAACGACATGACATGATTTGCCCAGCGAGAAAAAATCTGCTGATTGTTGATTGGATTGTGGTTGCGATGTTGGGCGTCTGAGTGCCCTTTGGAGTCGGGGTGCAAGAGACGTTCACTACAACGATCATAGCGATCTGGCAAAAAACAAAGACATTAGTAGTACGCTTCATAAAAGTAGCTCTAAATGGTATAATCAGTGAAAAACAGTTTTCCAGAGGTATCAAATTTGGGGTAAGTGTGCATTGCTGTATTTCTGATAGCCACTTCTACCTAACCTAGCCTGATAAATTGTCAATCTTTCGGAAAATTGGCGAACATTATGAAGTTTATGGATAAAATCTAAAAAAATAGTCACTTCAAGTTCTAAGATCACCATCAATATCTCAGCAATCTTATAAATGTGAACACAATTCCTCACCGAAATTCCCCAATTTTGTAATTAAAAAACTGAGACTGAAATTTTTTGGATAATGTTTGCTCAATTATTATTTCTTACGGTTGATCACTTTATAAAAAAGAGATTTTGACGTCTTTCAGGTAAATATGTATATTTCAGGTTTCTCTCTCTTCCTGCTTAACCAAACTGCGGAGCAAAAGCTCTAAGCTGTCAGAAATGAGAACTGGCTAAATAAATATATGTTAAGCACCCCATTGATGTTGATACAGTTGTAACGATGGTTGCAATAGACATGTTCAATGGAAAAATGACATGTTCTATTGTGAATGGGCCATATTAGATCTGACATCTTTTGTAAATTTCTATGAACGTTGCAACCGTCTCAACTACCATCTCAACGTGAATGGCCCATTAATTGTCAAAATTTTGTAGCATAAATAATTTTATAAATTTTGTAAATCAGTCGAAAAATAAAATGAAAATTATCAAGTTTATTGATAAAGCAGGCAATTCACGCCGAGACGATCGTAAAGACGCTGCCGAGCGCACCTCACCTAAGTAAAACTGACATTTGGTGAAATAGGAAGGCCAAAAAGAGGAAGATGATAGTTACATTATGGGTGTGCTTGTGTTCCCCTTTTCTCGGTACGGAAAGCTACTTTTGGTTAGTTTTTGAAATTAGCTTCCGTGTTCTGCCTTCACTCTGTCTTTTTTTTTTATTTCTCAGTGACTTATCTCACTCCCACTTGGTGATGAGAAAGAGCAGCATTAATGTTTTAAGCTAGAACTATAATGCTCAGAGGGGCACTTAAGTGGTCGGAAGAAAACAAGCGAATACACGGAAAGCATACAACGCGACTATAATTGCGAAGTGGAGCGTTTCATCAGGTTTCGTTCAACTTTGGTTGAACTGACATTTGGTGAAATAGGAATGCCAAAAAGAGATAGATGATAAATACATTATGGGTGTGTTCCCCTTTTTTCGGTACGGAAAGCAACTTTTCGTTGGTTTTTGACATTCACCCCTATAACGGTTGTCAATTATCAATTTGATAGTTGATAAACCTTGAAAATTGATTTTTTAAACTCAATATTATTAATAAATTGGTCAACAATTCTTTTATATTGTTTAATTTTCTTGTTATTAGCAACTGTCTGCATCATTCTCAATGATCAAAACTTTTATAAGATGGATTTTTAAACACTGAATTTAAAATTTATCAACTTTCAAATTGATAGTTGACAATCGTAATAGGGGTGATTAGCTTCAGTGCCATTCCTACTATTATAGTTCTACCTTTAAACTTGTAGATTTTCTTTGACGTATTTGTATTATTACAACTTAAGCTGGGCATTCACGTTGAAACAGTCGTAGGGATGGTTGCAAGGTTCGTAGAGATCAACCAAATTCAGTACACACGAATTCCATTCACAATAGAACCTGTCAACTTTCCATAGAAAATCTCTACGATTCTAAAGACAGTCCTTACGACCGTCTGAATGTGAATGGCCGGCTTAACCTATTAAATGAAATTTTTAGTTTCTAGTAAAAAAAAGGGCATTAATCGCTTCGCGAGCACGTCGTCAGAGAGATATTTGTGTTCACATTACCTTAGCCGAGCGGCTATTTTTTTCAAAATTTGAATATGAATTCGGTTCGGAGGTGCATAATATGTAGGTTCTTTGGAAATTTTCACCAAATCTCATGTGCCTGAGTGCTTTATTGGAAAAGTAGTGTAAAATTGCCTAACTATTTCGTATTTACAAATATACCTCCTTGACTATCACAGCAAGTACCTACATACATTTTAAAATTTATATACGAACAACTTTTTGAAAATATATTTTGAAGAGGAAGACCTAGTTGCATTGATGCACACCAATATCTTTTTTTCCTATTCATCTTTACATCTCTGTTCCTATTTTAGTATGTGAAATGTTTATATTGATGGAATTTCTAATAACAAAAGAATTGAGTGCATTTTTTTTACTTTGCACATTACGCACGCACAAAATTGGAAAAGTTTTTTTTTCCTTCTTCATGATATGATGATGGAATGCAGCAGTTGTATTAAAAAAATGTGGAACAGGTTGTGTTAGGTGAAGTTTTCCTGAGGAATTTTAGTCACTAGTACTAGTTTGATCTTTGTTTTTTTTTTCACTTGGGAAACGTATGAAAACAATTATTCATGGTACGATAAGAATACGTTTTTCTAATCAAAATCCTTCTTTATGTTAAGCTTCTCCATAATAATTTCAAATATAACTCTCAAGAGAACAACTTTATTTTACACAAACATCTTAGCTAAATGCAGCTTTCAAAAACAAAATTAATTTAAAATATTTAGAACTTTCCCTTTTCTTCCACTTTTAGTAAACAAAAAAAAAAACACAACATAAAAACACACTCAAAGCTATAATTAATTTGTATGTCTGCTTTACTCATAAGCTCACTTACATCAACATCAATTGACCATCAGAAGCCACACACGAAAAGCTCTTTAACCTTCAACTAATTAAGTTCCCCAGTTGGCTCATTTTAAATGAAACTCAAAACATTTTCCAAAATTAAGTTCCCTTTTAAACAAAAAAAATAAAACTCCCTAAGAGGCGATCATAGTCGAAAGTTTATTCCCGCACTGCCACCAATTTGCCTAACAATATAAGTTCATACCACCTTTGCAATGTGGTGTTTTATTCATTCACTGTGCAACCAACCACAATAGCTTTGCTAATTAATATGCTAATGGACTTATAATTACCCAGTCCAAGTCCACTCTGCCATGTACTTCCTGTTCCGAACGACGAACCCATGTTTTGCCATTACAGATGTTGTGCTAGGCCAGTTTTCATCAGGAAGCAAGGATATATTCACATAACATCGAGGAGCTGTGCGTTCTTGTTGTACTTTGCTCAGCTATGTGAAAATATAAATCCAGCTTAACATACGATCAAAGGAAGCGGAAGTATGCAGTTGTAAGGCACAGAAATAGTTCTTCACAGAGCTTAAAGTGTGCAACACGCGAAAACATACATAAATATATTACAAAGGCTTGAAAAAAAAATCTTATTTTTAGTTCTCGTTTACACGAACGAACGGAAACTCTATGATGCCTGATGTGCAAGAATGTTAGGAACTCAAAAGTATTTAAGGACGATAAAGAAGAGAGTATAGAGAGAAAATATGTGTTGTGGGTTTGTGCGGTATGGAGTCAATTCAATGGGAAAACCACATATTGGAATCCTCCGAAGAATGTGTGAGGCAAAAATATTCTACTCTTCACATTCGACTAGATACGTGTTTAAGGCCTTTGATGTTGCTTTAATCGGGCTTCCTTCCTTTTGTAGGTCTTTGTTTTTCTTTTTTTTTTTTTTGGGATACAAACCTTTTTCTATATGAATACAGGTCCGTTTTTCTTTTTATATGGGTTTCTATTATTTTTTTTTTTGGTTTTATTTACAGACTCTCTGGCCTAGAGAATGGCCTTTTAGGATTAAGCTCTCGCATCAATGCGATTATGTGGTCACGTTCAACCACGGACATCGAGAATGTAGATATTATTTGTTTCGGCCATTTACTTTATGAGATGTGCACTGGCCAAGAGATGACCACACCAAAACCGTCCATGAGAGTTCTTGAAATGGATCTAGAACAATATCCGCAGGTAAGTTTTATTATACAAGCATTGAAAACTAAATTTAAACAGCTATAAACGGAAAGAGTAAAGCAGTTAGCTGAAGGGAATTGACGGATAAAAAAGTTATTTTTATATTTTCTTTTTTTAAGTTTTTTAAGTGACTTTAAGGAATCTAAAGACACAATAGGCGTGTTCTTGAAAATGAGATCTCAGAGCCCCCAGCAATCTCAGTCTCTTGAACAGGATTTCTCAGAAATTTTGCTGTCAAATCACTGAGGAAAAAAAATATTGGATTCGCTTGCTCAGTTTTTGACACTGAGCCCTCTGAGATCTCATTTTCCTGAACTAGCCTAATTGTTCTACCTCTTTATTAATGCATGCATACTAGGTGCAAACTAAAGGTAGAACTAGAATAGTCGGAAGCCAACTTAAGTGGTCGTACGAAACCGAGCGAAAACAAGAAATTTATATGACGCACACATAATTGCGAAGTGGAACTTTTCGTTTAGTTTTCGTTAACTTTTGCCGTCGGACGTGAGAGCGCTCAACGACCGCTCTTTCGTAAGTGGGCGAATGCAAAATCAAAATGGTGGAAGCAAACTACCAAGAACTTGGCGCTTGGTGCATAGTTTTCAACTTTTTATTTTCTGTTTGATGAATGAATGAGTGAAGTCAAATCAATTTTCTTTTAATTAATTTATATCACATCGAATTTTAGTGGTTTCGCAAAATAAATAAATAAAAGCATATCACTTTGTGCTGTGAATAAGTATGAGAAAATAAATATTGAATAAACAATTATTTATTTATTTTTTTCACTTCCAACCACTGAAGTTCATTATGGGTCACTTGTGAAATTGACGTTTTGGAAAGCTACTTTTCGGTCGGTTTTGACATAAGCTTCCGACAGCTTCCGCCTATTCTAGTTCTACCTTAATATAGAATCTCGTTTGCCTAACATTAGATATGCCGTCACACCGTGCAAGTAAATTACTTGCAGCAATTGTTTCAAAAATTTCGATTTTGAAATATTCGTGCAAATACTTGCAGAGAGCAGTCACACCAGGCAAGTAAATTGCTTGCTGAAACGACTTTTTACTTGCTTGCAAAACAAACTTGCTGCAAGTACTTGCTGAAATTAATTGCTGAAAGTACTTGCTGCAAGTAATTGCTGAAACTACTTGCTGAAATTAGTTTCTGAAAGTACTTGCACGTGTAAACGGGTGTGATTTTGCCATTTTCAGTTCAGTTTGGTTTATTATTTCTTCAGAAATAGATCTTAATGGATAATCCAGATTTTGAATAACAAATTTTTACGAGGAAATTGTTTTTGAGCACGAAGATTTGTTGAAATTGAGGCAATTGATTCTTGTAGATTATTATTAGTAAAAATAACATGCAATTGATTGCAGCAAGTGATTTAATTGTAAATGAGTTGAACTTTCTGATAGAAATTTACTAAAAGCTGTTATAAGCGGTACCTTCCTTATACGTTTTTTTTATTTCGACTTTCTCATTAATTGGTCTACCCATTTCTATCCAAATCTGGCGAGTTGTTTTTACAATTGATAGAAAGAGCTTCATGCTTCCTTCCATTTTTCTTTAATTACTCAAATATTTTTAAAAGATCTGAAGTTCCATGCAAGTTGAACTATAAGAGCAATTACGTACGATCCAGTCGTTCATATTATTATTAACAAAAAACATGTATTCAAAAACATTACGAGACCCTGTTCTATGATGGAGCATTTGAAACCAAAAAATTCGGCTGATCGATGATAATTCACTTTGGTATGACCCTCTTTTGAAAGTCGTGCTGAAAGTCCGTACTTTACAACACTGATGAGACTTCTGGGTAGAGGAAGACTTTTTTTTCCGAATTTTGATCGAAAAACATAGCAATTACTTGCTGCAAGTACTTTTCGGGTCGTCACACCAGGCAAGTTTTATTTGCAGCAATCATTTTACTTGCTGCAAGTACTTGCGGCAAGTAAAACTTGCCTGGTGTGACGGCACCTTAAATCACTTGCAGCAATTACTTGCTGCAAGTACTTTTCGGGTCGTCACACCAGACAAGTTTTACTTGCAGCAATCATTTTACTTGCTGCAAGTACTTGCGGCAAGTAAAGCTTGCCTGGTGTGACGGCACCTTAATAAGCTTTTTTTTAAATATGGTTGTGCTAGTTAGGTTGGGTACAAAATCTCGCAAATTAAAATCGCGCATAACGAAATCTCGCAATTTCGAAATCCCTTTCGTTTTTCGTTCCACGATTTTTTTGTGCGAAACTGCGAGTGATGGATGCTGTTATGATATTTGAATTTGCAAAATATTGATTTGCGATATTATGATACGCGAAATTTTAAATTGCGAGGTTTCGGTTGATATTTGCGAGATTTTTTCGTGCGATATGGTAATGCGAAATTGTTAAAAGCAGGATCTTGTAATTGCGAGATTATTTAAAGCAGGATTATTAGTTTGCGAGATTTAATTTTTTTCAAGATTTAAAAAATATGCGAGATTTCGTTATTCTAGATTGTGGTGTGCGGGATTTTGTACCACTTCCGCACTGGTTGTGCTATGAGCTTTTTGGTGCCATGTGTTTGAAGAAATAAAAAAGTTTGCATATGTATGTATTCGCATAAATTTTCAACTGAAATAGTTCGTTGCCAAAACTTTTAATCTTGCGAATATTTTTTAAATCCTTACGGGACAAAATAGTTAGCACATTTTACGCACGTTAAAATGAAATTTTCGTTCTTAGGCATTTAAAATGGTGGTTCAAAGTTCTAACTTCATACTTAATAAAATTAATTTTCGATCACATAAGACAAAATTTTTAAATATGTATGCGAAATTACTTCCATCTTCAACAAATTGCACCACGAATTGAGGAAAAAATTAACTCATCTGGTTGAGAAAATCTAACATACTACATGCCAAATCGATCGCTAGCAAAATTTGCAAATTTACGATTTTTTTAAATATACGCCCCAACGCAAGTATATTGATAAGATTTTAATCAAATTTTGATGATAAAATTAGTGCTTTTAGGAATCATTACTAACTTTATTGAAAACAAATTACCTCTATTTTAAAATAACTCAGAAATAAGAAAAACGATTATGATATTATCTTCTAACGAGAATATTTCGAAAACCCGAGCTGTAAGTGAAAAATTGGTGGCCTACTTTTGGTCTAAGCACCCAAAACATTCTTCACTTGTCATGTTAAAAAGTTAGCTGATATTTGTAAGCTTGTGTTTTAACTGAATTTTTCTCTGAGTGTACGTTAAATTGAGCACCGAAAGCCACGTATCAATTACATTGGTACCTAAAGTAAAAATAACAACAAATTGAAGACAACTATATTATCGATTTATGATAATCGTCTCTATGCAACTATGCATAGAAAGATAAAAATAACTTCTTATATTTACATACAAATTATTATTTATATTTATATTTATATTTATATTTATATTTATATTTATATTTATATTTATATTTATATTTATATTTATATTTATATTTATATTTATATTTATATTTATATTTATATTTATATTTATATTTATATTTATATTTATATTTATATTTATATTTATATTTATATTTATATTTATATTTATATTTATATTTATATTTATATTTATATTTATATTTATATTTATATTTATATTTATATTTATATTTATATTTATATTTATATTTATATTTATATTTATATTTATATTTATATTTATATTTATATTTATATTTATATTTATATTTATATTTATATTTATATTTATATTTATATTTATATTTATATTTATATTTATATTTATATTTATATTTATATTTATATTTATATTTATATTTATATTTATATTTATATTTATATTTATATTTATATTTATATTTATATTTATATTTATATTTATATTTATATTTATATTTATATTTATATTTATATTTATATTTATATTTATATTTATATTTATATTTATATTTATATTTATATTTATATTTATATTTATATTTATATTTATATTTATATTTATATTTATATTTATATTTATATTTATATTTATATTTATATTTATATTTATATTTATATTTATATTTATATTTATATTTATATTTATATTTATATTTATATTTATATTTATATTTATATTTATATTTATATTTATATTTGTATTTATATTTATTTTATAGTTTACATTTTGTATATATTTATAGATTTTGGAAATTCTCGGATTAATCTTTGATCCACCAGGAGGACAATGCCCTTCAGTGGAGGAACTCGTGCTGTGTGATCTTTTCCGTAATATTGACTTGCGTGAATTACGAGGTCCATGCTTTAGTGTAAGTAAAAAACAAACAAAAAACACACACATAAACAAGAAAACAAATTAAAAACATGCTAAAGGTAATAACTGCTTGTGCTACTCCTTCTTTCCAGACAATCAAACCAAGTCTAAGTAGATCAACCCTTAATTTGCTGCTTGCCGTAAAAAAGCGACAAACTGCATCCTTAGGCAGCTCATTTAGTGAAACAAGCTCCCCATGCACACCGCCATCGACACCCCGCGACCGAAGGGTTGGGTAAGTGTTTCCACTTTTCTTTTTCTTCTCACCCACACCATATATTTCGTCCTTTCACACCTCCTCTTATTCCTCTGTTCATTTTGTTCACACGAAATTACCTTTAAAAAAAAAAAAAAAGAAATATTAAGAACTTTACCTTACATTATAGAACAAAGGGTAGCATTTTACATCCTAGTTCTCTCTATCTATATAAACTTTATAATTATACTCGTATATTATTATATATATGTAAATGTATATGTTTTTCATATTCGTCGTGTTCGTGTTTTCCTTGTGGACTGATTATGAACTACACATGTGACAACTACAACACGAGTGTCACACTAAAGTTCTCTCATTTTAGTTTTTTTTTGTTTTTATTTTGTCGTTCATTAAGAAACATCCCCGCATGCATTTAAATTTTTATAAATAAAATCCTTATTATCCTTTAACAAAACAAAATATTTGTTTCTTGTGAATAATAAAAATTTAAATTTTTGTTTATTGTAATTTGTGTCAAAATTATACTTTGAAACAAACAAAATCAAAAAAAAAAATAACAGTTTTCCGCCTGCACCCTATGAAGTGTTTCGTTTGATTTAATTACCACCCATCCTTCCACAAAAATTAAAAAAAAAAAACTAAACCTAACTAAGCCAATAAAAAAGATTTAACTGGATTGTGTTGAATGTACCACTCTACTACCACTACACAGAGAATGACAGATTATGACACACGTAGGGGTAAGTCTATTTAAATAAAAAAAAGAGCAACTAAACCTGTATCTACTCTACAACTTAATCTCACATGTAAATAGTAACAACAACAAAAAAAATTAAATAAATAAAAAGAGACATGAACTTTGTAATGGTAGTATGTATACTATTGTATATTTTTTGTGTACCTAAATTGTATAATTTATATACTTATACCTGAACAAAAATGAGGGTGCAAAATCATTTTCTGCAACCACTTTTTGGATTATGCCATTATGTGCCTATGCCTCTATATACTTTTGGGCTAAAAGTAAAGTAAAAGCTTTATATCCAAGGGACACGGCTACGGCTGATTTAGCTGTTATAAGTTGTTATGGCTAACTGGCTGACACATATAAAGTTTACACGTAATTAAGAGTTTGTTTTTGCCTTAACACACACGTTATAGAGATTAATTTATATATTTTCGTAGATGTAGCTTCAAAATGCTGAGAAATTATATTTTTTTTTTTTTTTTTTTTTTGTGTTTAATTTTATGTTTATTAGGTGAAAGAATCAAGAAAAATATACAAAAACTTATTATGTAATTAGAACCTTCTAAGAATTACTTTCTCTCAAAATAGGTATAGTAAAGGTTTACCGGTCAATGAGAACTGAGGGATAGATTCATATATAAGGTTCCCCAAAAAATGTCTCCAAAGTGTTGCAATTTTTATTTGACATGAGGATTTTATGAGGGCAATTGACCAAATTTGGCTTGGGATTATTATTAATATTATTAATTAGATAAGATAACATCAAATATCTTAAGATATTAAGATGGTAAAAAAAATGAAAATTATAAACAAATATGGCTACCAAAATTTTCTTCATTTCTTTTGATCATTTGTATATTGAATAAGTATGCACCCAGAATCTGGAAAGAAACGAATTAATTTTTTGATTGGGATCTAAGTTTTTAGCTTATTAAATGCTTATTCACTGCGGTTCACTTGAATAATATAGTATAAAAGCTACTGTAAAGTCCCGTTAATTGCATTTATTATTAAAATTCTTAAGTGAAGTAAGGTTTCGGAACTTCTGAAGAGAATGAACTCCAAAAAAAAAACACTAAGCTGTAAGCGTCGTAAAATTAAGCAACGAAATTTGGTTCATTTGAATAAAGGCAGTTTTGAAATTACTTGCATTCATCAATATTTATTGAGAAAACTAATACAAAATTATAGATCAGTAAAGTTAACGTGGAATATATACATTTTTATTAAAAATGGGAAGGGCAAAAATTTTAAATACAGCCGAAAAGGCAAAAATAGACGTTTACCACGCTGAAGGTTATTCAAACCGCCAAATTGCAAAAAAAATATTGAGCGTAGTGCAATTTGCGTTGACAATTATTTAAAAGATACTCTTTCCTATGGAAAAAAATATACAAAGCAAGGACATCTACTGTGTTCTCACCATCTGACAGACGTAAGATCATTCGAATTGCCTCCAATTCCAGCTATTTCACATCAAAAATCAAATTCGAAGAAGGGGTAAATGCAAGCAAATCGGCTGTTTGGCGTGTTATTGATGCTGGACATCTGAAGAGGTTAAAGCTGACCAAAAAAACCTAAATGCCGTGCGTAAGGAGCTTCAACTATAGTTTGCGAAACATAATATGGCTTGGACTACAGGCCAGAGCCAAACTAAAAATGATTGGCGAACGGTTGTCTTCACGGATGAAAAGAAGTTTAATTTAGATGGACCGAATGGCTACAACTTATATTTTCATGATTTGCGCAAAGAGGAACGATTTTTAACACGCCATCACAGCCGAAAGGAAGGAGTAATAGACGGAGAGCTAGCGACCGATTTACTCACCTCATTTTAGCAAGGCTAAAACTTTGGTCATAGAAAGATTGAGGCCCGACAGTTATAAAAATGCCCGTCTTTAACTCCGGTACCCTCCATGAGGCCTTAAGTTTAAGGCTTGAAGTTATAAAAAAAAAGTGCCCATTCACCTCATTTTAGCAAGGCTAATCTTTTAATACATCGTTCATTGATTCAATATATAGACGAAAATAACAATGTAAGACGTTTTAGCCCCCCAAGACATGCTGTAAGACGCTCGTGTATATGTAAAAAAACTGACCCCATTCACCTCATTTTAGCAAGGCTGGTATTTACATATAATTAAGATGACATAAAAACAACCACACATTTCAAGTGTAAGACGTTTTTTCGGTCAATAACCCTCCGTAAGACGCGGAAAACTAAATTTTGTTTAAGTCAAGATAGCCCAGTAAAAATAGATTTTTTCAAGGAACAAATTTGTAACAGGGTGATTTTTGGTATACACGTTGGAATTGGCGTTACTTATAACCTGTCAAAAGTCCTCAAACATCCAATGCCCGCTAGTCCCGTTAGGGGGGTCAAAGGTCACGAAAATGGGTTTTTGCTAAATATATCGAAAACGGTAAGTTTTAGAAGAAAAAATTGTTCTACAAACATGTAGCTGAGGTAATTTCCAACAAAAAACATGTATGACAAATTTTTCTTAGCATTTACCGTTACAAAGTTACAGTACTTCAAAGATTCACAGTATTCCAAAAGAATGCTTTTTCTTCCACACCACCAGAATGGTCGAGAGCTTTGTGCGTTTTTTTTATTATGGTATCCCCAGGAGGCCTATTCCACGATGTTTGCTTAGTGGAGGTGTGTATTAAAATTCATCAGGATGCATTCCACAAATCTTACTTACTTGCTTTAGATGGCGCTAAAGTTGGTTGAGATCGTTCTCAACTAGTGTGTGTGACCTAAGGTGGAGTCTTCTTCTGCTGCGCAGACCATCAGGTTCAGGGGTAGATTCAGAGACTTGTCGGGCTGGTGCGTTGGTGGCCATACGCTCCACGTGTCTCAGCCATCTCAGCCGGTGTATTTTAAGCTTTTTGACCAGGTTGACCAACGTCACTGTAAAGCCCATAAAGCTCTTTGTTAAACTTCTCTTCCATACTCTATCGATACAGACTGGACCGAAGATCACCGACATAATTTTCCTTTCAAAGCACCCAAGCAGATTCTCATCCGTTTTTGACAGGATCCATGCTTTTGCCCCATACAGCAGGATTGGAATGATAAGGTCTTATATAGGTCTCCTTGGTTCTTTGAGAGGGCTTTACTACTCAAATGCCTTCTTAGCCCGAAGAAACAGCGGTTGGCAAGAGTAATTTTTCGTTTAATCTCTGCACTGATGTCATTTTGCGATGTAATAGTGGAGCCCAGGTAGACAAAGTCCTTGACGACTTCGAAATTGTACCTATCCATCGTGACATTTTGCCCGAGTCAACGATGTTGAGATTTCTTTCTCGATGATAGCATATACTTTGTCTTGTCATCATTTACAGCCAAACCCATTTTCGCCTCCTACGTAACAGCTCGCTTCGTTCTCCCAATGATGGTAATATCATCTGAATAAGCAAGTAGTTGAACGGACTTTTGAAAATCGTACCTCTGTTGTTGACTTGCGAGTTGCGTACAATTGCTTCGATGTTAAAATCTTCGAAATCAAAGGTTTCGGTGATATTCTTGCCGACTTTGACGGAGCAGCGAAATTTTTTCATCGTCATCCCGAACAAGCGGACGAGTTTGGCAGGGACGCCGAGATGCAACATGGCTTTTCATAGCTCGTCTCTGTTTACGATACCATACGCAAATTTTAAACTTATAAAGATAGTGTGTATCGATTTCAAACTTCTGGGTTTCCACAAATCTGCGAATAAAAATTAGCTCGAATTTTATTTTTAAAGCTGTGTCAGTCCCAGAATTTTCTTTTAAATAAATATCTGATTTCACTTTTTTCAGTGTCCCAAGATTAAATTTAAATAAAAATAAAAAATATAAATAAATCCAAGTACCTATACCTAGGTAAACCTTCAACATTTTAAAATAGAAAATTAGTTTCTCTTTCTTCATTAAGTGTAAAGAGTCTTGTGCTTTATAAGAAATTGCATAAAGCTTAGTTTTGAATGGAAAAACAACTTACTATCTGCACACTGAATTGATTTTATTTTGTTTAACTTAAGAGCACTCAAAATATTTTGCACAAAACTAAACATAAAGTAAGTTATCTGTAATTTAAAGCATAATATACCACCTATCCAAAAATTCCTCGAACTTCCACTCCTATACTTTAACTTTGTTTGTAGTTTGTTTTACTTCATCATTATCTAACCGAAAAGCATGCTCTCCTGGAATGTTGTGGAACTCAGCATGAGCCGCAGTAGTTACTTGTGGTTGTATAAATACATAGCTACTGTTTTAGAAGTACTCCCTGTAGAGCACCTACATACATAAATTCGAACACACACATAATAAAATGTATCCAGTTGACTGGGCAAAGGCACACCTAATGTAATTTTACTGTATAACCTAATTAGAGAGCCACAACACTTTTTGCTAATTTAATTAAAAGTAGGCCCAAAACATTCCTCTATATATACAATACAATATCCATGCCATATACATAGACATAACAAAATCTAATAATAATCTCTTTCTCTCTGTTTTATCTTCCTTTTGGGTTTTTGCACGAATATGGATCACACATGCATCCAGCAGGACAATGGATTCATTTGATATATCAAGCGATTCGGAGGAAGGCCTGTTGGACGAGATTGTGGTTACGGGCAATAACCACAGTTGTTATAAGCATCCCTTTAATCTACATCAGCACCACCACCAACAACAACACCACCAGCAGCAGCACCACAATCACCAGCACCAGTACCACCAGCATCAGCATGAGCCGCACTCCCAATATGATCCACTCAGTTTCCCACCACATTTTTGTGAACACAACCTCAACTCGGATGACAATAGCAGCTCAATCAATGAAACATCCTCCGGCTCCACCACCACCGCCGCCGCCGGGACATGTATCAGTGGAGAACCGGCACATTGTAACTCAAGTGCAGACGGAAGTAGTTCAAGTGAGGCCTCGACAGCAACCACATCCCGTGGTGGTAGCGGTACCGGTGGGGTAGGGTCAGGAGACAATAATTGTTATGATGATGCAGTCGAGCTATCGACATCAGGTCAAGTAACTCTTGGCACTGCCACTACCTCATTCAATCACCAGCTTACCGCTGACATGTGCAGCTATAAGAATTCGAAAAGTCGTCGCCTGGAGTACTCGTTGAAGTGCTTAAAATACGGACGCAGCAATCCCTCACAAGACTCGGCCTTCGGGTCGCTGACCGATGGTGACCTCT
This sequence comes from Dasysyrphus tricinctus, assembly GCA_963921185.1. Taxonomy (NCBI): domain Eukaryota; kingdom Metazoa; phylum Arthropoda; class Insecta; order Diptera; family Syrphidae; genus Dasysyrphus; species Dasysyrphus tricinctus. Next base: position 238,945,921 of record OY992531.1, on the reverse strand, counting down.
CCATCGGTTCGTCAAGTTTTCGTTTGAGCAGTTTCCAGTCCATTACATCACCCATTGATGAGGGAGTTGAAGATATCATTATAGCCACCACAACAGCCGGAAGTGAGACATGTCTTGAATTAGCCACAGTCTCCACCAATGGACAATCCAATGATTCGGCTATTTCGACGCCTTGTCGAGAGGGTTCACCGAATTTCCTAGCCATCGAAGAAAATTCCTTCACCACCACAACGGGAAGCAACAATCACAATCGTCCACAACAGTTTCCCGTCACACTCTCGCCTAAGATCCAAATAACCACCTCAGCATCTACGTCCAATCTTCAATTTGACCCGCCGAAGATTCTGGTCAATGACCAGAACTCTATTTACACCACCTCCCCGTCAAAACGCTCCGGCACCATTGAGGTTTTCTCACAAAAATACAGGGTATGCTCTTTCGAGGATATGTCACCGAATCGCAAACAGTCGAAGCATCATCTGAAGAACGCTAACCGCTTGGCTTTTCGGTCACTGGAAGAGGAGCAGCGCATCGACAGCGCCTTCATTCCAATTCAAAACCGTACAAATTCCGAAAACAGGGTAAACATCAATAACAGTGAGAAGTACAAGAAACTCACGCACACATCCTTCAGTCGAATCAGCAAAACCACCAGTAGTGTAACGGTAGCTGTTGAGCCACCGCCAAATTCAACCAATGCCAGCAGCAACTCCCAACCAAGGGACAGTAGACATACCCTTTGGCGGGACAGCAAGTTCTACCGTAAGAATCGCATAGCTAAGTCTAATGATTCACTATTAGAATCACCGAATCATTCTCCGTCGCCATGTCGCCTTTCCCCATCTTCGCTACGAGACAATCACTACGAAGCCTCTTCACCCCTTTCCTCGTCTTCATCATCATCTTTCACCCGTCATGGACTCAATCGGGGCAGTTCGGTTAACGAGATCTCTCAAAACTGCAGCGGAGGGTCACCTCATCGACGATATTGCAGCTCGAAGAGTGAAGATCTAGGAGATCTGGACATGCCTACAACAATTGATGGCCGTAAGTCACATTCCGAGCGCCATCTATTCGGACTGTCAAAGCTACGACAAACAGCTATCACTACCACTGTCAGAGGTGGTGGTGGTGGTGTTGGCATCACCATCGGCGGAGAATGTTTCTCCGAAGACGAAACCTTCCATCAAGATGACAATAAATCCTTGAAAAGCCTCAGCACATGCTCCATCAATCGTGTCACACTAACCACAACAACAACGACAACAAGGACCAAAAAGAAGACCACCTCAATGGCTGTTCTACCTTCGGGGCCCACAATAACGTGCAATGTAAGGAATTCGGTCTTCAAGAGCCTAGACCATGCCCTCAACTATATCGATTCCAATGGAGATGACGATGATATTTCGAGCTCGACTGAAGAATCACCTAAGCGGCATTATAGTGACATTGCTAGAATATTTGGCTCAACAACGACACGTGCTGCAGATGATCCGCATAGTAGTAGCTGTAGTGAGGAGAAGACTCCGCTGCTGGACAGCGTTGAAATGTCACCGATAAGTCCAACCGAGCCGGATCTCAATATGTGATATACGCAATTTAGTTAAAATGGTCATTATTTATGTTTTTTTATTGAATTTTCATGGATTTTTTTTTTAATCTTTTTGAATTTTCGTGAATCTTTTCTTTTTGTACTTAAAAATATTTAAATTATAATCATGAAATTATAGGAGAAAATTTAAACCGTTAAATAAGAATTGAAGTTGAAAGAAAAATCGGGTTTAAGAAGGGTAGTTTGAGACGATTTTGAGGTGTTTTCTTTTATGCAAGATGAAAACAAAACTACATCATTTGGGTTCCAACTTATCGTAAGCAAAATGCTTAAAAACTTTGTAGGATTTTTAAGCTTCTTAATGAACATAACAAAATAGGTCTAATAATTTACCTTTTGACAGAAACTCACAAACTGTAAAATTTTGAAAATGAAGTATAAATTCTCTCAATAATTTCCAAGCTGCGTAAAAATACGAGAACGCGCAAATTCACACAAGCTTACAGTACCTACCTATTCCGTAAGTGCGTGTAATCTTACCACTTTACCTACAGCCATATTAATGAAAAACGCTTACTCCACCTTTACCCCATGAGTCTACAAAAGCTTAGACTAAAAGTTAAACCATGGATTAGAATTTCCTATCAATAGAAACAAAATATTCGTGGAACAGTGAAGTGACGTTTACCAGAAATCCCGTAAGAAAATCTACTACAATAATTAAGATACATATCTGTTTATTACTTTTTTTCGTAAAGGTTTTGACAGCGAATTTCGATTATTTGTAAAAAAAAAAGTTCACGTTACCAAACACACCCAATAATTCTGTCAAAATTATTATCATTTTTATAATTATTATTTAAGAACTCAATAAATTGATTAGCCATTATTATTTGTATTCAAAATTAAATGCACAAAACTTCACTTATGCTACATTTCCACCTGACGCTAATCTGAGATTTAATAAAATTTACCTCAAATCTCCTTCAAATCTCGGAGATTTACCATACAAATTTATTTCGTAAATCTTGAAGATCAAAAATTAATCTTGTTAAATCTTCCTAGGACAAATAGTTTTACAAATCGAGCTAACCTTTTCTTAAATGGTGCTGAACGATTCATTCGAGACTCGCATTTAGTTCTGCATTGTTTCACACGAATCAAACATTCTGTCTCATTCGCACTTCATAAGAAAAATTGGAACGCCATTTGCATTTTTGACGGTGCTGTCAAATTTAATCTTTTTTAAATCTTTTTGTGCGGTGGAAACACCAAAAAGATTTACTACCTAAATCTAATCTGAGATAAACCTTTGGTGGAAACATAGCATTACATATATTTATTTAATTTCAGACCAAATTGGACACAGGTGGTTCCTATTCCTAAGCTTATAGTCACCTTGTTCGGTTTATTATCTTAGTAAAGAAGAAGTCTTGTTTTTTAATAACATTTTGGACTTAGTCCACGGAATAAGGTCTTACCCTTTCCTATTCCGCATTTATTAATTTGGCTTGCTATAGTTTAACTAATTCTGACGTGTACATTTCAACAATTGTTCGATAATGTAACCGTAGCCTTAAACACACGCGTGAAGGCTCTGCCAAACCGATGCAAGACATTCGCTGACGACAGTTTTTTGTGGTTGCTTAGCATTGTGTATCTGTCATATTTTGTAGGGTTGCGAATGATTCGCTATATTTTAGCATTGGTTTGATTTATCACATTGCCTTCACAGAAAACTCAAATTGAAACAATTACCCGTTATAATTTTCAATTTTGCTAGCTTTTCAGCTGCTATAATTGTTTGCAAAACATCAGGCCTGTTTGGTAACGTGAAATTTTCACTAAGTTTCCCAAACTTGGGTTTTTCCTTCTATGATTTCTAACAGCAAATTGTGAAAATTTTATGAAAATTTGCAAGAAATTAGAATTTAACAAACACACCTATCAATTGACAGGAGAAACACACTTGGACACTTAGCTGTCACTATTTGACATTTCACCTTTCAAATGCTTTTGTACAGCATATAACTCTAGGCCTGTTCCTTTACTTTGAGTTTCTGTGATTTTTGGCTCGAACTTCTGTCAAAAAAATTTTTGTATATGAACTTTGACAGAACTTTGGAATAAAATGCGCAGAAATTCACAGAAAATCACAGAAATTCAAAGTAAAGGAACAGCCCTTTTCTGTCTGCTCAGTAATTTCAATTTAGCGTTTTCGGGGCGTGTTCTGAGCTCATAGAGCGCGCTCTGACCACACTCGAAAACGAAAACAGAGATGCATTCACGCTTTGAGCTAAAAAAGAAACAAACACAAACTCTGATTTAAAAAGCAAACAGGCCTATTAACTATTGTTAACTTTAATTCAGTACTCTTAAATTTTCCTGAACTTATAGTTGGCTCCATGAAAAACAATTTCCTTAAACCCTGTTTAGATTGGGAAGATTGAGTACGAACTAGTGAGTGCCATGGTGTCTACATTTGGCGTTTATGTTTTTTTCATACATCACGATACCCTTGACCATCTCTTGACAACAAACTGCGCCGTGATGTCGGACTCAATTTTCCCAATCTAAACACGATCTTACGCAACTAACCTTGAACGACCCTCGATGGCAGTTCTTGCGAAAAAAAATATGACAGATGATGTCATGACAGCTAGTGTCACTGTCACAACAAAAAATTTAAATCAGGCTTTGGCAGTTTTAAATGTACCTAATGAAGGCATTTAAATATAAAGTGTATTCGACATCGTTTAGAAAATTTCCGAAACCGTCGCTTTCGACTACTGTCACAACTAAATTCACTAAAATTTTACGTCAATGATTTAAATGGCTTCTGATTCCCAAATATATATGTATATATGTGGTTACCTCAAATCTTCACTACCTTCACTTAACTGACTTAACTTTTTCATATAGTAATAAAAATCCAACAAAAACTATTATAAAAGCTTCTCAATGGTCCATTACTAATACAATTATTGTAAAAAAAAAACATGACTAGTATTACGAGTATAATTATAATTCTAGCAAAGAAGTTTGCGCTTTAATCACACCTCCATCCTTATGATAAAATTTAGGTAAATAAAAAAATAAAACTTAGTTAAGACTCACACTTATATGTTATTAAAAAAAAAAAAAAAAACAATAATAATAAATAAATTGAGAGGGCAATTTTAGAAAAAAAAATATTCAAATTACACTAGCTAATTTTATTACATACCTACATTAAATTGTAAATAAGAAAAAATAAAAAAAAAAACTTATACTAAAAACAAAATAATGAGCTTTACTTTTCTTAAACTTATAATACATCTTATCTATTATCTTCTGTTGTATTATTAAAATTAAAATAGGTATCCCTACATTAAAACATAAAAAAAACTTCCATTCCATGAACAACAACAAAAACTAAACATACATTTATGAACATTTGTGTACCTAATTCTTTAACTGCTTTGTTTCAATTTCACCCCTCAGTGGCATTTAGATTATAATCTTTTATCTTAACAATTTTCTATTTTTTATGAAAATCTAATTTAATAATTATATTACACTAATTATGTAACTTACTTCAAATCATAAACTGAACAGCAATATATCAATTTCTAAAATTCATATGAAAATAAACAAAACAATAAACAACTTTAGTGTCTATAACATAAAAAAAAAAAACAAAAATAATTGTAAAATATTTGAATTATTCTTTTTCGAAATATTTAAATAAACAAATAAAAGAACACTTTAAAAACTAAGTTTAGCAATTAAATAGAATAATTAACGCAACACACACTCCTACTTTCAAGACATTATATTGCAAATCGAATAGTAAATTATATAAATAAATTATATAGAAACGATCCATTAATCAGACTTATAAAAAAAATTCTCTTTATAAAAATAGTAAGAACACAAAATGCAAAAAGTAACATATTCAATTCAATAATATAAAAAACAAAACGTTAATCTGCAAAAAAAAAACAAATGTAATAGAAACAATTTATTTACACAATAATTATAAACAATCAGACAGTTAGTGAGCATTTTTTGTCTTAATTAAACAAAATATTATTCAACAGAGTAATCAAATAAAACCTACCTATTATATAAGTAATAAATAGTACCTACATTGTTTTTTTTTTTCAGAAAAAAAAAATAATATTTAAATTTTTGTTAATTTTAAAAAATATTTAGTTAAAAGTATGGAATTATTTGAATTTATTATGTATGTACAAAATGTTGTATAAATCTAAATTAACAATAAAAACATCGGTGATATTATTTAAAAAGCTAATTTGTTTTATTTACTCAGTTCAATACTGTAGGTATCGTTGCTATAATAATTGTAAAAGTAAAAAATATTAACGGTCACAGCGTAAGGTCATCGTAAACGTAGTAAAGTTGTAGATGGCGTAAAGCTAGGACTATTATCCTCGGAGGGACACTTAAGTGGTCGGAAGAAAAGAAGCGAGTACACGGAAAGCATATGACGCGGCTATAATTGCGGAGTGGAACTTTTCGTCAAGTTTCGTTCAACTTTGCTTAGGGAAGTGAGGTGCACTCCCGAGCGCATACAAATTGTGACAGAATTACGAAGTATAAAACCTAACGTTTAAGCCGTTGTATGAATAATTGAATAGATACCCTTATTGTGTTTTTTTTATCAAAAACCGTTCCACATACAAACAAAAACTGTATATTACCCTACGCTATTTTCCAGGTCAGGTAATGCTACTAGAAACTAACAAAAAACACAATAATTAAAACAACTTCTGAATACCAAATCAAATAATTTTATTTTATGCTTAAATCAAAAAAAAAAAACTTTTATTTCTTATATTTATTGACTTAAAAATGGGTTAAGAGTGATGTTCCACTTTTATGTACATACGTACCTAGCTCCATATCAATTCACACAGTGGAGTCGACTAAGAAATTATAATTTCAGTTGCGTTTTCTGAACGAAAGCTCAAGATTTATATACAAATGCAGAGAAAATTGCAAAATTCATTGCATCTAAAAAATTTTTAGTTTTGAGTTTGATTTTTCACGAATCCGTAAACTGACCCTTACTAACGACGACCTATAGAACGCTGCTCAAATTATTTCTTCTTAACCATTTTTGCGCCATCTATTAATTTTTCATATTTTATTTAGCATATACTACAACCATTTTATATTTTATTTAGCATATACAACAACCATGGAATTGAAATAAAGAATGTGCACTTGGGAATTTATTGTTCCCTAATCAAATACTAGCAGACCCAGCCATGCGTTGATTTACCTAATTCTCATATCGTGTTTTATTATCTCTGGGTCTGGGTCGAGGTTATCTCTTAACATGTATTACAAAAACAACATGGGATCTAGGTTCCTATCGAGGTTAATTTTAATAACCCAGATAGAGGTTTTCACTCTGATGGGCAGAGGACTATTTACCATTGTGAATGATGTCAGCGATTTTTCAGCAGTGCTAGGAATAGAGAGGAAAAGAGAGAAATGAAAAACAGATAAACATAAGAAAAAAAGACTTATATACAGCACTGTTTTTGAACTAAACCCTCATCGTTTTATTTTTAAGAGGTGAACCATATGGGTTATGAGCGATAATAAAACGCGGCTAATAGTTTTGCTCCTTTTAGAAGTGTTCAACAAGTTGTTTTTCTTTTTTGTTCCGAGCATAGCACTGATAGCTGTCAAAAAATGATCTGTATTTCTTTTTTTGCTCAGAGAGCTCGTACGCCTCTAATCCTGAAAGTTTATTTATACAAAAAAAAAATACACGACGAATAGAGGGGGTAAGCTAAAACTAGTTCATAGGATGTATAAAGCCGGAGTAAAGCCGTTTTACTATCGAAATATCATTATGACATGACATCGTGTGAAATTTTCAATAGGAATGTAAATGAAATTTGTTTTACCTCTTCGTTACTAAGAACATTTTCTTTTATTTAACTTAACGATTTATTAATTCATTTACCAAAATTCCACTAAAAATATTGAAATGTATAATTGTGGAAATCAGCTGGGGTTAGGGTTACCAGATTGAAAATGAAGAAAAGAGGGACATCGCCAGTTTTCTAGTGGGGACAAGTGATTAAAAAGTGTCCCCCTCTTTTAACACTTGTCCCCCCTTAAAACATGTTTTTGAAAAATTTAACACCAGAGTAAACAAAATTGACCTTAAAAAGTTTCATTCGATTTTTTATAATAAAACCAATCACAAAAATCAATCAAACTGACAGATGCAGGAAATTATTGCACTTGAAGTGAGATGTAGTTCCTTGAGTGGATGCGTTCAGCTTTGAAAGAATTTTGAACTTCAAATGGATGTATTCACAGAGAATCCTTCTAAAAATATTCACCCCGATTACAGAATCCGACGAATGAGATGATGATTAAATGAAAATATTTTTACAGTTTTCAATTAAATGTTCTCTCTTTTTGAGTTGTTTTTACTTTATAATGGGGACAGGAGTTTAAAAAGGGGGGCTTTCTCCCCTAAAGGGGGACATCTGGTAACCTTAGCTGGGGCTTGCTTACGTTTTTAATACCCAGAGTTTGAGATTGTTCATTTTTTGACATAAGGAGGGTGTAACTAAAACGGCTCAGAAAATATTTAATGAATAAAGATTTGTTTGACGAAGCGTAAAGACAGTGCTTCAACTTGGTTAAACTTTTCCGAGGTTAAACCGAGTATTAGTGAAATCTAATAATTGAGTGTGAATTTGAAGACAACTAATAAATAAAACTCTTCAGTTTTAGTGGAGTGAAATAATTAAGTGGAGTGAATGAATTAAGTTCGTCCAGGTACTGGATAAATAGAATTCACAGTGTATTCATACTTGCTGTGAATTTCTATATTGAGTCGGTAAACATCGATCAAAATTTGAGTTCTAGACGGGTACAACAGTTTCTAACTAATGAACCCAACTGTTGTACCTGGGCGAAACACAATACATGGAGTAGAGCTCACTTAAAATTCTTTTTTTGAATCTAATAAATAAGGCTGTTGTTTCACACAAATGTAATGGTGCTTATGTTGTTTGTTATTTTCACACCAATGTTAATGGATGTGATTTTGGAACATTCGATTTTTGGCACCGTATGAACATTTCTGTTTCCGTTCTCGTCCCACTACAGTATCTATATAGAATTCATTAGGAACCTTTCTTCTAAGCACACAAGCTTAAATGAACAAACTGGAATGAAATGGACCATTTAGGGCTTGGTCAAACAGAGCGCGGTCTGACGCGACGGGACGGTCAATACTTTACTGGGAAATTAAGAACGTGACGGTCAAATTTTCTTTGTAAATTTTTACAAAGATCGCCGGACCGCGCTCTTTTTGACCAGGACTTAATAGTCCAAAAGCTTTTCGCGTACGAAAAAACTGTGTAGTTTTTGGCTGAAGAGAATGTTCACGAGAATGCAAAAAATCTACCCTTCCTGACAATTTTTGCAAAATTCTGCCCAAAAAAAATTTGTTCCGGCAGAAATGGTAAGTGAAAGAATTTCATCTCCATTCCTCAAAATTTGACAGACTGCCCGATTTAGCCCAGAAAGTACACGAGCAAACCTAGCATTTACCATTTCTTTGTCCAAACAAATTTCTTGGGCAGAGTTTTGCAAAAATTGTCAGGAAGAGGAAATTTTGTATTCTATCCTGAGCGTTCTCTTCTACCAAAAACTACACATTTTGGTAGATTTGGGTAGAATTTGGCTGTTTTTTGTGAGTACACGAACAGACCTTATATCAAAGAGCTCAGTGCCCACACCAGAGAATATCAAATAAAGAAGCCAATCCTTCGTACTTTTCACCCTCCAAAACCCATTTGTTTACATAGTTGTATTTGTAGTTTCATTTTGTGTCGAAGAATAGATGTGAATTGCAACAACAACAAGACCTGTGCTGAATGGTGTGCTGAATGACGAGTTGATTCTATGTGTGCGTTATTCACTGCTTTTCACTAATACTTTGCATCATCACAGCTGTTTGTTTCAGCTTGTAGGCAAATCAAATTGACAGCTGAGGATTGGCTTCTTTATTTGATATTCTCTGGCCCACACGTTCTGTAATTCTTGCATCGATAAAATCGGTTGAGAAACGTTGAAAAATGGAGCAAAACTCATGTATGTACATGTTTCAATTTTCATTGTCTCTCAACCAATTTTGTCAATGCGAGAGTTACATAACGTGGGCCACTGGGTACTGGGACCCAATTCCGCAAGAGTGATTTTTGTCTGTGTATACACAAAAAATCGTGTACAGATCAATTTTTGCGATTCCGCAAACGTGAATTTAAAATTTTTGACAGATAACGTATACACTATCAGTCAAATTTATTCACACTTGTTTTGGGCGTGAATAGAATGTGTACACGGCAAATCATTCAGTAGTTGTGGAATTGGGCCCCTGTATATGAAAAATTTAACAACCGTGACGAATAAAAAATATTTTCTGAGAACTGTCATTTCGCGTCACCTGTCAGTGACCAAACAAATTACTCATGTGAAGGAAAAATTTCACAACCATTATGCATGGCACTCGGGTTTGAGTGGGTTTGAGAAGGAATAGGAATGACTGCATTTTAAATACAGAATTGAAAACTTATTTGTGGTTTTAAATTTGTTGAATTATAAATTATTTTGTCGATATACCTAATAGGAAGTTCATATAAAAGAATTTTTATTTCATCTACTCCTGACTACCACAACCACTATACTCCTGAGAAATGTAATTTTATAGCCTTTTCACACCGAACCCAAAACGCGGTTTTTTGAAAATATCGGCTTTGGAGAGAAACCTAATCGAAAACACAAGTTTTCTCATAAATTTTTTGTAGCTTCAGGTTTTCGTAAAACACAAGTTTTATATAAAACCAGTCGAAAACATGTTGGAATTCAAAGATGAACAAAACAAACATACCTTTTAATAAGTTCAGTGCCTATTGAAGTGTCAAAAAAGAAACTGATGGGATGCTTTCAAAAAAAATTGAAAACATCTGACGTAATTCTGTCATCTCAAATATAAAATTCGAATCCCAAAATAAAATATTTTATTTAAAATTGATATATAACTGTTTGTGGCAAGTCAAATTGTTCATTTGGATCCTCTTTATAAAATAGATCACCGATTTTATTTCAAAAAAATGGAAGAAAATAAAAAAAATTGTGCGTGGTTCGTGTAAAAACATTGGAATGTCAAACGAAAAAGTGTAATTTTCAGTGTGAATGGTTTTCGCGTTTTTGAAAAGTTTTAGCCGAAAACCGGTTTTGGGTTTTGGTGTGAAAAGCCTATTAGGGCTATTGGGTGCAATTTGGATCGATATACACATTTTCCATCAAAATATAGTTCTTGGCTTTTTCGGCTGTACACTGGGTGGCACGAAATCAGCATTATTTTCGTCATCACAATCACCCCTCTCCGAATCATCACACAACGAATCAAAAGGTCTGATCCTTTACTTTGAATTTCTGTGGTTTTTGGTCCAAACTTGTGTCAAAAAAATTTTGTATATGAACTTTGGACTAAAATGTGCAGAAATGCACAGAAAATCTCAGAAACTCAAAGTAAAGGAACAGCCCTAATATGTTCTTCATTCTTAATTATAAAGCATAGTTCACACAACATGAATGAATTAATAGAAAATAAAATCAAATGAAACGAGAAATAATAAGGATGTTCGTACAACAGTGTATGGCCGCCGGAAACGCAGTAATGTTTTAAGCTACCTAGTTAATCTGTCACAATTTGTATGGAAAATTGGACATATTAATACAGTTTACAATCACAATCACAATCTGTATGCACCAAGCGAGCGCACGACATGCGAAAATTTCACATGTTTACATGCAGCATTAAGGCTCTCCCAAACCAACGCGAAATCATAGCGAATCATTCGCAAAGCCAGTTTTTTGTTGTTGTTTTGCATTCTGTATCTTTCATATTTTGTATTATTGTGAATGATTTCGCATCGTCAGCGAATGTTTCGCGTTGGTTTGGAGGATCCTTTAATACTAAGTTTTCATTAGAGCAAATGAGGTAATTTCGTTGAAAATTTGCAAATTAGATCCGAAATTACCTCATTTCCCATACAAATTCATAATTCCAAATGAGATAATTTCAACCAAATTTGCACGAAATTAGCTTCGAAATTAGGCAAAAACAAATCGAACACATCTAATTAAAATGCTATTGTGAATTAGTCGTACAATTTCTGAATGAAATGTCTAATTTGAAATACAAAACATCGAACAAATCAAGTATGAATGAAATTAAGTTTAGGAGAATAAAATTTATGGAGAACACAAAATATATATCTGGTATGTTAATCTTTTAATTTTATTTTTAAATCTTTAAATTGATAATTTTCTATCTATGTGTCCGTCTAGAAAATTTAAAGGAGTACCAAATCGATGTTGCATGCATGCTGAAGCGGAGATCAAAACTCCTAATGGATCTTTCAAGATACACGAATTCTAGTCTTGATTGCTCCAAATTAAGCAGTTTATCTGAACCAAATTGTTTTAAAAGAATTACTGCGATATAAAATAAAATAACTTTATGAAAATTTAACAAATTCAATGTTTATTTTGTTAAAAATAGGTTCCTAAAAAAGAAATCAGTTTGTATGTTTGACAATACTGCATTTGATAATAGTTACAAGTAACTGGTAGATACAATCCTCGATGTCAGCGCAACTGGCGTACACCTTTTGGGGATCCATCCCGCTGCTTTGTGGATCAACATCGACGGTGTTCATTTTCTCGCAGGCGTTGATGAATCTGTTACTGGTAGATCATTTTCATGGTTAGTAACAAATCAGCAGATTGTCCGACTATCTTATGCATCTGATAACACTCTAACCAACCAGCGCGGCGCGGCGCACGCCTTGGATAAAACACCCATCCTCTAGGGTCAATATGGACGATGAATTGAACGGAAGCAAGATTTTTGGGGTAGATGACTCTGCAAATGGTAGCGGCAGTCCATTTTTGTGGGCAGTACAAATAAACATATTCTCTAGCATAGTTGTCCATTTTAATTGAATTTTTTATTTTAAATTAAATCTATTACCAGTGACAGTCGACGATGAAGTCAAAAAGAAACAGGGTTGTCAAAAGAAATGAGATAATTAGATGAAAACACTTTTTCTGAAATTTGCGAAATTACCTCATTTCGGCTCTAATGAAAACGCAGTATAAGGCTCTCCAAAACCGACCGACGCGAAACATTCGCCGGCGTCAGTTGACTGTCGCATATGCAGTCCACATGTGCGTGTCCACTGCATGTGGCTCTCGGCTAAAATGCTTGGCTAAATTTTAGCTTGGCTAAATTTTGGAGAGAATTTCGTATGGGAGCGAAATTTTAGCTCGATCTGCGTACTATGCTTTAAAGGTAAAACCGCACTTGACCGAACTGCACCGCAACTGAACTTCAAAATATTCTTTGAGGCAATACGGCACTGAACGGAACTTCAGGACGCGGCATAGTTGGTCATACTATCAACTTTGTCGCATGGTGCCACGCTGCATGTTCAGTTGAACATAGCTCATATATGTACAATTTCATACAAAAAATATTTTGAAGTTCAGTTCCACTGAAGTGCAGTCATTGTATATCCAATCTATAGTATTCTCATGAAACACGATTTTGTGGGTTGACATTTGGTCGATAGGTTCGCTGTGATCGCCTTACCGAGAGCCCTTAACAAAAATTAGTATTACATTTGGACGCATAGATGGCCACCAGCTTTTTTTCTTCATGAGACTACTATAGAATTTATATACAATGGTGCAGTTCCATAGAGTGCGATCTTACCTTAATAGGGGATTGGTCTGGTGTAGGCATAGCATAACTCCACACATGTCACAATTCAAGCAACCATGTCCCAAAGATAACTTCTTCATATCTGGCAGTGCTCAAAGCAATTCAATCATGTTCAGCCACCACTGACATTTCTATGAATTTTCAACCAAAAGTCCAAAACCACGGCAAACGAATTCGACATTTCACATTTGTAATGAGAAATTGCAAGAATCTGCACGTGAATTAAAAAGTGTTCTTCTTTTAAAAATATATATTACTTTATTGTTTTTGTATTATGCGCTTTTAATTATCAGTGAAATTAAACATAGAATAATAAAAACAAATAAATTTATGGAAAAACCAACTATATAAAGTGTTTAGCCAAGAAAAAAAGTACATCGAAAAAGAGAAACCGTCAACGACGACGAGTGAAAACAATTTTCGTGTATTTTTTAATTTTATTAATTCAAACATCGAAAAAGAAACAACCTCCGAATTCTTTTAATGTTTCTTTACTTCAATATTTAAATAACGAGATAAAATAATCTGAATTCCCGTACAAGAGAAGAAAACTACCTAAATATTTACACAGCGTCCCTTCCTCCAAATTACATAATCCATCGAAATTTCGAAGAAAACTTGTGAAATAAAATTGTTAAATTATCTTAAAAGAAAATTTATATTTTCATAAAAAAATAAAAAATATTTTAAGTCTTTTTTCTGTCCACAACCTGTGGGAAAAACAAGTGAAAGAAAAATATCTTGGAATAACTTGTGTTTGGTAAATGAGAATTATGTAGATTCATCATCGTGTTCTCAAGTGCATTTCTCTGCTCGCTCTGCTCAGCTTCGCTCTCCTTTATCTCGATTCTCATTAATGCAAATTCGAATTGCAATCCAATTAGATATCAAATCATTCACTAAAATTTGAAAAAAAAAAATAAGAATTTGTTTAAAAGTGAACAAGAATACCATTAACCAGACCGTCGAATCATCAGCAGCAGCACCAGCTTACGACGAAAAGACATGACCCAAAGAGAACGCGACACTATCATTCACTTGGTTGCTGGCGGGTAAGTGGAAAGTTTATTATTTTTTCTTTTTATTCGAATCTTTTTCTGGTTTCTGTTGTTTATTTTTGGCAAAAATACAATCAATACCTACCTACATAATTTGACTTAGAAACAGGAAAATTAGCGAACTTGTATGAAAAAATAGGTAGATACGTACCTAATTTGTGATAACACAGTGGATGACTTATGCTTTGGTCAAATTATATGACCTTTGCCTCGGTACAAATTAGGTATACCTATGACCTTTGCCTCGGTACGAATTACCTAACCTACCTACTAAGTTACTCGTCGTTGTACCTTGTACTCCCGCACCTTTTTTTTACTTTGAATAGGTAGGTATCTACTTTAAAAAGGCCTACGCCTAAGACACCAAATAACTATTCCTTGCATCGAATAAAAAGAGGTTTGTTTTGATGAGAAATTTATTTATTTTGGCATGTATGCAGCCACAACTGGATTAGTGGCTTCATCAACAAACACCCTCTTGTCCCTCTTTTTTGGGGTCGAAAACTCTTATGCAGTTCAAGTTCTTGTTAAATACCTGGTGTTTTTGTTTTTATTTTCATTTTTAAGTCGTTCTTCTACTTTTTTCTCTATCTCTTTTTTGTATTTTCTCCAGTGGAGCGTCCAGGGATGAAAATGATTTTAAAGTTTCAAAAATAGGAGATATAGGTAATTGGAGTTGATATTGCCCATCACCTACTGTATCCCTATCAAATACAATAATTGTTAAAAAGCAGTTTCATGTTCAATTGAATTTCTATCGTTATACTTAAAAGCTAAGGTTGTATCGCAAATTTGTTAGGTAGGTATACCTACAAATATTTAACATTCCTTCCACCATATACCTACATATTCCAATAGAAGCAAAAAGTATCACCCGCCCCCCCAGTTTTTTGCATCTTATTCGTAAATCAACTCAAAATTCTTTTAAAATGTTAATTTATAGGATCATTGATGGGTCTATAAATGATTTTCTTTGAATAAATTTCAAAAGTGTTTACAAAATGAATTGTATGTAATTTTAAGTAAATTGTTGTATTGAAAGTGTATTCCTGTAGGTTGGTACCTACGTTATTTGTAGCTTGAATCTACATTTTTTAGAGCAAAGGTGTTAAGCTATAATTTAAAACCAAATTCAATAGAATTAACTCCCTGAATACTAATATTTTAAGCCGAACTTTAAGGCGCGCCAAACTACGTCCAGATGCCATGAAAACCCTGTTCAAACCATGGCCTACCTAGTAATGTCAGTGTATTTGCATCACTTTATCGCCCATTTTCTTTGTTAATTAATAAATTAGGTAGTCTTTCCTAAAAATTTATTCTATAACGTGTCTGGCTGGCATTGGGTCCCTATGCAGGTGTCTGGCAAGTGTCAAAATAAGCTTATCATAACTTTCTTTGAAACCATACAACAAAATCAGCTCTGATAAAATAACGTAATTTTCCATCATTTTATGCACTTTTAGCACTCAATACCTCCGAAACGCACCCGGGTTCAAGGTTCGTAGTATCCATTCGTTAATACCTACCATAAGGTTCATTCACAGAAAAAAATTCAGCTATGATAAAATGACGTATGTCTGGCGGCCCTGGGATCTTACTCTAGTACCTAACTAATCATTTTACAAAAAGTAATCTGATTTAAAAAAACAACACCGCACGTTAATTTAAATTTATAATAGATTTGAGAGATTTGTGATAAATTTAATACCTAAAATAATAATAAACTATTTTGCAACCCTGGTTTCCTTCCTAATTTAGGCATTTCAGGTTTTTTTCATGCTAGCGACATACGTGTATTGAATGACAAAACATATTATAAAATAAGACGCAAAACGAACTCTAAAGTTTGTTATTGTATTTTTATTTATTTTGCGTTAACCCTTTTGCCGGCAAACTGCACCGGCTGAATTGTGGCTTCTTAATAAAAAAAAAATACAAACAAACATTGCAGCTGGGCTTAACGTTCGTCTTTCAAAGCATGTTACACAAATGAATTGTAATTGAATAATATAAAACGTAGTTTGTTTACTTGGGTGTCAGGTTCTCTATTATAAAATGCTCATTTTCTTCATATATGAATTATTATTTTTTTTTTTTTTGTGAACTAGGCGTTAGATTTTAAAACTAGATTCTGCGCTCTAACAAACAACGTAATTTTGTTAGAACACAACAAAAAATTCAGTTGAATGAATAAAAACAAATCAATTAACCTGAGAAGTAAAGATGGATCGAATAGTCTATACCTACCTAGACTAATTTCTTCAAAGTACAAGCTAATTAGTTCCAACAAGGCTATTATTATTTAAATGCTAGTCAAATTTATTTGCAATGCAAAAAAACGCTTAATTATTATTAATTATATAGGTACATCCCATTTGCACTTGTAACCGTAAGATATTGTAGGGGGATTTTGTTGTATTGAATCTGATGTTCTCTTACCAGACTAGTCTCATAATGTGCATTGTAATCGTAATATGAAATTCAAATACAGAAAACCTATCGGTTTTTATTGTGAGCTAGCATCATTTCAGAGTAATATGATTCATAAAGTAAAAAAATTGTGACTTGCTAGAAATAGAACTAAAAACAAATCGTATGGCAGCTACCTAGCTGTTTTTTATACCTTGCTTTAAATTTTAGTGCATTTGTAGGTCTGATCCTTTAGTTTGAATTTCTGTGATTTTTGGACCAAACACATGTCACCTATTTTTTGTATGTATGATGTACCTATGTACTTTGAACAAAAATTAACATAAATGCTCAGAAGTCACAGAAATTCAACAAAACTTATGTGAATTTAAGTCCTAAGCTTAGACATTAAAAAAAAGGGAATCATACATGTTGTCAGTCTGAAAAAAACCAACATAACAACAAATATTATTTTTCTCATAAAATCATAAACGTCGAAGTTCAACCGGAAAAAATCTTAAAATTTTCATACGTGCATTCGTTCCTTAATTCCACCTACATTTCTACACCCCTCACACAATGTGTCAAAAAGACGAAACACGAAACGACCGAAAAACGAATCGTGTAATCAGGCTCATAGAATGTTTTCTTTGTGTCAAAGAATGAAGGACTGAATACAGCCTCGAATGAAACATTCAGCGCCATATAAGAATACATAGGAAAACTCATGCATTTTGTTTCAGTTTTCATCGTTTCTCGACCAGTTTTTTCGATGCGAGAGTTACAGAACGTAGGCACAGGATTTAATAGCATTTACCTCAAATCTTCTTCAAATATCGAAGATTTACCTTACAAATTTATTTCGTTAGTCTACAAGATTAAAGGCCTGGTCAAACAGAGCGCGGTCCTTCGATCTTTGTAGAAATTTACTTATAGCCTTTTCACACCGAACCCAAAACGCGGTGCTCGCGAAAATATCGGTTTTGGAGAAAAACCTAATCGAAAACACAAGTTTTCTCATACGTTTTTTGTAGCTCCAGGTTTTCGTAAAACACAAGTTTTATATAAAACCAGTCGAAAACATGTTGGAATTCAGAGATGAACAAAATAAACATACCTTACAATAAGTTCAGCGCCTATTGAAGTGTCAAAAAAGAAACTCATGGGATGCTTTCAAATGCTATGAAATATAAAATTCGAATCTCAAAATAAATTAACATTAAAATTGATAAATAATTGTTTGTGGGAAGTCAAATTGTTCATATGGATCCTCTTTATAAATTTAATCAACGTTTTTATTTAAAAAAAATTGAAGAAAATAAAAAAAGTATGCGTGGTTTGTGTAAAAAAAAACTGGAATGTCAAACGAAATCGTGTAGGTACCTAATGTTCAGTGTGAATGGTTTTCGCGTTTTTGAAAATATTTCGCCCTGGTTTTGGGGTTTGGTGTGAAAAGCGTTGAGAAGTCGTTTAAAGAAAACACAAATCTGAGCTCGTTCCAAAACTTTGATTTCTTTTATTTAAAATATTTTCAAATGAAATAAAATTGAATTGTGTAGTATTTGTTTTCCAAGGAAAAAGTACAGAGAGAAAGCAGTTGTCACAAAATTTAAATTTAAATTAAAAATATCTCAAAAAAGTAGTATCAGTAATTTTCAATTTTCTCAAAAGCTAGAAAACATAAAAGCTTTCTGTTTTTTGTGTTCGATTTAGAATTAATGCAAGCATTGACCATAAAAAGAAAATTTTGTTTTCCATACCACAATTTTGAGGAAAATTGATCCAAACATTTTTTTTTCGTTTTTTTTTTTATCAACATTTTGAGTTTAAATGCAATTTTTTTTAATACTATTGACACAAATAATATAATTTAAATGTAGGATTAAACAACAGGCTTCTGGCCTTAAACCCCGTTATTCCTTTGCATTTTAAGTATAGCCGTTGTTTTTTAATATTTGTTTTTATCCATTTTAGTCGTTTTTTTTTTGTTTTCGAAAATCGCCCCTTCCTCCTAAACGGGGTGAGATAGACCCCCCTTCCGATGGTAAAAAATACTTGTATTTTAACCCTCTACAAAAATCCGTTTTCAATTTTCGGCTTCCAAGTTATCGTAGGTACTCATGCCAATGGGAAAGGAAAATGTTAAGTTTTATTCCACATCAACACATATAATTATAAAAATAATAATAATTTGAGCAATTTGTGCCCAGCTCAAAACTGACATAGGAAATTCTGTATGAGTAATCTTCAGTTTTCACATTCTTCAATCTTTCAAGCCTATTTCATGTGAAAATGAAATATTCATAGAAAAAATTCGGTGTGACATCTTCATCTTTTAGTTTACAAACTTATTTTTTTGAGACCAAATAAACTGATTGCCAAAAAATTTCAAACATTTCCAAAGTAACTCAGTTTTTTTCTGTATGCTATGTAAAAGATTGTTTAACGCCTTCATTTTTAATTGTACCCAAACTGAGTGTTTCGATCTTATTATGTTCAAAAAGTCGTCAAATTTAATACTTCAGATGTTTACCTCGCGAAGTATCTAGTCAAATGTATTTTTTAATACAAAACTACAATGCAAAATGTGTATCTCTATTTTCATAACTCAAAAGTTAAATAATTAATAACCGCCATTATATTAAGTAATCATTCATCACTTAGGTATTCAATGAAAAAAGTATTCACACCTTTTTACTTTTCATTCAAACTGTCTCTTAGTTTACAATAGACGAAATACCTAATGTACCTTCATACATACTGTACATAATTTGCGAATGTAAAAATAAAATAAACAAAACCACGAAATAATTTATCATGTAAAGTGTTTAGCTCAACCTTCCATGTAGTATGTAGTATTAGTTTGTATGTTGTATTGTCTGATGTTTATTGTGACTTTTCTAAAACTTGAGAAGTTGAAATTACTGGCTTTATGAACCCCCGCATATAAAGCTCGAACAAGTCTAAAAATAACTGGAGAGACCAACACAAGTGAATAATTTATCTTTTGGAAGCATGCCTCTGATTTTTTTTAACTTTGTTTTTGTTTATTTTTTTTTTAATTTTTTTTTTGTTTTCTGTTTTTTCTTGTGTTTCTTTTTCGAATCGTTCGCATCTACATTCCTATCGAGCTGATGTGTTGAGGGCTTTGATACACATGGTGACTCTACCAACAATATTTCATAGAATATAATTGCATGCCATAAAAATTGCTCTTTGAGGTTACCTATGACGCTGTTTAGATTGGGAAGATTGAGTCCGGTATCAATGCATTCCCTTTGCGTTAAATAATCTCACCGCGGTGTTAAAAATGCTCTCTGTTTGACAAAGCCGTAAGCAGGGTCTATGGTTCTCTATAAAAAATCGTCATTCCTACGGTGAAACTTTGCAAATAACGGGTGTTTTTCTGGAGGTATAGAGCTTTAGTAGGCATGTTGGCAACACTATTTTAACTGGCTGTCAAGTGGTTTATTTTTAGGTTGGATTGGCTTTTCAACATGAATAGACGGACGCCTGAACAACGCTTCCAAATCGTTCAAATTTATTTTGAAAATCATGGTTCTGTTCGAAATAAGCGAATTTTGTTTAGCGATGAAGTTCACTTTTGGTTGAATGGATACGTCAATAAACAAAACTTCCGTATTTGGAGTGAATCTAATCCTCAAGTGTATGTTGAGACACACAAAATCCACAAAAACTGACTGGTGTGCTTTTTGGGTTGGTGGAATAATTGGTCCGTACTTCTTTAAAAACGATGCTGGCCATTACGTTACAGTCAATGGTGACCGCTATAGAGCCATGATTACTGACTTTTTCGTTCATCAATTGAACAACCATGATGTGCAGGAGCTGTGGTTTCAACAAGACGGCGCAACATGTCACACAGCTCGTGCCACAATTGATTTATTGAAGAAAACGTTTAATTGGCCTCCAAGGTCGTGTGATTTAACGCCGCTTGACTATTTTCAGTGGGTATATGTGGAGTCGCTAGTGTACGCCGATAAGCCCGAAACGATTGACCACTTCGAGGACAACATTCGCCGCGTTATTGCTGACATACAGCCACCAATGTTGGAAAAAGTCATCGAAAATTGGACCTAGAGATTAGACTTCGTCAGAGCAAGCTGTGGCGGTCATATGCCAGAAATCATATTTAAATTATAATGCCAGAGGATTAGGTATCTTTCGAATTAAGTAAATTTCATGTCAATTTCAAAAAATCATCTTTGTTTTTTTCCATTTCAAAGTTCTATACCTACCTCTAAAAATAACACCCTATATAAAGGAAAACCCGTACCGTTAAGTAGACGTTTTTGTAAAAGTTTGTTCTTATTTTATAATAAAATGCCGAAATCAATGCATCTGTGGTAGCTTATTTACACAACTCATGAGTTGATTTCTTCCACACGGAAAACTAGTTTCGTACTTCAAGCGCACACAAAAAGAATTTATGTGGAAAAAAACTAAACATCATGAACCTCTCCAATGTGTTACCTATGCTATGTTTCCACCAAAGGTTTATCCCAGTTCAGTTTTAATAAATCCATTTGGTGTTTCCACCGCACAAAAAGATTTAAAAAAGATTTACTTTGACAGCAACTATAAAAATGCAAATGGCGTTTAATTTTTTCATATTATAAAGAGGAATTGAGATAGAATGTTTCATTTGTGAAGAACTGAATTCAGCCATGAATGAATCCTTCAGCGCCATATAAGAAGAGGTTAGTTCGATTTGTAAATTATTTGTCCTAGGAAGATTTAATAAGATTAATTTCTAATCTTCAAGGTTTACTAAATATATTTGAATGGTAAATCTTCCAGATTTAAAGAAGATTTGAGGTAAATCTTATTAAATATCAGATTAGCGTTAGTTGGAAATGTAGCATTAGACTCTGTTTAGACTGTGAATACTGTAATGTCGACAAATGAAGATGGAATTGGTGCAGTGAAAAAGGAAGTGACTATCAGGAAGAAAGCATAAAGATTGGAGATAGGTAGGCAGCATTCACATTTCATATCATTAATTTTTGGCTTGTGCTTTAAACGGTAAGGTTCCTTATAAATAAAATATGCATAGGTAGTTGGATGAGGTCAGAAGCAGAAATGCTAATAGAATTGTGTTCAAAATTACGAGTGAAAACTACAAGTGTTAAGTGAATTCTAATGGAATGTTTTTGAATTAGAACAACATAATTCTATAAATATTTCTGTTTCCCCCACGTCGTCGTTCCTAAGACAGATTTTAGCTATGGGGCCGGTTATAGCGATCAGTAAAACACATCAGTAAAAAGTTGAAACGAAAGCAATTCGGATTTTTTTCCTGATGGGTGTTTATAGCGAACAGTAAAATTGTGTCAGTAAAACTAATGTCTTCTTCTTCTTTCTATTTTTACTGGATGTCAATGCATCAGTAATTTTTTTTCGTATGTACTGAAACAGTAAAAAATTGGAACACAAACAGGCGGAACGAATTGTTTCATTTTGAGTGACATGACAATCAGCTGATACGTAAAATGAGTTTTCGTCAGTAAAATCAAATAAATGGTTTTTCTCAGAAAATACAATTCCGAATCAAGTTTTTCTTAAAAAAAAAAATATTTTATTACATTCGTCATGGATTTGCATATAGTTTTTGTTTCAAAAAGCATTTAAACATATTAAATATTTGCAAAAAAATATGTTTACTGATGCATTTTACTGATCGCTATAACTGGCCCCTATACAAGCGTATAGAAGTATCTTTTCAGCAAACAAAAATAAAAACTTTTAACACAAACAAATTATACATACATTTTAAATCATTCCGGCCAAAGTTTGGGCACCCTGTATTTGTAGATGTGTATCTTAAGTACCTACCTATCTACTTTAGTTATAATCCGACTTTTACGGTCTGCAAGTTTTCAAATATCACATAGAAAAATATTTAAAAAAAAACAAAACAAGCTCATTTAACAATTCTTTCTGTGTTTACGTTTCCCATCAACAGCGTAAACTTTTGAAGCGATTTGTTCAACCTTGAAAGGGTGTTTTTTTATTTCACTGTTCAATAAAGTTAAATAGGGTGCATTAAGTTCTGCTGGTATCATGATAACATACAAACTTTTTATGTACCTATTTCAATTAACTTAATAAAGCAAAACAAAAAATACCTAAGTATAAAATTCAACCTTTTCTATTTTCTCGCAAGTGCTACAACTCTCGAACCCTAAGCTTTCTACAATGAAACTTTAAATTTCGTTTAAATCCGTTTTGTTTATGAAGGTACCTGAATGGACTATAAATATTGTGTTTCCTGTAAATTATTAAATTATATTTAATACCTAACTGTCATCAGTTCTTATATAAATTTGTTGACACATCAATTGATTGACCCTATATTATGCCTTAAAAACCTATACAAAAAAAGAAGCAATCACAAATAATAAGCAAAATGAATTAAAATGTTTTTGTTTGCATGTGAAATGTACATTTATACTTTTATTATATTTCTTTCATCGTACCATGCAATTGTTCGTGTTTTTGCCATGTCTAATAATGTGTTTTCTTTAAAAATTCATTAAAATGCATTTTGCCTAGTGTTTTTAAATATTTTAATTAATTCAACAAAAATAGAATGTTTTCTATTTTGCGGATTTTTGTTTACACACAAAAATATATACAAGTGTTGATTGTTTTGAAAAACCAATTATTGCATCGTCAATTCGTCATACAAAGGCTTAAATCATAAACAAAAACAACAGGAGCTTAAGAGTTCTGAGTAGCGCAATAAACACTTGTCTATAAATTCTGAATTCATACATTAAAATAACCCTGAAGAGATGGGTGCTTGCATAGTACATACTACTCGTTTGTTGAATTATGAATAATTGAGATCTGTCAGATTGAATTTGCTGTGATGAATAAATTAAATTTAGAGTTTTCTTCTTCTACATATTTTCCTACAGTTCACAGAAAAGTTCACAAAAATCCATAACCTCCATATACCTACCTACATCATGTTTTCCATAAAATTTTGTATAAATCACAATTTAATTCAATTTTAAAATACTTCTTCAAGTTTATTTTCATTCATTTGTTAATTACCCAAAAAGATTATTGAACTCATGCATAACGCCCTCGCAGCTGAGTAATTGAATTAATTTGTTGCAGATTTTCAATTATTAAATCGTAAGATTTTTCAGAAAAATCCCGACAAAATAAAAACATTTCGGAAGAATTTAATTTCTACAACAATTTCATCAGTTTTGTGTCGTATATGGGATTAAGATCAATAAGTATGACAAGCGAAAAAAACAACGGCAAACAAGACAATTATAGCAATTATAGCAATTAAGAACTTCTGACGTCGTCGCATTGTCGTCGGTCGGTCAACACAAATTTCATAACATTTGATTTTATCCTGCATTGAGCGAGCTGCATATGGGTACCTTTACCTACCCGAACCTGAAAAAATCTACGTCAGAGTTATTTTTATATGCAGCAAACAACAGAAATATTTTTAATTGAACATGTTACAAGAATTTGTATTTATTTCCTTCTTAAATTGATGATTCGTGTATTTTTCTATTTAATTTAAATTTTAAATAAGTTTTCTTAAAATTTACTCAATTTAAATTAAATAAACAAAAATTTATGTAGGTACAAAGAAATCGTGAAAATTGAGTAAATTTAAATAATTTGCTTTTATCCTTCATTTGCATCCCAAAATAGAAACAGCGATTCTTTGTAAACTTTCTTCATTAAAAATTTATTTTACCGGCTGAATATTTTGGTGGTTGGTAAATATTGGTTTCGTGGGTATATATTAAGACAGTCTATTCTATAGAACCTCAACCCGGCGTCATCAACCCTTGAAAATTTTTGAGAAACGAAATTCCCCTTAATGTTTGATTTAAATATTAAAAAGAAATACCATGTTGCGTGTTAGAGTAGACCAGGAATATTGTGCGTACGTGATTGTTGGCACGTTTTATGCGTGTTTACATTTTGAATTTCTCAACAAAAAACAAACATCAGCTGTTTGGGAGTTATTTTGATATTTTTTTTATGGTAATTTGATTGAAGTTATTTTCTTTCAAATTTGAAAGAGTTTGAATGATTTTGTTAAAGGTATGTTGAGTAGATTGTGTTTTGTGTGTAGGAGTAGGTAGTTCCATAAACTAGAACGGTTCACGACTGAGTTGTATAGGTACCTATATTTTGTTTAATAATTATTAAATGAACTTTCATAATTTTGACGGATTAGCACGACTGAATAAATTTCGGGCTATATGATGGTGGATTCGGCAAACTGAAAATTTCCAAGACGTATGCTGAAGATTTACACAAAGAAGTTGTTAAAGTTCAGAAATTATTGAAAAAATACAACAAGTAGAGATCTGAAAGTTGTTGTTCAATGCATGATTATGGTTTAAGGATTCGTAAAATCGTTCGCGAATCATAAAAAAACGGATCTTTATCGATCTTCCCATGAATCAGAAAAAATCTAGTTCGAGAACGATCAAATTTTCGATCTATAAAAATTAATATCTCACAAACAAATTAATTTCTTTTTTACTTGCGATTATAGGTACTATAAGGCAAGTTTTGGATTCGTGCAAAAAAAAAATTTTGAGATAACAATCAAACATGATATTACGATGATAGAGAACACCAAAAAAGTGGGTGGCACAATTCTGTCTGTCTGTCTGTCTGTTCGTCTACAGCCTAAACGGCTCGATCGATTTTCTTCAAACTTGGTACTGAGTGGTTTTTGGTGATTCTGCCGACACGTTTTTCCATTTTTTTCTTAGAACCAAAAATAACGGTACCTGTCATACATTTTTTTTGGCAAATTTACATAATCATATTTTTCTCAAAAACGGCTCGACAACTTTTCTTAAAAAAAAATCAATAAATTTATTTTAGTAAAGGCTTTCTTTGGGTGGAAAACCATTTTTCAAAAATGGTTATTAATGGTAGGTACCTCCCGAAGAACCATTTTTTTGATTTTTGATTTTCTTCAAAACGGTATGACCGATTTCAATTATTTTTTTTACACAGAAGCTTCCAAGAAATATAAATAGTTTTGTGTACCAAAATTTTTGAAAAAATGTTTATTGGATTTTTAAAAAATGTTTCAAAATTTTTTTTTGAAAATCAAATATTTCGAAAACAAAATAATCGATTTGTTTGAAACTCGATATTTAAAACTTTTTTAGTACTTTCTAAAGTATTTTTAGAAACAATTTTACATTTATGAAAAAATAACGGTACCTTTCATACAAAAGTTAAAAAACCGCAAAGGAAAATATTTTTTTGCTTAAAAACGACTCCTACGATTTTGATTAAACTTTTTGTATATAGGTACTTAAATTAGTACGATCTACTACCAAAAATTATAAAATTTTACACTTTGCACCTATTAATAGTACCTGTCATAGAACGTTTTTTTTTATTTTGAATTTTCTCGTTATCGGCTGAACGAATTTAGATGAATTTTTTTATATACAAATTTCAGATAAAATCAAATAATATTGCATATCAAAATTTTCAAAAAAAAAGTTTTTGGATTTTTAAAAAAAGTTTAAAACTTTTTTTGAAAATTCGATATCTCAAAAACGGGTTGACAATTTTTGTTCAAATTTTGTTTTTATATACACATAAATATATAGTTTAAATCTGCATACCAAAATTTGTTCTAAAAAATGTTTTAAGAATTTTATATATAAAAAATTAATTTAAAAAAAACCGCTCCAACGGTTTTAAATTTTTTTTTCCCATACAATCATATTCCATCATGAACTAAGATGGCATACTTTTTTTTTCACCTCAAACTGTCAAAAGAGTTGTTTTAGCTAATTTAAATGTCGTACTTCATGCTTCTCTACATTTTTCTCTCATAATTTCCATGTTTGTTTATACAATTTTCTTAAACTCGCAGTGTCTTGAACATAAGAGCAAGTACGTGCGACCCAGTCGTGCATTTTATTTCTATAGGTACCTATCTCTCATTCGTGAGAGATGGGAAAAATAAAATTCCGGTTGAATATGGTTGTTCATCAAGTATCCATTCAGTACGGCTGTGATGTGATTTGTTTTGTGGAATAAGATTTGGTTAATAATAAAATATGAAGAAACTTTTGAAAAGAAAATTCTTTTAATAATTGAATATGAAGAAAATTTGAAAAGAAATTTTAAATTTTAACTTTGAATTAGAAAATTCTTTTGTTTAAGTGGAGCGACTGAATATAATTAATTTTAAAAGTTAGAGTAGTTGAGTTAATTTGAACTTTTAACTTATAGGTACTACGTTTTCATTAGACCAAATGAGGTAAGTTCGTTGAAAATTTCTTAATTCGATATGAAATCATCTCACCTCTCTTACAAACTCAAAGTTCTAATTGAGATAATAGCCTCATTTTATTATCCTCATGATCTGATCCAGATCAGATCATGATAACTAAAACAGACAGGATCTTAGCTACCTATATACTCGTCTCTTTTTGCCTTATGTTTGTTTATTTTTCACATGTCTGTTGCCTCTTTTCTTGGCACTACTGAGACACATTCACAACAGTAATTTTTGGATCATTGAAATAGATCCAGATAAAAAGCAGGATCCCATGTTGTTTTTGTAAACACACGTGTTTGAAATTGATCCAGGTCAGATCATGTAGATAATAAAATGCGGTTAATATCAACCAAATTTTCACGAAACTAGGTAGGAAATTAAGTCAAAATATAACGAAAACACCCAATTGGACACAGTTTGAAGAGCTCTGAAAATGTGTTGTATGAAAATGTCAATGCTCAATGGAAGTAGGAAGAAAAAACAACAACAAAAAGCGATTAACAGCCAGTTGGCATTTAAAAATGAAATGATTCTTTGATTTCTGTGATTTGCGAAATTATCTCATTTCGGGTCTAATGAAAACTTAGTATTAAATGATACTTGGCGAGTCGTCAAAATATACCTAGTTCATCCCTCATCTGTCAAGCCATTAATTGTTAAATGTTATTGAAAATGTCAAATTCTATGTAAGGATGGCTACGATGTCAATGTAGAGTCCGGAAAAAAGTGACTTTGGGGCAGTTGGGTGATATTTAGATTGAAATAGGTAGGTACACTGTTTAAAAAAAAATGAAACCAAACTCAATATATGGCTTAGTTAATAATGAAAAATTACATTTTTCTTTCTTATAAACAGTTCTTGAATGGATTTTCAATAGTTCCCACATGATAAATTCGGGAACGAACCATATTGTACAGATCCTAGCAGATTTAATTCGATCTTGAATGAAATATTATTTAAAAGAAACCAATTTGAATTTTTCACGAGAAAATGAATCGTATTAATCGTTCTTTGAACCTTTTTATTTATATCGACGAAGTCATTTAGAATTTTTCTGAATTGATATTTAGCCAGTTGGAAAGTCACCCAGTTAGCAATATTTAATAAATCCTCATTCATCCTGTTAAACAAAACCTCAATCAGTCCAATTTGGCGTATCAAATATCTGACCATGCCCTGCACAGCACAGTCTTGAAAACAAACATTCGAACAAGTACGAGCTATGAAGATCGTGTTTGAAGTGAAGCTTCTAACGCAAGCTCTTAAATAGGCAGAACTTACCAAGCCCCCTTTAGGTAAGAAATGGATTTTCTTGAAAAAACTTATTTTAAAAAATAATATATTAAAACAATGGCAACACCTACAAACCTACAGTACTATATAATAGCTTTCTTAAAGCCAGAAATCTGAATCCGACGACTTTTTATAACATACAGGTCAAAAAAGCATTAGGTATTAATATCAATAATATCAGAAAAGCTTTGCACAGCTATCCTTCTTCTAACACTTCGTATCGAACTTCAGTAGCTCCTTAAATTTTTTGGAGGCTTACCTTTTTTGTTTTTGGAAAGATTTGAATTGAAATAGGTAAATACAGTCGGCTCCCTCTAAGTCGAACTCCTTCTAAGTCGAATTTCCATCTAACTCGAACTTTTTCGCCCTCATTTTTATTCCCCTCAAAGTTTAAACCATATAATAATTCTCTCTAACTCGAATTTTTGCAAAACTCTCTCTAACTCGAACTGATTTTGATATCCCGTGAAAATTCGACCTAGAGGGAGTCGACTGTATATCAATGCACAACCTAAAAATACCATTTTCTCTGGTAGCGAAGTGAAAATCTCATCAACTTTCTGGCAAAATCACAGTTTAATTACTT
Organism: Dasysyrphus tricinctus; assembly: GCA_963921185.1. Taxonomy (NCBI): domain Eukaryota; kingdom Metazoa; phylum Arthropoda; class Insecta; order Diptera; family Syrphidae; genus Dasysyrphus; species Dasysyrphus tricinctus. Next base: position 238,916,847 of record OY992531.1, on the reverse strand, counting down.
CCACGTCTACTAAACTCAGTTTATCTTTATATTTTTAATTTTAAAGAAATTAAGAAGATAGATGGACTAAAGGCAGTTAAAACTTATTTTGAATCAAAATTCACCAGCTGTTCTCATTTTTTCACACAAATGTTTCTATGAAGGATTTCTATTTTGTTTCTAAATTTAACAGTCAAGATCCATACAAAATAATTTATGTACATACTCATACATACATATATCCCAACTAAATATCTTATTCAAATGTTAAATTAAAATAATTGAATAATTTTAAAAATCATTGACCTTCATTTTTTATTTGTTTAGTAAACAATATTAAACTTTGCACAAACAAGTTTGAAATATTAAAAAAAAAAAACAGGCTATTTTTGTTGCAGACAATGTTTAGACAAAAAGTATCTATTTCTGGGAGGGAAGGAGTGTAGGTTTTTGGAAATTTTATATAAAAAGTAAAATTTTAGAGGAATAGGTTTTTAAATATTATAGAATATGATTTTAAACTACAAAAAATTGCTTAAAAAGCGCCAATTAAAATTGTTATTGCAAGCTAAGCCACAAAGCTGTATCTCTCTAAAAGTAATCTTTGTAAGCATAAGTTGGAAACAATGTCTTTTCAATTTTATATAGTTTGTCGATATGAAAGCTATTTAGTATTCTACCTTAACTACCTAAGGTCAGAGCATGATTTTGTGTAGTTTTGTTACTCAGGTAGTAAAGATGGCTAACTTTATGCAGAGCTCATTTATTAAGTGTCACACAGGTAACTGAAATGTGTATTGTCTATTATTACAAAAACAAAATTTACCTAAACATATATGGAACAGATAATTATGAGAAAAGAACAAATGTTGCCGTAAAACGAAATTTCATTGAATTTAAAGTATATATTAGCAAGATTGTGTCACAAAGGTTACAGGTTAGCTTTTGAAAATTGTTTGGGCTTTCAATTCGTTTTGAGTTTTATTGTTTTTTGGTGTGGAATTTACACTATAGATGATCTTTTGCAAACCACCAGTCTTCTAACGTGAGACCGTGTAGTGCAATTAAAATGAACGCATCTACAATAGATCCTTGGCTTAAGCTTATATTTTTTTTATTTTGTAAACAGATTTAATAAAAGGAGATTATGCGCCCGATAAATAACTCAAGTTTTTGTATTGATTTAGAATATTCTGTGAATAATTAATAAAGTCATGTGTATATCGTATATGTGTCACACTCGTAACAATTGAATTGACGGTGAAAATCCTAGAGAAATCTTCTCCACACAGGAATTTAATCCAGTTTAAATTGGCATCTTTCCCACTTTAAACAGGGAATACATTCCCCATTAGATTTATAAAGTCATGTGTATATGTGTCAAATCCGTAACAATGGAATTAACGGTGGAAATCCAAGAGAAATCTTCTCCACACAGGAATTTAATCCAGTTTAAATTGGCATCTTTCCCCACTTTAAAAAGGAAATACATTCCCCATTCGATTTATAAAGTCATGTGTATTTATGTCACATCCGTTACAATGGAATTAAGGTGAAAATCCTAAAGAAATCTTCTCTTCTATGCCAATAATTTCTCATTATATTATCATATGCTTACAAATCTTTCTTGGTTACACCTGTAACATCAATCTGTCACAATCGTAACAATTTCGAAGCTAATTATTTTTTTCTCAGCACAATTTGTATTTAAAATCAATTTTCAAGTAAATATTTCTGTACCTTGGTTCTAATAGGGCCATGTCCATTTTTTACAATAAGTAAGTATTGACTTACGTAAGAACACATTTGGACTCAGCGTAAGTTGTTCTACTACTGTAGTAAGGGCCAATGTGATCGAATCGATCCTTAACAAGATGCCGATAGTTAATACTCAAAAGTAATAAGCATTATTAGAAATATCAAGACGAAATTTTCAATTCGCCAAAAATTTACAAATTGGCCCTTTTAGAACCAAAGTACAGATTTCTAAAAGAATGTGATGTTGTCTTCATTTAACATTTTAATCTATGTACATGCACATAGTCACACTCGAAACAATTTCAAACTATTGTCACTAAGGTACTTCTTTACTGGTATGGAGCACGAGCACATTAGAAGGACTCATCCGAACCCAGTTTTCTATTTTCACTCGTAAGGCGACTGAAATGGAACAACCACATATTTTCTGGTTCAGTACCTACCTTTACAGTAATTTAATTAAAGGGCATCGTGCATTTCATTGATTTATCAAGTTTTGTTCAAATTAATTCAGAGCAGTGTCTGAAAGTTTTTTTTTTTAAGTCATGCTTATGACATGAGTGTCACAATCGTAACAATAGTTAATTCCGATATTTATGTTTTCTAACAAAGTGTCAACATTGTTCGTTTTTCTTAAAGATTAAAAAACTTGCTTTTTACTGACAGTTGCAAGTTTATATGTTAGCTAGCAGTTATGCTACCTTGAGTTTACGCTAGGAAGTAGGTACGTCAAAGACTTTAAACCGCGTTTTAAACAATATACTAAAATTGCATTCATCAATAAAAAACAAATTGTTTAGAAATTGTCTGAATAAAAAAAAGTTGTAAAATTTATGAATATGAATACGAAGATAATAAACACAATCAATATCGTTCTATATAATACAGTAGGTATACCTACCTTACCTACCTACATACATTTTTAAATTAACTCTTTTTACATAAAATTTATCGTTTCTTCTGTCTTGCTCTTTTTCAAACTGCAAATTATTTTGTATTCCCTCTGCAAGCCTCACTTTTTGTAAACTTCTTTTCAGAGCAATCGACTGGTTTCCAATGTGTTCTCCCACTCCTATCTCTCTGATGGTATCCAATCGATGGTACCTGCAGATGAATTACGAAAATTGCTTCCAGCCAGCTGGATATGCAGTATTCGAATAAACTTGAAATATGTGGATGACTGATTTTGTTGGTGAGTCTTTGGATTTATATTCTTTTTGTTTTGTTTTTTTTTTTTTTTAATTCACTGACAGTGTTTTCTCTAGGGGGTGTTCAGAGATTTCAATTTTGATTTTGTCTCAATAATCTATACATAAATGCAGCAGGTAATTGAAAATCGATCTTGAAGTTTAAAGAACATTAAAAATATGAATACTTTCATTGTTGTGTCGATTTTCAAAAAAAAAAAAAAAAAAAAAGAAACCATAACCTTCAAATTTTTAAAAGTTTGAAGCGGAACTACTTAATCCCTGGAACTAAGCAGAGAAATTTTTACCTAAATAATTTCAATCCCGGCTGGAAAAACAATCTTGTTTTTGGCGAGGGGCTAGAAAGTTTTACATAGATACTAGCAAGGGCCCAGCAAGGGTAACTCTAGAAATTCTCTAGGGCCTCGCCAGTGAAGTAACCTTTTTCCTCGAGACAGCAAAAAAAAAAAGTTGTCTTTACTGGGATTCGATGTTTTTGTTATATTTGTGATGGGATAACAAGACCTATCCAACAACTTTTTACTAGCGAGGGCCTCGCGAGTATTTGACAAGTTTGCCTTGCCTAGATTTCCCCTACCAAAGCCTTAAGAGGGCCTCGATTAAACTTGAAAAAAACTTGCCATTTTTCTAGGCGGGATTTTGTTTAATTTCTATTTCATATAACAATTGCACCTTTATGACCCGACTTTGAAAAACAGATAATTATAAGTTTTTGACTCGATGAGGAAAATCAAATAAACGCATAGAAACACCTCAGAAACACATTTTGTAACGTGGGCTACGATTGATTTCGAGCATCCCCACATGATTTGATTATTTTTAAATCAGTTCCCATGAAACCGTTCTGAAATTGTTCTTCCGCAGTTAAGCTTGTTTCACACATATTTAGTTTCAGTCGGTTCGGTTTGGGGTTCATTTTCGGTCGGACCTGATAGGTGTGAACCGATAAAAATGGCAAGAATAAAAACATAATAGAAACCGAATAGCACCGCAACGCCATCCCCTCGATACGAATCGGTTTCATTCGTTTTCAAAACCGCTCGTATTCGGGTCAAGGGCACACAAAGTAATAGTAGCGTTCGGCTCTATAAGTTTTTAAAATTTTTGTTTTGAATTCACACATTAGTTCTGAAGTTTGCTTAAAAGAATTAAAAATGAATCAAACTGAATACAGAGCGATACGAATGAAACCGAATATGTGTGCAACTTCAACTTCCCACCTGGAAAAACAATCTAGTTTTTATTGGTGCACTAAAAAGATTTACATTGACCCTAACATGGCTTTAGCAAGGGTATATCGATTTTCTCTAGAATCTCACCAGTTAAGCAACCTTTTGCCCCGAGAGACAACAAAAAAAAATTTTGTCTTCACTGGGATTCGGTCCTGTGATCTTCTTATTAGCAGTCCAAAACGCTAACTACTGAGCTATTTTTCGCAATACAATTGCGTAATGTTAAAAATGAAAAACCCACCTGAAAAAATGGCAAGTTTTTGTCGAGTTTAATCAAGGCCCTGGAAAGGCTTGGGTAGAGGAAATCTGGACAAGGAAAACTTGTCAAATACTCGTGAGGCCCTCGCTAGTAAAAACTTTACGGATAAGTCTTGTTATCCCATCACAAATACCCCATATATGACAAAAGAAAAAAACTAATATTTTGTACCAATCATACAATAGTAAGAAAAATTTAAGCATGTACATATGTATATACTTTTTTCATTTTCAACATTACGGAACTGTATTGCGAAATAGCTCAGTAGTTAGCGTATTGGACTTTCAATCAAAAGATCACATGTTGTTGTCTCTCGATGCGAAAGGTTGTTTAACTGGTGAGGCCTTAGGGAAAATCGATAGTTATGTCCCATGCTAGAGCCTTGTTAGGGTCAATATAAAACTTTCTAGTGCCCCGTTAAAAACTAGATTGTTTCTCCAGGTGGGATATGCATACTTAAACTTTTCTTACTATTGTATGATGGGTTTAAAATATTGATTTTTGTTTTTGTCATATATGGGGTATTTGTGATGGGATAACAAGACTTATCCAACAAGTTTTTACTAGTGACGCCCTCACGAGTTTGACAAGTTTTCCTTGTCTATTGATTTCCCCTACCAAATACTTTCAAGGACCTTATCCCACAAGTTTCTACTAGCGAGTGCCTCACGAGTATTTGACAAGTTTTTCCTTGTCTATATTTCTCATACCAAAGCCTTTCCAGGGCCTTGATTAAACTTGACAAAAATATGATTGCGATGCATTCAACGTACCAAAATGTATTACTGACTTTTAATTTTCATCTGACAGCTGGCCAATCAAAAACTCGAAAAATTAAAAAATGTGGCCTGAAGTTGATGTTTTGAACGCGCCCATTTGAAATGAGTGAAGTTGGCTGCGCTATTTGCTCCGTCCGCTCGGTCTTTTTATTCTGAGCTCATGAAGCGTACTACGAGCTAGCTCTGATTTAAAAAAGAAACATAACTTGAGTGCTCTGAGCTAAAAAAAGAAACACAGATCTTGATTTGACAGCTCAGTACTATGCTGTAAACTAAAAACGAAAAATGCATAGTGGAAGTCTTTTGCAGTGTTGTTAAAAATAAGTACTAGGAGTGAACAAAGGAAAACAAAATACCTATCTAACTCTAATTTAAATTTAGAGTGAACTCAGCACTGAAGATTTGACTTTTATAAATTCCTTAATAGTTTTTCCTTGTTATTGATCAAAGACTATATATATTATGTAATTATAATTATGTAAGGATAATTCTCATAAAATAAAAATATTCACTTCGATTTAAGGTTGGTTTTATGGTGCATTTCCATTATAATTATGTAAGTTTGGTAATAAATTAAGTGTCGTTCATCAGCTTCAAATTGATTTGTGATATAGGCACACATATAAATGATTATCTTGCCAAGGACTTACACAACTTCAAAAGAATCCTTATACGAGTAGACTTGTATTCCAAATTGCTGTCATATGATTTCTCACATATCATAAAGGTTTTCTTTTTTTCTTCATAAAACTGGCATATTCCATTTGTCTGTAAAGTGAAAAAAAATCTTGCCAACATCTGCTGACCTTGAATGTTATATAGGGAGCGATATAGAAGAGGGTGTAGACCTTCTTTATTTTTACTGTGAAGTAAAATCAATTTCTATGTAGATTGTAGATATTTTCCATAGAACTGTCTCCACAGATATAGTTTCACTTGGTATAATTCCTTTTAAACTGTGTGGTACCTTCTACGAGTGTGTGTATATACAAGATTGAAAAAAAAATCAAATGTCTGTAATATAGCCTCAAGTCGTCATTTCTGTTTTCATAATTTATTTAATAAGTTGCATGAATGATTCTGAGTTGGTAGACATGAATTGCCCCATAAACTTTCGTCATAAACAAAAAGAGCCCTGTTTTTCGTATCTTAATATTTTATATAGGTTGAGGTTAAGTAATTTGCAGCTATTAAATAAAAGGGGTAATGATGAGTTAATAAAAGTTTAATAACCGTTCATTTGTTATCAACTTCCTGTTTATTGCTGATTGAAATAGGTATAAGAACAAAAACAAAACGTATTGTTAATTGAAATGTAAATCGATGGATTTAAAGATTTGTATACAGTACTCGTATACTAGTTGTCCTAGGTCATACATACATATGTACGTACAAATGTATACAAGAAGATCAGCAAGTTGTATAAGGGTATTTCCATTATTACGGGTTGGACCCTGATTCTAATAATTTTTTTTTAAACCACATACATAATATTCTTCATCAAAACTTAAACTATTAGATACATGATGGCCTTAAAATAAATGAGTGTTTTGAATAAAAAAAGTGGTTTTGTTATAGAATCAATTTTAATTGCGTTTGGGTTGTTACTTTAGAAAACTGTTGATTTGCGAATGTGTCATCGTCATATTTATTAAATTTTTTTAGACGATTCACTAATTAGACAGTGTCTTAATAGAAAAAAAAAATTGAAAAAGAAATTAACAAACGGAAAGATTAATAATATAAATAAAATATTCTACACCTTATTGTTTTCACACTTTTTGTTTTTAACACAATTATATTAAGTTAAGGAATGCCCAACGTGTTACGGGTATCATGAAAACTTTTAACTATGAATCCTTGCTCAGTGTATTTTTCAAATTTTAAATGAAATTTTTTCTTACAGTAGATCAAAATATGCTTTTTTCTTACCTACCTAGGCATTCATATATTTTTGTAACGGATGTGACGCTTACCCTACCTAAGAGATCAATTGCGACTAAACTTAACCACAACCGAAAGTAATGAAAAGTATTAAACGTCCCTCGAATCGACAAACAAAAAAATTTCGAATGCAGAGGAGCAGAGCTTCCATGACTTATGCTAACAAAAATTACTTCTGGGGAAAATAGTTTCTAACTGTGAAATAAGAAACAACAAAATAAATTAATTTTTAAATTTTGTTTACATATATTTCATAAAAAATAGTGGAAAACGACATAAAAAAACACACTTCAGCATTAAGCTGTCATGCTTGTTTGCCATTTCAAATTGTTTACCCTTTTGTCAGTCTGACGTTTGTTAACTGAAACACTACCCCTGTTCCTTGGTTGGTCCCAAACAGTTTCAAACAGTTTCAGACCGCCAGATTTAGTGCATGCCATTACAATTTTTCACTTGTGGAACGGGTTCACACTAAATCTGGCGGTCTGAAACTGTTTGAAACTCGGCAAGGAACACAGCTACTTTGTTCATAAAAGGTGTGTTTAACACCCCGACTCCACAGGGCATACAGATGTCCAACATCGCAACCATAATATAACGAAAATGCAGGTTTTTTCTCGCTGGGCGAATTATGTCATGTCGTTTCATTTCTCTCTCACCACTACTTCTATCTTTTGGAATAATATTTACTCTGAGATACAACGAATACCAGAAAACTCACGCACGTGAAACGTTAAGTCTCATGGCCAGACATTGAACAGCGTTCATGTCGTGTTCAAAAGTTGGTTCTCTTCGACATTTCTGCCTCCATTGGTTTTTTTCTGGACATGTTCATATTCCGAGCATTGTATATAAATTCTATAGTATTTTCATGAAGAAAAAAAGCTCGTGGCCATCTATGCGTCCAAATGTTATCCTAATTTTTGTTAAGGGATCTCGGTAAGGCGATCACAGCGAACCTATCGACCAAATATCAACCTACAAAATCGTGTTTCATGAGAATACTATAGAGTGGATATACAATGGTCCACTCTATAGTTTTCTGCAAAGAAAACTACAGAAAAGTACAGGATTGTGTGTTCGATGTGTATAAATCTTGTCCCAAGCTGATCTACATTCTATCACTTTGGGTTCCATATAAAGCTTATATCCTGGACCTTCTTTTGAGGTAGAGCTATTAGTTAAGAAGTGTCAAAGCACCAGCTTATTTGTTTGTTTGGGATATTAATAAGCTTAAATTTATCACAGAAGTACTTTTCTTATATTTTTGGACTTAACATGAAGAAAAAAACATTAAAGAATATAAAAAGTTTTAATTGATATTTAACTCGAATTGAAAATAAATGCAAACAAGTGACAATTCAAACCTTTTTTAAATTTGAATTTTCACAGCTGATAGGCAACGGTCAATCCCGTCAACACAAAGCTGCACTTTTCTGTTGTTTCTTGTTCTGAAAGTTCTCAAACACCTGAACTGTTCTACTCTGTTCTTGGGTTCCAAAACGGTTACTTGAAAATCTTTGCCTTACCTTGCTACCTCTTTCTTACTTAGGTTTAGGAGTGCGATAAAAAGAGAGACGTCAAAATGAGTCGTTCCCCGTAAAGCTGTTTTGAACCGTGCTGTCAGATCACTTTGGAAAATTGCTCCTACTTCTGCGTCGTCAAATGTGTCTTTTCGCCTGTTGTACTTGAGGGCTTTAATGATTTCATAAGTTAATTGAGGCTGTGAGTGCAAAAGTGGTGTAACCCTCTTATTTTTTATCATATTTTCCATTTTTAATCGATCTTAAATACTATTTAATTTGAGATTTAAGGAGGATAAGTCACATAATTGAAAAGCTTAGGTATTTTAGAATTTACAATTTTGGCTTTGATGACTTACATATGATGCATAAATGTAAAAATACGAGGCAAAAATATCAAAAATGCCAAAAAATGGGTAACACCACTTTTACACTCACGTAATATTTAATGTTGCTCCTAATTTTATCTAAAATATGTATGTAGTTTCTTTTCTCTACTCAAATGTTTCCACTGTAATCCCTCGAATAGTCGTCATCGTCAATCTATCCATAAGCTCAGCTTGGGCCCTGATTAAAGAAAGTTCTTTCTTTGACGCACTTTCCACACCAAAGTGAAATGTTCTAGCTGGCTCTATTTTCCCTAACACTCAATTTCCTATCAACTTTGCAAAGAAATTAAAAACTTTTTGTGAATTTGTTCAGTAAGAAAAAAACCCTTTCCTTATTAATTACAAACAAATGATGCCATCAGGTACTTATTTCTTGATTCATTTGAAACTTTTCTTCTTATTTTTCCAATCCAATAAAACAAATAAAAAAAAAGAAAAACTTTTACAATCAATTTCAATCATCAGCAATTGTTGCAGAAAATTACTTACGCAACACTGGCTAACAACCACGTCTTACTTAAAGTTCTATTTATAATTCCAGTCACGAACGATAACAAAGTCGTATTTATAAATAATAATGTTTCCAACTTTTAATTCATTTAGAAAAAAAAACTACATTTAAGTCAAATTGTTCATTCTCCAATCTACAAATTAGTTAAGTGAAGGAATTGGAAATTTTTATCTATGCAGGTTTTTTTTTTTTTATTTTCATTGTGTTCAGCAAAATATGTAATGAATTAATTTAATGATTCTGTTTATTCAACGCGTTATAATAAATCACAAAAAATTAAACAAACTGAAAAATAATGCAATAATGTCTATCTGTGTTGTGTTCGCTCACTGATTCACTTAATGTCTCTCCATCTAATCAACTTAATAATAATTATTATAAAGTTCACATTGTTCATCTCCGCAGATTCCAGATTTGAGGTTATCTGTGTTATTGTCAGAAATCTACTCAAAACCGGTTTTCTGTCGAAGCCATCATACGCATTGAATCGGATTAGTATATGTTTGTTAAAATGGATTTTCGTATTTGGTTATTATTAAATTTTTATTTTTGTTTGGAATATGTTTTAATAATGAAAATTGAAGAGGGCTTGTCGGCGTGCACGTTGTTTATTTTATCACAATTTGATAAGCTCGTTTGTTTTATAAATTTTATATTTTTTTATATGTATACATATTTTTACCGGCTTTCAAGTGATTAAACACTCTGCAGGGAGTCAACATTTTGAAGTAAATATTTAATAATAAAACTGCGTCGTTTTTTTTTTTTGCTTAATGGCTACAAATTCGACTAGAGATAACTACTGTTAATAGAGTTCAGTTGTTGTTTGTATCTTAAACTGTTTTACCTGTCCTTCAACTTCTGTCGGTAAACTGATAACAATGTTTAATATGAACTTACATCAGTTCATATAAAATTAATAGTTATACAATATGCATTTATCCAAATAAACATTTATGACAGGAATGTACTTGAGGAAAATTTTAATATTTTTACAAGCTTATTCTCGATTGTGCTGATTTTCCATCCGATGGATATCTAGACAGTACAGTCCATGTATGGAAAGTATATTATTTGAAATTTTATTTGTTGCAAACTTAAGGTCATCTTATCTGATTTATGACTTTTCTATTGTTTAAAACCAGGTACATGTTAGTAATTCAAACAATATTATACGTTCAAAATGTTTACAAAGTTATAATATTTTTTTTTTATTACTGCTCTAGCAAGGGTAACTATCGATTTTCTCTAGGGCCTCACCAGTTAAGCAACCTTTTGTGTCGGTAGACAAAAAGAAAGTTGTCTTCACTGGTATTCGATCCTGTGATCTTCTAATTGCCCGTCCAATATAATAAATGGGGTATTTCTGATGGGATAACAACCCGCCTGGAAAAATGGCAAGTTTTTGTCAAGTTAAATCGACGCACTGGAAAGGCTTCGGTAGGGAAAAATCTATACAAGGCACATTTGTCAAATACTCGCGAGGCCCTCGCTAGTAAAAACTTGTTAGATAGGTCTTGTTATCCCATCACAAATACCCCATATATGACAAAAACAAATATTTTATACCCATCATACAATAGTAAGAAAAATTAAGGCACATATCGTCCCCTGATTGCAAGAACTAGGTAACTCAATTTTCAATTTTTAAAATATCTCGGAAAAAACGGTATTATTTAGTAAAGTTTCAAGATTTTTCGTCCAATTTTTTTCTTTTCTAGACCGATATAGAATATTTCTGAAGTATAAGTATATTTACCGCAGAAGCTTTCGCCATCCTCACTGCAATTGAGAAATCTAAAAAAAAATAAGACTATAATATTTACAGACAGTCTTTCCTCCGTTACAGCTATTGAGAACATCAACAATAGCCGCGAAATTATCGAATCCATCCGAGATAAACTCATCTCAAAAATTGAAAAACTAAAAATCGCCTGGATTCCAGGACACAGCGGGATTGATGGAAACGAAGTTGCAGATACTGCAGCTAAATCAGCCTTAAAAGAACCCCTTACCACATTCTATGCCTACAACAAAAGAGACACACAAAAACATCTACTCAAAACATGGAAATACAAGAGGAAAACTAACTGGTTAAACTATCACCACATTTACACCAAATTTAATCCCAATGCCGAGAAAACCAATTACCCTAAGGATGTTTCGCAAAAAAAGATTAAAATATATATAAGACTACGAATGGGTCACACTAACATAACTCACAAACACCTCTTCAACAACGAAACGCCCCCGCTTCGCCACCTCTGCAACGAAAACCAAACGCTTACCATAAGTCATCTTATTTCATGTAAACATATCAACTTAATAAGCAAAAGTACTGTTAACACAAATTTATCCGATCTTTTAATCCAAGTCACATACGAAAATGTAAATAATGTATATAAGCTGATGTCAGCACTAAACTTAGAAAAACTTATATATATTTAAATTAATGTTCAACTAGCTGAAAGCCCTAGCAGCTCCAGCTATTAAACTTATATTATTGACAATGTAATTTATTTTATTGTTAATAAACTTATAATAATAATAATAATAATAATAATAATAAGAAACTACAAATTATACATTCCTCGTTCCCTTGTAGTAAGGCATATATGGACGTTGCTTTTTCCAAAAATTTTAGAATTGAGTTACCTAGTTCTTGCAATCAGGGGACGATATATACTTTTTCTTTTTCAGCACTGCACAACTGTATTGCGAAATAGCTCAGTAGTTAAGGTATAGGACTGGCAATCAGAAGATTGCAGGATCGAATGCCAGTAAAGACAACTCTCGAGGAAAAAGGTTACTTCACTGGCGAGGCCCTAGAGATTTTCTACAGTTACCCTTGCTGGGCCCTTGCTAATATCTATGTAAAACTTTCTAGGCCCTCGCCAAAAACTAGATTTTTTTTCCAGCCGGGAAGACTTATCGGACAAGTTTTAACTATCGAGGGCCTCACGAGTATTTGCCAAGTTTTCTTCGTCTATATTTTCCCTACCAAAGTCTTTTCAGGGCCTTATCCCACAAGTTTTAACTAGCGAGGGCCTTTCGAGTATTTGACAAGTTTTCCTTGTATAGATTTCCCCTACCGAAGCATTTCTAGGGCCTTGATTAAACTTGACAAAAACTTGTCATTTTTCCAGGTTGCTTACATACACTTTTGGGGACTCACCGATTATTGTGGACTAACCGCAAAATTGTAAAAATTTCATTTCGGCTAGAGAGTAGAATGTGTGAAAAAAGACAATTTTTGTGTCACCTTTTCAAAATCTTTTTCCGCAGTCTTACCATATTCTTACAATTCAACTTCTTACCAAATTTCTCCTTTAGACCATTTTTCCTCGTGCTGTTGACCCACAACTTATCCCAAATAAGTCAAATCAACTAAATTAAATAAATTCATTCTTTTCTTGTTCCTCCCTTTTTTCGCTATCTCGAAAACCTTCAGCATATCTCTATTACAAGGAGAAGTACGATCGAGAATAAACAATTGATGTTTTTATAAAGCCGCGAAAATTAAGCTGTCAAAAACAATCCATCGAAACAACATATCCATAGGGTCACCCCTATCCGTCACATCCGTCAATGTCAAGGTTTAGAAAATTGCAAGGAATCCGATGTTATTTTAACCAATTTTAGTGAAGTTATTTGACAAATCTTACCCTTAAAATAATAGACACTTTTCAAATTGTCAACCCTCATTTTTAAACCCATGTATTTGATTCAGATGGCTATGTCTTTACATGAAAAACCGTTATTACAGGGAACATTACAACCCTACATTGTCACGATCTTTCTAACCTATCTGTGGTCCTCCCAAAGGCAGCCAACTTGGTGCCCTTCTTTTCATTCTTGCGTTTGAAAATATTGAAATTAATAGTCTTCAAACCTTCTTATATCATACTGTCTGATAACGACGATTACAAGTTTTTGAAGACCATATATTCGACATATTTGATATTCATCCCTTATTCAATTGAATCTCGACAGTGCTTCAAAAACTGCTTATAAACCACTTTTCTCACTAAAGTGCATCAAATCTTCCCCTGATGCTCTACCTTCTCCAAATCATCAAACTGTTTACACATTTATGAGACCAAAAGCTCAATTATTGTGGTAATGATTCTGGAACACTTAGGCCATTCTAAATAATTATAACCGTATTTTTTGTTAAAGATTAAAAGATTTCTTTTTGCAATATGTTTTCCATTTTTGATGATTTCTCTTCTTGAAAAATTGACTTTATATAAAGAAAAATCGGATTCTGTACGAGTCTCTCTGTTTTAGTCTTTAAATTTGCATTTAGGATCATTTATAAAAAAAAATATCTTGAAAACAACAAATTTTGAAAAAAAAATCTGAAAATCTGTTTTTCCGTTATTATTATTGCATTTTATTGTGTTTAGATTTTTATTTTGTTAGCCTTCAACCCCATATTATATTTTAAAGCCAATACAAAATGTCAACAAATGTCCTTACAAGAAAAATAGCACAGACATTTTAAATGCCTCGGAACCATCAATTTATTTATAAATCATTTATTATAGGGTACATTCTCGTTGTTTTGTTAAAATGGTTGTAGACATTTCAAATTATGTATTATTGATATGTTGATTGGTTTCATATCAGCAATTTTTTCTGAAATCATGTAGGACTCTTGGTATGTTTTTTTGTTTGAGTAAAGCAGACATAAAAATGCTTATTTGTAGATATTTCTTCTTTTCTTCTTCGATTATATAGAGAGTAACGGATGATCTGTGTTACGTGTTCTTCTGCGGAGGAAACTATTAACTTGTCAAAAACTCGATCCAACAGCATAATATCAGTGAAGTCATTGGACTTGTTGCCACTCGAAACTTTATATTGTCTTTGGTATAGGTTGAAACCCGCAAATTTAAGCTATAGCAGAGATTCCCAAATATTAACAACATTGAAACGACATTATATAACTCAACTCCCTTATAATCACCTTAAAAAAGTTATATCCATAACGTCGGCTTTCTGTGAAAACCTCGTAAGTCTCAAAATGCCATTTTAATGTATTTCAGATCAAAACAAATGACTGAATTCAAATATTTATGTCTCGTGACTGTGTCATGGTTGCTTTCGGTTCTATCAACCAGTTTTAAGACCTTTTAAGGACAAAGAATTCCACTTTAAAACGGTTTTTTGTGTCTTCTAAGCAATTTTTCAAGAAACACTTACAAGGTTTTGACAGAAAGCCGACGATATGTAGCTAGCTCTTAAAAAAAAACTTCTATCCCAAAACATTGTTTCAAGTGTTTCCCAGATGTATACAAAAGATTTTTATTTAATTTTGGTTTTATGATCTATTTGAAATTTATTGCAGCTTTTCTATATGTCTTTATTGTCAGCAAATGTTTTTTCTTGTTTTCTTAGCCACAGTAGTTGGCACTTGAACAAAATCAAATCAAATAGAAAACAACAAAAATTCAATTTTCAAAGTGTTGCCCGAGTACCGGCGCGGCGGGTGCACGTTAAGCAATCAAAACAATTTATTTTGAGACACTGGTGTTGTTCAAGTTACCATGTGTAATTTGTTATTTTTGCTTTCCTCATTTTATGTTTTTGATTTTTATATTCTTTCTTATTTACAAACAAATTTTATCACTTCGATTAATTTAATTTTTTTTTTGTCTTTTCCATTTAGAACTGCTGGCACAGTTGGAGCTGTTTTAACATGTCCTCTTGAAGTTGTTAAAACACGGCTGCAAAGTTCATCGTCTTTTGTGTCTCCACCGCGACTACCAGAAGCACCAGGATGTGCACATCAAAGTGAAGCACTTCTCAGACCTGAACAACGTCGTAAACTATGTACAACTATCCTTCGGAAGCGACCGCAGCCACAGGTGATTGGGGGTGTCCGGAGGGTAGTACATTTTATTCCTTAGTTGTGATTGTTTTTTTTTTGTTTTTTTGTTTCTGTTCTGTTCCTGTGTGTATATACAATGTAAATTCACACATCATAAATAAACTATTAAACTAATTGAATAAAATTGAATTTCAGATAATGGCCATCTCACACTGTGGCATCTCATCAACAGCTAAAAGTATGAGCATCGTGCAATGTTTGAAGTAAGATGTACTCTTTAATATTAAATGTTTACTTTCTTCTATAATTTAATTGTTTTTTCAGGCACATAGTACAAAATGAAGGACCCCGTGCACTATTCAAAGGATTGGGTCCGAATCTCGTTGGCGTAGCTCCATCACGCGCAATTTATTTCTGCACTTACTCTCAAACAAAGTCTATGTTAAATAGTTTAGGGTTAGTTTTTTTAATAATTTTAATACTTCATACCCAATTAAATCATTCTCATTTTTACATGTTTTCCTAATCTAGTGTCGTTCGAAAAGATTCACCAGTGGTTCACATACTAAGCGCATCATGTGCAGGCTTTGCAGCTTCCTCAGCTACAAATCCAATTTGGTTTGTTAAAACCCGACTGCAACTGGACTATAATTCCAAAGTTCAAATGACAGTACGAGAGTGCATTGCACGAATATACGCACAGGGTGGTGTTAGGGGCTTCTATAAGGGTATTACTGCTAGTTACGTTGGTATCTCAGAGACTGTCGTTCATTTTGTTATCTATGAAGCCATCAAATCGAAATTGGTATGTTACTCGTACATAGATTCAATAGGTACTCGATTCGGAATTATTTTAATTTTATTTTTTTAAAAAAAGGTTGAGTATCATGGGACACACCATCCAGGAGATTTAAAAACATCACGAGATTTTCTCGAGTTTATGTTGGCTGGTGCCACTTCAAAGACAATTGCATCGTGTATCGCCTATCCACACGAAGTTGCGAGGACAAGACTGAGAGAAGAAGGTAACAAGTACAATAAATTTTGGCAGACATTACATACCGTATGGAAAGAAGAAGGTCGAGCTGGACTCTATAGGTGAGATTTTCTAAATTTGTAAATTTCAAACCATATTTGAAATGTAGTGTTTTGCAAAATTGAAACAGGTTGCATAGTAAATAAACTAGTACAAGACTATTTTTCATTTTTTTGTTTTACCATCCCTTAGAAGGAGTTTTATATTAAAAGAGAATACATATAACAGATAATACCATTTAAGTTAAAACAAGAATAATTTAGTATAACTTGTTTCTTTGGTCTTAGTTTTATTCATATCCCTTGCATTATAAGCACGCAAAATGTCTATTGAAGATAGCATTGAACAATTGGAATAACCCAAAACTTATCTTTAAAAAATGTAAAAAAAAAATATTTTATCTTATCTTCAATAATAATATTAACTTTTAGAAAAGCTGGCGTAGAAATATGTATCATTTTTAGTGTTGAGAGCACTTTATAATAAGTATTTTGATAATTTACTATCCTATTTATTTATCAAATCATTTAAATCAAATACATTAAAATACAAATCAAAACAAAACCAATACGAACATTCATACATAGATACGTTTATTTACATTTACTTTAATTTTTTTCACGCGTTCTATCTTATCATTAATCTTGTGTTAATGCCTTATCTCTCATGCTTTGCAAAACAGGCTAGGAAACTCATTCATCATTCACATGTAAATTAAATACCTTCAACCTTCATAAACATACATTATGCTTAAGATTACAAAAAGTCTGTTTTGATTTTGATTAACGGCTGTAATATAGCTAGTGAAACGGTCTTCTTTCCCAAGTCGAGTCTTCATTTCTACAAATTTTTAATCTACAGATATTTTTTGATAGAGAAATAAAAAAAAAAACAACAATTATTTAAAATTAGACTGAGGTGGTGTACCCCGAAAAGCTATCAGGTGATTTTTATTCATCTATGTTGTGTGTTTTTAATAATTGTTCTAAATTGATTTAGTATTTTGCTTTCATAGCACTTAGCGTTGATGTTGTTTGCAGATGTTTTACAGCATCAGAAAAATGTTCAACATTCCTCAATAATGCACTTTTCTTTATATTTATACAACAGACGCGGTTCTATTCCGCATTATTTTTAGAAATATTTTTTTTTAATCTTTACTCACGTCATAAAAAAATTGTATCTTTATGGTCGGCCATAATATGAAATGCGTTGATCACTGTCATGTTTTTGATGAGTGATTATATTATATCAACCACGTTTTCATATAGCGAATGCAAAAAATATTTTTTTTGTGGACTTCGATTGGTAAATGTTTGAAATCATTTTGGTGCAGTCATTCATTATATGGACAAAAAGTCCATCAATCATCATGAGTAGACCTCGGATTTAGCATATTTGCATATTTTTGAAGGATTAAGATACCTAAATTCTGATGACACCAAGATTCATTTCGTTGAAAATAAAGTTGAAAACGATATGCATATTTAAAATTTTTTTGCATATTTGCATGAAATGCATATGCATAATATATGCCAAAATATGCAAACTATGCAAAAAATATGCAAAACATATGCAAAATATGCACACATTTCCTATGTTTAACATATCAAAAAACAATATAAAAGCGATTCAGAGGATGGTATATCATATTGAAATTTTATTAATTACTGTCAAATATTAAAGAAGAGCTACTGATACTTAGTGCATTCAATATTTTATAGGTTTTTTTTTTAGAGTCACTTGAACTTTTAACTTGAATTATAAATATTCAGTCAATCCACTTAAACAGAAGAATTTCTTTTCAAATTTTCTTCATATTCTATTATTACAAATTACAATATACAACCATAATTTTATCTTAATAACTAATTGAGGGGCTTTGACGTTTCTCTCCCAGAACTATTTTGTAAGCGGAAAAGCTTCTTTTAACTTCACAGGAAGTAATTGGAGCAAATTCATATTAAACTAGCTGTTACCCACCCGCTTCGCCGGACCTCCGCAAGCACTTTAAATTATTAAAAAAACTGTCCTTGATCTAAATAAAATCTCAAAATGGGAAAATTTCACCTTATCGAAATCTCCCAATTACATTATTTCACTCATCAGAGTCGACGTGCAGTGCTATAAGGCCCGAGCAAATAAAGTCCGTTGGGCTTGTTTCCCAAAATAAAATGAAATAATGATTTTGATTCCAAATAAAAATGTAAATAAAACTAGTCTAGCACTGAAAAGACTAAATACAAAATTCATTATTTACAATTATTTTTAAAGCCTAATGTATAACGCGGTAGAGAATGCTGTCCATACTTATGCGCCTGCCTTGCGACTGAGCATACCCTAAGCGGAGCAACAGAGTTGCTGTACCCGGGACAGAGAATCCAACAAGGGAACTAAAATTAGAAGTGGTCGACCTCCGAGACAAAAATCCAATCAATATTTAGCAAAATAACCGTACAAATTATGTTATTTTTAATTTTAAGATAACATTGTCATAGTTGGCCGGCTTCATTTGGTTCAAAAGATTTTAACTTCCACTTGGGTCCTATATCCGACTCATGCAACTCTATTGCTCTGCTTACGGGTGTGTTCAATCGGCTTCTGCAGTTATTTTTGTACCACACTTTTTTTTTCTTTTTTTAATATTACTAAGCTTATTCCACTGCATTAAAGGCCTCTACACAAAATTTCATTCAAATCTTTTCAGCCATTTGAGCGTGATTGTCTAGCAAACATTCAAACAAACAAACTTTCACATTTATGATAATAGTAAGATAAGATAAAATATCCCGATATAGATGGGGATTCAGTGACAAGTCGTGCTCAACTATGCAAACATATATTGATTTTAACATCTTGAATTTTGTTACCTGATACGCTGATATCAGTCAAAAGGACTTTCGAGTTTGGAAATATCGAATTCCTTATTTGAAATTGTTTTCTCACCGAACCAGGCATGATAATTTAAAACGGTTTTTACTTTTTATTCAGATATCTCTAGATTTTGAAAATATAGTCTGAAAATAAAATAGTTTTCACAAGCACGACATTGGACCGTTTTGAAATGTAATTTGTTTTGACAGGACTTTGACCGAAAGTACATAATTAGAATATAAAGTAATTTGTTTTTATTAATTTAGCTGACATATCGCTAAGTCTAATCACAAGTTTTTCTTTTTTAAATATCGATTTTTGCAGCAAAAAACAAACATTTTGAAAAAAGTTTTTTAGCAAAGTGTGCCATTTTGCTAGTTTTCAAAGTTCTTTGTGATGAGAGCTATATGTCATCAGATAGTACTTATTTAAATCTACAAGATGTCAACATTAGCTTAGTTTTTTTTTTTTCTTCAAAAAGTGGACTTAAGCCGTTTTTCCCTTAGGCCCGTAATATGGTAAAGCGTTGGACAAGGGAAAGTGGAATATTCTTCTCTTTGTTCATTGTTTGTTAACCAAGAAAATATTCTCCTGTAATGCTCGCACTTTAATATTAAACGAGTGGAATTAAAATTTTTGATGAAATTCGTTTCCATATATTTTGCATGTTTTGCATATTTTTTGCATATTTTGCATATATTTTGCATATTTTTGGCATATTTTTTTGCATATTTTTTGCATATATTTTGCATATTTTCGACATGCATTACAATTTCTTGTATTTGAACGATAAAATGTCTAAATACCAAGTTTGGTATCAATCGGATGAAAAATATGCAAATATGCAAAATCCGAGGTCTAATCATGAGGTATTCAAAGAACTATTCCAAAATCTGTCAAACCATTTTTATAATTTTCTTCGCCTTCAATATGATTTAGTACATACCTATGTAACTTAATTTATTTTTTTACATCTTTAAGTCAGTATTCTCCTTAAAAGACCAAGTTCATATCATTTAGAACTAACTACCAACTGAGCTAATCTCTACCAGAAAACCTTTAATCACATGCGACAACTCCACCTACACCCAGTCCCGTGCTGAGCCTTCCCTGTCTTGTCTCTAAATAAATTATTTATTTCATTATTATAATTATTTTGCTTTGTTAAAGAAAAAATGTGAGTTAGTTTGTGTGTCTTTGGTGTCTAGGTTGAAATAAAAAGAA
The DNA here is from genome assembly GCA_963921185.1 of Dasysyrphus tricinctus. NCBI lineage: Eukaryota > Metazoa > Arthropoda > Insecta > Diptera > Syrphidae > Dasysyrphus > Dasysyrphus tricinctus. The sequence goes on along the minus strand of OY992531.1, from coordinate 238,896,295 downwards.
AATAAAAATGTTCAACTGAACTCTTCGGAGATGATTAGTCTTACGGTGACGTCAGAAATTATAAAAACTCATTTGTTGACTCGTGAAGTTTTTCTTTTTTAGAAAAATCTAAAGATTTTCTAATCACTGTGGTTGAAAGCCAAAACAAATTATACATATTCATAAAAAAAAATAAATATATTCAAATGATAAATTTTATTTTTTTTAATTTTCAGGGGCCTAGCAACACAACTAGTCCGGCAAATACCAAATACCGCGATAATGATGGCTACTTACGAAGCCGTCGTTTATGTACTAACACGTAGATTCAACAGTGGCTTTTTGGATGCTGGTTGGTAAAATTTGAATCGGAACGGTATCTCAACCCTCCACACAACCATCCACCTAACTAATATTTTCTTAACAAAACTCCAGTCGCTATGTAAACTTAAATGCTAGAAACGCAACAAAATTTACCTACGCACTTAACCCACACAAAAAAATATTATAAAACTTAAAACTACCAATTTATTGTATCAAAATGTATTTTGTTCTCAATGCTTTCAGAGGATCAACCGATAATTTGTGATCTTGTAGATCTATAGGATGCTTATGGATCTTACAAAACTTTTGTGTTATTTAAGTTATTTTTAAGTTTTTACATGCATATATTTATACCTATTATAATATACCTTACATATTTAATTTTTTTTTGTTTTTTCCAAAAAAAAAAAGAAAAGAAAGAAAGAGTCATTTTATTTTTCATTATAAATGTATTATCAACTATACAAACATGTTTTCTTTGTGGAAAAAAAGGTTCGAATGATATTAAATATTAAATCACCTTTTAATTTAGGGCCCTATTACCGTTCGCGAATCGAACCAAAAAGCTGGCGAATGAATCAATTTGGTATTACGATCGGCGAACATTCGCCACATGACTCGCCCCAAACATCAAAATTAAGCGAATGGAAAATGTTAGTGACTGGCCGGCGAACAATAAATATGACACGAATTTCTTATTATTTTGTCATACAAATCAGTTTATTGGATATTTGCAATCGAAAAAAATTTATAAAAATGATATTAACCACACAAAACCATTAAAAAATTAAGATTTAAAATTAAAGCGCCAGGCAAAACCTTCACCAAATTGAACAATTTTAATAAGCTTATAAGTTCAGACTGGTTGGATTTTTTGTTTTCCGCAAAAAAAGGATATTTATTACTATAAAATAGCATAATGACCATTTAAATAATTTAATAAACAATTAAAAGGAAGAAAACTGCAAAAATTCCGCACTATAAGATGTATTATTTGATTTTATTTTGTTTATTTGACATTTGTCGCAAAAAAAAACTGATTGTAATGAATTTTTCCAGTGACAGCGATGAATTTTTAGCGAATGAATTCATTCGCCAACCCTTATATGAACTTTCACAACATTCGCCAAATGGTTCGACTTCAAGCGAACGTTCGATTCGCGAACCGTAATAAGGCCCTTAATTTCAAATTCCTTGAAATAGAATCAACACTGAATTTATTGCCGGTGTCTTTAATATTCACCAAATCTTTATATTCATGTGTTTTTAAGTTCTTAAAGTACTTCTCCTTAGAAATGGACTACCAATTATCTAATAATATATCGAATTTTAAGAAAATAAAGTGGAAACGCAAATATTATTTTGGAAAAAAAAAAATATGAATCATATAAGTTGTTAGTTTCAAGTTAATAAAACAACAACAAATATGTTTTGAAAACGAAAACGAAAAAGGCTGCTATTCTTATAACATGTATGTAACTCAAAATGTTTAATTTGTTACATTTAAATTAGTGAAAAAATAAAAGAACAAATTTAATTGCGTATATATGTATGTATATTGTTACTGTGAACTTTGTTTTAACTGTTTGTAAATAGATAGAATCTTAAATTTTATTTTTAAACGCATATTACATTATCCAACAACATTAGGTACATTTTAATTTACTAAAACGTAATGTCATAATATTTTTTTTTTTCGAAAACAAAAATGTCGAGTTAAAAAAAAACAGGAAATACTGTTAATTTTTTAATTAACTGTTCATCTTGCAAACACATTGTACTAACTATTACCATTTAATATTTTAAACGAAAAACTGAAATATAAATACAATAATATAAATATTTGAAATAATATAAGGATATGTTTTATTTGATTTATTTTGTTCTGGCTAAAATGTCAATCCTATTTTTTCTTGTGAAGGATAATTTATTAGAAACTATATTTCGCTTTTTATTGATACATCCTTCCACTTTGAAAAAAAGTTGTTTAAAAAATGAATTTTCACTCACCACACATTAAGCAAAACAATATTTTAAACAAAGCTTAGGTCTTGGTCAATGAAAAATAAATGAACCGATACTCCAACCGAATATTTTAAGTCAAAGTTTTGAGAATAATTCGCGGTCACCGCCCTGAGGATTTGAAAGTCGAAGCATCTACCCTTAAAAATAAATGGGAATAAAATGTCCTTCGATTTGTTCAGAAAGATATTCTGTACTTCGATGCAATGGAATGCGATAAATAAAGAACTTTGGACAGTTGCGTTTTAAATTTAATGCGAAGTTCTCCGACGAAATTATGCTTGCTAGCCAAAATGGAAATTTCTTCAAAATAGCAAGTAAAAAATTAAAAATAAATAATCTGTTTATTAGGTATGGAAGAAGAAAGAAGCAGGATCTACGGTTCGTGGACAATTCAACCCCGTAGAAGTAGCGGTCATAGCAATTAAGAACTTGAAGCTACCTTTTAAGTTGATTTGATAGATGGATTTGGACCAAAATTAATTGAAACCGATACAATCGAAGCTAAGTCTGAAACTCTATATTAATTACATTGCTATTACGATTTAAATGCAAAAATGTATGTATACTTACGCTGCATCTAAAAATTTCATAAACTATTTGTGTATTCGAGATTACTCTTAAAATTCATCTTTTCTCTTTCTGCCGTGTCCTTATCTTTAAGTCTCCTGCTCCCAAAATTAGAGGAAAGCTATCCATTTCTCTGCAAAAGAATTTCAAAATATTTAAATATTTATGAGAAAGACTTTCACTTATGGAACAAAGCATATATCTTATCATCATTTATTATGTTCTGAAACGGGTATAAACATAATAAGCTTCGCTGTGAATCGGACGTGGTTTATGATTGGTAATCGCCAATTGGACATGATTTATGATTACATACTATTGTGCTGGGTGAATATTAAAAACAATTTAAAGTGGAATTAAGCTTAAATCACATGCGTATGAGAATAAACCGGAAATAATAAATGCCCTCAAAATAAACATCGAATGCTCTATCCAGCAAATTTAGCCCTATTTCTGCGCCAAGGTCATCAAAAATTTTGATCCCGAGTACAACATGGCACCAGCAAAGCCACGTAGATATTTGAAGGACGTTATTATAAATGTATAGAGTGGACGTTATTATATTCAATACTTAATGCTTTAAGCCTTAAGTTTGAATACAAAACAAAAATGGGTGCATATATTGCAAATAACTTTTTGTAAATACATTTAAAAATCAAGTGATTTTTTTAAAAACACTATTTTCAAAAGGATTCGTTTGAAATTTCAAAAACATTTTCGAAAGCGGATATGGCTTTTATATTTAAAAAAATGGTAGTAGGTGTGTTAGGTATATGTAAAACCTGTTAAAACAGCGAAGTTTCAATTTCAGTTATAATCTTAATTTCATTAAAATTGCAGTTAACAAACCCACCTATGCATATTCATATCAGACGCACCAACATTTCAACATAAAAGTGAAGAACTGACAGCCGATTCTTTTTACAGGGGCCCAATCCCGCAAGCGTGAAAGATTGTTCATGTACACACTCTATTCACGCCCGAAACAAGTATGAATAAATTTGACTTATAGTAGTTATCTCTCAAACATTTTGAACTCATTCTATGCGTAGACGATTTAATGTGTACACAGACGGAATTGGGCCCCAGGTTTTAAAGGCCTTTCACATGAACTGCGAATAAATATGTTTGGGTAATTTCAAGCGCAAATATCAACAAATTCTTGTTTTAACTTTTCGACAAAGTGAATAAACGATCCTATTCCTATCTGCAATTTTAAAAAGAAAACACGTCCTTAAATTAGTTTTTAATTGTAAAATTTAGCATTTTTATATTTTCTGCGAACTGTCAAACACTTATTCGTAATCCATAGCATTGGGCGGATGCTTTCCACCAATCTGCGAATGAAAAATTCGCTCAAATTTAATCTCAAATTTTTTGTAGCACTCATTTTACTCGTTTATTTTGTATGACAGCTCGTATCTGCCAGCGACCACTCATGTGAAAGAAATGTCAAAATTCGTGACCATTCGTAATTTGCAGCTCATAGCTCATATGCAAGGCACTTTAGAAGTACTACCACTTTACTTCGATTGAAGTAGTCCTACTTCTTTTTTGCAAAAAAAAAAAAAACTAAATCTACTTCTTACTTCGCACCATCACCACATTATTGATATCTACTTCATTTCAAAAATCTCTGTTTCAACTAACTTCAATTTTACGAAAAAAGGTCAAATCTACTTCTTTTTCTCTATTTCACTCAAGTATGTAGCCCCAGAATTTCCGTTAAAAAAATCACTCAGTACAAATACAAAAATTAATTATTTTACAAAAAATAAAATCTTACCACACCCCAGCAAACATTTTTGTGAACGTTCATTGAACATTCTGTGAAACTGAAGAATACATTTTCGAGAAACACTCACTTCAGTGAATCAAATGTGAATATACTCAAATATCCCATCACTTTTACCTCATACGCGGGGAAGGGGATTTGTGTTGATTTTAGCTGTATTTTATTTTCCCCCAGACAGGGCCGGCCCGAGCGAAATTAGCGCCCTGCGCATACTTCATCATTTCCGGCCATCAATTGCGGTCAATGGTGGAAAAAATCAAATCCTCATTTTACCCAAGGGGTAGACTTTGCAATGCTTTTTTTTATTTTATACTTTTTTGTGCCTACCTAATTTCTTAACTATGTTGGAAGGTACCTAGGTTGTAGATGGACACGACACTTTTGTAAATACATAATAAAAACTGAATTTGTTCGAACTATGTAAGAACCACTTTAATGTTCATTAAAATATACAAAAAGATTTTATTCTTCAGGATTATATTCAGCCTTTAACAAAAAAGTAAACACGCTAGACGTTATATTTATAAACTAATGACTACTGGACTCTGACTCTACGCATAACAGATCTACATATATACTCTCAATATAGATTCTTTTTTCCCTTCTTTTGTTTTGAGTTTTTTAGTTTGACCACAATAAGAACACGACTGGCACACAAATAATGTAATTAGATAAGTCAAAAAATCCTTTTTTCTTAATGATAATAATAATTGAATAAACAAGATTCCCTCATTTACGACAAACTTCATCATAATCATAAATCATTGCATCATCATCATTCATTATTTCCATATTTCAATTCTTTGTTTCAACACACAATAAGACAGTAGGCGTGTTTTTTTATCATCGGGATCTGGATCTGGATCTTCTTTTAACACGTATTACAAAAACAATTTTAGAAAATTTCCCATTATTTTGTTTTTATATTACGTGTAAAACTTAATCCAGATCCAGATCCCGATGATAATAAAACACGCCCAGTGCTACAATTTCATGTTTCACTCATCAATAGAAGCCAATGCCAAAATAAAACAAAAAAAACACTCAACCGGAAGAGTTTAATTCATAGACGCAAATTTTTAATTTGCGCGCTGTTATGCCAATGAGTATGAATTTTTCACCTTAGAATTTCTGTTAAATTAACATTTCTGACTTCGATTTCATATAGAAGAACTGTTATCGCGCTCATGTTATCACCATGCTAGCTGTTAATTGTCTGTATTTGCAGTTGAAGAATTTTGTTTTATGTTGCACAGCATAGGGGTGGGTTTGGGTTATGAAAATAAAATAAATGCCTTCACGAACACAGCACACACACGATGGTGAGCGAGCCGAGAATAACGTCGACAGTTTGAAAAAGAGAAAAATAGCAAATAGGTAGGTATCTGTTGGTAAAGGCGAACAAAATTGTGCACATTTCAAAGATTTTGTGATGTAGTTTTTTGTTACTGTGGGTGTGGGTGAGAATAGGAAGATAGACATCGACTTATTTTTGGAATAGTAGATAGAAGTATGTATATTATAACTGTGTTTAAATTCAGAATAAACTGGTAGTTATGTACTGGATATCACTATTGGTGTGAGAAATAAAAATTGAAAAAATAGGTAGGTATAGGTAGTGGTTACGAGAAGTGGCTTTGTTAATGCCTTCTCAAGGCGCCCCTTGGGTTCAGCGCCCTGTGCATTTGCACCGCTTGCACATATAGCTTGTCCGGCCCTGCCCCCAGATCTGAACTGGATTGGATTTGCATACGAAAATACATGTATTACAAAAACAACGCAAAATCCAACTTTGATTTTGGATATCGATTTACAAATCCATTCTGACCACACACCCTTAACATTTTCTTGCAAAACATTAGTTTTTTCTCTGACGTGTAGATGGCTTTTTTGTGTTGAAATTAGGGAGAAAATAGAGAATAGAGTAGACAAAAAATACAAAAGCAAAAGGATAAACAGAGATAGGTATATAATACTCTCGTCGCACTGGGATCCTGTTTGTTTTATTATGATAATCTAATCCGCATCACGGAATGAAAATGGTGACTTGCTTGTCGACTTTTGTAACGCGAATCGTCTTGTGATAGGTGGGACTGTATTTAAGCATAAGACGTGCAACAAAATTACCTGGGTGCATCCGGATGGTCAAACCGAAAACCAAATTGATCATATCATGATTCAGCAGCGATGGAGGAAGTCTTTGTGTGATGTCCGGAGTATAAGAAATGCCGATGTGGGAAGCGACCACCATTTGGTTCTGATGAGTCTCAAACTACGAACCGCTGCCGTACAAAAACCAGCGCAGGATGCAGCAAGGAGCTCAAAATTCATTACGAATGCTTTAAATGACCCCAACATATGTCGAAACTATGTCACCACCCTTAACGACAGAGCCTCGTCATTAAACGGAATCCAGAATTCAACAATTGATGAGATGTGGGGTCAAATTAAAAGTGTTTTTATGGAGGCTGGATCCGAAACTGTAACCAAGCGAACGAGACGTAGAGACTCTTGGATATCCCAAGACACCTGGGATAAGATCGAACTTCGCAAATCGTTGAAAATCCAAATAAATGCTGAAGCAGATGTTCAACGAAAGGCTGACTTGCGAAGAGAGTACCGCATTGCACATAAGATGGTCTATCGCTGTGTGAGACGTGACAAGAGGGTGAAGGTAGATGGACTCGCAGATAATGCGGAAATCGCTGCCAGAAGAGGAGATATCCGGGAATTGTACCAAATAGCCAAAGATGTTATCGGGAAAAAAAGCAACACCAATCATCCTGTAATGGATGTGGATGGCACACTTTTGGTATCAATTGAGGATCAGCTTCGTAGATGGAAGGACCATTTTTGTGCCCTGCTAAATGAGGATTCAGTTGAGCAGAGTGCTGAAGTGCCCCAACTAAACGAGATGCGCAGGTCCTATAGGGGTATTGACATCGAACCCCCGTCAGAATCGGAAATCCAGACATCAATAAATCTCCTCAAAAACAACAAGGCAGCTGGACTGGACGGAATACCAGCTGAATTCCTGAAAGCCGATCCCGTAACAGCGGCTAGTATTTTACATCCGTTGATAAAAAACATTTGGGAAAACGAAAGCTATCCCAGGGATTGGAAGGATGGTGTGATTGTTAAGTTGCCAAAGAAAGGTGACTTAAAGAATTGCAACAATTGGCGTGGTATCACCGTTTTGTCCGTTTTCCCAAAACTAATGGCAACCATCATTCTCGAGCGAATAAAGGAGAGAATCGAGTCTACACTCAAGAGGCATCAAGCTGGCTTCCGCAGTGGTCGATCGTGTGTCGACCATATCAACACCCTGCGTATCGTCCTCGAGCAGTCGATGGAATTTCAATCACCGCTTTACCTCATGTTCGTGGATTTTGAGAAAGCCTTTGATCGAGTTAACCGAGAATGTATATGGAGATCGTTGCTTGGTAGAGGAATTCCACCAAAAATAGTTGCCATTATTAAAGAGTCCTACAACAACGCAAGGTGTTTTGTTTTGCACAATGGGCAGCTATCCGACTCCTTTGTAGTGCAACAGGGTGTGAGACAACGGGATGTTCTATCGCCAATTCTCTTCCTGCTGGCGATGGACGACGTATTGACGGCCAGTGTAGGTACAGCAGAGCGACAGGGCATTCAATGGAGACCGTTCGAAAGGCTCAGTCATTTAGACTATGCCGATGACATATGTCTACTGGCAAATAACATCAGTGGGCTGAACGGGATGTGCCAAACACTGCAAGTGAAGGGAGAGTCGAGTGGTCTAAGAATAAACAGCAAAAAGACAAAAATAATGCTCACAGGCCGCTCCACACAGCAGCGTATTATTCTACAGGAGACGCCAGTTGAAGTTGTGGAACAGTTCAACTACCTTGGCAGTATTGTCTCTGCAAACGGTGGTACGGATCTGGACGTTAAAAGTAGAATAAATAAAGCTCGTGCTGCCTTCGGTGCTCTGTCCCCAATCTGGAAATCAAGTCAAATCTCCTTACGCACTAAGTTGAGATTCTTCGAATCCAATGTCAAATCCGTGCTGTTATATGCTTGTGAAACCTGGAAAGTCACGTCTATCATTTCGAAGAAATTGCAGGCTTTTGTGAATCGCTTTCTTCGCCATATCCTAAAGATTCGCTGGCCACAAATAATATCAAATGAGGAATTGTGGCGCAGGACAAGTCAAGAGCGGCTGGACGTCGACATAAGAAAGCGTAAATGGCGTTGGATTGGTCACACACTGAGGAAACCAAACAATGAAATTGCAAAGCAGTCCTTTGAATGGAATCCTCAGGGTGCACGGCGGGTTGGAAGACCAAGAACAACATGGAAATCAACTGTCTTAGCGGAAGCAGAATCCCAGAGAAAGACGTGGCCACAGCTAAAGTACCTTGCAGCAGACCGTGAAGGATGGAGACGTTTTGTTGACGCCCTATGCCCCAGCCGGGGTTACAGGACACGATGATGATGAATCCGCATCAGATTTGGGTTATAATAAAATGCAGCTTTTGTTCATAATAAAAAATATCGGGATTCTTATTTCCTTCACATAATATGAATAAAAGTGAACGCGCACAAGCGATCCTCAAAAGAGGTGCGTCAGTGGCGTAGCGAGCACATTGGGGGCCCCGTATCAAACATTTTTTAAGGGGCCCCCTTTTTCATAACAGGAGCACAGCCCTTTGTATATATGTGTAAATTCATAAACGTCAAATGTTTCCGCATCACTGCTTTTTTGCGATGCTGATGCGCAACGCAGCTGATGCTGATACAAATGCATCAGCAACAATGCATCAAGAATTTTCTTGATTCTAATTTGTTTGAAGCTTGCGCATCACTTGATGCAAGTTTGCAATAATGAACATGTTACGCAAAAAGTGATGCGAGTTTGATGCATGTATGAATGGTTGGCGGAAATGATTGTGCATCATTGTTGCAACGATGCGTTTGTGAATTAACACTATATTATTATAGTACTCTCATGGAACAGTTTTTTGAGCTTCTGGTTCGGCTCGTTTTTGGGCTCGAGTGTGGCGCTGCTAACCTCGGCGAATTGCGGTTGTCAGTGGGATAAGACAGAGAGGATTATATTTTTTTATTCTGACAACAATAAGCGGGATAAGGGAGATGGGTACGTCAGCTGTTAGTGTCATGGCAACGACAGAATGAGGTAGAGAAAATAAGTAAAATGTTCATACACGTATACAAAATTATACAATGGTGTTGGTTTCTTTTATGAATTAATGAACACGTAGGTATATCTATAGATATAGATACAATTATTTTCTTGCAAAAATTGAAATTCGAGTTAAAATTTCCAATTTTTGTTTCAAAATCAATTTTAAAGTATGTATCAAATATAGATATTGATTAACTCACTTATTTTATAAGATAAATGCTTTCTTAATATATTTTATAGTGCATGCATTTATGTAGGTGTTCAATTAGGAGTTAGTTTTGTAAATTAAAATATTTAAGGGGGGGAAAAGGGGGTAAAACTAAGTGAAGGTCGAAAATCTATTTTCTAAACGGGAAGAGATAAAAAGTTGATTTTTTCACCTTTGATAGAAAATAAAATTCTAAGAAGGTTGTTAGAGCAACATTTAATTTTAAAAAATCCCGTTCAGAAGATATTAATTTTTGAAAAATGTAAATGTTTAAAAAGCTGTTTGACAAATGTCTTGCTGTTGACTAGTGGAAGGTAGAATGAAAATAAAATGTATACCCACGAAAAGTAGACAGAAAAAAAAATTATCCGTGTTTAAGGAATTTTTCATAAATATGTATAACTTTTCATGCTTGATGATTTTTTTAAAAACAATGCTTTTTTTGGGTGAGTTTTTAGAGGTTTTTAATTTTTAGCTTTTTGAAGGGTTAAAAGAAAAACTTGAAATTTTACTGAGTGATAGCTATTGTATATTCTAGTATCTGGTAAAAATTTCAATTTTCAACAACACCGCCAAGTGGAGATATTTGAAAATTTACGCAAGTTTCAAGCTCCAAACGATTCAATTTTCACTTTTCAAAACTCAAAAGTTGATGAAAAAATTCAGAATTATGAAAAATAATCTATTACACATTTGTTCCTCCAACTATCTTCTAAAATAATGTTTGACAATATTTAAGGATTAGTTCAACCAGAATGACACTATGTAGGTTTAAATGACTTTCACAAAATCATTTTTAGTTAAAAATTTAATAAAATGGTTTCACTAATAAATCATCAATATCAAAAGTTCTTAACGGATCTTGACGATTGAGGTCTTTAAATGCGCGCTTTGAGATAGCCAACAAATTTGTAACAAAAAATTACCAACAGTAGACAATAATTTTGAAGTAACAATTACTTACATGGGTATACTTGCCATAAATTATTTTTTATCTGTTCAACTTAATCTTTTTGTTTCTCAAAAACGGCCACTACAACTGTGAGGAAATTTTTTCTGTATACTAAAATTAGTTCGATATACTTCTAAATAAAAAAATAAATACATATACTTAGTAAGGTAAAATTTTGAAAAAAGTTGGTTTAAAAAAAAATAATTTCTTTTTTTTTTCAAAATTTTAAGTTTGAAAAATTTGTTTTTAACGAAATATTTACAAAAACAACTTTATTTTAAAAGGTTATTTAAGGACGAATTTCTGGCTTTAATAAAAACAATTGCATGTCATTGTAGGTGTTGCCGTTATTTTTTAATAATTTATTTTCTATTCCAAGTCATTTTTTTTTAAATTAACCCTCCCGCCTAAAAGGGATAAAATGGACCATCCACCCCATGTAGGTTCTTTCTTGCCTAGACCTAACCTAACACGCTCTAGCGTTTTGTCATACTTTTTCAAAAATATTTTCAATTAAATACATAATTTTGAGAAATAATAAATTTTTGTAACTCTTTAAGTATTGTTGTCACCCACTATATATATTAATAATGATTCATTTTAATTTAGAATTTTCCTACTTCAATTTTAAAGAAAATACCTACCTACAAAAATGTATAACATTCCTCACTATTAATTTCATTAAAACATTTTTTTAGTGGCACTGTGGTTATAGATATATTCTTCATAAATTTCTATTTTCCCTATTTACTACAGTCACTCATACAACCAAACAAAAAAAGTCCAATATAATCTCAATTTTCAAACAATACAACCATATTACGGAAATTTGATAAAGAAAAACCCACAAAATTGATGTTCTTCTTGTCTCCCTTGGACTCCCATAAATTTTGTATGCGTTGTTCTCTATCTTCTTAAATTCTTTTAACCTTAATATTCATTATTATTTCCTAAATTATCTGCTCATTCTCCCCGCTTCAATTCGCCGCCGCTGTAGTTCTGGTTCGCCGCTATAGAGGGAAACCAAATCGTTCCTCTTCATGATAGTACTATAATAATATATATACAAAGCACAGCCTCAGGTATTCCTTATTTTGACACGAAATCAACTTGCATCAGAATATTAGATAAGTTCAATTTGATTTTTGATTTTGTACAGTTAAAGGGACAAAATACAGTTTTTTATAAAATGATTCTCAAAAACAGTTAATTTTTTCAAAAATTTAAAGTTAAGCTCATGAAATTTTACAAAAGAAAGATTTGGCACTTTAATCGTTTGAGCAACAAATTTTGAGAAAAACATGCAAAAACGCTCAATGCCATAGTATGCTTCAGTGGAATCAGCCTTATTATGAGTTTCACATGGAAAATATTTCGCCTGAAAAATGTTTGTTCCACCGGAATGTTGTTCACGTGAAACTCATAATAAGGCTGAATAATTTTGTAACGATTGTGCACGTTTTTCCGAAAGTCTGCTGCTATAAAAAAAATGTAAAAATCTTTTTTGTGTAGAATCCTATGATAAACCGGCTAGATCCTTGCAAAAACTAACGGTTTTATAAATATTTACAAAAATGTTTTGTATCCCTTTAATGTACAAACTCAAAAAACAAGTTTTGAAATGCTTTAACTTTGAGACTAATCAGCTTAAAGTGACTTTGTTGATAGGTCCATTGATAAATGTATAATTTTTTCAACTTAACTGGCTATGAAGTTCTTGCAGGCCGTTAAAACGTAGATTTCCATAAAAATTCCATTTTGTCAGAATTTTTTCCTTATTTTGCCATTTTTTCGTCTAATTTTCCTGGGCTTCTGGTGCGCTTTTGAATAGTAAAAGACACATTTGCAAAAATTGGGAATACCTAGTTAAGTTTTAAATATTAAATAACTGACATTGGGAGCCGTATGCATCTCACAAAAAATTTCTTACTCTGTTCCTTGGGGGCCCCTATATCTTGGGGGCCCCGTATCATTGATACGGCTGATACCGCGGTAGCTACGCTACTGAGGTGCGTCCATTTTTATTCTGAAAAGCCATATTTTGAAAAGCCATAACGGGACCTAGTCACGCCACAACTGAAACAAAAGTTATGCAAAGAGGAAATTCGTCACTTTCATTCAATTTTGCGTATTGTTATTGTACGGACGGAACTATATCCATTGTGGCAGTGGAAAAAAAATTAAAAAAAAGATAAATTGAATTAATTAACAAATAAACATATGAAGTGATAAAAATAAAGTGACATCTCATTTGTTGTGACTTTTGTTTTAACTTTTTCAACTAGAGTATCTTTTTGATTTCCATTTCCATTCCGTACGGAATTAATTCGACCGAATATCAGAATAGCCACGAATATTCCATTATACTTTAGCAAAATTTATCATAAGTTTCATTCGATAAATCTAGGGATATCAAATTGTTTATGCAGATAATTTTACCATTTTAAAATAGCATAGCAAAATAGCAAATAGCACACTTAAATAATATTTACATTCAGTTCTATGGTATACATTCGGATTATTAAAGAATCATTGTAATGAATTAAATATAATTCAATTTATATTCACTAAACTGAATGAGGAAACCCCAGTTTATATTCATATTAAAGGGCCCTGGAGACGCTCGAACATGGTGCGAGTGAACATGGTTCGAGTACTATGTTCGAGCGTCTCCAGGGCCCTTAATGAATCAAATCTGTCTCATTTAAACGATTCAAAAAAGATTCATGAATTGTTCAGTGAAATGAATATATAAGCATCCTATTTAAATTCACTAAAGTGAAGAATTACTCTATTATTAATGAAACATAAAAACGATTAGAATTTGAAGTAATGCTACCCAGTAAATTTGATCCTAACCGGGTTTATAAATGAGTTCATAAATGAGGGTTTCTTTCACTTCTGTGAATTATTTATAAATCATTTCTGAAGGGAAATGTTTGCTGGGTACTCCTTTGTTCACGAGTCTTATGAAAAGTTCGCTTGTGTGTGTGAATTTCGGATGGGTAAACCATCTAGTTTCACACTTTTCGATGCTCTTTGGTCTGTTCTATTTGTTTCTTGCACTTTTCCTTCTTTTCTGGAAGCTATTTATTATTGTTTTTGTTATTTTTAATTTGAATTTGTTTTAATTTCGAAACGAAAAGATAATTTCAAGTGATCCAACAAATAGGACAATAGCCCTCTGAGATCTCAGAATTATCATTTTTGTGTATAAAAATGTTGCCATAATTTAAGAAAATCTACTCTACACTCTTTTCGTCCAATAAATCTTCTGCCTTTAAATCAAATCACACTTTTGGTTTTATGAAAAGAAAAATTTTGTACCAGTATATTTACTTACGGCTTCCGTATATCGACTTGTTTTGATGACAATCGTGACATTTCAATTAATAGGTGTGTTCGTTGAGCCCTGAAGTCACCCTGGGGTCGCCCCAAAGCGTTTCTTGAAAACCCCGAACTCACCCTGGAGAGCAAATTCTGTATTTTTTGAAACCTAGGGTTGCCCTGAACTCGCCTTGAAGTAGATCTAGGTATTTTGCTGGGGCGAGTTGAGGTAAAGAAAAACTGTCAAATTGGCATGATCTTTGAAGCAATTTTTGTTGTAGATTTATGTGCTGTAGGCTATTCTTTTATTTTTGAAACGAAAAAAACGAGGAATACACAAATTTACACTTTAATAACAAATACAAAGAAGTTGTTGCGAGGCAAGAGGATGGTCGGAGGATGGTAGGTAGGGGCCTTAGGTAGGAATAAGGATTCAGGAAGGAAAGGGATAGGAAAGGAAACGGAATGGAATGCCTAGTTCGGGAACGCGGCCTGCTTGTAAAGCACGACTTAGCTCGCCGGAATGGGGGGGGATCTTGTCCCCGAAACTAGACCTCACCTCCCAACAAAACACGTATCAGGCCTAGAAAAAGAAGGAATAAACGGACGGACGGTTCACCAACACTAAGGGTGCTGCGGGTGTTGTTGCAGCTGACCATACCCAACCCTACCGTGGAATCCTTCGGTCATATTTGGATTCCCCCTAAAACGGTCCAATACCGTTTGGATCACTCCACTTACACCGCCTTGCTTAGCTCTCCATCCGCACCCCTGAAAATTTTCCTTAAAAAATCATGTTTTGCTTTAGCAAAACAAAGAAAAAACTGATGGCTTCGTTTCTTAGAAAAAGCATTACAAGAAAAAAGTTTTATTAATAATATGGATAATACTACATAGTAATTGTTCAATGACAAAATTTATAAAAGAAATTAGCTCCCACCCATTGTATCCCCATAGAAAAGTGAAAAAAAAAAGAAAGTGCCTTTCTGCACTCTTAAGATTCGTAAATTTCCTAAGTCCCTGACTTGAGAGAGCTCTCTTAACTTGGGCATATAGGATAAACAAACAAAAAATTTACATATATGTTTTACAAATTTAGACCCCGGAACAGGACACAACGAGGGATTAACAAAACAAAAATTAATGAAATTCATAAAGACTTGCTTTTTCTATAAGCTTATTCATAAGCACAATCGATTGGATTTTTCTTTTCCAGAAGGGAAACCAAAAAAAAATTAACAATTATTTCTCTAATCAATGATTAAGTTAACTTATCTTTGATGTTTTTTTTTTTTTTGAAATAGTAAGCTCGGAACAGATTGTGAGACTTATTTTCGTATTTTTAAACTATTCTTATTTTGCGGTGTTATCTTTGTCTGTAGTTTTGTACTCGAGCTTTTACAATTTTGATGTAAGGTAATGATTAAACTTGGTAAGTATTTGGAGATTTTAGCTTTAATTATTTCAGATTGCTGATGGCGAAAATCTTTAAGTTTCAGGTAAGTATCTTTTAAGGAAGTTTTAGCTTTAGGTAAGTATAAGTTATTTTTAACAATTTTAGGAGTAAGGTTCAAGATGATTTTAGGTAAGTATGTTATTTTAATTTTTTTTTTTCTCTTAAGTTTAAGGTTTATGTAATTTTTGTTTTTTTTTTTTTTCAATTTAAGATTTCTTTTTTTTTTTTTTTTTTTGTGTGGGACTCACGTGACCTTAGGTTATTTTATTGTTCGGTTAAATGGTTGTTTCCTTTCTTGGTGCTTTTCCAGGAATTGGTTTTGTTTTCTTCGGCTTGCTTAACGGCCTCAGGTAAAACGTAGGTTGATGGTCGTACAAGGCCAAAGGACCAAAAGAACCAGCTAAGGTGTCCCAAGCAAATCTCCGGTGGAGCACCAGGATAAAATGGTCCCACAAAAAAGTTTTTTAAGGGTGGGCGGCCACAATTTGTCTTAGTGTTAATATTATGACCGCCAAGAACACCTGTATATAAAAAAACGAAATAACTAATTAGCAAGAATCACTACCTTTACTATCCTATTTTTTTTTCTTTTATTTTTATCTCTTCTTTTTCTATCTTCACAAACTCACCCTTTTCGAAAATTTTGTATCTTTTGCTTTTAAACGTTGAAATGTCCCTCTTGATCTTGTTTTTGTTTTTTGTTTGTTAGGTTCTTTCCGTCACCTACACTGTTGTTTCGTTTGCTATTTAATTTATGAAATATTACCAAACCGCACTTGTTAAAATTTTTAATTTATGTTACCTATATTTCAATTTACTTTAGGAAATACAATTTCTTTCCGATATAATGGGCTGGTTGAACAACCCTATGCCGCTTGTTACTTTTTACAAAACACACAAGAATTATTGCCAGACGTGACAATGCACAGCGCGAGGAGACTTTCAACTGAATTCACATTGACATTTGGCCAGGGCGAAATGGTATCATATCAACAAAAACAAACAGTAAAAACTGCTGAAGTATATGGGCACCGTAAATATCACACCACACCACCGTTTATTTTCTTTTACCCCCACTCAATCCTATTAAAATTGAAGTTCACCCGTTATCTCCTATTTATTACTATATAATAAACTTCGCCTCTGTTTCTGACAGGAGCTTTCCAGACCACAGGGTGACACGAATGACCTAGCTTTTCAGTTTTCCATTCTCAATGCATGGGATTTACACGAGGCGGTTATTCCAGTGAGGTGAGTAAAATGTCTGTAAGATCGTGTTAAAATAATTCCTAAATTGAAGAGGGTTAGGGTGAGAAAACCAGATCTCCACCTAATAAAGTTAACCCCCAACTTATTTTCTAGTAAAAGTCGTTCCACACTATCCCACCGAGTACCAGCACATGTCAAAAAAAAAAAATGGGAAGAAATCTTGTATAATAGTGTGGAAACAAATTATGAAATATCATCTCACATAACTTGACGGCACATCCGACACGATTTGACATGTGTTAATACATGAACATATTTAGGATCGGTTCTAAAACCATCTCACTTTCTATCCCACTTGGGCGTTGGAGGTTATGGTGAAACTGATTTTTTTTTTTATGATGCAAGTGTGGAAACAATATTTGAAAGTCCGTTGCATCACACAAATTTGGCAGTCGTATGAAATTTCTTCACCCTTCATGTTGACATGTGTCAATGCTCTTCGGGATAGTGTAGAGGCACTATAACGACGTAGACGCCATCTCTTCTTATTCAGCCAGATATATCAGAGTTTATATACAGAGCAAAATATGAACCGGATCTTTCCCATGGAAATCAAAAGATTCTGTATATCTTTTCTTCTTACCTAATTTACTGCGACCGAAAAACTTATCGGTCCAGTGAAACGACAAAAGGATTTCCATCTCCCGAGTCTACAGCAAAAGTGAGGAACACATGAGAGGAACCATGTTTATATTTTTGAGGATATGAACCACTCCCCGATCTCTAAAAATATAAAATGGCTTATTATTTAATTTTGAGCATCTGTCAGATTCACAAAAACCCTTCTGTCACTTTCAAAATCACCTAGTTTCTAAAATTCCACTTTCCAGTTTACCTTTGTCTTCTACAATCAAGACTTCCAGTAACTGGAAGTGCTCTACTCTCTATGGTTATTTCTTTCTACAATTCTTCGTCCTGTCAAATTTCTAATTTATTCATCATCAACATTCGACGGAGACCGACCCAATGCCTAATCATTTTGTTTTGTTTTGTTTTATTCTTTTAGGTTTCCTTTTTTTTTTTTATTTACACATAATATTAAGAACTAGGTAAACTCATTTCTGTTTGTTTTTAATGTTTCTTTCACTTTCAGTGGGCCAGCGACCTGTTTCATCATGGGATATGAGATATTGATAGCCTATGAGGGTGGGTATCTTCACTCCAGTTTCCTTTGCAGGTCAGGTATGTCTACCTGAGGCAAATAAAGATGGGCGTCCGCAACAAATGTTCGGGCTTTGTTGGATTTACTCCGACGAAAGTACGAACAATTAGGACTATTCATAAACTTGTGGAGAGAAAATATATTACCTATGTGTGGGGAGTCAACCCACGCTTAGAGCCGGGCATAATAAGGCAATAAAACGCTGTTGGATCGTGAAGTGATGCCTTTAATAGTTTTGCGAGTGTTATCAGCGGTAGTTTTTTTCTACATATAACTTATAATTTGTTTAATTAATTATGTCTTTCTTTCAGAAAGAATATGTTCTTTACTAGCAGTAGCGATCGCTGGCAGTTTAAGAGCAGGAGCGCCGAGTGAAGAACCGAAAAATGATCAAAATGAAAACAAGAGTAAAGCTGATCCCATAAACATTGCCAGTTATCGGTATTAACAAATAAAACATCACAGGCGGCTATTCTAACTTAAGCTAGTACTATCACAGTTGGGATTATCACAGATGGGGATTGCTTCAATAAAAATTAATAGAAAGTAAAGTCCAGGCTATAAGCATGAAACAGAAGTTAATTCAACGAAGTAGAAAAATAATCTCAGGTACTAAGTGTTTCCAAAGACTATTATAACTAGGGTAGAGTTGCCAGTAGCCGGCCTCTTAAGGACATTTTCTTACAAATCTTGTCATTCAGCCTGAATTGTTAACTTTTTTATTTTGTTTTATGCACCAAGTAGTTCATTAGATATTTTTTAAGAGATATAAAAACATTAAACAATAATATTTTAACGTTAAACAATATTTTTTATTGTTTTTATGAAAAAACTCATATTTTCCAGTTTTCGGCCCCTGGGGGCCTAATTCCGGCCACCTTGTTTCCTATACTCAGCCCCCTCAAATAATATAATTACTTACGTATGCAACTTTCTTATTTTTATTCATTATAACAAAAACAACATTATTTTCGTTATTAATTAGTATATTATAAAAATAAGTGTTCAACATAAAGAATAGTTTCCTCATATAAAATTCATATGACTCCAAACGGAAACAAAAAAAAAAACCTTACTTCTACAAAAAATAATATTAAATGGGTTTGTACCTAACTTGTTACTTAAAATTAAAAAACAAAACATACAAAAATAAATACAGTTTCTTCAAATAACATTAATAAAACTTAAAACTGGTACAACAAACACAACTATAATAAAACAAAAATAATATTAAATACATAAATAGATAGTAAGGAACGTAATAAGTTAACAAAAATCACAAGAGGAACAAATAAAATCCTCTTTTTCAGCGTCTTCAAAAGACAAAGTTGAAAAAGGGGTACATTTTAAATGAAACCATGAATCACATTTATCACAGCCAATGTTTTTCATCCCTTCGTCTTCAACGTCTGTAAGGACGTCTTCATCACAAGCTGGGCATTTTGGAACATTTTTCTTTCGGTTAGATGTTTTTTTCTTCTCTGCCCTTTTCATCTGTCGATCTTCTTTCCGTTTCTCAATTTCTGCGGCTTTTTGAAGCTTTAAGTCCTCTTTGTTTTTGTGAAACATTTTCCAAGCCTTTGAAGATATCGACATTGGTGGTTTGTCAACATCTTTACCCTTTTTTTGAGATTTAGGTAGTGGCTTCGGATAAACCAAATGTTTTTCAAATGGCGATTTATTTGTCGAAGTTGACGCCTTGCAAATGGTATCTTTATCTACTGAGAAGCAAAAACAATAAAAAATCTACGCTTGAAAATAGTTAACAAAAGCTTACCAACTTCACCTACTTCTTCCACAATCTGGAAACACATTTTTTGAAATTCAAGGTCATCCGTTGTATTGAGGGTACCTTCATCCCTTTCGTCTAAGATTAAAGGACTTAAACTTTGTTGTTCTAAAGTTATGAAAGTAATTAGGTAGATATACAACAGATACCTTTAAATAGAAAGTATAAGCTACCTGTTGTACTAAGCTGACTTGGAGAGTTATTGCTAACACGTCTCGAAGCTTGTTCCCCAATTTTGTTTTCTTGTAGTGAAGCGTTTTGACTTGGGACGATACCAATAGTCTGGGAATATGAAAGATCATCATCCTCAACATTGAGTATGCCTTCATCCCTATTGTCTCCATTTAAACTCTGTTGTTCTAGGATTACAAAATCAATTACGTAGGTAAATAGACAACAAAATGGAAAATTTAAGGTACCTGTGAAGCTAAGTCGACTAAGCGAGATATTGTCAACACTTCTGGACACCTGCTCCCCAATTTCATTTTCAGGTAGTGTTGCATCTTGATTTGTGACGATATCACGAGTCTGTGAGACTGAAGGAATTCTTACTAATTCGCCGACAATATTGACCTCGTATGTGCCTTCAATGCCAATAACGTCATTCAAACCCACGGTATTTACAGAACTGATTTCATTAGATTTTTGGCTTTGTTGAGCTTCGGCGATTACATCAAGCACAATTTCATAATCGATATTTCTTGCTTCTAGTTCATCTCTAAGAAATGTTACTACCCGTTTTGCTTGCAGAAAGCTTTCATTAGAAATGGTATCAACAACACCGCATTCACTGTCAGCCTGGCCAACCATCTCCAAAGTGTTTTGAACGCATTTAGTGTAGTCTACCGCATCCGGATTGAATGGGAAGAGCCCGCATTTCCTGAATGCGTTTTGCACAATCGTAGTTCTTTCCTTGCACTGGAGGACCCGACCCAAAACTTCACAAAAGTTGTCCTTTTTAATGGTGTATCCAGGATTATTTCTGCTTAACTCGCTTACAACATTTCTGTAATCCAATTTCAATCCCTTAAACGCACCCACATCCGCTGGTTGCATAATGTGTGTGGTATTGGGAGGAAGAGCATACAGAATTATCCCGTTGGAACTACAAAAATCGCTAAGTTCCAAGGACATATGCGATTTATGCCCATCTACTAGGAACAAAACCGGAAGTTTGATTTTGTTTTCTAGTAACCAAGTGTGGAGTCCCTCCTTCATGTATTGGAGAAACGTTTCGCTCCGCATCCAACCACTTTCGGTTTTCCCAAAAACCCAATCAGTTTTACTGGCTTCGATTACTTTCAACCAGGCAGGTGACCTTTTATAGGGAAAAATTACCATCGGTGGAAGCGTTTTTCCACAAGCTGTAAATGTTAATAATACCGTCAGCGTCTCCTTTTCATTTGCTGATTTGACTATGTAAACGTTTTTATAACCCTTTGGGGCAAGAACGTTTCCCGTTTTTGGAGCCAGGCTAAATCCAGTTTCATCGCTGTTTAAAATTCGTGTTGGGTCTTCAAGGATATCTTCCGCGTTTTCTGATTTTAAATAATCTCTAAGGTCTCGAAACCACTTTCGAATACTCTGCTCAGTTATTACAGCCCGAGATTTTGAAATACTTTCAGGGCTACGAATACTCAACGAAGGATGTCGCTTTAAGAACGTATAATACCACTTTTTTCCAGGCTTATTATCTTTAAACGGAGTTTTTCGACCATCATCGTTTAGAATTTTTTGAACTGTAGTAAGAAGATCTTCCGATCTTTTTGGAAAACCACACTTAGCCAGAGTGATAAGCCAATTCAAAAGTTTACTCTCTTCTTCAAATGAAAGGATAGAACATGGACCTTTTTTGCCGGGCTTGTCCAACGCTCTCCCGTGAACACGATCCTGGAGAGTGCTTCTCGGAATAGAAAACCTCCTAACAGCTTCTCTTATAGGCATTTTGTTTTCTCGAACTTCAAAAAGTGCGTCCGTTAAATCTTTTTCGGTGTATTTGGCTGTATGCCTTTCTTTAGTTGCCGATTTCATTTTTATTATTTACTTGCGGACCTGAGTATTTTTATAATATTTTAACATACAAAAATAATTAAAGTTTAAAATCTAGGTGGGCTTAAGGTCACGAAGAAGGAATAATTAAAATAATTAAATATAATAAAATTGTGTTGTTTTTCTTTGTGTTTTAAAGGGGCCGAAATAAGGAGACAAGTTTCCAGTATTCGGCCCTCTTGTTTTTATAATGAAAACAGGTGGCCGAATACTGGAACTTTACTGTAAGCTATAATTTTATTTGCTCAGAGAGCCTTATGACAACCCAGTCATTCATTTTGCACTTTTTTCTAAAAAAAATAAAAAATAATGATGTTTCCTATCTCCGGCCGGGGTGGCCGAAAAAAGGCAACAGCGGTTTTTTGTGTGTCCTATTACCGGCCCCCTTAAAAAACGTAAGAATTACTTTATTTTTTCCTTTTTTAAGGTAGATTTGATTAAAATATAAGGCAATAAACAAATAGAAATGCATAAAAAACACTTACCTTCGAATATTGCAAAGCAAACACTTAACTTGGAACCATGTCCCACTAACGCTTTTCACAACAAAAACTTAGCACAACCGTGTCCCGACGAGATCGCACAACTAATGACTTGAAAACTGACCTTTTATACTTGTATAACAGGACGAAAAATGTTAAAACTAGTAAGAGAGAGATGACAGACCCTTTGAAAACTGTAACTAGAGGAGTATCACTACAATTTCACTAATAACGACGCTTTTTTTGTTAGGTGGCCGACTACTGGAGAGGGCCGAAATTAGGCAACTCTACCCTATGTATCAGGTACTGTGTGTGAATTGAATCTAATAAAAATTTGTGTCTAGTGCATAAAAAAGATATGTATGTGATTTGATTGGCGATTTGATTGGCCGAGTGTTATCGTGTTTAGGTACTGGGTGGAGTGGAATTTAAAAATTCAGAGTGGTTGATACCTAACAGGTACATTTTGTAGATAGATTCGACTGCGTTGAATCCCACGTTTAAAGTGAACTACAGGATATAATTCGAATTTCTCACCCGATACGTGGATCGTATATTAGTTATTTGAAGTTAGGAGAATTTACTTTAGACACCTTTCAGGTATCAAGTATGGTTTTAATAAATAGATAAATAAATAAAAACTAATGACTAATTGAGTATAACTTAAATATATAACTACAAAAGAAAAATATCACAGAAAATTCATCACCGTTTTTCAAGGTTATCTCTAATAGATAATATCACAGTCTAATATTGAAATGGGAAAAACAACTCGAAAGTCTAGGAAAGCATTCAGTGATGAATATATAATTTAACTATAAATAACTAACTACTATCAGGTACAGGGTATTGAAAATCGAATCAAGGATTCATCAGTCTTATCTCAAATATATGATGTGTCGGTTAGACTCAGTCTTAACTCTCTTATAGGTACTTGGTGACAAAAAAAATAAATAACAATCAACGGACGCAGACAAGCAGGTGGGTACTTGAGTTAAAGTGATATTAACTTGAAAGAGGTACATCCTTATTGCAATAAGACCACATCTATGTGATAGTAAGGAAGCTGGGGACCAAACCTAAAACCAAAAAAGGCATTGTTTTTTTTTCTTGAAACAGGCACCGTATGGCATTGACAAAAAAAACTTTTTTGACAAAAAGACGGTAATACTTATACTCTTAGTGGACTTCAAAGAGATATCACTGTTTTAAGTCTTTTGCATGAAATATGCCAATCTTTTTCCCCGCTAAGTTTTCTAACTCATACATTTGATTGCCTACTTGGTTTAATACCCGACATTTTATGTATTTTGGCGAAAGTTTAGCGGACAGATACTTGGAAGAATCGCTCAAAATAAAATTTCTTCGGTATACTTCCTGTCCAGGCAAGAATCGAACCTTTTTTGTGCGGGTGTTGTATGATTTGGCTGCTTTTTGATTTGCCTTCGTAATGTTTTCGCGAACGTGGTTCCTTATGCACTGCAATCGACTTTGTCGGGGAATGGTTAACAGCTCGTTGTCATTCACCGCATTTAGTTTCCGTGCCAGTTCATAGCTACTACCGTGTGTCATCATATTAGTTCCGAACAAGGCATAATATGGTGCCACACCGATAGAGCTATGAACTGAACTCCTCAACGCACAGGCGATCTCACCTAGATGCCTGTCCCATTCGCGTTGGTCAGTTTTTAAGTAGGATCGGATTGCTGCTAACAACGAGCGGTTAACCCTCTCCGACGCATTCGATTGCGGTGCATAATTCGCCGTTTTAAAATGTCTTACGCCGTGAGTAGACAAAAAATTTTGGAAATCCTTTGCCAAAAATTGTTTCCCATTATCGGAATGGATGACATGGGGTACACCGAAAACATTGAATATATCATCGCGTAAAAATCTGATGATGTTCGTGGTGTTGGCCTTTTTTAGAGCTTTTAAAAACACAAATTTGGACAGATGATCAAGGACTACAAAAACATGGGCATTTCCCGATTTAGATCTCGGGTAAGGACCCAAAAAATCAACATACAACTTTTCAAAAGGACGGTTAGAACAGTAGGACGTAACGATTGGGGGTCGAGAAACTTGATTTGTTGCCTTACATTGTTTGCACACTGAACAATTAGACACATATTGACGAATTTGGACCGTCATGTTCGGCCAATGAAAATGTTGGCGGATTCTGTGGAGTGTTTTTGAGATACCACCGTGAGCCACCTTTGGAGGATTATGGGCTTTGGATATAATCTCTTCCGTGAGCCCAGATGGTATCCACAGTAACCAGGCGTGCTCTAATGTTACCTCATCACCTTCGCATCTTAAAGCACGCTTGTATACGAAGCCATCCTCGACTTTTAAGTCTGGTAACTCTTCGTGATGGTTTTTAATGGTCTCGATCAAACTGGTATACTCTTCCGATTGAAATTCATCCGAGTCCAGGTCGATTAGAGGCGCTACTTCTTCAAGTACCAGAGATTCTACATGTACCCGAGAAAGAGTGTCCGGTACCACATTTAATGACCCTTTTCGATGCTGTATGTCGAAGGCATAGGACTGCAGCAACAGGCTCCACCTGGCGAGCTTACCGCTCAGGTCTTTCATGGTCATAAGCCATTGAAGGCTGGAGTGGTCTGTTATCACTGTGAAGTCCATGCCCTCGACATACGGCCTGAACTTTTTCACGGCCATCACCGCAGCCATACACTCCTTCTCGGTCACACTGTAGTTTCTCTGGCACTTGTTAAACTTCTGGGAGAAGTATGCAATGGGGACCTCTTCCTCATTGGCATTTTTTTGAAATAATACCGCACCAATGCCCATATCCGACGCATCACATTGGATGTAAAATTTTTTCGAGAAGTCCGGATGGGACAACACTGGAGCGGTAGTGAGGGCCTTTTTCAACCTTTCAAATGCTTCCAGTGCCTCTTCCGTCATTTGGAATTTGCCGTTCTTTTTCTTCAGCAGGTCCGTCAAGGGTGCAGTCAGACTCGAAAAGTCTCGAATAAACTTGCGATACCACCCTGCCAGACCAAGTAGCCGCCGAACCTGACGAGGGGTTTTGGGAACCGGGAAATCCACGATTGCCTCCACCTTCGCAGGATCGGTTTTGAGTTGCCCACCACCAACAATGAACCCCAAATACTTCAGTTCTTTGAAGCAGAACTTGGATTTGTTCATGTTGATGGTGAGATTTGCTTTACGCAAACACTCAGCCACTTCGTCTATCAGGGCAATATGAGTCTCGAAGTCTGGCGCCATGATAAGCAAGTCGTCTAGATACACGAACACTCGGTCCCTAAGTCGTGCAGGAATCACCTTGTCCATTAACTGGCATAACCTTTGGGCTGCATTACACAAACCAAAGGGCATAACAGTAAATTGGTACAAGGGTCTTCCCGGTACCGCAAAGGCAGTCTTCTCCCTACTCTGTTTCTCCAGCGGTATTTGCCAGAATGCCTCTTTGAGATCTATACTACTGATGTAGAAGGTATCTGGTAGCCGGCTGAGGAGCCCCTCGATATGGGGGAGAGGATTCGCGTTTTTCTTCGTCAGTGAGTTCACCTTGCGAGAATCCAGACAAAGTCGATTTTTGCCGGGTTTTCGCAAGAGAACCACTGGCGAACACCACGGACTTTCGCTCTCCTCGATAACGCCGAGGCTCAACATCCGGTCTAGCTCTTCGTACAAAATGGCTTGTACCGCTGGGGAGACAGGGTAATGGCGCTGTTTCACAGGGACGGCATCCCCTGTATCTATGACATGCTCCATGAGCGTCGTCTTACCGAGACCGTCGCGGTCAAAACAGAGAAATTTCTGTCTGACTGCATCCAACCTGGCCTGCTGTTCCAGAGTCAACTGGTGAGCATTTGAAAGGTCAGCCTCTTCTGACATACTAGAAATCGCACTTATTATATTTGGAGCCAGCTGAAACGAGCGCCAGAAGTCTACTCCTAGGTAGACATCTTGGTCTAGGTTAGGCACCAAGAAAAACGTTATGTTTTTTTCGTCGCCTTTATAATTCACTGGCGCTACTACTTTTCCTACAATTTTTTGACTTTTTCCATCAGCTGTTTTTACTCCGGACTTAAACGATAAAATTGGAAGGTTAAGAGAGTGGATCAGTGGCAAGCAATTTTTTCCCAGAATGCTTATACTGGCACCACTGTCCAGTAGACCTCGTAATTCTGTATCATTTATAGTAATTTTTGCATACGGTCGGGGATCTGAGGAGGTATCCAACACCGTGGAAGAAATGTTTGCTCTTAACTCTTTTCTATCCTGATATCTTTTTCTTGCTTTCAATATATTCGGGGTCACCGTTCTCTCTTTATTATTAAAAATTCGGTCCCGTGCCTGGTTATATTCTAATATTCTTTGATGTAGGGGTTTTACATATGGGGTAATATAGACATCCTTGTTTATTTTTGTATCACTTTCTGATCGCTTTAAAATTTCTATTTTATTTCCTTTTTCAGATTTATTGCTACTCAACATTTCATTGATCGGACATTTGGTTTCTACATGTTTACTTATTGGGGGTTTTGGGGTTGCGTCGAACGCGACTCCCCCGAAAACTTCGCGTTCTTTGGCCGGTTTTCCGGGTTGCATTTGGGGCAGTGAGGGGTTTTGACCCCCTCATTACCACATTTGTAACAAAACACATTCAGAGCCTCCGAATCGCAATCAAAATAGGTGTGACCGGTGACTTTACAATTCCAACAGATCAACTTGGTGGCGTCTGCATACTTCCGTGGAGGAATTTTTGGACGGGCTCCTCCCACTTGAAAAGCTGCCACCTTTTCGTCTGTTGGATACACCTCTTCATCCTCGTACTCAAGTTCATTGGCTGCCAGTTTTGTTGGTGGTTTAAATGGTTTCGAAAAGTTTTGGTCCCTCCTAGGGAAAGCTACTTCAGCATCTTTGCATGCATACCGGAGCTGATCTAAAGTAAATATAGGCATAGGGAAGACTAAAGTTCTAAGCTTCTCATGAAGATTTTTCTTAAGGATCTTTACTACATCCCATTCAGGGATCTGAATCCTTAATTGAGACCTCAATCGGTTGATGGCGGCAAAGTAATCATCTATGTTCTCCCAGGGTGCCTGCTTACGTTCCATGATGTCACGCATAACTTCATAGTCGGACTTTAGATTTTTGAATTGGCGCATTAACGCGTCTTTCAACATCGGCCAGTCCGGCCTATAATTATTTCTCTGGAACTGCCAGAACCAGTCGTACGCAGGCCCCGAGAGTAACAGATGGAAGTCTCGTAAAATTTCGGACCAATGACATCCGTGCTGACCTTGAAGAGTCTCCACTCTAAATATAAAATCTTCCACGGTGAGGTGATCTGATTTCCCATTAAAATTGATACCCCACTTGTTTATCTTGATCGGCCCCTTCACCGGAGGGTTCATTGGATTAATCGGAGGCGGAGGACAATTGAACATAGAATTGGTATAGTCTCTGGGTGGTTGGAAAGCGAAATCTGGGAAATTTTCAGGTTGATACATCCTTTCTGGGCCTACTCTACTGGTTTCGTTTTGCCTACGATTTGGTTGACCTACCCTAACAAATGCTCCGTTATTTAAATTCCTCTGATGTATTGGCTGGGTTGGGGGTAGAGCTTGAGTTGGTGGGGCATTGGAGGAGCCAACTTGATTGTGCGCTTGATCAACAGAAGGAGCTCCTCGACTCATACTCAATTCCCTGATCAGTCCTCCCATTTGGAGTTGGATTTCGTCCTTTAAAGTATTGGTAATCTCCGTACGTACAGAAGTTTGATACGACGACAAAGCGTTGACTATAGCCAAATTAATGTAGGCTTTCAGATCTTCTGGGACTATGATTCTTTCCCGTACATTACCATTTGGCATATTCGCCGTACCCTTTCGCGTGTTTCTACCATCACCTACCGGGTGAGAACCTGCTAAGCTTTTGGTCGGTTGTGTGTTAGATTTTTGTACACCCTGTGGCACTGGTGCTGCTGCCCCCTGATTACTCAAGCTACTATAAGAGGGTGGTGTGATCGAATCTAACGAAGTGTTTGCGAAACTCAGTGGTAACGGAGTAGCGGCATTAGCTTGAAGACCTGGAGGTTGGAAACATATGTTTTGCGGAGGAGGAGAGTGTTGTACCCGCGGCCTTTGTAATCGGGCAACGTCATAACCCAACTCCGGATCAGCCCTATTTTGCTCTATCTCTGCATCCCTAATCTGTTTCCTAATCCTCTCTTCGTTTTCTCTATTTGGTGAAGCCATGTTGGAAAATCAAGATTAAATCCAAAAAAAAAACTTGACAAAAATAACAGGGTGAATTGGTGAAAGCAAAAAAAACTTAAAAATCGGGAAAAAAAATCAAAAATAAGAGGTACTGATAAATACTGAATTGTTTTTTTTTTTTTTTTTTTTTTTTTTTTTTTTTAGTTTAAGAAAAAAAAATTCTTGTAAAACAAAAGGAAACTTAAAGTTGGAAAATCTTTTTTTTTTTTTTTTTTTGAATGAAAAAAAAAATATTAAACCAAAGCTTGGTTGCTAACCAAAACAAGAATTTACAAAAAGAAACGGAGTGAAAACTTTAGAATCTGGATTACAAAAAGTGAAAAAAAAATTGTTTCCGCGAAACGTAGCAAATTCAGTTTCGAATAATAGGTATTATTGGATCTTAACAACCTTTGAAAAGTTGGAATTCAAAAATAAATTTTTTTGAACGATGGTACACTGAATAGTTTAAATGAAAAATTCAAAAGTTGAAAAACTCTAAAGAAAGGATAATGTTTGAACGAAAAAACGTAGGTTGAACACTTAACATATAATAAATACAACTGGAAGTTTGAAAACAAAAACTTGAAATATAAAAACTTTATGTAACGTAGGCAAAAAAAAAATCCAACAAAAACTCAAATACCGAGTTTTTTTTTTTTAAAACTAAGGTAGATATACTGACTAAACAAAATCAGTATTTATGTCCAAACACAAAAAAATTAATTAAAAACTTTAATTTTGAAAAACTTGGAAAAGAAAACCAGAGTTTTTGAACTTAACAACCTTAAAGCTCGATGAAATTTCACAAAAAAAAAGATTTAACCGAAAATGATAAACAAAAAAATAACTAAATTATTGTTAGGTTCAAACGATTTATGAACTTTAACAAAAACTAAAAAAAAAACTATTGACTTATTGAAAGCTTAATAAACCTGATTGTTTCAAAAAAAAAGATATAATTTTCTTTCAAATAAGTATAATTTGTTTTAAAACTATTAAGCACTTAATTAATTTTACTTATGAGTAAAACTAACAAGTGAAATCTAACAAAAAAAAACCAAACAATGAACAAAAAGAAATTTTTCAGCAAAAGGAAAAAAATTTAATTTTGTCAAAATTATAACAACTAACAAAACCAAAAACTTTGAAACCAAAAACTTAAAACGAAAAACTTGTAAACGTAAATGTTGAAATTGTAAATAAAAAAAAAGTTGCAATAGTTGACAACCAATTATGTATATATTTATATATGGGTAAATAGAATTATATAAATTTTACCAAACTCACCTTGTAAACTTTTATTACTTTACTCAGTAAGTATTCCTTGAACTAAAAAGTTTATATTTTGAAATAAGTACAAAACTTAAATGTGTACAAAAAAATAAAATCGACGAAATTTTTTTTCTGTTCTTTTTTTTTTTTGCGGATTTTAGAATCTCGGTAGATATGGTAAGTATTTTCAATTTTATTTAAGGTAAGTATTGTATTGCAAGGCAATGTTTTGTTTTTTTTTTTTGTAAATGTATATATAGGTAGGTAAGTTTTAATATAGGTTATGTTGGTTTTAATTATAGGTAAGTATGGGTATAAAATAATTTTATAGTAACTATTACTTTTAACTTGGTAGTATTTGGTTTGTTTTTCTTTCATATGTGTACGGGGTGCTTCAGGGAGCTTTCGGTGTATGCTTGTTGACGATTTGGAGTGACCCTACTAGTGTATATGAGCTGATAAAATAAGACGTCGGACGGACTTGAAAACTGATCCCTTAGTGTGGTGAAATTGACTGGGAACCATAAACAATAGACAGGAATACGTTACAATGTTAACTTCTCCAAACCCGCAATTCAAGTCTGTCGCAAGGACTTTCTTTGAAGACTTGGTATTGGAGAAGTAACCAACATAGAAAGAGAAGAAGAGTTTTCAAAACTCGAAAATAGTTGGAATCGTTGCAGCGATGTTCGAAGAATTTCAAAACACGGACACGATTCCAAGTAAAGACTAACTAAGCTGGACTAATAGGATGAGAAAATTGAAATTTTGAAAGAAAAGTAAAATAAAGTTAAGGATAGGAAAAAGGATAAACAATACAGGGAAGAAGGCTGTCGTTGCTGCAAATTTCCAATAACCCGTCGCAATTTACCTAAGTGCGTCCGCGACCTTCTTGGTAAAGACTTACGGGCCTTAAAAATCTGCAGCAAGTTCAGTAAACACGCATTAACCGCGGTCGCTATGAACTCCCAAGGAATCGTCGCAATACTTCTAAGTACGTCAGTGACCTTCTTGAAGCAGACATACGATCCTTGAGAATCCATAGCGAGTTTGGTTCGGTACTAGCACTACGGAAATAAACAAAAACAAGGACTACACAAACCTAAACGTTGGGCGCCATTTTGTTGCAAAAGGCAAGAGGAGAGGAGGATGTAGGTAAAGTGGAGGGGTAGGAAAAGGAAGAGGTAGGAAAGAGAGAAAGGGAGAGATTGGAAAAGGAAGGTGGAATGTCAAGTCCCGGGGACGCGGCCTGCTTGCATATTGCACGGCGTCAGCTCGTCGGACGGGGGGGATCTTGCCCCCGGAAACTTAACCTCGCCTGCAAACAAAAACACATATCAGGCCTGGGGAAAACTAGGAAACAAAAAATTGTCGGACTAGAAAGACCACGGACGGACTATCGTCACACCAAGGCACTGCGGATGTTGATGCAGTGAGGCCATTACCCACCCTACCTTAGGAATCCGCGGCCATTTTTGGATTCCCCCAAAAACGGTCCAATACCGTTTGGATCACTCCACTTACACCGCCTTGCTTAGCTCTCCATCCGCACCCCTGAAAATTTTCCTTAAAAAATCATGTTTTGCTTTAGCAAAACAAAGAAAAAACTGATGGCTTCGTTTCTTAGAAAAAGCATTACAAGAAAAAAGTTTTATTAATAATATGGATAATACTACATAGTAATTGTTCAATGACAAAATTTATAAAAGAAATTAGCTCCCACCCATTGTATCCCCATAGAAAAGTGAAAAAAAAAAGAAAGTGCCTTTCTGCACTCTTAAGATTCGTAAATTTCCTAAGTCCCTGACTTGAGAGAGCTCTCTTAACTTGGGCATATAGGATAAACAAACAAAAAATTTACATATATGTTTTACAAATTTAGACCCCGGAACAGGACACAACGAGGGATTAACAAAACAAAAATTAATGAAATTCATAAAGACTTGCTTTTTCTATAAGCTTATTCATAAGCACAATCGATTGGATTTTTCTTTTCCAGAAGGGAAACCAAAAAAAAATTAACAATTATTTCTCTAATCAATGATTAAGTTAACTTATCTTTGATGTTTTTTTTTTTTTGAAATAGTAAGCTCGGAACAGATTGTGAGACTTATTTTCGTATTTTTAAACTATTCTTATTTTGCGGTGTTATCTTTGTCTGTAGTTTTGTACTCGAGCTTTTACAATTTTGATGTAAGGTAATGATTAAACTTGGTAAGTATTTGGAGATTTTAGCTTTAATTATTTCAGATTGCTGATGGCGAAAATCTTTAAGTTTCAGGTAAGTATCTTTTAAGGAAGTTTTAGCTTTAGGTAAGTATAAGTTATTTTTAACAATTTTAGGAGTAAGGTTCAAGATGATT
Organism: Dasysyrphus tricinctus; assembly: GCA_963921185.1. Classification (NCBI taxonomy): domain Eukaryota; kingdom Metazoa; phylum Arthropoda; class Insecta; order Diptera; family Syrphidae; genus Dasysyrphus; species Dasysyrphus tricinctus. The sequence continues at coordinate 238,863,825 of OY992531.1, read as the reverse complement.
TTAGGTAAGTATGTTATTTTAATTTTTTTTTTTTCTCTTAAGTTTAAGGTTTATGTAATTTTTGTTTTTTTTTTTTTCAATTTAAGATTTCTTTTTTTTTTTTTTTTTTTGTGTGGGACTCACGTGACCTTAGGTTATTTTATTGTTCGGTTAAATGGTTGTTTCCTTTCTTGGTGCTTTTCCAGGAATTGGTTTTGTTTTCTTCGGCTTGCTTAACGGCCTCAGGTAAAACGTAGGTTGATGGTCGTACAAGGCCAAAGGACCAAAAGAACCAGCTAAGGTGTCCCAAGCAAATCTCCGGTGGAGCACCAGGATAAAATGGTCCCACAAAAAAGTTTTTTAAGGGTGGGCGGCCACAATTTGTCTTAGTGTTAATATTATGACCGCCAAGAACACCTGTATATAAAAAAACGAAATAACTAATTAGCAAGAATCACTACCTTTACTATCCTATTTTTTTTTCTTTTATTTTTATCTCTTCTTTTTCTATCTTCACAAACTCACCCTTTTCGAAAATTTTGTATCTTTTGCTTTTAAACGTTGAAATGTCCCTCTTGATCTTGTTTTTGTTTTTTGTTTGTTAGGTTCTTTCCGTCACCTACACTGTTGTTTCGTTTGCTATTTAATTTATGAAATATTACCAAACCGCACTTGTTAAAATTTTTAATTTATGTTACCTATATTTCAATTTACTTTAGGAAATACAATTTCTTTCCGATATAATGGGCTGGTTGAACAACCCTATGCCGCTTGTTACTTTTTACAAAACACACAAGAATTATTGCCAGACGTGACAATGCACAGCGCGAGGAGACTTTCAACTGAATTCACATTGACATTTGGCCAGGGCGAAATGGTATCATATCAACAAAAACAAACAGTAAAAACTGCTGAAGTATATGGGCACCGTAAATATCACACCACACCACCGTTTATTTTCTTTTACCCCCACTCAATCCTATTAAAATTGAAGTTCACCCGTTATCTCCTATTTATTACTATATAATAAACTTCGCCTCTGTTTCTGACAGGAGCTTTCCAGACCACAGGGTGACACGAATGACCTAGCTTTTCAGTTTTCCATTCTCAATGCATGGGATTTACACGAGGCGGTTATTCCAGTGAGGTGAGTAAAATGTCTGTAAGATCGTGTTAAAATAATTCCTAAATTGAAGAGGGTTAGGGTGAGAAAACCAGATCTCCACCTAATAAAGTTAACCCCCAACTTATTTTCTAGTAAAAGTCGTTCCACACTATCCCACCGAGTACCAGCACATGTCAAAAAAAAAAAATGGGAAGAAATCTTGTATAATAGTGTGGAAACAAATTATGAAATATCATCTCACATAACTTGACGGCACATCCGACACGATTTGACATGTGTTAATACATGAACATATTTAGGATCGGTTCTAAAACCATCTCACTTTCTATCCCACTTGGGCGTTGGAGGTTATGGTGAAACTGATTTTTTTTTTTATGATGCAAGTGTGGAAACAATATTTGAAAGTCCGTTGCATCACACAAATTTGGCAGTCGTATGAAATTTCTTCACCCTTCATGTTGACATGTGTCAATGCTCTTCGGGATAGTGTAGAGGCACTATAACGACGTAGACGCCATCTCTTCTTATTCAGCCAGATATATCAGAGTTTATATACAGAGCAAAATATGAACCGGATCTTTCCCATGGAAATCAAAAGATTCTGTATATCTTTTCTTCTTACCTAATTTACTGCGACCGAAAAACTTATCGGTCCAGTGAAACGACAAAAGGATTTCCATCTCCCGAGTCTACAGCAAAAGTGAGGAACACATGAGAGGAACCATGTTTATATTTTTGAGGATATGAACCACTCCCCGATCTCTAAAAATATAAAATGGCTTATTATTTAATTTTGAGCATCTGTCAGATTCACAAAAACCCTTCTGTCACTTTCAAAATCACCTAGTTTCTAAAATTCCACTTTCCAGTTTACCTTTGTCTTCTACAATCAAGACTTCCAGTAACTGGAAGTGCTCTACTCTCTATGGTTATTTCTTTCTACAATTCTTCGTCCTGTCAAATTTCTAATTTATTCATCATCAACATTCGACGGAGACCGACCCAATGCCTAATCATTTTGTTTTGTTTTGTTTTATTCTTTTAGGTTTCCTTTTTTTTTTTTATTTACACATAATATTAAGAACTAGGTAAACACATTTCTGTTTGTTTTTAATGTTTCTTTCACTTTCAGTGGGCCAGCGACCTGTTTCATCATGGGATATGAGATATTGATAGCCTATGAGGGTGGGTATCTTCACTCCAGTTTCCTTTGCAGGTCAGGTATGTCTACCTGAGGCAAATAAAGATGGGCGTCCGCAACAAAGTAGTAAAAGTAAATGCAAATTGTTGTTTGTTTTTATTAATTTTTAAAAAAATTCTGTTTCTTGCTTACCTCAACAACACAATTGAGGACCTTTTGTTGTTTTTTGAGAACAAAAAAAAACAGGTTTTTTTAACAGTTATTGTGGTTGTCAAAAAAACCTGGGTCAACCGTGGGTAAACTTCAACGAACAAACCTAGTGTGTCTAGTTTATAGGGCTCAGAGAATTTCCCCAGTTTTGCTGTCAAATACTAAGTAAAAATAAATCTGGATTCGTCTGCTCAGTTGAGCGCTCTGATTTATATAAACTGAACAATTGTCTACTATTTTTAATTTCTTTTGTTTTTCTTTTTTGAAAATAAAAACTGGAAAATGCAGATATACTGCGATAAAATTCAATACTATATAGGCTCCCCCAAACCAACGCGAAATATTCTCCGAGGACGCGAAATCATTCACAATAATATAATATATGAAGGATACACAATGCTAAACAACAACAAAAAACTGTCTTTGCGAATGATTCGCTATGATTTCGCGTTGGTTTGGGAGAACCGCGTTGATGGTTTGGGAGAACCTTATAACTACTGCATTTTTCGAAAATCTACTTCGGAAAATTTTGCGCTTAGTGGCAACGCTTTAACAGATACTGGAAGAACTTCATCATCGTCTTTCGTCATTAGACGACACACGACGCGGAAAAAATTCTGTTGCAAGCCCTGGTGTACAAATGAACCCTGTTCCTTGGTTAGTCCCAAACAGTTTCAGACCGCCAGATTTGGTGCGGACCAGTACAATTTTTCAAGTATGGAACGGGTTTGCACTAAATCTGGCGGTTTCAAACTGTTTAAAAGTCGGCAAGGAACAAACCTATATTCGTTATCGATTTGATGTTCGAAATTTTCGATAGACTAATTTAATTTCTGAGATTTTTCTGATTCGGTCGTACATAAAATGCCTTTCTCTGCAGATAAAGATTGCGAATGAAGAGATTGAAGCTAATTTTTTTCTCTCAGTTGACTTCAAAATACGACAGAGATTGACAGCGGGGTTTTTGACAGTAGTATGAGTAAAAGGTCTGATCCTTTACTTTGAATTTCTGATTTTTGGTCCAAACTTCTGTCAGTTTTTTTTATATGAACTTTGACAGAACTTTGGAAGTAAAGGAGCAGTCCTAACGTGTAGCAGAAATTCGCAAGTTTTACAAACGGAGGGGAAATTATTTTGCTCTATCATTGCGCTCTTTCGATGAAACTTTTTTTTCTGTTTCAATGAAACAGAAATTAGTGACAGTTTTTTAGAATTTGTGAAAATTAGCTAGAAATTTCAAGTTAACAAACACACACCTATTATGTCTGTTTGGCAATACTATAATATGTTCCTATCAAACCGAAATCTGAGATTTCAGCAGAATTTTTTTGAGATTTCGAGTTGGTGGAGCGGCATTTCATTAAGATTTCGTTGAAATCTAGAGTTTTTATGGTGATTTCGTTGAAATTTCCATGAAATCTTGTTTCATCTACTTGAAATATCAAAAACTTTCACCCGAAATTTTGGATATCATTTTGGTGGGAACATATAGCATAACATTGAATTTTTACAATTTTTCACAAAACTGCCCTTTGTATTCCTAAAGGTTTAGACAGTTTATTGTTAAAATTTATAAGGGCCAGTTCTACAAACGTGGATTTTGCCAAGTTAAATGAGGTTCAACTTTGGTTCAAGGTTCAAGTATATTGGAATAGCCAATTACAAGCTTTGAACTATTGTTGAACCTCATTTAAATCGCTGAAATCGGTGATTAAAAATTGCTGAACCAGTTTATACAGCTGACCCTTTAATAATTTTATTTTATTTAAATTTTAATCAACCAAACAGACCTTTTATTATAACGATATTTTTAACTACGATGTATATCTGATATTTTTTTCGTAATTGGTAACATAAGTTTTCTATTCGCATGCATGATTTTTAATACCAAAAACAGTAATAACATTTTGGCATTCGGGATTATGTAATTCGGGATTCTGGCATTCGGCATTTTAGCCATTCGAGAATTTAGCCATTCGGGATTTTGTCCATTCGGTAATTTGTCATTTTGGTTTTTAGCATTCGGGGTTTTTGGCCATTTTAGAAATTTTAAGAGGAAATAAAAATGTAAAAAACACTATTTGAAATAAAACACACATTAAATTGGGTTTTCTGTTTTATGTACTTATAAAAACAAAATAATTTATTTTTATGAGTCTAACTCCGAATGCATTTCGGATAGTCTACCGCCCATCATCAGCAACATGATATCCAGGAATGTAATCTAAAAGTTTTTTTTTGAATTTCATATTTTTTAACAGTAAACAATACCCTATTTACAATTTCCGGTTAAATTTTTATTAACTTCCGATCATCCACTCGCTTCCTTTCATCCACGATCCACTTTTTCTGACAGTTCTTCTTAGTGGCAATAGCTCTATCTACGGTACAATCCTGAAACACAAAGAGAATGTCATAATTGTTTTTATTTTCGTTTTTGTTTCGTGTCAACATAAATTTATGTTTTAATTAAGTTGTTTTTATTTATAAAAGTGTTTTCATTAATTTTTAAGTTATGTTTCTCTTCGTTCCCATCGCAAACCATAACAATTGATTGATCGTGCAATAGATACCCCTTGAATTCCTTCCCAATCAATATGCTTACCCTCCTCAGTGAATGTCATTTCTGGACAAATCGAGAAGAAATTCACATAAAAGACACCGACTATGGAGCCTTCAAATACCTACGCAGTCGTGACATTGATCCTGACAATATCCTCCAATTGGCCAAACGTGAATATGCAGAAAATCGAGATTGCCAAGTCGTCTTGAAGAATCAAAAAACTTCGCGCCTCAAAGACAACATCAAGAAGCTCGATGAGTTCCTTCATACCCAAAAAATCATCTACTCCGAATGGCGAACGGGATCAGTGCTGCTGATACTCTTCGCCAACGGAGTCATTTGTCATATATCAGTGGATATCTATGTTGGTGACATCCTTTGCTTAGCTTTCGACAAGTACCTCATTGGGAAACTAGCTGCTGACGTGATCACCGATGGTGAGAAAATTTCAATGCACCTGATTTCTTTTTTTTTTTTCATTTTTCTTGTTCACCTTATTCGTTAATTTCTCGCTGTTCATTAGCAATTTTCACACCTCAGCACATTGTACTGGCATACAATACGAATCAAGTGACGGTGGTGCATCTTCAGAAGCCAAATATACAACCAGCTGTGCCTGAGAAGATTGTCAATATGGATCCAAAAATATTTCATGTTCTCATACCAGGCACTGCGGAGAGAAAACTTCCTCGTAGACTGGCTGTGAATCCGAGTTGCGATTTAATTGCAATCTGGACAAAGAGCTCACAGAATGAAGTCTTTCCATGGCGGCCCACTGTCAGGGATCAGGATCGAGCAAATATTCATTTGTTTAAGTTGAAAAAGTAAGGATCCTAATGCGTATTGATTTGCTCTGAAAAATCATTTTATCTTCACTTTCAGTGCCCAATTGGAAGCGATTTCCTACTGCTGGTCAGAGAATGATCCACTTCGAGTGGACTTCCTGCGCTCAACCGGCAATCAAATCTTCATAATCGAAGAGAAAGTCTCCAGAAAGGGTGAAGTCAGTGCAGAAGTGTGTTCCTACGAACTAGGCGAAGGGAAGATGCAACGAGCGATCATAACATCAATCCCAATGGGTACGCAAATTTGTTGTTTTGAGTTTAGCCCCGATCAGGAAAAGCTATTCCTCGGAACAACCGATCGTTACGTATGCATTCATGATCTTGTCAAACAAACCAGTCGGTTTCTTCCAAAGATTGAAATTGTAAGACTTCAGTAAATGGTTGCTGGGGATTTAATTGGTTAATTTGTCTCTTTTTTTTAGATTCCAACGAAGTGTAGTTGGCATGCTGATTCCAGTCTCATCATGGTAGGCAATGACACCGCACAATTCCAGTGCTTCGACATCGCCTTACAGCCAATTGCCAATCAGCTCATCAGTGAGGTTGTAACCCCGGTGAATCTCCTCGATCTTTCGCATTACTTTGCCATCCAACCGATGTTGCTGGATATGAGCTTCAGTCGAAAACCTGAAGTGCATAATTTTCCCTTCCCCTTTGCTCAAGCTGATTGCTTTCTGCTGCTTGTCTTCGATAATGGACCCGTTGCCTGCCTGAGATTCGTGTGTGGTGCGGGAATGGCCGGAGATATCCATAACTCTGGCCTAACAGCTGATGTCATTTTGGATCGATATTTATCAATGAATCACCTAGAGAAGGCTGTTAATCTATTGCAAGCTCTTAACTGGGAAACCTATGGAGCTATGTGTCTGCTTTCATTGCATAAAATTGCGAATTTCGTATTTATCCAGAAAGATCTCAAACGGAATCGACTTGAGTCCCTGACAAAAGCTTTGAAGACATTCACAGACGGTCTTAGCGAGGAAACTAAAGATGAATTCAGTGACCAGGTGTATGACATTAAAAGACGCTTCTTCTTTTTTCTACTTCGGTATGAGATATCTATCCACCAAGATCTTGAGTTTGTTACTAAATTTCTCTTTTTTTAGAAATAATCTTTATCCAGAATCCTTTGATGTTGCCATGGACATCGAGGACTATGATCTTTTCATGGATCTTTTCCATGCGACACGAACTATTCCCGAACTAATAGAACTCTCCCATGAGGCTTATGCTCAAGCAGAACTTTTATTCGATGAAAGCTGTTCGGGGAGCAGTGAAACAGATTCATCATGCTCAGAGTCCTCATCCTACTCAGATAACTATCAAAATAACCAAAAACCAGGTGCCGTGAGTAGTCATCGAGTGATGGGTCAGTGGAAGCATGAAAAGGCTGTTAGTACATTGAAGAACTATGTACCACCGCTGCCGTCATTTAAATCAAAGATCTATAATGCAGAAAATATCAAAATTAACATTCCAAAGCCTGAATTGAGGATATCGACGTCGGCAGACTTTAATTCGCCCAGTCGAACGGCGACTCTCGCTCGTACGAAAAAAGTCTCCACCAGTCTACAACTTGAGTTGCGACAGGACGAACAATTGAACAGTCGAAGCTCTGACTATGGCTATCATGTAGAGCCGAACAGGTGGGCATCAACGCTTTCAAAACCGGAACTCACAATGGTGGATCCTGATATCCCATGTACTAGCAAGGCAGCCACTCTGCTTAGGAATTCTCAAGCCTCAGAGAATCACAACGAGTACATAAATGAATCACCTCAAGATTATATGCTGGAAGAAACCTACATGTCACGACCGAATCTTTCAAACTTTGGAAGAATTTCTCAAAACGTTCCACCACCATTGCCAGATTTGCGTTATTTGCAAATTTCTTCTTCCAATGAGACAAATCCATCGTCCACCCAGTGGACTCAAGTGCCAGATCAAACGCTGGGCATCCCTATGATACCTAATGCACCCACCCACCCTTATATGCCATCTACATCCCATAATATTCTTCCTCGTGCCTCAACACATTTATCTGGAACCGATCCTGGTTCGCCACGTATTCCAGATAACAGTGTTTTCCAACCGAAGTTCTATCAGCATCCATTGGTCTCAGTTACGATACCTCCCACAACGATGTTCACCCCAATTGATGAATTGCCTGTGCGTTTACCAATTCGAAAGCCAACTGCATCGATTTTATCGAATGGATCCAGTTTGGTCTCCAATAATACGCTTGCGTCGAATGTCAATCCAGTTAATGGAACAATAACAGCGAAAAAGGATCCAGGAGAGAAGAACAAAGTCAAGTTCTCGGATACTGTTCAAGTTGCTGTAGTTCCTGTGAGTTTCTTTTTTTTCAAAATTTCTATTTTTCGTAACTTGAACCTCAAATTTGTTTTTAAGGAAATTCCCCGCAAAGACAAACCTCTGCCGCCAAAGCGAAACGGTCATACTCGTCCAAGAAATCTAACCAATCCCAAAAAAGAATTAGCCGATAGCTTGCCTCTGTGTCATCCCCATGACGATTATTTAAAAGACTTTGATCCATTGCCAGGTGCGATTAATCATCATAATTCCATTGCTTTGTGAAATATTTTCTAAATTATCTATTTTGTTTTTTAGAAGAATCTCTACCGAGAATCCCAAAATCATCATCATCAACGAAGGATGGTAGATCACAAAATGAATCGAAAAATAATCCGTCTATAAAAGTTGTCCACTTCGGAGTGGTTTAGCTTTTAAAGTTTTAATTGTATTTGAACTACAAAACTCCGTCCTTTAGCCGAGAGAGAAAGCTTTAAATTAATTTCGTTAGTTAAGTTGGAAGGTTAAATTTTTTTTCTTTTTTTTTTTAATTTTACAAAAGTCCATTAATATCCGTCCTGTACAGCGTAAGTTATTTCATTTTACAATAAACAATTTTCTTAAGCAAGGAACAAAAAGTCACTTTTTCTAGTAAAATGAGTTCAAGTAAAATTAAATTTTATTAACCTTCCTTTTATCAAACATTTTTACTTTTTCTTCCCAGATTGCATTTCCTCCAGTTGTGCCTTAAGCTCTAACAAATCCTTATCGGGTACATACCTCCTTTCCTCACAATCATCATCATGCTCTTGAACTGACAAATTAACACCTTCCGGAAGGGCAGATTGTGCAATGCGAAGAAAGATCGGGTAAATCGGCGCATCAACATCGTTGATTTGTAAATTTCTCTCATACGTGGTTAGTTTGTATTCCGAGTCGATTACTGTGGAATTCGGTCGAAATCTTTGGACTTTAGATTGTTGAGGTGGTAGGGCATAGCTTTGAATACAAAATTCTTTTTCAACAGATTCTTTTTCTTAATAATAATGTAACTTACCAATCAGACACATCTAGGTCCAGATATTCGGCAAGGCCGTGCAGGAATTTTTGATACGACTCCAAAACTGGATAGTCATAGCCTTTGATTGACACATTAATGCTTTCATATTGAGGGTATTTAGGTTTGAGAGACTGAAATTTAATTTAAATTTTACAATTAAAAAGAATAAACATTACATCAATCTTTTACATCCAAATAGTCTGGCTCGAAGAGACTATACTTTTTTGTTGAACTTAATCGGCAGGGAATCGATGGCTTTTGCAGAGCAAGTAGCCTTCTGGTAACGGGTATTATCTAAAAACATATATGAATACAATTATATTCTACTATTGCTTTTAACTAATGTTTACTTGGTGGAAAAAAGTACCTTTTTCAACATTTTTTGTAAAGTTTTTTCCAAAAGTGGAAATAATCGGGGTTATGCAAGTGTCAGATATTCAAAAACGTCAAAGCCAGAGGTGTGTTTATTTTCAAATTTTTCTCTCAAAGTGCTGCCAATACTAATTCCACAGCAGGTGTGTCTGATAACTTGAAATTGTTTGCACGTTTTCAGAAAAGGAATGTTTGGAAAAGTGAAATTTCAAAATTTTGACAATTTGCTGTTGGAACCCCTAGGAATAAAGCCCAATTTTGCAAAACTGTATACATTTTTTAAATTTCAATGCTTTCCCTTTCATCTGTCTGCCATTTTATGGCTGCTTTTGACAAGTAGTCCGACAAAAAGCTGTATTAAGCTGGATTTAGACCTTTGTTGTTATCGTCCATGTACGTTGTTCGTTTTTGCCTGTACCTGGAATGAAATCCGAGATTTTAGCTAAAAAATTTCGAGATTTCAAATTGGTGGAGCAGAATTTCATGGATAATTCGTTGAAATCCAGAGTTTTTATTGAGATTTCGTTGAAATTTCTATGAAACTTTTTCCCAGTGGTTCAAAATATCAAAAGTTTCCAACCGAAATCTTGGATTTCATTTCAGTGGGAACATAGCATTACAAGAAAAAAAGAATTTTGTTTGCTACCAAAAACGTAACTATGTTGATGGTGTTTCGACATTTTTTAAAAATGTTTTCTCAGCAAACACTTTATTTAAGTTGCTTTAATATTTCTGAAATAGTCAATTTTATAAAGAAATTAAGAGAAATGACAATGCTGTATCATGGCTTATTGTTTTCTTTGGGTACAATCCTATATTTTCAGATGCTAAACTGTTTCTGTGTGACAAATAGGGACATCACTTCGTGGATTTGAAGAAAAAATGCCTTTCTATCGGATAAATGGCTATTATATCGTACATGTGCGAAATAAAATAAAATGCCTCCCCTGTGAAAACATTTTATTCATGAACTTGGAACAAAGTATCCGTGGAAAAACTCATTAGTTTGAAGAAAGGAACAAATCCAAATGAAGTCCTCTTATTCCCCTGTTTAAACAACGTCAAAAAAAGACAGTAGAGGGGTATATTCACGATCTGGTGCAACAAGCCTAGTAAAATTGTAAAATTTTATTATTTTACAATCGATCGTGAACGCACTTCGTTTATCTATAGTTACACTGTAGCATATTCACAAAACTTCACAAGCAAATATCAGCTGACAAAAAGAATGACATTTGGCAAGTTATCAAATACACAAGCGCAAACTTTACCATGGTGTATTTTTCTTTTACGATAGGGTTGGAGTATAGCAAAAGTGTAAGAGTGTAATGCCCGTTGTCCACTTGTGCCCAACGCGTTCAATTTCAAGTTCAACACATTCAACTCTAGTGTACGGTGATCTCAATTCCATTCAACCTTCGCGTTTACTGCGGTTGGAGTTCGTTCCTCAACGCGTTGTTCAACAGATGTACGGGAAGTGAATGAGCTCGTGTTGCTCGTTGCCCATACTTGGACATCGCGTTGAGCTACAAATTCACGATAGTGCTGCACATTATCTGTTCAACACGTTGAACAAGTTTTGAATTTTTGTTTGGTGTGAGTTGCGTTGGATACGATGAAATTTGTGTGCGGATACAAATTGAACCGTTGTGTTTCATGTTTACAAACTCACAGCTGTAGGTAGGTATATAATTTTTGCTTATGTTTTTCACATTACAGTCCTGCGCTCCATATCTAAAAGAACCAACGCTGCAGCAACTTTTCTTTTTCTTTGAAGTGAAATCATTAATTTTTTTTTATTTTTTAACTGAATAAAACACAATACAAAATAGCTTGCAAATAAAGTCTTTGTTCTTTGATGAGAAATAATTTTAGAAATGTGAGTTGCTGTCAACTGATGAGTGCATTCAACGTGTTGATCAACGAGTGTTGCTTGGTTAAGTGAACGGGCCTATGAACTCGTTCACCAACATATGTTGTGCAATCACACCAGAAACTCTGTTGATCAACTCGAAGAACCTATTTTTTGTCCAAAATCAGACAAGTTTATCAACTAATGTACGGGGTTGCTCAACGCAATTGAATGAGTTGATCAACTTGGTGTACGGGAGTATCCAACAGTTGAAAGAGTTGACCAACTAGGTGTACGGGATTATTCAACGTTGGAGTGAGTTGGTCAGCTAGTGTACGGGGCTTACAACGCGTTGAAAAACTAAACTGTAGTTTCGTTGCTCAACAAGAGCAACGTGAGTTGGGCAACTAGTGTAAGGGGACAATAATTTGTTTATCCAATTATGGAGTTGAATAAATAGTTGAACGCAGTTGGTTGACCCAGTTGCGCACAAGTGGACGACGGGCATAAGAATGAAAATGACATTCAGTATATTATGTTGTTGTAGTGCAAGGAAGTGTTACACTTTTACACTTTTGCAATGATACAAGACCAGTTACTTTGGATCGTGAATACCCCTAGTTTTCTTTAATTTCTTTGGGCTAACATGACATAATGGTGTATCTATTCAATTTAAATTTTTGACTTGAATCAATTCATCAACCTCATACAAATTAATTTTACCAATGTAGACTGACGCTAAGGTTACATATGAAGAAACTTGGCAGCACTTAAATACAACTCTATTTATCTCTTTTCCTCTCGATACATTTCATCCGAAAAAAGTTGTGTGGTTTTTGAGTTGAAGAAAAATATCCAACGAAGAGCAAAGTTAATTTTTGTTAAAAATGCCTAAGTGGAAAATTATAGAATTTATTGTAATTATATCATTTTTATGCTATGTAAATGGCAAATCCGAGCAAGGAAAATCTGATACTGTATTAACACCTGTAAGTTGAAAACCACACAGCTCAAATATAACTTAAATTTCGTTGCCAAGATTTGCGCAGATAGGCACAGATCACCATGAGAATTTTCACCCGAATTAAAACATTCTTATCGATTCCAAGTCATCAAATTCTTATCACAATTCAGATGTTTTATTCGATTTACAATAATATTAATTAACTTCTTGTTTGTATATCTTCAGATATCCAATATCGTCAAAGTCGAGAAGACACTTTACGCCGGTTCGAAAATCTTCGTACAGAGTAAAGTTTTACTTTTCTATATCACCCTCTGGGTTTTGAGTCAACAACTAATAATAATAATATGCTTTTCTTTGTCTTCCTCTTCAGTTACCTGTGACTCAACCGATCCAGATGCTGAAGTAACCATCTTCTGGACTCTGACGGAACACCTGTGTCTGCTGGATGAATTCAATTCTGTGAGCCTAGTTTCATTTTCACGCATCACTTGTACTTGCAAAACAATTAATTTTTTCTCAATTGCAGTTTGAGCAAAGACAGTACCAGTTACCTCTACAGAATGAAACAATGCAAATTAAGTCTGAACCAACGACGCACCCTTGCCAATCGGGTGGCCACATTATTCTGCCAGAGTTTCGTTTTAGTTCGGACGCATCATCTATGGGCAGTGCGGTAGCTCCGCAACCAGACAAAACTACAGTCCCTACAGTGAAGAAAAACAAACAACAACAACAGATTGGAGCGGTGAGTTTGTTTATGTTTTCGATAAGGTGTTGCAACGTAGAAAAGGTAATTTATTTATATGAGTATTCAATTTGTTAGCTTTGGTGTACCTACACAAAATCATATTGGTGATGATTATATTGAATTGCTTGATAGCGGCGAATTACCTAGTCATCACCTTTTCCATTAAGAATAATTATTAACATGTTTCGATAAGGCTTGTGCATTGATAGAAAAAACTGTGAACTATTATTTGTGTGTACGTATGTACTTTAAAATATGCCAACTCGATCAGCAGAATATTAAGCATCTATTATTTGGTCAGTTTATAGCTTTTAATTCTGAGAAGTCATAAATTTGTCCCCATTACTTTGTGAGCAGGAAAATTCAATTTAAACAGAATTTCTCATCAAGAAGAAAAAAAACCCTATTATGACTTGCTAGTTGCGATTAATCAAGAAGTAAAAAAAACCTATTATGACTTGCAATTCGCCAAGTCGAACGTTCGTTTTTTCAAAAATAAAAACAGTGATTTTGTTCAAAGTCACCAAGAATTACAGTTCGACCATCGTCGGTAGAGGCGAACGTTTGCTAAAGGTATTGGGCGCCATTCAAATTATCCAAATGTTAGCCATTTGAGGCGAACTTAATTCAAGCGAGTTGCAAACGGTAATTTGACATAAACACATTCGAAAGTTCGTCTTGGCGAATCGCAAGTCATTGTAGGTACTGTATTTCTTGCTATGAGCTGAAATTATTAAAGAAATTTAACATGAATCCCCTTGTTGGATAACTGTTTACAAAGAAATAGGAAACATTTCATTTCAAACGAAAAAATCCATAATCCAGCAAGACAATCCCAAAAATTAAAATGCCAGTTACAAAATCCCGAATTTGCAAAAGTCTACAGTAGTGAAACTTCTTAATAGAGTTAATTCTTGTCTTTTTAATTCTCAAGAATTCCTGTATTTGAAAGTTTTGTTTTCGTATTTCAGGCTATAATCTACAGTACATTCTCTTCTGCACAAAATTGTGTCCTTAGCATAATAAAAGTATTCAAAAAACATGCTTCACGCGATCTCAAAATAACCTTATGAATAATGACTGACCGCTTATCAAAAATCGTGAAACTTAAAAATTACTTTTTTCTTAAACGGCATGCTTGTGTATAAAGCATCTAGAATGAAGAAGAATGACTTGTGAGACGTCTTGGACCACCCCATATGTATGTATTTTTTATCAGTTAAATAAAGGGAAATAATATTCTTATCACAATTATTTAAAAAAGGCAACATTTTTTGGAATATTTATAAAACATCTGGCAGGCGGCTTCCTGCAAAACATATCTACTATCAGGGTGCCAAACTTTTAATTATGAAATAAATTTTAAGCTTTTTTTATCATAATTTTTTTTTTAAATCTATTTCTGAAGTAGTGTTACACACATTTACTCCGTTAAAGGCATCAGTAAAAACACCATGGGTCTAGAAACGACAGCCAGCTTTCTATTCACGATCAAACTCCATACTTTGCAATAACCTTCTAGCTTATTTATCATCATTTGTAGGGCACCGGGGGATTCAGCAAGAATTACTATATCATCTGCGTACATTATGACTTTTATCCTTAAACTACCAAACTCCACTCCGCAAGGCGGCCACTGCACTAAATCGTCTAGAAAGAGTGCAAAGAGAAGTGGAATAAGATTACAACCTTGTCGTACTCCTTGATTTACTTCAATCCTTTCTGATCTCTCCTTGCCGTTATAAATGAATGCTGTATTTTGTTGGTACAACTTCTCTATAGTACGAACAAAATTCGTTGACACCCCTAGATTGAACAGTTTATAAAACAAGGATTTTCGATTTATCGAATCAAAAGCCGATCTGAAATCGATAAAAAATGCATAAAGTTTTTTCTTTTGATTGAGCTTCCATTGTGCGAGTGATCGTAAAACAAAAATGTTGTCGACTGTGGAATATCCCTTTCGAATACCACTTTGAAATTCAGTCAGTTTGTTCTCCACTTGAACCCTTTCTTTATATAATTCTTGGGTTTCTGTTGCGTTTATCACAAATAACTTGACAGACGAAAAGAGAAAAGAGGCTTACAGTGCAGATATCGTGTATTCCACAAATAGCGAGCTTGCTGACATTAATGTCAGATCCAATTAAAGGCCAGCATTCGAAATAGATGTAATATGAACATTATTTAATATGAACAATATGAACATTATGAAGACGAAAATAAATGTTTGAAGTTATCATGTTTCTACCAAAAACCACAGATATTCAATTCATACCTTTACTTATTGATTTTGTTTGTTTATTTTGCAAAGTATTTTTAGTTAAATAGTTTAATTTTATAAAAACATTCATAAAAAAAAATAAAACTGATTCAATTGAAACATGCAAATTTCTAGCGCGAATGATAAATTCTCCAATTGAAGCCTTGTTTTTCATGATCCGTTTATTAATTTTTATTTAACAGAAAGCTGACAATCCTGTATTTACAATTACAAAAGATGGCATCTATGAATTCGCGCTGACTATTGAACCAGTTAAAAATGTTGATTTTGCAGCACCAGTACATATTGAGCTTCCAGGTCCACAAGGCTATCTGTCTGCCATAGAATGGCCACTTTTGCCAGTAATATAAAGTCAAATTAATTTCTACTAGTAATTATGACTAATTTTTAATAATCAACAGTTTTATGGAACAATGTGTTTAGTTTATGTTATTTATGGCATTGGCTGGCTAATTGTATCATTCTTGCAATGGCGTGATCTTGTTCGGGTTCAATTTTGGATTGGTGGTGTCATACTATTGGGAATGATGGAAAAGGCTGTATTCTATGCTGAGTATCAGTCTGTAAATTCGACAGGTATTTCAGTTCAAGGTGCTGAATTGACAGCTGAAATAGTATCATGTGCTAAACGTACACTGGCTAGAATGCTGGTTATAATTATGTCTATTGGTTTTGGAATTGTTAAGTAAGTGATGCAAAATGAGAAGTGTTTGATAAATAATTTGAGTGAACAAAATTAAACACTTCTTTAGACCCCGATTGGGACCAATGCTCCATCGTGTTGTTGGCACCGGTGCTCTCTATTTTATTTTGGCATGTGTTGAAAGTTATCTTCGAGTAATGCGCACAAAGAACGATCAAAGACACGAACTTCTAGTGGCAAGCATACCGCTTGCGGTATTGGATTCTGGAATATGCTGGTGGATCTTTACATCACTTGTACAAACAACAAGAACACTGCGACTAAGAAGGTGGGTTAAGCTAAAAAAGACAGTTATTCGAAATAATTTATATGTTTTTTTTTCAGGAACAAAGTTAAGCTCTCGCTGTATAGACATTTTACCAACACCTTGATCTTTTCCGTTATATCATCTGTGATCTTTATGTTGTATTCCATTCGGATACGCAGAACAGAAAATTGTTCTCCGGTAAATTTATAGGATCTTATTGATAAATGAGTTTATATAAATTTATTTTCTTCTCATTTTGCTTTCAGGGTTGGCGTGAAATTTGGGTAGATTTTGCCTTTTGGCATGTCCTCTTCTCGGTGCTTCTTCTTGTGATTATGATTTTGTGGAGACCCACAAATAATAATCAGAGATATGCATTCACTCCACTTTTGGACAATCCCGAAGATGAAGATGACGATGGTAAGCTAAACATATTTTTTTTACGAACGATTTAGAAGGTTTACAAACGCCTTCCATTGGCCTTTTCTTTGCAGAAGAAGAAGATCAATTTGTTGCAAATGTATACGGTGTCAAAATTCGACCTGGCCTCGGCAATGGACCAAAAACACTGCTTTCAAAAGCAACGACAACCGAGGAAGATGACTTGCGATGGGTAGAAGAAAATATCCCTTCGTCTATGTCTGAACCTGCGCTGCCTGTCCTCGACTCTGACGAAGAACTTGTCAATACCAAATTTGAAGTTTCGAAAATGCAATAAAAAGCACACAATAGTTGTATTGGCCGAATCATAATTGAATATTTGAACCTGAGTCAGAGACTTGTGTTTGTATTTTTTATTTAAATATAATTTAATTTTCAACAATTTTTTTTTTAATAATAAGATTCTATCAATAAGGTTAATTCACCAGTTTGTTAAAAAGAGTTAATTTGTTTCTACATTTAATGCCGTCATATTTTTCGAATACGAACATTTCGGTCCGCTGAACTTGAAAGTCAAAGGGAAAAAAAGAAAATTTTGCGAATATTTTGGTACATATCAATCCAACTGCTACTTATTATCTTCGGTGGTGATTCAATAATTCAAACGAATCTCCTGCCTTTGAAAATAGCGAACAAAAAATCGAAAATTCGTATCTTGCAAAACTATTAATTTAACCTTGAGTTTCGAGTTCGAGAAGCGAAATTTCGTGAGGAGATAATAGTGGCATTGAATGTACATTTTGGCTGTTAGCTAGTGTTATGTATTATATATAACTGTAATACTTAATTCAATATTTCATCTAGTTAGCATGTTACTAAGCGTTGATAGTTTAAATAGTATTATGT
The DNA here is from genome assembly GCA_963921185.1 of Dasysyrphus tricinctus. Classification (NCBI taxonomy): domain Eukaryota; kingdom Metazoa; phylum Arthropoda; class Insecta; order Diptera; family Syrphidae; genus Dasysyrphus; species Dasysyrphus tricinctus. The sequence goes on along the minus strand of OY992531.1, from coordinate 238,846,128 downwards.
ATTTTTTTACAGTCTCGGAAAAATTGTTTTAATATTTTCTTTTTTAGTCAAAATAATTATTGCAGCTAAATTAAGTTTTTTTTTAAATTTATGTAAGTGCACTTCCATTGCTTATACAGTGTTATGTATAAGATAGATGTGAGGTTTTTGAAATTATTAATCTCAGCGCTACTTACTCCTTAAATGCACACATTTAAATGAATGTCTACTCTATAGTTTTGTCTGTTCCTATTCCTTATTGGTGAAAGTTTTTTTTTTTTATCTGTGGTGTTTGGTAGAAACATGTTAACTCCATTTTAAAATTTTCTTTACGCCCCCTTTGGATCGAGCTGGAGCCTGAACGCGTTCACCGATTTTCTTCAAATTTGAAGTACTTACCTAACCTTTGAAAATCTATATGTTTCAAATTTGAAGGAAATCGGTTCACCCGTTTAGGCTGTAGCTCGATGTTAAGTGGACGTCAAGACGCAAATTTTAAAATGGAGCTAAGTATTTTGTTTCTACCAAACACCACAGAATTATATATTGAAGAAATTTAGTTCTATCACAAAGTTTTATTTAAAACTAATACAAAAAAAATAAATATTGTATTTGTTACATATATATTTCAAATTAAAATCAATATTTATGTAAATAATTGTCGGTATTAATAATAATTCCAATGAATATAATATACAGTCATCTTTGATTGATTTCTAATGAAAATATGATTTTTTTACGACGATAAAAAACAAATAAGAGTGTATCATATAAAGAAACACAAATGGTAATCTGATGATGATAAAAACATATAAACTGAAAATAAAGAAAATCTTATAATGTCTGTGTAAAAAAAATAATTTTAATTTTGTTTGTGAATAAAAAAGTAATATATTTTATCAATAGGAAACTTTTGATGTTTTTTTTGTTGTTCATTAGCTCAGAAGTCTAGTAAAATTGCGTCGAACAAAGTCGTTACAAAAGAGTAAACTTAATTCGAATGGTAGAGAGGACTCTGCAAGGGATGACACCATTTTCAAAATTATCGTGGGGCGAGGGGTGCGTTTTTTAAAGCGGTAAACTCTATTTTTTTTTTACACAGGGCAACACATTTCTTGGGGCCCTTATAATTCCTAGAGTTTCAGCTTCGGGTGTCGAGATATCCTAGTATTTTTGAAAAAAAGTTACATCACCAGTTAATGAACAAAATTCATTTACAGTGGATTTTTGTTGAAAAATTCATGTAAGTTGAACTGAACTTAATACAAATTGCGTATGACAAAGCCCTCACTATGTCACTGATGAGTCGAAGTGAATAAGCCGGACGAAACGCCAATTTGTAGGTCTAAAGGCCATAAAAAGCTATTTTGAATCAAAATTCATTACGGCATCTGAGTTAATATTATTTATTTTGCTTTGGAAAATCATACATAAGTAAATTTTAAGTCCTCTTCTTGCCACACTAGGCTTAAGCTTGGAACTTGGATACCTAGAAAACCTTGGATATGATCACCCTCAGCATTCCCAAAAGTTTAATTTGGGCTGAGTTCGTTACTGTTAAACTTCCACAGTCTTGCCTCTTAATGTGAATTTCACCCGGAAAATGTTTCAACCTAAAAATGTTTGCTCCCACGGAATTTAAAAAACTATAATGAGTTTCATTCGAACTTCTCTTGGTCCAAAATAAACAAAAAACTTGTACAAAGGTCAACAGTACCCTCTCTTTCGTTCGCCGTTAAAAAATAAGTGACAATTTAAGCTCTTGATTACGATACATTTCTCCTGAAATGAGTTCTCACAAAATAGGGGAATTTTCATTTTTCGGGTGAAACTCACAATAGGCGAATAGTGAAATGTCAATTTTCCGGGTAGAATGTTGTTCACGTGAAACTCACAATAAGGCTGAATAATATTCAGCCTTATTATGAGTTTCGCCCGGAAAATATTTCACCCGAAAAATTTTTGCTCCCCCGGAATTTTTAAAGCTATTATGAATTCCGCCTGAATTTCTCTTGGCTTAAAATAAACAAAAAACTTGCGCAAAGCGCACCAGTACAACCTGTTTATCTTTTGTTCACCTCCAAAATATAAGTGATAATTTAAAATCTTAATTACGCTACATTTTGCGCGAAATTAGTACTCACAAAAAAGGGGAATTTTTATTTTTCGGGTGAAACTCACAATAGGCGAAAAGTGAAATGTCAATTTTTCCGGGTGGAATGTTGTTCACGTCTAACTCATAATAACCCTGATTGTAAACAAACATCATTAGTTCTGCATGAGCAGGAAAACACTGGGGCATGTTCATAGACGTTGGCTAAGCTCTTGCAAGGAAACCCTGGAGTTTATCCTATGGGGATTTCATTGGAAAAACTCCAGTTTTTACTAGCAACAGCTTAGACAACATCTACGAATATGTCGCTATGTATTCATAAAACTAAAATGGTAGTCAATATGCGGTCAAGTTGGCATTTGTTTTTTATTCAGCCTTATTATGAGTTTCGCCCGGAAAATATTTCACCCGAAAAATTTTTGTTCCTTCGGAATTCTTAAAGCTATTATGAATGAGTTTCGCCTGAACTTCTCTTGGCTTAAAATAAACAAAAAACTTGCGCAAAGCGCACCAGTACCACATGTTTATCTTTTGTTCACCTCCAAAAGATAAGTGATAACACTGTGTAACAAAATTTCAAAAAATGTTTGTTTATCTACATTTTTTCATTGTTTATGGTTGGTACATGCTAGCTGATTTAAAAAATACCAAAAGTTTTTTTTAAGTGTTAGCTTTTGCTTCAGAATTTGAGCAAATAGAGTGCATTTTTGAGTATTTTTGCCTTTTTCAATAAAAGAAAAAAAAATATAAAATTAAAATTGATTTAAAATTTTTCTTCAGTTTTCAATAACCTATAATTATGTCAACAAAAAAAAAATATAAAAACGTCAATATGTATTTATAAGTGAAGAGATTTTCTTGTTTTTCTCTTATGAACTTCTGAATTATTACGTATTAGGCCCCATACGTAGTCAGTAGTCACCCATCATATTGGCATTGGTACCGGCTCTCCATTATAGCGATGTCTTGATGAAACCTCTCACCATGTTCTTCGCTAATATTTCCCATGTTTTCAATAAAAAATTCTAAATGGGAGTGAAGAACATGTAGCTTTAGCGACATCCTGCATCCTAAAATTTCAAAATTTTTATTTTTTCGGGTTTTTCGACTTGCATCTCGCTAAACACGTTTGGCGAGGCCATTACCGTAAAGCTAACAGTTAGAACGAATGAGTAATCAAAGTGTGCTTGACTTATCATAAGAAAGCTGAAACTAACAAAATACTAACATAAACAAATTTTTGTTACACAGTGTAATTTATCCTCACAAAAAGGGGAATTTTTATTTTTCGGGTGAAACTCACAATAGGCGAAAAGTGAAATGTCAATTTTTCCGGGTGGAATGTTGTCCACGTGAAACTCATAATAACCCTGATTATGTTGCGGAATTTCCAGGAAAATGGTAGAAGGGCAAATGTGAGTAGGTAACTTTTTAGTAAAATGATTTATAATCATAAAATTATTTTTTTTTTATTAAACTTTAGTATGAAATCAATTACTTTTTAATCACAGGATTGAATCTGATCCCAAACTGTACTCTTTCTTATTCGTTTTTTTTTTCTTTCATTTTCTCATTTCTGGCAATTTTTTTTCAAATACTTTAAAACTTAGTTTAAGACTATAATAACAGCCCTATTATTGACAAGATTCGAAACTAGTTTTAATGTAAAACTAGTTCTATAGGGGTTTCGAGTTTCAGGTTTTGAACATATTGGTATTATTCAAACAAAAATTGACATCTAAAACTCTGATTTCGAGTTTTAGATGTCAATGTTTGTTTGAATAATACCAATATGTTCAAAACCTGAAACTCGAAACCCCTATACAACTAGTTTTACATTAAAACTTGTTTTGAATCGTGTCAATAATAGGGCTGTAAGTCTTTCATTTGAAAGTCTATTGGTTGGAACACACACCTTAACCAAGATGTGAAAGGAAATGTCAAAAAAATCTCTTCAAATCCTCGACCGGGGAAATTTTGTTCACCCCTCTTTCGTGCTGCCCTTCTCACCATGGAACTGAAAGTTGCTGGCAACTCAGTTTCCTCGTGTGAAAGGGCACAAAGCTTGTAAATAACGGGTGATTTTTTAAGAGGTTTAGAACTTTAAAAAAAAAAAAAACACAAAAAATTAGAAAAAATGAATGAAATATTTATTTGAATCGATAGTTTGAACCTTGCAATTTAATGTTTAAAGATAATTTCATGCAAATGTTGACCGCGGCTGCGTCTCAGGTAGCCCATCCGCTGAGTCCAATTTTGGCATACTCTTTCACACATATCGGCCGGTATCTCACGAATGAATGCATGGATGTTGGCTTCCAGTGCGTCAATCGAAGTGGGCTTGTCCCTATAGACATTAGCCTTGACATACCCCCACAAAAAATAATCTAATGGTGTCAAATCGCACGATCTAGGCGGCCAATTGACCGGCCCGAAACGTGAAATTAACTGTTCACCAAACTCGCCTCGCAATTGCGCCATTGTTTCGCGTGCTGTGTGGCATGTGGCACCGTCTTGTTGAAACCACATATCATGCAAGTCAAGAACTTCCATTTCGGGCAAAAAAAAGTTTGTTATCATCGCTCGGTAGCGTTCACCATTGACAGTAACGCTGCGATTCGCATCATCTTTGAAGAAATATGGCCCAATAATGCCGCCGGCCCATAAACCGCACCAAACAGTGGCTTTTTCGGGATGCATTGGTAGCTGTTGCAATGCTTCTGGCTGATCTTCACTCCAAATGCGGCAATTATGCTTATTTACGTACCCATTCAACCAAAAATGAGCCTCATCGCTGAACACAATTTTCTGAACACAACATTTCGAACCGAGCACGAATTTTGATAGTAAAATTCAATAATTTGCAAGCGTTGTTCATTTGTAAGACGATCCATGGTTAAATTGCACACCAAACTGAAGCTGTTTGACAGTGACACAAGGTACTAAACACACGTCAGCTGTCAAAACCAGTGTTGCCAAAACCAAACCAGCTAAAAAATCACCCTTTACAAGCTAAACCTGATTTCTGCCGTAGAAAGTTGGTTACATTTCGTTTCCTAATGATTTATAGAAAACTTGCAACGACTACAACTTCAAATTTTGTCTACTCTATTTATCGCCTGTGATTTTTGGTTTAATTTGAAAAAAAAAATCAATTTTAAATATTTGAAATTAAAAAAAAAAAAAAATCTCAAATAAAATTAACAACAATAACAAATCGAGTTGTAAGTTTTTTGTATTTATAGTCCGGTTCAGTGCGCTTTTTGGCGAGGACCTTTTTTATGATTGAAATTCATTATTTCTTACACACTAAGGATGCAATTTAGATTGGGAGTAATTTTTGTAATTCTTCCACCTGGACGCCATTTTCAAAAAGGGCGCCCAATCTGTGGAAAATGGTAAAATAAAAATAAGCTCTTGAATTACTGGGAACATTTCCATGATCAAAATAACGATTGATGTCTTACAAGATAGATTTTACCTTCGGGTAAAATTTTAGTGTTGCAACTTTTCGGGAATATACCTACTTTTTTCTGTCAAAAGGGGGAACCTTCACTTTTTTGATAATTTTTAATATTTTCAACATGACAAACACGTGTTGATAGGAAATACCTAACAATTAATATCTTTAAAAAAATAGATGTTGAGCAGACGCACAGTACACATATTAAAGGTAATATATTCCGAGTTTTCATTTTTGTTCAAGTTCGCGCATATGTCAAAATCTCAGAGACCCCTGTCAGTTCATTGTGTGTGTACTGTGACATGTTCAACACTTTCCAAATTTTACATTTAGATTTTCAGTTTTCTCAATTTTCCAAGCCTCTGATTGGCCAGAATTCAGAAATCTGAAGATTCAGTACTGAAATTGAGGCGTTGAATGTACCCATTGTCAATTTGACAAGGTCTCTGAGAATTATTGTTCAGTATCTGACAACCGATTTTTGAAAACATGCGCAATATATTACCTTTAATATGTGTACTGTGGAGCAGATGCATCTTCGGTGAAAATTTCAACGTTTCCACTTTTCGGGAACATTTTCATTCAAAAGGTGGGACTTCCCCTTTCTTTTTGTAATTTTTAATATTTTTAAATTGACAAAAGTTGCGGAAACGTCTTCAAGCACCAAAAGTATTTTGGGAAATTAACGGTTATTATCTTAAAAGATTATTGTTAAGTAGACGCACCTTCGGGTGAAATCTAAGTGCTGCCACTTTTTAGGAATATGCCTTTTTTGTCAATGAATGGGACATCGATTTTTTTATATTTTGTATATTTTGAATATGAACAAAATTGCGGGAACACCTCCAGATGCGAAATGCGGTATATTAACGATTGATGTCTTAAAAGATAGGTGTTGAGTAGAAGCACCTTCGGTTAAAATGACAGTATTGCCACTTTTCGGGAACACTTTTTTTGATGTAAGAAAAAAAATGACTCCCAAGCTAAATTTCATCTTTAAGTGCCTTTCACATGAGCTGCGAACTGCGAATGCGAATAAATTTGCTTAGGCAATTCCAAGCGCAAATACCAGCAAATTAATGTTTTAACTCTTCGACGAAGTGAATAAACGACCCTATCTACAATTTGAAAAAGAAAACACGAACAAAAATTAGTTTAAATTGTTCAATTTAGCGTTTTTATATATTCTACGCGACCACCGACATATTTCTGCGAACTGCCAAACACTTATTCGCAATCCACAACATCAGGACGCATTCCACAAATCTGCGAATGAAAAATTCGCTCGAATTTAACCTCAAATTTATTTAGCGCCCATTTTACTGGTTTATTTGTTATGACAATTCGCGTCTTTCGGCGACCACTCATGTAAAAGAAATGTCAAAACTCGCGACCATTCGCAATTCGCAGTTCGCTTTTCGCAGCTCATATGAAAGGCACTTTAGTGTGTAAAGAATGAATTCCAATCGACCACTCCTGCTGTTCTGCACCACTGTGAATATGTTAAGCCTCAGAGAAAAATCTTCGAAATGGCTTATTCAGCCCAACGCAAAAGGATAGGTTATTTTATAGAAGGAATAAGCGTGGATAATCCCAGAATCATGAATTTAATAAATTGTTTTAAATTAAAATAAAGCTTTTACCAAAGCCCTCTGTTGAATCTTTTTTCCCAGTTTAATATCATTCAATATACGCCCTAAAACCCAGTGAACCCCCATTTTTAAGTATCTAATCAACTATGGTTGCAATTGAGAGACCTTAACTGTTTCAATGAAAAACTTTTATTTTTCTTATGCCTATATTGCAATTTGTTTCGGGTAGTTTACCCCTCCAAGCCAATAACCTTCCTCTAGTCTTATTTGTTCAGTACCATATTCATTGAGCACGTTTCGGCATCAACACATACATTTACACACCATACCTATGTACATAACTACCTACATAATTTGCCTGATGTTTCTCCATCTAAATATGTATCCTTGCTAGAATGGGAACCCCCATATTTGCCTTTGCTTATGCTCCACAGTTATCGACCAGTAATTGACATTTCCCTCAATTATCGTTAATCTCTACGAAACTCCACTTAGCAAAACGATACTCAATTGCCATTGTAAATCTATTATCTAACACCATAGCAACGCGGTCCTATCTAACTAGGTTCTCACTTGGTTATGGAAAACATGCTCCTCAAAACATCTCAAGAGGAGTAAGATAGGATAGGAGAAGAAATAAAATTCAACGCCCTGTAAACGAGCCAAAAACCACACCTAAACCTCAATTTTTCCTTCGAAAGTAAAGGATCTTTGAAGAAAAATGAACATGAATATACACCTTGAAAAATAATGCCCATCTTGTCCTCCCCATCCTTCGCATCCATAACCATCGACTCCCTTCGAACGAGCATGAGGTTGCAGGGATTGTTATTGGCAATTTGATATTCATAAGCGGGGCACTTTTCCCATTCCCTGAATATATGTGTGCAATAAAATTATCCATTTAAGGAGCGATATGACATGGTGATAAGGACGAAGGTTTTTATATATACATTTATAGTACATAGAACATAGTACCGAATTTTCGAACCGTTATCCAAAATCACTTTAGAAAAAAAAAGGATAAGGATATGGATTTGATATTCTTATGACGCTGGCGGCACGCTCCGGTGGTGAGGGTTGATAAAAGGTAATGTTAGGTGCTTGTCGGAGGTGTGAGGAAAAAGCATTAAAGATATCGATTTCGAACATAAAGTTATGTTTTTAAGTGAATCCACAAAACGCACATATTTAGGCCAGTAGAACGAACATTGAGCAGAGTACCCCATCAACATAGAGCAATGGCCCTGTTTCTTTTCTTTTATTATCAAAATGGCGGCGGCCAGTACCACCAGAGAGCCCCATACCACTCTCCACTTTCATCTCATCAACAACCTCTGAAACAGCAGCACCAGCGAACAAACATAGAACTTTCAAGGTTTCCATGAATTTAAATGAAGCTATTATGGTTAGGTAGGTCATAGCCAGAGACCAAAGGAGATGGTTCAGAGAGTATAGAGGTATAGGTACCCAAGCCAACACTCCTCGAGTCGGTTGGTTCAATTTGGTCGGAATCGTAGTTCTCGCACTCTATTGGCGGTGTTTGCTGGCAGAGAACAGCATTAAGTCAGAATTAGGTCATTAAATTGTTTGGGCATCTGCACAAAGGCATCATGATTGCACCAGAGAGGTTCAAAACGCGCCAAGCAAGGCACATAATGTATGTATGTATGGTCGTCGGATGTATGTACACATATGTTAGGTACATTTAAAGCAATTTGAATTTGAATGCATGTATGGGAGGGGTGGGCTTTTTAAGACGGGGACGTGGGGATAACTTAGTGACCGTGAGGTTGATGAAAAGTCGTTTGGCATATTATCAATGAGTTCGGGGTAGTAGGTATGGAATTGGACACGTTCCGCTGGTTATTCTCAGTTATCCGGATAGCTTTGTGTTGTTGTAATCCCATGTTAAAAAACAGCTGATAACAGCTGACGCAACAACAACTCAAGTTATCTCAAAATTTTTGGGATAGCTAGATATCATACCGAATAAACATTGGAACGCGAGGATTGCTTCAGTTTTACTGGGTCTGATGTTCTCTCTGTATATGGAAGACTTAACTGGTTTCGAACCGTTCGTTGGTGTGATGTGTTGATTTAAAGTGGATTTGTAAGGATGTATTTACAGTTGGTTCGAGAAATAAGCGTTTAAACTAGCCAAAGGCGTCAGTGGTGTATTGATGACTGGTTGAGAAATGAATATACGAGTACATAAGCACATCATCCATCTCGGTATTCAGGTACATAACAGTTAAAAATTGGTGTTGAACAGACATTTTATAAAGTTCAAAAACAAAGGAATTTATAATGAAAGAAACACGTCGGTGTTGAGTGTCCTTTCATATATCTGGTCTTGCCTTAATTTACCTTTAAATCCATCTTGTGTCTTCATTCTCAATACTATCGTGGGCAAAAGCGAGAAATTGGACGGAATTTTGAAAGATTATACTAGAGGCACAGTTGACGTGAGAGCTTTGCACTATTCTTTCCAGAAAGTTGTTGAAGAAGTCTCATGACATCACGTTGCCTTGCCCAAAACCTTTTTTGACATCAAAGAGGTATCGGGGAGGTCTTTGCCGATCTTAATGGAGCAGCGTGTATTTCCCATCGTCATCCGTCACAAACAGACGAGTTTGGGAGGGATGCCAAAACTAGACATTGCTCTTTACCTATAGCTCGTCTCTATAGATTCTGTCATACGCGGCTTTGAAATCGATTTCAAACTCTTGGGTTTTTTCCAAGATCTGCCGTTGTGCGAATAAAAGTCAACTTTTCAGGCCCTAAGCCACACTGTTATGAACCTATCAAATTGTTGACGAATAGCTTCAGGCGTTCACAACGGCAGTGAAGATCTTGTATGCAATGTTAAGGAGACTAATACCACTGATGTAGTTGATGAAATCCAGAGGATCGTCTTTCTCCAGGATCGGAATAACCATGCTGAGGTTCTATTCATCGTATATGTTTTCTTCCCGACCATATTTTGCAGATGAGCTGGTGCATATTCCTGACCAATTTATCGCCAGCCACTTTGAACAGCTTGGGTGCAAGGCCATCAGCTCCTGCAGCTTTATTAGACTTTAGTTTAGATATAGCTATCTTCACTTCGTCAAGATCTGGTGGGCGGAATTGTTGGCTAAGGTCGTCCAGGTTGAATGATGCAATTTGCATGGCAGCCGTATTAGATTCGTCAACCCCGTTATACAATTTGCCGAAATTTTTGTATGTCATATCCTCAGCACCGAATACAATTCTACCACGATGTTCCCATGATCATCCTTGCAGACTTCGGTTTGGTCCTTTAACCCTAGGAGTAGGTTCATTTCTCTTTTTGGTAAAACTTCCGAACTTCATTCCTGCAATGGAATCCCTCTATTTGCTCGATACCGTGCTTGTCATGCTCTTTCTTTTTCCTTCTTAGAAGCTTGTGTTCCTCTCTCCTCTTTTGCTCGTAGAGATCGCGAGCAGCTCTGATGGTCCTTATGCAACGCAGCTTTGTATGCCTGGGTGTTTGGCTGCATGTAGGTACCTGCAAGCATTCTTATCGAATCAGGGATTTCGCTGTAGTGGTTTGGCTAGGCCCAGAACGACAGAGGCGTCATCTTTGATGGCTTTCTGGCAATTGTCTACTGCTTTTCGATGCCTGAAATTGGCGGCAAAGGACTCTTTAAGAAGGCGCAAGAGACGAGATCGGAAAAGGACCATGTGATTTCTTGTCTGACGTTGAACATCCTCATAGTATCTATTTCCCTGTTTTGGCTTTGGTCTGCATATCCAAAGCTCTACCTCAGCTATAATAAGGAGGTGGTAGTCCTAGTCAACGTTGGCTCCTCAGAACGTTTGGACATCTTTTGATGCTGGATTAATGTCTTGCGTCGGTCGATCGGAATGTGGTCAATCTGGTTGGTGGTTGATTGACTAGGATATCACCATGTCCCCTTGTGAATATGGAGATGTGGCAACTGGGTACTAGCTATACCATAACGTTTGGCCCCGCAGAAAAGTCGATTAACCTGAGTCCGTTATCGGAGGCGGAGTCGTGCAGGCTAATCTTCCGATTTGCCACCAAAGACCTCTTCTCTTCCTAGTTTGGCATTTTGTTTATTTAAGTGTCATAGCTATAGGACAGTGCTCATATGTCTTGCGACGCTGCCCTTGTTGTCGGTAGCAGTCGCCCTAGAAGATGTCGCAGTCTTTCAGTTTTATTTTGCCGTGCCCATCCCATCGCACTTCTTGGATAGTTGTGATATCTGCTTTGTAGCAGTCTAGGGTCTCCGCTTAATGTTCGTCTGCACGTGATCTATAGAGAGACAGAAAATTCCACATGCAGATACAAAGTTCGTTGTCCTTATTTCGTTTGCTAGGTTCGTCAACAGTAAATCCGCCCGTATCCGAGACTTGTCGTTGCAACTTAATAACTTTACGTGGCCTGGAAGTCGACCATACGTCGAGACCCCTGATCTAGAATACCAGACCCTTATATAACTCCAAGGGCATAGAATCGGACTAACCACTCCTTACAGGCTCTGAAATTTCGTAGTTTGTAGCCCGTACAAGGTGTTCTTTGAGTGGTTCAGGGGCCTAACTCTGTAATCCGATTCGAAAGTTTTATCGTTCGAATTCGTAAAATTTGTACTCTGGAATGCGACAATCGAGAGAAAGGACATTCCACATGCAGATCCAAAGTTCGTTGTCCTTATTTCGTTTGCTAGGTTCGTCAAAAGTAAATCCGCCCGTATCCGAGACTTGCTGCTGCTTCGCAACTTAATAACTTTACGTGGCCTAGAAGTCACCCCAACTAGACGTCGAGACCCTTAATCTGGAATACCAGACCCTTATATAACTCCAAGGGTATATGGAATCGGACTAACCACTTCTTACAGGCCAGTGCTTCGAATATTTCGTAGTATGTAGCCCGTATACAACGTGTATTTGACTGGTTCAGTCTAAATGGAACCGTAGACGCTACCTTTGATTTCATCTTGGGAATTCTTCCAGCAGTACCTTAGTGGACACACTCCTCTCGGGCACCGGCACCGTTCATTCTTTATGCTGAATTCATCCAGTGCACACCATCCATCTCATAGGCTCGTCCAAGACTTCAGCCGAAATATACAACCAGTCATTTCTGACTGAAGATTATAGTGTTGATATTTTTGTCTTTGGTTCAACACTCGCGTGCTTATTGGTTATGCAAGTCAAGTCTGGATAGACGACACCAGTTTCTGATGGTTACTACTTCGAGCCAAATTAGCACAGTTGACTTGTAGTATTCCTTGCTTCATTGGACGTGCGTTGTCGCCTTATTGACGCCAATCAGTGACTTCCTACTTCCTTAAACATCCAACCATCAATACAACTACATACTGCACCCTTAAAGCTTTTCAAGCCATCATATCTAGTAGGTGATATTGATTTTTTTCTCTACGAAACAGCTATGTATATAAACTCCAGTCTATAGAACTAGTTGGTAAAACAATCAAGTTGTTGATATTGTTTCATTATTCAAACCTTCCATGCTTACTTGCAATTTCATCAAATCAAATATAATACGACACTTTTTTCACACACTGTAGTATGTGACATCAAAAGAAAACCAATAATACGTCTATAATAATAATAAGCATTAAACTCCAACCAACCTCAACACGGTTTCCAAGAGCTTAAAACAACAAATAAATGAACACACATTCAAGACCATGAAGTCGCCACCACCACCGCCAATGTTCGTATTGTTAAACCCCCTCTAGCCAAAGCAAGAATGAAACGAACACAGATAACTGCTCAGCCCTGGTAACTGGCATATGTGTCAGTTAAATAGTCTCAGGGGAGCTTTTAAAAACAATTACTTTTCCAGTTCTTCTTTTAGCTGCAGCATCAGAGTAAAGCTAGTTTTGTTTTTCTTTTGCCCATCAAGACCTCCTGTGGTTAGGTACTTGGAACTCGACATACATACATATATGTATGTAATGTATGGATCCTCAAGCATTCACGACGGCGACGACGACGACTCCCACCCGTCTTTATATAGTAAATTTAAAAGGCATGGTCTTCAGTTTCAGTTTTGGTTTAGGTGTTATGTCATTGACTTTCCGCTCTCCCACCTACTCGTTCTTCATGTGTTAGATGGAATATAGCTGAGGCTACTTTAATCAACTCAGCATCATAGGAATGAATGGGTGAATTTCAGTTTGAATGCATTGCCTCTTTCCGCTTCCGTTTCAGCTTCAGCATCACCTCCCACATCCCAACATCCGCCATATTGACTGACTTTGCGGTAGAAAAGTGATGAGGGTGACTTTGTACGTATAAACTGTTCTTAGAACTATTTTCAAAAGGGTGAATGAATTTTTCATGTTATCCTGCGGTAAGCATTGGTGGAGTTTTATGTTTTCATTACACATACAACTGCACACACAATAATAAATTCCTCTCTTTCCCTTGCACCATCGCTGTGAACGAGCATGATGCTTTGCTGCTGTTTTATTTGAAAGGATTTACTTGCAATCTCTTTTAGAAAAAGGATAGAGGTGAATGAATTGTGTGTGCAGTGCTGCAGGTAGAGGAATGACAAAGGAGGAAAATTGGGTTACACCCTTGATCCACTTTGGATACATGGTTGAAAATACTGTGGAAGTTTCTTCTTCTTCTTTTTTTTTTGTGTTCGTTGCTTTGCTCTGCATAGCGGGAAAAGGACCTTCATTTATTGTTTTATGCGTTGGAGGCATTTAATTACAAGGACTCACCGTGGGGGTGTTCATTTTTTTTTCTTTTCTATATTTATACAACGAACGAATGGTTTTGTAAAGTGTTTGAAGTGTAAAGCTTCTATAAGCTTTCAGGACTAAGAAAAAATGCTATGAAGGGAAATTAATAAACAAAAAAAAAAAGTAAAAAAGATAAAATGGGAACGGTCTGTCTGTGTTGTCCTTAAAAATAACTGCGGATGAGGTTTCAAGGATGAATGGGAGATAGGTATTTGCCTTAAGAATAACTAATTATTTCGGCACAATGAAGCTTTAAATTGTTTTTTTTTTTGTTGTTTTATGCTTTTTTTCTATTTATTTTCATGATTTGATGTTTTTCTCAAGTTATTTGGAATATGCTTGTAGAGGAAGAGCCTACCCCAGATTTCGGGTGAGATTTATAGCAAAAAACAAGGAGGTATAGGTATGAAGTTACATTAATATTTTATTTTTGATGCACTGTTTACACTTAAGCCCCGGTTATGTACTGCAAGACTTTGATTTCTTGAATAAGTTTTACTCAAGCTTTCAACTTCTAAACCTACTTGTTTTAAGCTATCATCCATATCCAAAATCTGGTGTGGCTTTAAATCTATTGTAAATAAGATTAAAAAGCCAAATTGCTAACTTATAAATTCAGATACATAAGCAACTACTATATACATATGCATATTAAGAACTGCCTCGAGAAAGATGTGTCCTCAAGTATAAAAAGGACTTTCAATCGCCAATAAAGGCCTTGCCTTTGGGAAATTTGAATGTCCAACCAAGTTTTTTTTTTATCTTGATGCACGAAAACCTTCTGAAAATTCAAGAAATTGTATACAAAAGCGCATATATCAAGTATAATGTAAAATCTTACTGTCTGCTAAAACTTTATTTAAGTCTTATACTCATCTTGCAAGCTTAGCTTAAATCTCGTTAAGGTGCGCTTTCCGCAAATAATGTTTCTCATCTTATTTAAATACAAAAATTACATTATTAGAATGGGATTAGAATTTTTTTTCAGTTAAGCATAGTTTACAGTTCTGGAGCGAAAAAAAATCAAAATTTTCAAAACTATTTTCCATCTATTCTGTGCACCGAGTTTAATAATATTCAAGGCGAAAAACGTTTACCTTGGCCTAGGCCACCCATTGAGTCAATAATTTACCCTTAATTAATAAACTTTAGGCCTAAAAATGGAAAATTATTATTTTTGGATGCGAAAACCACTTGCATGCAAATAATGCCTTGATGCGAATATATTTTCTTTTTCTGAACTGCTGTAAACCGACCATCTAAAAAAAAATATTTTATTCACCACACTTTGTTCGCATGCAAAGCAATTGCCGGTTAAAGCTATCTTTGAATACGTGTATCCATCGCATATCGGAACAGACTTTTGACTGAAAAAAGACAGATCAAGCAACTGGCAACAAAAGCACACGAGGGGCTACTTGTGCAATAAGACGGATGGTGGCTGTTTTTGACAAAGAAATCAAATTTTGCGGAATAAAACGGGAAGATTATGGGAATAGTGGTATATTTTAAATTCAATTCAAAGCAAACAAATATTTAGTCTCAAAATGAAATCTTGGAAAATCTTATCCCATCTCATAAATTTTTCGGGTGAGCTTAACATATTTTTGGGTGAGCTGAGCTCAGCCTAGTGTAGGCCTGGCTACGGCCGTTATTAACATGGTAGTCCCATGTACAAAAATTAGCATCAGTTAGGGGAGAGTTGTTTTGTGCTGCAAAGCTGACCATCTTGCCGGAAAGCTTAAATCAAAGAGAAGTGAGGCACAACAAAACGTTTGTTTCAGAGAATAAACACGATTGACAAATAATATACTTGGGATTATTGCTGATTTTCTGTAGCCAAATCAATTGGCTCCAATGACAATATGTACTTACTATAAGCATAATTACTGTAGTGCTTTTGACCACTGTTACATCTTAGTTTGGAATTATTAACTTACGCAAATTTGTACTTGCGGTATATTGTAGGTTATATATGACAAGCTTTAGATTCGTGCAAACAAAAATTTTGAGATAGCAATCAAACACAATGACATTGCGATAATAGACAACACGAAACAAGTGGGTGGCACAATTCTGTTTGTCTGTCTGTACCTTGAGCTTGACATCTAGCCTTAACCACTGAAGCTATTTTATTAAAATTTTGAACTTAAAGTTTTGTTTTGTAATTCCCTCGAGGGAAAATTGAAATTTCGTTTTTACTTCCAAAAATAACTGTATAGGTACTTGCGACCAGTCCTAACTTTTTTTTTTAAGCTGTCTTTTTTAACACTGCGTTTTACATACATTAGAGAAAATTGAGTAAAATCATATCAAATAGCTACGAAAGTGGCCTTAACCACTTTTTTTTTTATTTTCATCCAAGGATGCACAAAGTCCCTAATTTTATAAAAGTGGTCAGACTCGTGGCAATAGCCAAAAGAAGTCTGTCCAACTATCGTGTAGACGACAGTCTTAGCTTTCAGTTGATATCCCATTTATAGAAGTTGCTTATATTATTGGTACATTTAGCAAAAACATATATTGACACAAAGATTAGACCATTCACAAAAAATTTGGTAAAAGGAGATTTTTTTTTACTCAGATCTTTGCCGAAGAGAGCTTAGTACAAGCGACATCTTGCGACTAAAGAATTGCCACACACAAATTAAGTGCTCATCAGGCTAATCACTTAGTTTAGTGTTAGTAGTTAGTAAGCAACAAACTACTTAAGACATGCACTTTACAATGTAAAATTAAAAACAATAATTATAAAATAACAAATAAAATGACATTGAAAAGATTAACATTTACAAAAATTTAAGAGCGTGGTACACTGGTCTTCAATGCAGCTTTGAGTCTTTTTTTACTTATATATATTAAAATAAAAAAAATTTGAGTTCAAATTCAGAATGTTGCACATGCGGGTGAAAGACTCATGGAATGCATGAGATTGGTACGGTGTTGAGATATATGCATTAGTTCTAGGCTACGAGTGTTTTGACCTCACCCATGGTAGTTAAGGCTAGTACAAGATAATAAATCAGGTGGATCAATAACGCCCGTTAAAAGTTGATGAATAAATACAATATCATTATTGATTCTCATTTTTGCCAAAGTTTGAATCTGAAGAAGCTTAATCCGGTGTTCGTAAGGAGGAAGATTATAAGGATCGGACCATGGTAGTCCTTTCAAGGTGAAACGTATAAAATTATGCTGTACTGCTTCTAGTCTATTCTTTTGGACATCGTTAAATTAGATTTGAATTAATTAGAATTTCAAATTTCACTATAACGTATATAGAGGGATACATCGTTGATAGCTAAGATAAAAAGAAGTGGGCCCAAATGACTACACTGGGAAACTCCAGATTTGGCAAAGAAAGGGTTGGAGACAGAGCTCCTAAATCTAACTTGATAAGATCTATTATGGAGATAAGAAGAAACCCAATTGTTGAGTTTAGGAGGGAAGCCAAACACCTTTAACTTAAACGTGATGATGTCATGTGAGAGTTGATCGAAAGCCTTAGAAAAATCTGTATAGATGCAGTCGAGTTCTTGATTATGTTCCAACGCAGTTGAGCACTTGTCCAAGAATGCAAGTAAATTGGTTTTCGTCGATCACTTTAGCATGAATCCATGTTGTTGATTGCAAATTATATTCTTACAGTTGAATGTCAAACTATCGCACATTACTTGTTCAAAAAGCTTTGGAATGCAAGATAGCTTGGAGATTGGCCTGTAATTGCCTATGTATATCAGATCTGTTACCCTTTTTAGAAATTGGTGTAATAGATGCTTTTTTCCAAGTACTTGGAAATTTACCTGAGCTAAGTGATAGGTTAAACAAATTAAGAAGAGGGGGTGCTAATATTGATTTACATTTTTTCAAGATTATTGGTGGGATGCCATCAGTGATCATCATGGACATATAATGTAAAATTGATCTTAGATTGATCTAACTAACATTTAAAACAAGATTTTCTAACAAAATAGCAGTTTCCTTATTTTTTTTTTCTCAAAAACCAGAAAACAAAACCATTTCAGCTTTGTATGGCCTTTAGGCCTACAAATTTGCGTTTCGCCCTGCAATCTCACTTGGGTTCATCAGTGACATAGTGAGAGCCTTTGTCATACGAACTTTGTATTAAGTTCAGTTTAACTTAGGTAAATGCATTTTTTCACAAAAAACTATAATTTAAACTATATCCAACAATATTAGAATTCCTAACCGTTATTGAGAGGTTATTTCCCGAGGCCAGGCATAATTTCTTTAAAAAGGTTTTTTTTTATAATACAAATTCTATACACTACTGAAATAAATCAGCCAAATAATTCAACAAGTCCAATCCTTAATGCTAAATCTTCTACGAAAGAAATAAAAAAAAAAAAAAAAAATAAGCACCACACCCTACTATAAAGATAAACATACCTACCTAAACTTTAAGGCCCCAGGAAATAAAGCCCCAAGCCCCAAAGAAAAATGAAATAAGGCCTCAAAAAATCCCCACACAAGAGAGAAACGCCGAAAAACTCTCAAAATTTGAGGAGTTATATCATATTTTCGGGGTCTTACTTCATATTTTTTAGGACTTAGTTTCTTTATGAAATAAAGCCTCAATGACATAAGATATGAAATAAGGCCTCAATGACATAAGACCCCAACATTTATTTTGTGAAAAATTGAAAATTCTAAAACAACATTGTCTAACACAAAAAATATTGTGAAAATCCGCTAATCGAAGATTCAGAGCTAACAATATGTCACTTATTGCTGATTCATCTGTTGTCTCCTAAGGATTTCCATTTTCAGCATGATCCTTAAATTGAAAAGCATATCAGTAGATAAGTAACAGAATAGCTGATACAATAGCGTGATTTTTATAAGCTATTCTGGTATTCACTGATGGTTTTCAGCATCAGTAAGCTACATAATAGCTGATAAAAATCTCGCAATTATTGTGCTTTGTACAAGAGAAATGCACAAAATACAATCCAAACTGTCCGAAATTGTCTAACATAGTTTCGGGTATTTTTTAAATACATTTTGGGGTATTTTTTTTATTTTCGAAACTTAACTTTAATATAAAAAGAAATTCGGGTGTTATTTCACTTTTGAAAAACTAAACAAAACAAATTATTTCACTTATTTTTTCATTTCGGTGGGGCTAATTTTACTGCGGGTAATAATTTCACTATGAAAAATATCCCCAATTCGGGGCCTTATTTCTTTTTTTCTTGTGGGAACTTTTTGGTACCTAATTTTGCGGAGCCAAGCTTTAATATTAAGGATTTTCAAGCAAAAATATGGGATGTGCCAGTTAAAAATTAGCATAACGGTTTTTAAACCATTTTTTAGCAACTTGGATACTGTTCAATTTGTTTTTAAGTTTCTTTTAAATGATCTTAGTGTCCGTTTTCAATGATAATTATGTCTTAATGGATATCATCACATTCTTAATAAGACAATTGCATAATTCTTAATTTAATGTTAAGGCTGTTTCTGTAGAGCTAAGGTGCATGGACTAGATATTATATCATTCCACCGTCAAAAACATTGTGTAGGATATGAGAAAATGAATAATAACATTTTTTATTCAAATGCACTTAGATTATCAACTTAACTAGAATTTCATAAAACCCTTAAGTCGTGAAAGTTGTGGTACATAAACACAAAACTAATGAATCATACCAAATGCAATTTCAATATTCTTTTTATCAAAGCCATTAAGTATTTTTATTAATGCTTGATAAAAAAAACACTATTTTCTTCACTTTTTTCCACTAACACCAATTTGAGTTGCACATAATTTTTATACCTAGTCTCTTCTATTTTAACCCAAATCACTCGTCGAAAGCGCATTAAGCCCCGTGACTCCTATCGAATTTATTTGAAATAGTAAAAATGGATTTTTTAATAATAGATTGGTACCCCATTTTCCTACCATCATAACTCACTCTTTCTCTTTCCCTCTGCCTAAATGGCTTAAGGGAATTTTAGCCTTGTGAGCATATGTATAAACCATTTCATATATAACAACCCATCAACCTACAAAATTAAAAAAAAAAATCCCATCTCTCATGCACTCTATGCGTGCATTGAACTGTCGCATTCAGTCGCGTTAAATTGCACATTGAACCACAAAAATCATCATAAGGACGAATACTACGTATATTTCTTTTTTGCCATTTTTATGATACTCTTGTACACTATGTTCTTTACCCCCAGGACTCTGAAACATATACAGAATTATATCTATACCCACCATCGCACCTCGACACAAAGCCTTTTTCTCGAGGCAAATCCCCATCGTGATGGAGACTCCACGTCATACCAACTTCAAAATATTCATCCTTCCATCCATTAACCTAAATACTCTGAATGCGATTGTCTTCCTCATTATTTTCTAGTTATTCAGGCATTCTGGCTGCGTTTAGCAGTCTACGTCTATACTAACACGTTTCTCTGCTTATATCCATACATGTTTCCTTTTTTGAGCGAAAAAAATAAAAATAATAATAAAAAACGAACAAAACACAACATCGTCAAGGACGTCATGATGGCAACGCCACGAAGAACCAACTACTATCCCCGTAAGCATCATCCTTTACCAACACCACCTCAATGGCACCTTGCTGTCGTCAATGTTCCCTCAACTCTATTCCTCTTCCTCATGCCTTGGGTCCCTTTACTCCAAATAGTTGTCGTCGTCATCGTCCTCGTCGTTGTCGTCAACAGTCATCAACGTTTAAGGAGACCGCACTCTATATATCAGTGGGATCCTACTGGGATCTACTCAACTGCGTGTTTTTTTCCTCTTTACTATGTTATGCATCAGCATGAGGAAGAGAAAATAACTACCCTCCCATAGTAGAGTAAGACTGATTTTGACCTGTTATCCTGAAAAAGGTGTACCACCATCAGTGCGGGTGTTTCACGCATAAATCAAGCCAGGTGGACGTACTCAGCTGAGTTCTGAAGAAACTTTAAAGTTCTGTCGTAGCCAGATGAGTTACCATCATAGCCCTGATTTAATGGATTAAATAGATGTCCTGGCTCTAAGTGGTGGATTGTGTTGTGGGCCATAAAGTAAATGGCAGAATGTGTTCGTGACGACTTCACTGAATGGGGTGATTATGTTGTTGAATTATTTAAGTGTTTTCATTTCAGGCTTTGACCCGTTCAACAACAACAAAAAAATAGAAGGGTTTTGGCTGACTAATAAAATAGAACGAATAGTAGTTGTTGTTATAGTAAAACAGTTTTGCAGGTGTGCTTATATTCTTTAATGGATTGTGAACCTGCTAATTGAACTACATTCACAAGGGAAATACCAAAATACCTATGCTATTAAAATATGACTTGTGTAATAGATCGGTTAGAAATATGGGCTTAGGCTGGGTTAAAAGCTGAAGCATTATATTTTTAGTTTTTCTTTTTTTTGTTGTTATGAATTTTGTTTTTTTTAAGTAATGTTTCTAGAAATTTTCACTTCCATTTATATTTTTAGCCTTCATGCTCTGACAATCTGATGCATCCTTCCACGTAAAAAAAAACAATAGAGAAGACGAAAAAGTTGGTCTCGAAATGCCTGTCTTTTTGACTGTAACGGATAAGTTGATTTTCTTTAAGTGTTTTTTTCCAAGGTCGAAAATAAAACTCAACCATTTGAAAGTTCTTAAAAATTTCGCCTACCTGTCGAAATTTTTAAAAATTGTCAATTAATAACCATATAACTCAAAAAGAACCTTTCTCGGTTTCTCTCAGTGAGAAATTTTTGTTACGATTGTCTTAAGTTTCGGGTAACTACTCAGCTTATCGCTGAGAGAGAAAAAAAATCTTTTTTGGATAATTTTATTTTGTTTTGTCCATTGAAATGATCTGCTTTGTAATTTCAAAGAATTGCAAGTCAAAATACCACGTCATTGACGATGAGGGCCACGATAACGACGATTGCACGATGGCGTTAATGACGATTTCTTACTCCCTTTTTGGGTAACTCTATTGACCCGTTTAGGGTATGTTCAGCCGACAGGCAGATGTTAAATAACAATGTCAACAGTTTTTTTGAGCCAGTAAAGCACTGTTATCAGCAGCTTGAAATATGTAGCCTCTAAGCTAAAATAATATAAAATAATGATAAGACATTACTCACAGTGATAATAACCATGTGTAGATGTCAGGCGATACCACAAAGAGACTATAGCGAGAAAACCACGACCAAGATAGCAATGTAAATGGGCACACCAGCAGCGGGACCACAGTAAGACTAACACAATGAACACGTCACTGAAAACCACGTTTGAACGACCACTGCGAGAGATCAGTGATTACACACCTGACAGCGAGTCATCGTCGTCGTCGTCATCGTCATACCCCAACCTATCCTGAATGGAAAATCAATAATCGTTGAAGACTGACACTGAGTTCTGTTTTTGAGAAGAACTGAAATATTTCTGACAGCACCGCTTTTATATCTACTTTTTCTTGGAGTAAAAATACTTTATTTGATTTATTTTCTAGGGAAACGGTTTTAGGTTGATCGTTTCCATTAATTTAATAAAAATAAGTCAACAAATACGAGTTATTCTTGAAATTAAAATATTTTCATCAAAAGACCTAAACAAATTTATGTACATATATTCAAAAATAATCTCTGACAATGACGAAAATAAAATTTGATCTCTGGTTATTTGTATATTCAAAACTGTTATATAATATTATACAATTATTTTTTTTAGAACCAAAAACAACAATTCCTGCAGTACAATTTTCCATTAACGGTTCCGCAATTTTTTATAAAAATAAGTAAATAAAAACAGGTCACCTTTTAGTAAAAAAATCTGGAAATAGGCTCTAAATCCCGTTAGCCTTATTTTAACTAAAAACTTAAGCTAAAAATTACGGTACCTACTATACTATACAACTGTTGAAAAACCATAAAAACAAGGCTTCTGCGATTTTTATAAAAATTTTAACGTAGTTTTTGAAATTTGTATAAACTTTTATGTTGAAATAAAGTTCCTTTTTGAATTCTACTCAAAGTCAAGTTGTTATGGTAAGATTTACCGCAACTTAAACCTCTCTTCATTCGGTTCTTAAAACCTTCTACCGGCTTTGTTGTTTGGTCATAGTCTAACCCTCGTTATCTGTTTTTCCCTCCATCCCAACCAATCCCATTTTCGACCCGTAATTTTGAGTTCGTTGTCCTCTGGGAGCTTGAGAATTGCTCGTGGAGGATGACTAACTAGAGGTTCATCATCTATTTTTATTTTTTGGTGCTGAGCCAGTGGATGGGATGCAGACTCGCACGCCATCTACACGTAGAGCTAAGAAGCTAAACAAAGCTTGTCAGCACTCAAGTGCAATGAGGAATGGAGACACACACTGTACACTTTAATGTGGATTTCGAACATCACAGTCCCCTTTCACACGAGGAAACTGAGTTGCCAGCAACTTTGAGTTCCAAGGTGAGAAGGGCAGGATGAAATAGGGGTGAACAAAATTTCTTCGGTCGAGGATTTGAGGAAATTTTTTTGACGTTTCCTTTCACATCTAGGTTAAGGTGTGTTCAACCAATAGACTTTCAAAGGAAATTTCAAAACTTGCCTGGAGATTTGTTTCCTCGTGTGAAAGGTACAAGAGATTTTTAAGGAGATTAAAAGAAAACGTCAAAAAATCTCCAGCAACTTATTTCTTCGTGTGAAAGGGGACACAACATCAACATAAATTTAACTTTTCTTTTTTTAAACATGGCAACAAGCCCAGCCTAAATATGTTACTTTAACTTTAATGTTAACTTTTAATAAACATCGACCGCATAAAAGAATGAAACGCCAAACGCTATTCCCTTCATTATTTGGGGAATGAAGGGAATAGCGAAGCTGGGCAAAGGTCCATCGAATAGTAGATTGCGCGATAGTTAGTTTGTTTTGAGTATTTGCTTTCCTCCATCGTTTTCTCAAAAAGGTTTTTGATAGTTGAAAATATTCTCCTTCTTCGAAAAATTTTCAAAAAGCAAGAAAAACTCATCTTATACTCAAAGGAGGTGTAAGAGAGTACATTTTGTACAGAAACATAAAATCCGTAACTTAACCGAATGAATTATCTCAAAAACTATTACTCATATGAAAAAAGTTTCGCAATATTTTTCGTAGGAAATTTTCTAAGCTACAAGATAGTTCTTGACATTTTCTCAGTAAGAGTTACCGTTTAGGAGATATTCTTTAAAAACCGTTTAGGAGGGCCTTTGACCCCCCGTAAAATTTAAGCGGTGCTCATATCGATAGAGAATTTTTACAGTTTCCTTAAAATGCCACGGGGATGCTTTATATACCAAAATCCAGCCTTCCGCCATTTTTTCCGTAATGTGGCAGATTTTTCGCCTAATATGACTGGACTATATAATATAATTCGAAATCAAGCTTTGGACGAGTCATTGATTACAGCCAGATCAAAAGTGGGGAGAAATTTCTTGTATCATCAAAGAAATTCTAAGTGCCCTTTCAGATGAGGAAACTGAGTTGCCAGCAACTTTTAGTTCCTGGGTGAGAAGGGCAGGAAGAAATAGGGGCGAACAGAATCTCCCTGGTCGAGGATTTGAGGAGATTTTTTGACATTTCCTTTCACATCTAGGTTAAGGTTTGTTCAACCAATAGGCTTTCAAAGAAAATTTCAAAAATTGCCTGGAGATTTGTTTCCTCGTGTGAAAGGTACAAGAGATTTTTAAAGGAGATTAAAAGAAAACGTCAAAAAAATCTCCAGCAACTTGTTTCTTCGTGTGAAAGGGGACTAAGTACTTGGCAGCGTTTGATTCCTCTCATTGGAAAACACTGTCGAGAACCGAGTTTAATGAGCTTAGCACAAACAGCCATTGAAGATCTATATCCGAAGGTAAAGAATGTGCACCTAAGAATATAGTTATCTACTATTTACTGTGTCTTAACGTTGCCACCACGTCTTCCTTGTACACTTTCGAAAGCCATTTTTACAAAATCCGTTTTTTTCCTTACTATTAAAAATATTCTCGATCGTTGAAGATTACTAATGCACTGAGTTGTACAATGTGCATTCAAAGATATCTGATAAATCTCTTAAGAACGGAGAAAATAACACTGATTACTCTTACCCGCTAGACAAGCCCTAAAAACTCTACATGCCTACAAACTTATTTTTTGCTAGTTTTCTATAATTTTAATGTTAATATTTCATACTGAATTGCAAAATCGATTGCATAATGTATATTTTTACGCATCATTAATAACGGTTCAACGGTCATAAATAATAATATACCTTTTCACCTGCACGTCCATATGGAAATATTGAAAATAGCAAAAACCAAAAAAAAAAAAAAAAAAACAACAACAAAAAATCGCTCGAACAAATAATTTAATTAATTTCAATTGATGGGGTATTGATTAACATGCAAAAAACAAAAATCTACTCAATCATTTGTAATTTTAATTAAGTAGGTATGTCTAAGTCATATCTGTTCAGTCGTGCTCTTCAATTTTCAATCCGATTAATTGTATTACCTACCTACTACAACTCGTTAGCGAGCACACAAAGTCGTTGAAGCGAATTATAAAATTTTCTATGGAAAACAACAAAACAAAATTCAACTTAATTTTCTTTCAATGAACTTTGCACTCAAATCCAGATATAGACAAATATTGATTCCCCATCAACCATCAGCCAGAATGCCATGTAATATGTATTTAGGAATGTATGTGTATGTGTAAGTTCCAAATGACTGCATAATGAGAAGTCAAATCAACAACAATCACAACCAGTAACAGAGAAACAGTTGCGTTTCATTCCAAGGACTTCCATCATCAGCAGCATCAGACACGTTTTATATGGCCGCCATTCAATGAATTTGCTTTACTATCATCTCACTCCCTTTCTCTGATTATTCAACCGCTCGCTGCCGCCCCACCTTCTGTGTATTGTATCTTTCATCAACAACGCTGAGGCTCCCCCAGGCAAAGATTAAATGAACCAATTCAATGGCAAATCAATTGATGATAATTTTTGCTTACGTTTTTTTTTTCATTCTTCGAAGGTACATACTTCTCTTGGTAGCATGAGAATTCATTTCAAGCTTTACGAATCCTTCTTCGCTTGTCAAAAAAAAATATCTATTTACATGGATACGTTCATATCAGAAAAAGAAAAACGTCTAAGGTAGGATCACACAAATTTGAGGGAGGAAAGGAAAGACATCTGTGTTACGAATTTTCATTTTCCTCCTTCTTGCGTTTAGATACCTACTCGATTTTGATGCTGATTTTGATTATAGCATTGAAAATTAGGGAGACGGAAGGATGCTCATGTTGAGTTTGAAGTTTCCTTATAAGAAGATGTATCTTTACGCGAACAACCAACGTCAAGGAAGGATACATACATATATATTTTGATTTTCATTGCGTCGTCGATGATGTTTTTTACTTATTTTTTTTTTTTTTACATTTTTCTGCGAAATATATGTAATATTCTTTGTAGTGGGTAGGAACGTGTGTATACAAAAGCTAAAATGAAGAGCAAATGAACTGAAATTTTTTGGTTAGTGTCTTGCATCTGTGGGGTATTTTTTTTTCGGGGAATACATTTGTATATTTTATCAAAGATTTAAATATCCTTTGATTGCTAGTCATAAATTCTGGAATTTAACATTAGGCATACCTACATTCTACATACATATAAGTGGTACAGAAAAAATCCAATATATTGAACCTTACTTAATATTTTAAGAACGAAAAATAAATTTATGAAATGAATAATAAAATAAATTATATAATCAAAAAATATAAATGTATGTTTAAGTAAACATGAATGTCTAAAATGTTTTTGTCGAATATTAACTAGATACCGCTAGTCGATATGTTAAAATAATCCAATAATATATTCAAAAATTATAATACATATTGGCACTTTGTAGCGAAATCATTATTTTATATTCACTATGGCGTATACGTACTTTTTTCATTAGGAATTAAGGTTAGATTAATGGAAACAATTTTATAAACATTTCAATTGGCATTTTCTCTCAAATTATATTTGTGTAGTTAATCGAACGCAGGATATTTTTTAAAGGCTGTTGTTGGTGGCTTAAGGCTTGCACCAATGTTTGTATAGTGACTTACTTTATCACCAATTTTGTTAGTTTGACTTGATAGAAAAATGAATCTCTAAAAATTGATAGAAGGGGCGTAAGCTTAAAATTTCTGCGGTACACCAGCTAAAGCATTAATTATTGTTGCTTCTTCTCTGGGACCGATGTGATAGAGACAGAAAAACTTAAGAGGACCTAATAGAATCGATCATGATATAAATTAAATTCACGAATGGATTGGAATTACTTGCTCTTATGTTCAAGACGCTGAGGTTTTAAGAAAATTGTAAAGGGTGTCCAGCGGAATATTTTCAACTTTAAAATTCAAAATCGTTTTTATTTACTTGTATTTCAATCAAATGCAGAGTAACAATGCGGATTTTACTTTTTAAAAACGATATCATCCAAATGAAAGCTAAAACCGTCCTTTACACTTTCCTGACGGTCAGACAGACTTTTGTGGGTTGTTACTACGAGTCCGATAGCCTCCCAGATTCTAATTTACAAATAATTACTAGTTTTGTACTTTTATGAAATAGGCCTCTGTTTTTGAGATATCAAATAAAAAAAAATTGAAACTTTTAATAATTCAATTTTGTTTTGAAAATTTTAATATTATTTAATATTAAATATTTAATAATGAAATTTGAACATATTAAAAACAATCTATCTCTGTTCACCCGATAATTAGAAAATTCAAAATAAAAATAACGTTCTATGATTGTTCCCTACTTTTAATAGTTGTCGTTAAGTGTAAATTTTTTATAATTTTCGGTAGTATCTAGATCCCACTAATTTAAACATACAGACAAAGTTTAATAAAAATCGTAGGAGCCATGTTTTAGAAAAAAAAGCATTTTCTATAACGCTTTTTTAACATTTGTATGGAAGGTACCGTTATTTTTTCATAAAAGAAAAAAATTTTCTTGAAATATTCTACAAACTGTAAAACATCCTTAAATTCCGAGTTTCAAAAAAATCGAATATAAAGATTTCAAAATATTTGATTTTCAAAATAAAACTTGTGAACTTTTTTTAAAAATCCAAAAAATATTTTTTTGAAAGTTTTGGAAAAAATATGTTAACGTTTTTAGAAGCTTCTGAATAAAAAATGATTGACATCACCAATACCCTTGGTTTCCCAGCGAAAGGAAAAGTTGTGTAGCAGATTCCGTTATTTTTGGTTCTAAGAAAAAAAAAAAAACAGCATGTGGGCGGGATTACCAAAAACCGCTATGAGACAATTCGTAAGAAAATCGGTCCAGCCGTTTAGGCTGTAGCCGAACAGACAAAATTGTGAGACCCACTTTTTTCGTCTTCCTTATCATCGTTAAATAAATATAATAAATAGTTTCCTGTAAAGTAAAAGTGCAAAGTGTTTAACACAATTAGCAAAGTAAAAAAACATTTTCAATTTTTCTGACTATTTTTGAAAAGTGAAAACCAAAAGTATTTCACCAATTTGAAATAGAACTTTTTATTTGAATTCGTATGAATATGAAGTTGAATCAAACAAAGAAACTTTTCCTTCAATATTCCTAAGAGAATTTAATGTTACAACTGTTTCAAAAGATTCGCCTGGTTTTTTATGAGCCCTGTTAAATCATCCGGATTCGTCCTTAGTGGTGTATTTTAACATTCACTTTAAGCATAATAAATATCTCCTAAATGCTAAATCACTACATAAGAGAATCCTGCATTAAAATTGGCTGCCAAACGAGAGTTCTTCAGCACTCTTTCATCATACTCGCTACCCGGTCAGCTAACGATTACAGCATAGAAAGACTGATGTGGGTCACAAGCCTTAAATGCATTTGAATAATGATTTCCGTGCCTATTGACAAAATGTTCTTCATTTTCATTAAATTAAAATTCAAACAAATCAAATACGATGGTTATTTTTATTAATCAAAAATTCTCTTTTGTCGAAGAAATATTACGGATATCAAAATTAGTTCTTAACTTTACTACTCTTTTGTCACTCTTAAAGTAACTTATTTTTATTATTATTTGACAAATTTTCACAACAAATGCTTATTAAAAAATGAAGATTTCTCTTTGCATATTAGTGAAAAGCTTTTTAAAATTCTCAATATAATTTGCTAAGTTTATTTGTTTGGTGAAACGAAAAGAGCACATAAAAAAAAACCTTGGATTACAACATCTTGAACCGACACCGCGAGTCAACACATTACGCCCGAAGATGGTAATGCAAAACCGAAACGCGTCGCATATTTATAAATAATTCAATGTTGTGAAATATTTTTAATAAAATACTAAATTAAAGATTTTTCTGAAACAAAAAAGCTAAATTATGCCTTCTTCAATGAGTTTCACTTCTTGTCAATTGATTCCTCCATGGACAAATACCTATTATTGTGTTTATGGCACATCCATCGATTATAGAATATTTACAAGTTCAATGAATACGATCAACCTGTCAATGACTTTATGAATGTATAAATTCACTAGGTACCTACACATAAATATAATATTCTTTTGACACAAACAAATAAGGAAGTGAAGTATTTTCAAAATGTTCACTGTGGCGTATACGTACTTTTATTAAAATCATTACGAGTATTTTGGATAGTTTCGGAATATTCGTAGACAAAATTGATTTAAAAATTCAATCATATCTGATAATAACGATAATTGGATATATGTAGAATTAAATTGTGTTTATATTTTGAAATCTACATTATGTGGTCTGTAACGAGCCGTTTTGTAAATATTAATTTTTTTTAGCTATGCGACGTGAAATCATTTTCAAATGATTAAAAAAAAAAAATTGTTTTGTGACAGGTACCGTTCGTTACATTTTCTGGTAAAAAATTTTATTAGTCCAAGTTATAATATTTTAAAAAATTTCAATATTTCTAATGGTCACTGAAGCTTGAGTAACAATGCTTGAACAAGTCTTCATAGCTCTTATAGTCATTTGAGCTTTATAAAAACAAGTATGTTCGGACAAGTCCTGAAATTAAATAACAAGCTTAATACAAATCGCCAATTTCTATCTAATTTAATATCATCTAATACAAATACGAATAATATTATAGTATCTATACCGCAGCCTTATTTAAGTTAAATTTTACTTGCTGGATGTAGGACCATTAATACGCAAGGTAAACTTTACGTGTCATTAGCTTTCAGGAAATTATTTGTTTTAAAAATTCTCTTTAAACAGCCAAAGGACAAAGAGTGACTTCATGGTTATTTAAATTTGCATTCAACAATGTTTATTATGTCTTTTAAAATTTCATAGGCAAGAATAAACCTTTAAACAAATATTAAATAAAAAACATTAAGGTAGTTTTAAGACAATTTAGATTGAAGGGGCTCAAATTGACTCGAATTAACAAAAAAATAAACTCCTCTGGAAAATCTCCCTCTATATTTATTTGAGAATTTTGAGAATTAAAGAATTAAACATTTTCACCAGATTGTCATTAAAAATGCTACGACTACGCATGTATAATTCAAAACAAGAAACTTAGGGTGAATGTAAAAGATAAAAGTATAGAGTGTAGAGAAGGAGTGGCGTAGTGAGAACTTCAGGGGTCTCGTATCAAAAAAAAAATTAAGGGGTGTCCTTTTTCCTGACAGTGGCACTACTTTTTTTGTTTCATACAAAATTAACTTACATCAACTTATCTTTAAGCTACGATTAGACGGCCAACGCGTTTACTCTCTTACTTCAAAGTGGCGTCAAATTCTGTTCCAAAGTTGTCTTAACGTGTGATGGTCAATGAAAAATACTTTCTAACCGTTGACGGCTGCGTTGACAATCTCTTTGACACAAATTTAAGGGTCAATCGTTGGTCGTGTAATCACTCTGTCAACGAAGTCAGGATACGTTCACGTTTACAAATCAGAATTTTCTGCCACATTAACGTAGCTTGCGTTGACCTTCATATCAATCTAGAAAATTTTGCATTTTGTTGAGGGTTTTTAATACATCGACAGTTAAAATAGCTTGACAGATAGGGGACGAACTATATTTTGACACAAAAAGTATATTTTGATCCAAATGTCACCCGATTGCCCTAAAATCACTTTTTTCCAGAACAGTTAAAAATTTCTGATTTTTAGAGGTTTTTTCGTCAACGTTCATAGTGTTTGGATGTGGTCAGGTAGTATTATGTTATCATCAACGTTTCACGTGTCAATTCGTTGACACCGAAGGGCACCAATCCCTTTGATACATATAATACGTCAACGCATTTTGGGACAAAATTGACCGAGTGGCGTAATTCATGTGATCGTCTATGTTGAAAGGATATTGACGATGTTGCTGGTGACGTCAAGGAGTCAATGCGTTGACCATTAACGTTGACCGTTTCATCTTAGCTTTTGTCTTAAAGTTATGGCGGTTCAATTATTGCCTTTTATTTTTACGGTAAAGGGGACAAAATACAGATTTTATAAATATCTTAAAACCCGTTTATTTAAAAAAAAAGTAGCTCATAAAGTTGTACACAGAGGAACAGATTTCGAGGAAAACGCGGTAAAACGATCAGTGTGCTCAGTACATATTTTGTTTTATCCCAGTGGTGCCGCAGTCATAGTGTGACACGTCATGACTAAACTGGTCATGAAGTTCTTGCAGGTTTTTCTCTAAATTATTGACTGTAAGCTATTTTTCTCGCCCTGGGCTTCTGGTACGCGTTCCAAAAAAAAAAACAAAGTGGTTGCACATTACAGTTACGGCTGCTTTAGTTAGTACTCAGTAGGATGTAGTTAGAGATACATAGGATACGAATGAAAACTACCGAAAAGAAACATGCAAAATAAAGTAGATTTTAAAAATCTAATCGACATTATGTGTCATATTCATTTCAATGAAAATTTTTTTATACGCATCGAGTCGTCTGTATCGTGGGGGCCCCTTTATCTCGGGGGCCCCGTGTGATTGATACGGCTGATACCGCGGTAGCTACGCTAGAAAGTAAGTAAGACAGAAAAAAAGAAAAAAAAGAGAGAAATAAAAAAAAAAAAAAAGGGAGAAAGAAAGAAAGAAAGAAAGAAAGAAAGAAAGAAAGAAAGAAAGAAAGAAAGAAAGAAAGAAAGAAAGAAAGAAAGAAAGAAAGAAAGAAAGAAAGAAAGAAAGAAAGAAAGAAAGAAAGAAAGAAAGAAAGAAAGAAAGAAAGAAAGAAAGAAAGAAAGAAAGAAAGAAAGATTGAAAGAAAGAAAGAAAGAAAGAAAGAAAAAAAGAAAGAGAGAGACAAAGAGAGGGGATAAGAAAGAAAGAGAGAGATAGAGAGAAAAAGACAGTAGCTTTTTTTGTCATTTGCATTGTACATAAATGTATGTATGCAAATGTATAGACAAAAGTCTGAACAAAATATTTTAAACTTTCTAGTACGTTTTCAAAACGTTTGCATTACACCTCTTCCAGTATCCAGAACAACCGTTACCGATGGTTCTAAAAAAGAGCCCATTCCTACCATGGAAGCCAGCAGGGAATATTTGTATGAGTTTTTTTGTAGTTCACACCCAGTTTGAACAAAAAGGTCTAAATAAATTATTCCACACCTTTATACTTCAATATTTATCCTAGTTATAGGAGGCACCATAGAAATGTTGATTCTGTGTCACAGTTTGCACAAATCTAGGGTAATACTCTGCGCAGGTTGTTAAAATTGAAAGTTCCGGAAATAAAACATGACTGGAACATAAATACACCTGAACACAACAACAAATTAAAATTGAAAGTGTCAGAAATAAAAAATGGCTGTGAACGTGAGGATGTGAGCAGACGTAAACACATCAACAAATATTGACAATTTTGGTTTTTATGCGCAGAACTGAACAAAAGTCAAATTCTAATGATATTAGAAGCAATTGGGGTATCTAAAAGAGTGAAAGTTGATGTTAATACTTATTACCTTGAAGAATCAGTAGCACCAGCCAGAATTTGATGCACAAAAATTATGTCAGCTAAACTGCATGACATTTTTTGAGAAATTGTAAAATGTAAATTGATGAGCCGCAGGTGCTCTTGATACGAAGGTAAGTTATAGTTTTCAACCCATTGGAGTCCCCTAAGAGCAAAGTGGAGTTATCTATGTACGCTGTATTCCTTCGTTTCTTATGCACAAGGTGAAAGGGGAACCATACTTTAGCTAGCATCTTCAAGTTAAGGTCATACAAAGGTTGCATAGAAATTTTGTTTAACAATTATATTGTTAAAATGGGATCTGAAGTTGAGCTCACTATCACAAAAAAACACCTAAGTCCCGAATGGTTGTTACTTTGGGAAACAATGACATTATTTATATAATAGTGCGATGGTGATGAGAGTAAGAGGGAATATGAGATTGTTTGGCATTTATTAATATTAGGCTCCAAATTGTATTTTTGCCACCAACGAAAAAAAATTACTCAGGTCATTCTGCAGAGATAAATCATCGCTAGATATCGCTAGATGAAGAAATTACTCTGAAAATTGTCATATCATCCGCGTATGTCGAAAGTTCCATTTTAAGGAAATGTGAACGAACAAGGAAGAGCAGAGTCCTACCCTAAGTTGGAATAGTACCAACCCAGAGCATTAGGTTGACTCTACTTTTGAAAAACTTAAGCTCCTCAGTGCTGAAAGTGAAAGGATCTGAATAGGTTAGGTTATGTTAGGTTGAAGTGGCTGTCAGTCATGAAAACTGACACACTTAGACCATAAGTTGGCCCATTGTGATACCACAAGAATCTAGGAAGCCTTTTTCCCTACTCGATGAACCATTTGGAGCTTCTTATGAAGCGTAACAGACTACCTATGTCAACATTTACTAAATCACTAGGATCATTGAAGTAGAAATCTCCAAGATGGAGTCTTCGCCTAGAGAAAGAGCAGGACAAGTGCATAGAAGATGAGGAATCGATTCTACCTCTTCCTCGTCCATACAGCTTCTGCAAAAATCGTTAGAGAATACGCCAAGACGCTTTGCGTGCTTGCCTATAAGACAGTGTCCGGTTATGACACCTATCATGGAGCTAATGTGCAATCTGCTTAGAGATATCAAACATTTAGATCGCTTAAAATCCATTACTGGCCAGATTTGTTTTGTTGCCCAGCAAGTGGTGATATTGTCCCTCCTAAGGTTTGTTCTCTCTAAAGCATAAGTTTACATGTAGCGATGGGAATACCAATATCTGCCTTACTAGGTAGAAGAGGTAGAGTTGTTCCATATTTAGCGAGTTCGTCGGCCTTACAATTACCTGGAATGTCTCTATGCCCCGGCACCCAACACAGGTGAATGTTAAACTGCTGCGCCATCTCCAGCAGAGATGAACGACAATTTAGGGCTGTTAAAGAGTTAGTGGAGACCGATCCCAGAGATTTGATAGCTGCTTGACTATCCGGGAAGATGCGGATATCTGTAGTTGATAACACGTTTTCTTTCAGCCAAGATAAGGCTTCTTTGATCGCCATAAGTTCCGCCTGGAACACGCTACAATGATTAGGAAGACGGAAGGAGAGACTTAATTTTAGTCTTTCTGAGTACACACCACCACCCACCCCATCATCAGTTTTCGATCCGTCGGTGTAAATATGGATTGATTCATCTTCCAAGAGAGCCGTATCCTCCCAGAGAACTCTAGAAGGAATGCTGACTTGAAAGTTTTTGCCAAACTGAAATTTTGGGATGGTGTAATCAGTGCGACTTGGGATTGATCCGAATGAATTCAGAATGATGGAATGGCCAAAGTTGTTGTTGGTCTATTGTGAGGAAGCTTTAAGGCGAATGGCTGTATTTGCAGCCACTTGTTTGCTGAAAATATTGAGGGGTGTCAGATGGAGCAGAACGTCTAGAGCAGCGGAAGGTTTCGTACAAAGTGCTCCACTTATGCACAAACAAGCAGAGCGTTGGACTTTGCTCAATTTGTCGCAATTTACCGCTTTATCCAGAGCAGTCCACCATATTGTCACTCCGTAAGTGAGGATCGGTCTAACCACCGAAGTATATAGCCAGTGAGTGATTCGAGGTTGAAGGCCCCATTTGTTCCCAACGGCTTTTTTGCATGAGAAAAGTGCCACTGTGACTTTTTTTACTCTTTCTTGTATATTAAGTTTCCAGCTTAACTTTTTGTTCAAAATAAGACCCAAATATTTTGCTTGATCAGTGAATGTTAGTGGAGTACCTTTGATAGAAGGATGATCAATATGAGGGATTTTATATTTCCTTGAGAATAGATCAAGTTCTGTTTTATGAGGGTTGACACCCAGACCACACCGGTCAGCCCAGTTGGTAAGCTTATTTAAAGCATTTTGTAAGAGTTCTTTTAAGACAGTAGGATGCTTTCCTGATACGGCAATAGCAACATCGTCCGCATATGCAATCACTCTGTAACTCTCCGCTTCCAGGCATGTCAGCAGCTCATTTACTACCAAGTTTCAGAGAAGGGGAGATAGGACACCACCTTGCGGCGTACCTCTACTGACAGACCTTCTAGCGGAAAAGCTGCCCAGTTTTGAATTGATAACCCTGCTAGTCAGCATTTGATTAATCAATTCACTAAGCGTACCATCTACCTTCAGGGATGTCAGAGCAGATGCGATCACATATGTGTCAACATTGTTAAAAGCGCCCTCTATATCCAAGAAAGCGACCATGGTGTACTCTTTATGATGGAGGGAATATTCTATAGTTCGAACTAGAGTATGTAACGCAGTTTCAACCGATTTCCCTTTGCAATAAGCGTGTTGAGCAGTAGACAAAAGTCGCGTGTCTATGCTTGTTCGCAGGTGGATATCGATCAATCTTTCAAAGATTTTAAGAAGGAATGATGATAGATTAATAGGTCTCAATAGGTTAGTTAGTGAAGTCTATGCTATCTCAGACTGTGATTTAATGATTTACATAATGCAATGCAAAAGCCAGGGAGATAGTGCGAGTAACCAGGACCGTCGGTTTTTCAACTGCGTTGGCTCTCTCCAGCAAAGATGGCGGAGAGTCGCTGAATGATGACGTGACCGAACACTACGGCCGCTGATTTGCTGAAAGTACTGGGGTTGACAAAAAGAAAAGGCCGTCCAGGTTAATGAAAAACCTGGAAGGGCACTTCTACTATGTTTCTGAAAGTAACCAAAGGTGTTTATCTCGAAAGTGAAGAGAGAGTTAAGAAAAATAATGGAGGATAAAGAAGAAATTCGAAGATATAAGAACAAAGTTAAAGTGAGGAATTTAAGAAAATAAAGGGAAAAATTGAAGAGGGCAAATTCATTGGTGAAAATCTGGTGGAAGGTGTTCGAAAGCTTGGTGCTTTATCTTTGGAGGAAATTGGCAGGAACAATTTGGAAGCTTAGTATTTTTTTTCCTCTTTTTAAGTGAATTGTGTGTTAGATATTTTTTTGAAGCGATTTTCGAGTTATTAAAACTCATTTGCTATTTCTCGTTTGGCTTTTGCTCCGGTAAAAATTCCGAAAAAGCGGAACTCGTGACCCGTTTAATAATTTCTTTGTTCGTTTGGGACCGTGCTATAACGGTCCATCTTCCGTTGCCTTTCAAAAACCTTTGTTCTTTTAAACAATTTTGGGTTTTACTCCTATATCAAAAGGTTTCCCAAATAAACTATCAATTTACAAAATTAAAATTCAATTTCGTCTTCTAACTCTAGGTACTTAAAATTGGTTCAAATCACTCGACTTTCTTTCACCGTCGCTCTCCGCTCGAAAAGGTTTGTAATCTCCTTTGTAAAAAAAATTAATGGCGCCCTCTTTATTTTGTAATTTTTAGGTCCTACGACCCTGTGGCAATCAAAGAAACATTATTCGATCATCAATTAATAATTTTGATCAATCACCGATTAATTTGATCAGGTGAACCCCTTATGAGAATAGCTGTGGTGGCAGCACTGCAAATTACTTTAGACTCTGACAGTCCAATTTTGCCTCAGTTGTCATTTTTTGAAAGTCGAAAGTCGTTCGCGTTAATTGTAGTTTTTTAGTATTCATGTTTCTCTTATCATTAATTTCTATAAACATCATGCTTGTACCTATTAGATCTATAAATTTTCAAGCCATTTGAACTATAAATGTATAGAGTATATTCCATGTGACATTATGACCCAGTTTTGCATTTTATATTAAAAAATTTCCCTTATCACCTTTTATGTATTTTCAATAAATTTAAGGCGTTAAAAAATGTTTTATATCTTTTCACAATCCTATTTTTATTGGTCTACAAAAACCAACATTATATATCCTACTAACTTTATACCCCAGTTTGCTATGTCATTTCTATAAGAGAAGGGTTCTTTAGACAAATTAAAAACATCAATTAATTAAGACGTCTCTTCTGGAATTTTTTTTTGTCTTCATCACATAAAAAAAGATGCCATAAGGATCCTACTTAAAATTTATATCTTAAGTCCTCAACGATGACGACCATAAAAAAAATAAATCCACTTCTTTTTAAGCATTCTTCCATGCGGTTAAGTTATCAACTCTCTTGAGCAAATTCCTCTTATACCCATCGACTCAATTTAATTTTTCTTTTATACGTTTTTTGTTCTCTCAAACATTGGGCTATAAAAAAATTTTCCACTTTTCATATTCACAACAAAAGAAATCCTTATCTCAATTACATATTTCCGGTGAATGAAATACATATTAAAAAAAAAGAATAGTATACATTTACAATTTCTATATATAGCCCATCTATATGCTTATGTACTTAATATTCACTGCCAGTACCGTATTATCTCAAAAACTGAAGGGTGCTTTCTTCAGCAGCGCGTGGAATGAACCTAGCTCTGTTCTTCAAGAACGAACGAGAAAAAAACAAGTAAAAAGATTCATTTGTCATTTCTGCCACAGTGGCATTGATACAGTCATTTATCACCTCTTAACCAATGCTGATTTTGCCCCAGGACTAGGACTTCCTATGAAAAAAAAAATATACATACACATACAAACACAAAGGATTTTAGTTCTTACATGCACAAGCACACACTGGCAGACAGATTCCTTCGAAAGTCATAAATAAAAATCCTCTGCTCTAAGTAATTACACAAAGTTGAAGGTGATGATTTGGTAAAGATTATGCATGCTCCGGAAAATTTCCTCTTTTTTTGATGCTGTCCTCTTTTCACTATACCACCCACCAAAAAAAAAAGTTATTTCATATAGATAACTAATGATAAAGCAGGATAAGCTATATGAGGAAAAGTGAAAGCGTGAAAGACGTGTCTATGGCGTTATAGAAAGTCCTTTAACATGAAGATCTTCTTAGTTAGTGCAAAGGCTATCTCGTGGGAGTTATTTTAAAGTTTTGCACTAAAGCGTCTAAATTTATTTGGTATCGGTGAATTCTTGCAAAAAAAAAGGTTTCTCGAAAGAGCGAAATTTGTAAAATCAAAGAATTTATCGTTGGTATATCACTTGTTTAACAAAACCCAAAGGCAAACTTTCTTATGTAGTATAAACACCTCATTAAACGGTTTCAAAGAAAGTTTTTTGAAGTGGAAAAAATTGAGTAATTTTCTCAACACTTTTGCCCTCTTGGATTATGTTGAAACGAAGGTAAAGTCCCAACCAAAAGACATTGTAACCATCTTAAAGGAATGCAAGGGGCTAACATCCTGATAGAGAAGTTGTGGGTTTTTTAAGGCTAAAATATTTTTGACTGTCAGCATTTATAAAAAAAATATCCTTACAATTTAACATCTTAAGGTGTTGATCCAAAAATGGGGAAAATGAAAAATGAACAATAATGGAAAAATAATTGAAAAATATTTTTGAACGGAAATTCCTTTTGATTTGTTGCTCAGTTGACTTTTAAGAGAAATTGAAAATAATTGATAGAAAGCAAAAAAGCAACAACAAGAGATTCAGGGAACATTTTTTCTTTATTTAATAATGAAAAATCATTAATATTGTTTTTACAAAAATTAGGTCAGTGACTTTATATAATTTTTGTGGCAACCGCAACCATCTGTACAGAGAAAGTTTTAAGACAAACTTAATTCCAAAAATTTAAGTTTCACTCGAATTTCATCCAAAAGTTTATTGTGTGAGTAATTATTTTTACCTTTAAGCCAATATCATGTAAGTTGGAAATTATATATTTACAATTTTTGTGGGTTTGAGAAAGGCCGTACGTAACGGCAGGAAGGAAGCGGCAACGCCGACAAAAATAAGCATTTTTGATCAATTAGTTGACTTTGTGAAACTGTTCTTGCTAAGTTCCTTGTCTGGCTTTGGAAAGCACTCTTTACATCTTTAGACTAATACGCTGCTGATTCGAAACGAAAATTCCCATACAAAAAATATACAAGAAATCATAAACGAAAAATTTAGTTTTACTTTTCGTTGTACAGTACGCGTTGTTCGACGAGCGAAATTGATAAATGTAGCAAATGATTTGGAGAAGTCTATACTCTTATTTCGCCCACAATTAACTGCCCAGACCATTTATTGTGTGCGGAAATGTAACATTTTAGTCGTTTCTTTCATTACAGCATGGTTGCCGGTAATTTTTTGGAATTGGTATTTGCTTTAATTTTTTGAAGCTTTGCAACTGATGCCATCGAATATTTTTCCGCTTCGTTTTCGTAATAGTCTAGTCGTATAAGCCTTAAAATCAGCCAAATTACGGAATAAATGGCATGGCGGAAAGCTGAATTTTGGTATAAAGCCTCCTCATGGCATTCTAAGGAAAAAAGTCTCCATCGATATAAGCGCCGCTTACAGTTTTACGGGGGGACAAAGCCCCCCCAAACAGTTTTTAAGGAATATCTTCCGAAAGGTAACTCTTACAGAAAAATATCAAAGACAAGCTTACAAAGTTTCGGACAAAAAATGTTAAATAAATTTTTTTTCATAAGAGTAACCGTTTTCGAGATAATTTAATCTGTAGAGTTACGGATCCTATATTTCTGTATAAAATGTACTCTTTTACACCACCTTTTAGGTTGAGTACCAGGTGAGTTTTTCTTGCATGGTATCCCCATGGAAAATTAGAAAACAGTTCAAAAAATATATACAAGGATTTATTTAAAGATTTTAGGAAAGTTCCCCATCGATTCGAGGTCCACCACATTAATCATACGGG
The DNA here is from genome assembly GCA_963921185.1 of Dasysyrphus tricinctus. Classification (NCBI taxonomy): domain Eukaryota; kingdom Metazoa; phylum Arthropoda; class Insecta; order Diptera; family Syrphidae; genus Dasysyrphus; species Dasysyrphus tricinctus. The sequence goes on along the minus strand of OY992531.1, from coordinate 238,806,063 downwards.
GTGGAAGATCATGAAACATGGTATTTTGTTTACTCAGGGTGATTCGTATAAAATGTGACAAAAAGCAAGAGCGTGTAGGGTGGTTTGATAAAGACAAAAATCGTATAGGAGGGGGGTTCTATTCACCCGCGTTTAGCCAGGAGGGGCAATTTTATAAGAAATTGACTTAAAACAGACAAAAAATTATTAAAAAATAACACAATGCCATGGTTTACTTTTTTGTAAAGCCAAAATATCTTCTTTCATTTTTATTTCAAATGAAATTGTTTGAGTGCACAATTTTTGAAGTATTAATTTTAAAACTCAAAATTTTGAAGAAAAAAATATTAAAGAAAATTTCAAACTTGTTTTTACGTAACTAAGTGCTATTTTTGTTTTCAAAATTCAATGCTCTTATTAATTTATATAGTCAAAAACAGAAAACCATTGAACTTTGAAAACAAAAAGAGTACTTACTTACATACAATTTTGAAAAAAAAAAAAAAAATACTTTAATATTTTCTTTATTTTTATTCTTATATCAAAATTTAGAGTTTGAAAAATAATTTTTAACTCAAACTATCTCATTTAAAATTAAAATAGAATAGAAGGATTTTTGGCTTTACAAAAAAGATATAGCATGGCATTGTAAGTGTTATCGTTGTTTTTTAATATTGCCGTTCCTGTTTTAAGTCAATTTCTTAGAAAATTTCCCCTTCTTGCTAAATGGGGGTGAATAAAACTTCCCCTCCCATACGATTTTTTTCTTTATCCACCCACCTTACACGCTCTAGCTTTTTGTCATATTTTATACGAATCACCCGCTATAAACTTTCGTAAACTTTCTAAGCTATAACCTTGACTTTGACATTTTTTCTGTAAGAGTTACCTTTCGGGAAATATTACTTAAGAACCATTTGGGGGGGGGGGGGGGGGGGTTGACCCCCCGTAAAACTGTTAGCGGCGTTCATATCGGTGGGGACTTTTTACAGTTTCCTTAGAATGCCATGAGGAGGCTATATACTAAAATTCAGCTTTCTGCCATTTTTTCCGAAGCAAAAAGCTTTAATGACTGGATTATATTTTGTTGCCTTGTTGGAGACAAATTAAAAATTTCGTTCGCTTCGCATCAACCAAATTGTTTGATAACATTTACCGTTGATGTTGAAGAATTATACCCGAAAAAACAATATTTTCGTCAATTTACCTTTTTTTGAAATAATTATACAGATTGTCCCGGACCTGAGTGGAAGTATCTTAGGGGGTGGTTTCTGGGTATATTTTAAGAAAAAAATTGTATGGGGGGAAAGTTGTTTCTCATCTCCCTGAGGCAGGGGGGGGGGGCAGTTTCTGAAACAATGACTTTAAATGCCAAAAAAAAACATTAAAAATCAACGAAAGCACATCGAATAATGTTATAGTTTTTCTGAAAGCTAATACTCCATTATTGCATTTGGTTTTTAAATCAAGTTGTTTAAGAGAAGAGTTTTTGAGAAACTGAACTTCAAAGTCAAATAAAAATAATATTTTTTCTTTAGTCGATATTTTTCAAATTTTACATCATTAAGTGCTATTTTTGTGTTCAATATTCAATGCCCTCATTATTTTTAGTCCATTACCGAATGGAGTATTAGCTTCAAAAAAAATGTAGCACATTATTAGATGGGTTTTCGTTGATTTTCAATGTTTTTTTATGGCATTTGAAGTCAAGTCAAAGAATATACTCAGATAGATGATACTTCCACTCAGGTCTGGGACAACCTGTATAATTTCTAAGCCAATGGTCTTACAAACAAAAAATAGGTTGGGGTTACAATTCTGGCAGAGTTAAAATTCTTTTTGTACAATACTGCTTTCAAAATTTTGTTTTCAAAATTCTGCTTTTCAAAATTCCGCTTTTCAAAATTCAGATTTTCAAAATTCAATTTTCACATACTTGTCTCATCATAAAGTAGGGAAAGTTTCTTGTATTAGGTTTTAAGACTGCTCTTTTATCTAAGACAGTAACTGTAGCTCTAAGCTTAGTTTACAGTTCCATGAGCAAAGAAACGATGTTTTTTTAACAATTTTCTTCCTATTCTGTGCATAATTTTATATAATAATCAAGACAAAAACTGTGTGCCCTGGCCTAAGCCAACCACTAAGCTATATACCTAAAAATGGAAGACAATTATTTCTGAATGCAAAAACCATTTGAATGCTAAAAGTGCTGGGTGGTGAATATATTTTTTAAAGTGTAAACCAACCATACAAAAAAAGGTTTATTCAACAAACTATTTTCTTGCACGCAAAAAATTGCCGGTTTTTCATGAAATTCCATGTTTTTTTTTGCATGAAACTGTGAACCAACAATCAAAATAACTTTGTGTTACACGTTACACTTCACCGCAATAAAACTGTAAAATAGGCTTAACAAAACTTTTGTACTTGCAGTAACAGCTTCATTAACCCGTTAAATTATAAAATAAAGGAAAATATGTATAAGTTGTGCGTGGATGGTTAGTTGTTTTATTTTGAAAGAATAGGTAAATGTTAAAGTTATGGCATATGGGCATGTAAAAATCACATAAAAGACAAATTGTTTATTTATTTTTAGAGTAGTGAATAAACTGTATACTGATTTGCCTACAGTTATACAGTAGTCAGGCCAATGTACCCATGAACCACACGTTGTAGAAAAATATGTGCAGCAATCAAATAACATACAAATTACGAGCAAAAACATAGTCTCTTCCAAATTGCAGGACAGCGTTGCACTGAATAAGAGCTTCCATTTTTCAAAAATTGGTTATAAATGGTAGCTCCCAAAGAACCATTTTCTTATTTTCGATTTTCTTCAAAACGGTATTACTAATGTCAATAATTTTTGTGTACAGAAGCTTCCAAAAAATATATAAGTAAACTTTCGTGTTCCAAAATTAGAAAAAAAGATATTCTTTGGATTTAAAAAAAAATATTTCAAATTTTTTTTGAAGCTCGATAATTAAGAGTTTTTAAACACTAAAATATTTTGAGAAAAATATTTACTTTTATGCAAGAAAAACGGTACCTTCCATACAAAAGTTAAAAAACCGTTAAGACAACATTTTTTTCTCGAAAACGACTCCTATGAGTAGTATCGAAATATAAAAAAAAAAGTTTTTGGAAAAAGTTGAAAGTGGAGTGGTTTTTCAAAAAATTTTATTTTTTATATATAAAATTCTTGAAACATTTTTAAGGACAAATTTTGGAATGCAAATTTAAAGTCTATATTTATGTGCAGATAAAATAAAATAAAAAAGATTGTCAACCCGTTTTTTAGATATCGAATTTTCAAAAAAAAATTTAAACCCTTTTTTAAAAATTCAAAAACTTTTTTTTTGAAAATTTTGCTTTGCAATATTATTTAATCTAATCTGAAATTTGTATACAAGTAATTTATTTAAATCCGTTCAGCCGATAATAAGAAAATTAAAAAAAAAAAAACGTTCTATGACAGAGGTACTATTAATAGTTGCTAAGTGTAAAATTTTACAATTTTTTGTAGTAATCATACCAATGTAAGTATATAGAAAAAGTTTAATCAAAATCGTAGGAGTCGTTTTTGAGAAAAGAAATATTTTCCTTTGCGGTTTTTTTAACTATTGTATGGAAGGTACCGTTGTTTTTTCATATACATATATGTATGACCAAGTATCGGGTTAAAAAAAAACGATCATATCGTTTTCGAAATATTTTATTTTCAAAAAAAATTTGAAACATTTTTTAATAATCCAAAGCATATATTTTTTAAAATTTTGGTACACAAAACTATTTATATTTTGGAAGCTTCTGTATAAAAAAAACTATTGAAATCAGTCATACCTACAGTACCTATTGAAGAAAATCAAAAATTAAGAAAAAAGGTTCTTTGGGAGGAGCCATTAATACCCATTTTTTGAAAAAATGATTTTCCACCCAAAGGAAGCCTTTAATAAAAGTAATTTATTGAATTTTTTTTAAGGAAAAGTTGTAGAGCCATTTTTCCGAAAAATACGATTTTGTAAAATTGATAAAAAATTGTATGGCAGGTACCGTTATTTTTGGCTCTAAAAAAATGAAAAAAAAAGTGTGGGCATAATCACCAAAAACCACTATGTACCAAGTTGGAAGAAAACCGATCGAGCCGCTTAGGCTGTAGACGAACAGACAGACAAACAGAATTGTGCCACCCACTTTTTTGGTGTTCTCTATCATCGCAATGTCATGTTTGATTGTGATCTCAAACATTTTTTTTGACGAATCCAAAACTTGCCTTAGGTATAGTACCTACTATATCGCATTTTTTGAAAAATAATTTCCCACCAAAATTTAACATTTACCAAAAGTTATTTATTGAATTTCTTAAAGAAAAATTTTGGAGCCGTAGTGTTTGAGAAAAATAAGATTTTGTAAAATTGCTAAAAAAAAATTGTATGGTAATTTTTTTTGGTTCTAAAAAAAAATATATGAGACAAATGTTTGAATTGAAAGTGAAGGAAATCAATTTAGCTGTTTAAGCTGTAGGCCAACGACCAGACACACAAAATTTTGAAACCCACTATTTTCACCTTCCCTCATCGTACTAACAAGTTTGATCAAAATATCGTGTTCGTTTTTTTCTGAATGCATAACTTGCATAAAAGCATCTAAAAAAAAACAAAACTGCTCACATAAACAACAAATATCCGATACATATTTCGTTTATATCCTTCCATTAAATTCCACAAATTTTATGAAAAGAAAACCAAAATACAATGCAAGTGTTAAAGTACCCATAATAGCTTAACGATAACTTCGACATTCAAGAACGTCCTTCATCGCTATACCAACACTATCATCTATTACATTTTTAGTTTTACAGACACATAACATGTTGGCAATGTCAAAGTTTCTGCAGCCCTTTAGAACACCATCATCATCATCATCTTCAAAATAAAAAAAAAGTAAAGAAAGAAATCCTTTACTACAACAAAGATAGTGTCCTTACAAACATTTTTATCATAACACTTTGATCAGGAAAAAGCACTTATTGCCAAGATGCAATGGCTGCACAACAAAAACAGCAATACTGTTCTACTTTCTGCCTGAAGGATCTATAGAGTACCACATGTACATCGAACTTGGGGTTGTCCCGCAAAATATAAGTACGTACTCGTATAAGAAAGATAGTTGTAAGTTTGTACATTTTATATTTTGAAGTATTTCAGTATTGCCTTTGCCTGTTCATTTTGGTCATTCCAAGGATCCCCCAGATCCAAGGAGAAAGAAGAAACAAATTATTGCTTTTTGCAAAACTTTAGTTTGAATACAATTTTATATGCAGTATATATAAAATTGTATTCAAACTAAAGTTTTGCAAAAAGCAATAATAGTACATAGGGACAACAGAAAACAATGTATAAAGATTCTGAAATGGAGTCAAATTATTGAAAAGAGAAAAAGAAAGTCAGAGAGAAAAGCAAAATTGTCAGAAGTTAAGGAAATTGTGGTTTGAAATGCGTCTGATTGGGAAATGGCCAATTTTGCAATCAAACTCGATGCATTTATGGAAATCCGTTTGGTAAAATCAGTTTCATCTTTTTGGGAAATGCTTATTGTGTAATGTGTTCTTGGCAAGTTAGTGGTGACGAGCGAGGAAAGTATTTTAAGGACATTTGATTATAATGAATTTTTAGGGGGAATTTATGTATCTACAATGAATTGTATGTTTTGTTGTCTTTGATATTTAAACCGAGAAAAATAGGACAAATTAATCATATGGGGAACCTTGAACAAATTAATTCATGAAATACTAAAATTGGTATCGACACAGAATTAGTAGTACCTCGTGGCATAATGGTTCGTTCGTTGGACTGTCAAGCCAAAGGTCTGGATTCGATTCCCACCCACTGCCGCCTATGTAAAAACAGAAATGTTTTTTTTTCCGAGGTATACTGCCTCTTGCGTGGAACTGACAAATTCTCCAAGAGTATACTTGTCATGAATAAATGCTTCTCAACTAGCCGTTCAGACTCGGCAAAAAATTGTAGGTGCCCTCCATTCCAACCAACAATCCGCACACATGAATGGTTGAGAGTTGTAAGTTACTATAAGCCTTGGTTCTTTAGGGGCTGTTGGGCCATCAAATTTATTTATTTATTTTTATCGAAACAGAATTGCACCTTTAATAGCATATCCAAAGTCTCCCAAAATCGCCGAATTGGCTTTTTGTGTAGATGCATTTGAAGAAGCGGAGACGGGGAGGAATTCATAATTAGCTCCTTGATCACTCCGTGGGGCAAAGGGCGTCAACTACACGCCATCTTGTTCTGTTTCTGGAAATGTGTTTGAGCTCTCCCCTTTCCTTTTCGACTGTTCTGCGCCAAGTTTTGCTCTGGCCTCAGTTCTTCTGCCATCTTGAGTAAAAGGATTCCACTCCATTGCGTGTCTTGCCATAGAGTCTTCACTACGTTCGTAGGGTGTGTCCAATCCACTGCCAATTCCTTCTACGAATTACGATGTCGATAAGTTTTTAGTTGAAGATGGTGTTTGGCCATAAAATACTTAGGATATTTCGAAGACATCTATTCACCAAAGTTTAAAGTTTTTTTGTGACAGAGACAGTTACTTTCCATGTACTACACCCATATAGTAGTACGGACTCTACTTTCGAGCGGAACAGTTGCAGCTTGGTCTTCGTACTGTATACGTTGCTCCTCCAAAATTTTGACAGCATGCCAAAAGCAGCTATTGTTTTGCCAATACGGCAAATGACATCTTCATCTGTACCACCCTCGTCTTTGAGACCACGCTTTCTAGGTATATGAAGTTATTTACCGCTTCAACCTCGTGTCCTACAAGGTCAACTTGTGCAGATATACCAGAAATGTTTAGAATCTTCGTTTACCCGGTGTTGATCTTCAACCCGACTTTATTCGCTTCACTTTCCAGGTTGCTCACCATCTCATGTAGATCCATGATGTTGTGAGAAAGAAAACAAATATCGTCCGCGTAGTCGAGATATTGCAAAAAGGAAAACCTTGTCCAGTGTTCGGCTAAGGTTGCATGGAGGACATCTCGAATAACAACCAAAAATAACAATGGCAATATTAAACACCCCTGCCGATATCCACTCTGGATTCCGAAGTCCGCCAGGCTTGACAAGTTGCACCCTCGTAGGAAGCCTTGAAAATGGCGATAAGCTTCTAGGGTATACCTCTCCTGCGTAAGGCTAACCAAATGACGATTCAAACTGTCGAAAGATGGGAACGGAACTCCACGCATTGCTCTATTATGATCCTTAAGGTGTTGATATGATCTATGCAGGATGAATTTGCCCGGAATCCCTTTGCTCTTTGTCGAGAGTAGAATCCCAATGCTCTTAGATTCGTTCCAAGATTATTTTCACCATTATCTTTGCCACCATAGACCGCAGAGAGGACACAGGTTTCCCTCCAGTTTCCGCAATCCTCGAGATCTCCCTTTTTTTGATAGTTTGGCGATCATACCTTTTTTCCATTCTACGGGAAAAAAATTTCATCCTCCCATGTCTGTGCTATTAAGGGATGTAGCAGTTTAGCGAATATTTGTGGAGCTGATTGATATATGTAACTCAGCGAGAATACCGTCTAAGCTTACAGCTTTGTGGTTTTTAGGGATTTGATTGCTAATGTTATCACGGCTAAACTGGGTGGACAAGTGCAAATACGGGAACTTGCTGTTGTGATTTGCGTCTAGATGGTTAAGTACGGTGGCAAAGTGCCTATCTTCTGAGCTGATCCTCATCCGTAACCAGCAAGGTATCGTCTGAATCCTTGAAGAGCTGTTGTTTACGGGATTTATTTCCGACCAAATCCTTGGTTATCTTGTAGACGATGCTGCTGTCGCACCCGGAAGCTTCTTCCTCAGCCGGTTCTGCGAGGGCATTTATGCGTCGTCTTTTGTCACGCCTAACACTACGCTGCACTTCTTTTATTTTCAAACGATACTGAGATTCGATGTCAATTCTCTCACCTTCTGAGGCTGCTGATAGTTGGTATCTGATAGCATTTATTTCTTCGACCTTTCTCCAAGGATATATGGGATAAATTTAAAGTTTCTTTAAATCCAGATTCCTTAAATGCAAAAGAAACTTTGCATACACCCAGCCTCACACCTACCCTAAATCCTATAGCAACCCCAAGCAGGGGGGTTGCACTCACTGTTTATTCGCCGTAATGCTTTGTCTTACATATATATAGTGCTAGCACCCAGCATTACGGCGAATAAACAGTGAGGTATGTATGGGGGGGGGGGAAGCTGCCCCCCTGCTTGGGTGCACTATAAGATTTGGGGTAGGTGCGAGGCTGGGTGTATGCAAAGTTTTCACGCAATTTCGATTTTTTTAAATTTGTATCGTTGCTAAGAGGTCCCTCTTCATATTTCAAAATGTGTACTTAGTTCTCATAAAGAAGTGTACTATTTTCTCACCTTGTCTGGGAACTAAGTCCTCTTCATTGAAGTGGATTAAGTTCCCATTAAATGAGAACAAAGTCCCTCGGTGGACTTGGTTCCCGGGGGCTTAGTTCTCTGCACCTTCTCCAAGTATCTGTATAGAGACCCATGTGCATTTTTTTCAGGCATTTTTGACAGTGCTCCGGTGTTGGTCTGCGTTTTCTGGCGTTGGACTACTGATTGCTTCGGTTTCTACGGCAAGGCGGTCCTTGTATCTTTCGATATTGTACCTGGTTGTACGGAGGAAGTTTTATCGATTTCCATGTACAGATGCAGTTCGGAGTCGAAGATAGGCGAGCACAAGGTGATCAGTGATCGCGAGCTTACCTGACATCAGCACCGCGTCTATTTCGGACGTCGAAAAGACAATTTTTAAAACGCCTACTAATCGCGAAGTGATCTATAAGGATCGCTGTGCCATACTGGTCCGTGAATAACCAACTTATCTTATGCGAGATTTATGTTTAAAAAGCGAGCCTTCAATGACTAGCCTGTCTGCGTTGCAGAGTCAACAAACCGCTCTCCATTGTCATACCGTTCTCCAATGCCGTGATCACCCAGCATTTAGATCTCCCATCACCATTGCTTTGTCTCCATTAGGTGAACATCTGAAAGCCGTGCTAAGTTGACTGTAAAATTCGTCATTTGCGACGTCCATTGCCTTAGTCAGGGCATAGCACTAGATGATGTTGATTTTTTGTTATTTACTCTAGAATCTGGCTGTCGTTGATGGGTTTCTAGGAAATAAGACTTTCACATGCGTTTTAAGACATCATCAGTCCTTCACCGGAATAGCTTGAGGCCTTCCAACTGAGTTTCCAGGGTAAATGAAGAAAGTGCTTTTTGAATAAGGTGAATCCACTTGACCTGCCCTCAACCATCTCACTTCACTCAGTCCCAAGATGTCTAGGTTCTATCGATGGATACCTACTCTTTCTCAAGTTGAAGGAATCTGACATTTTTAGGATCATCTTCGTGATTTTCGAGAAGAATTTGGGGGTTGCCGACCGACCACACAACCCCCACTCCTGGAGGGCTGGGTGCTTGTTTTACCTAAGGACAGCAGGCCAGATAATCTGATATCGCAGTTATCCACCACGGAGATATGAGCGCTGCTGTTGGCCTGTACGGGCTCTTCTGTCACCATCTCTTTTTCACCACCCTGGCAAGTACTGAAAATCCTTACTGACCTCTTCTTTACGTATGCAAGAGTAGCTCATGTAAGGTCTCTGTCTTCTAGACTGTTGGTTACGTCGTTGAGTCTATATAAAAAAGTGGTCGGAGTAGTAGCAACCACCTTTAAGTCCGTCCGGACATTGGTATCGTGTAGCAGGACAGTGCGAAGTTATGACGTTGTCATTCCTTAAAATATTTACGAGTAGAGAGTATATGGGTTTACACAAACTTTATTTTCAGTAAGTTCTTGTTCCACTTTTCATTGCAATAAAAAAAAAAACAAATAATAAAAAGCATAAAGTACTTTTGAAAAATGGCTTTTTTATACCTAATATAGCTCAGGAAAAGTTCATCTGCACCCACAGAGCATTCCCCGTAATTTATAGGATTTAATCTACAAATCCTATTAAAAATCTAATAACTCTTTTACTCTAAAATAATATTTAATTATCCTGATTTACTGGTTTTAAAAGTGCTAATCCAAGTATTTGGCAATCACTCTACCATACGGAGGTTATATCCTATATCGGTCTTATCAAACCCACTCTTCTATTTGAAATAACTGCACCTTCACAGCCTATAAACCAACCATTATACTCGCCATTCAAAAAATTAAAGGATTTCTCAAATAATATCCTTCCCCAAAAAAAAAAGGTTTATCCCTTGGAAAATAAAACCGAAAATACACATAAAAGAAAAAACAAAGCTATTAAAAGTCCCCTTTCATGAAACCATACGTACAAAGTTATAAATATATCTAGCTTAACGACGAATCATTATGTGTATATGGTAGACATACATATGTATATATATTTTCAATCCATAAGGACCAGGACCACTGAAGGCCAAGAAGAAAGATACCAAAGGATAAAAAAGCTTTTTTACTGCATTTATTATGATATAGCCAAACCTTCAACATTAGGCTTCTGGAATTCTCATATTCGAGCCAACCACATCATATAAGAAAACCAATGACATTACGCATAACTAATAAAATGGAAGAAAAATGAAAACCTTACTGCTCCAGACATTAAAAGATGGGAAGCGAGGAGCTTAACCTGCTATAGTCAAAGCAATGCGGGCACACCCAGTAGCGTATATACAGTTCGAGACTTTATGACTTGACATTGACCCGATTGAATTTGGAGTAAGACCATAAGGATGATGGGATGACCAAATAGATGCCCCCAGGTAACTGGGTGGGGTGCCAGTGTGCTACACTATACTACCACATGCCAGTGGTGAACACTGGCCGACTATACCAACTGGATTTATGACCATCTATGAACGAAGAAACAGGTTTACGGTCGAATTAATGGTTTTACTTAAAGGATTTAACAGTAAATTTATAGGCAATAAAAATTTGTGTATCCCCAGCTCCTGAATGGTTTGGCATGGTCTGAGCTGGTCTGGGCTGGTTTGGGTCTGGTCAGGCTTGCTGGATGTGTTCCATGTTCCATCTTTCGCACTGTTAAACATGATCAAACGTATACTCTATGAGGACGAAATACCACTACCCCGCAAAAACCCACAACCCATGATGATGATGATGATGATGGAAGTATATGGCTTAAGCGTATAAAATAATAAAATGTGAATTCAATATTTTGTTCGCCTCTTATTTGCTTAATAAAAAAAATAATAAAAAAAAAATCAGCAAGTGAGTTGTTAATAATAAAAAAATCAATGAAACATATTTTGATGGACAAATTGATTAAAATTCCCTCCAACTCATCCTATCTACATTTTATTTCACACAAAATTGAATATTTAAAAAAAATATTTTTATTCATTTTGTATTGTGAACATAAATTATTATTTTCACAAATCCTTTGATATTGATTTAATTAAATCTACAAACAAAAAATGTATTTATATTTGTTATGTTTACTGTGTGTTTTTTTTTTTTTTTAAATAACCCACATTTTAATTCATTAAAAATATTTACACTAAAAGATTATAAATAATACGATTAATTTGTGGTTAGAAAAAAAAAACTGTCACAAAATGTAGGTAGTTATTTTTGTTTTATTTATTTTATTCGACTGCAATTATTTAATCCAATAAAAATAGTTTGTAAATGGGTTGGAAAAGGGAAAGAATTTTTGCTAAACGAGTATGTTAAGTAAGTAAGTTAAATGACAAAATGTAGTGTTAATTGGTGTTTTTAAAGAGCTAGTAGAGAACTATTTGTTTACAAAATTAACAACTAGAGTAAAGTTAAACAAAATATTTGATAAGCTTTAGTATCAAGAGCTCTTCTATAGAAATGGAATGCATTCAGTATCGACGAATCTGTCATTTGTTTGGTTTATAAATAACCTCTTGAGCTTGGCAATTCAAGTTGTATTGAACGTGTTTCAGTCTAATATTTATAAAGTTAATTCACTAGAAGTCTTGAAGATAATTTCCAAATCTTTGACTATAGTAAATTCTAGGTAAATTGCTGTACAGAGTGTTTCGGAATCCTTAGCTGAAATAATTTTTTTTTTTTTTTTAAGAGTTATTAAACTAAGGGTTTGTTTCACAATAACTGAATAAAGTTCTGATTAGATAACCGACACATAACTACTATAAGCACAGGGTAAAAAGTCCACAGAAGAAAAATTCACAATTTTTGGCCCTGAGTAATAGATCCGAATCTAGCTGGACTTTAACAAAAACTTCCGTGGAAAAAAAACACAAATTTCACTTCTAAATGGTTAGATTATATCATTTTAAACTTAGCTTGAGGTGCTTCTAGAATTTGGTGAAATTTGTGCTTATTTCTACGGATGCCATTGTTAAATTCGACTTTCGGCTAGATTCGGATCTATTACTCAGGGCCATTGTCTTATGACCCACCTGATTAAAGTAATGAATTCATAAACAATTTTTTATTTGTGAGCATACATATATGACCCTGCTTCAGAATTTATGTGTCGAATAACTAATCAGAACTTTACTCACAGAATGTGAAACAGGCTCTAAAACTTAAAAACAAATTTTGTGGAAAGACCTCTTTAATATTGACCACAGATCGAGGTTGATTTCATACTTGGTAACAATAATATCCCTTTATTATACTTAAACGCCAGCTGGATAGAGTTTTCAGGACGAATCCACCAATATTGGTCTTTTAACAAAATTTAATAAAAGGATAAAATTACAAATGGAAATGGAAATTACATATAAATGTAGGGAAAATATGAAAAGTTTTCCCATCTCTATTTTGTTCGATACATACATTTATTTGTGAGAAAAATATTACAAAAATCAATGCAAAATGCAGTAAAAAACCAAGGTGAGCATGTACCGCAGTACGCACTGAGTGAAAGCAATACAATTATTGCTTTTGTAGTAAGTTCGACAGCACTGGTCCCGCAAGGCTCTGTTTTCAGTAGGACTCTCTTTTCTATTGTCTTTAACTAAAACGCGTGAACCATCGTGCCTTTTTTTTAAATGTTTATAAACAAAGGGGCATAAATTATATAATATTATCATGGATTTTACCATAGTAAAATTAAAATTAAAATTAAAATTAAAATTAAAATTAAAATTAAAATTAAAATTAAAATTAAAATTAAAATTAAAATTAAAATTAAAATTAAAATTAAAATTAAAATTAAAATTAAAATTAAAATTAAAATTAAAATTAAAATTAAAATTAAAATTAAAATTAAAATTAAAATTAAAATTAAAATTAAAATTAGAATTAAAATTAAAATTAAAATTAAAATTAAAATTAAAATTAAAATTAAAATTAAAATTAAAATTAAAATTAAAATTAAAATTAAAATTAAAATTAAAATTAAAATTAAAATTAAAATTAAAATGAATATGTTTCACCTTATATTAAAAACACTATTAAATTCGTTTCCGCTTTTTAGCTATCTATGACGTATAAGGTGTACCTCATTCATCCAAAGTTTGAGATAATTAGGTACTCATATAACATGCTAAAAACAGTTCAAAAAGGAGTTTGGATGCTTATAGTTGGATGAGGGCATGAAGGTCATAGTTGCGCTCCTTTAATTTCTTCCAAATAAATAAAAAAATCCTGTAAAATCAGCTCATTACTTATCCATTAACCCGGCCCCAAGACAAAAGAAGAATAAAATATGGGAAAACCAGTTAAATGCTCAATAAAACTTTAAGTTTTTATCACTTTGGTAATAATGGATAGAAAAAATTGAATGTTGGTACAAATTAAGTCTTTTATTACTAAATCTAAGATTCGGTACAAACTTATTAAAATAAAAACCAAATATTTCCTCAATTGAGAAAGATTGAAAAAAAGTCGAATTTTCCTTGTCTATAAGTTAGAAAATAACTGACCCTAAATTTTTTCTAATACGCCATTTTAAGATCATATATAGGTACGTGACTACATTATCAATTATGTAATACCAAAATTATAATAATTCAAAATTTGATTTAATATTTTACATTATGTTTTTGGGCCGGGTTAACGGCATTACATTGAGCTAAAATTTTACAGGAATTTAATTTATTTGGAAGAAGAAGAAGAATTAAGGGGGCGCACCAATTTAAATTAAGCAATGACCTTTATAAGGACCACCCTGAAGATGGATAGACCGGTAACAACACAAATACCTATAAAAATACATGAAAACGTTAAAATCAGATGACTGTGAGAATTCTACACAAATCTCAGCCAAATCCGAGTTGACTTTCTGGAGGAGACCATTGAGACATCGGAACTTAATATTAGCGTACCAATCGCCATGTTGTTTATGTTATGTTGTATATTAAACCTTGCAATAGTATTGATTTTTTTTTCATATGGCAGAAAATGGGGCACGTATATTTTTCTTCCGGGTGGCAACGCTGATATTTACTCCCCAATGCAGGAAGTAAGGGACTTCTTCGAAAATCAGCTTGAGAATCATCCGAAATAACAAAAGTTTACAAGAACATGATCAGTGCTATCAAAATGCTGACAGATGGCTTATAACGTTTTCATTTGGTAGAGTCCGGAAGAAACCTCCGGAACTCATCGATTCAGAATGCCAAACGAACCAGAAGCAACATTTTTTGATTCTGAATTTTAGGTATGATTGTATTTGTGCATTTTGTTGTTGCATTTGGGCGATGGAACATTTAATCAGCAGCTATTTCTCTGAATATTGTTATTCCTGAAAAATAGCAAGGAATGGTTCCACCTGGGGTCTTTAATTTGAGCAAACTCCTTATCTAAGCAACGATTCCACATTATAGAATGAAGATGGCGATAATGGAGAGGATGAAATCTTTGAGCTATCCATTTTTTCATGTTTTTTCCTGTTAATTCCAAATTTTAGTAAAATGCATAATCGCAATTCCAAAATAAAGAAAAAAAAAAAAAACAAAAAATTACATTTGAATCTGGTATTGATTTTTT
Source organism: Dasysyrphus tricinctus (assembly GCA_963921185.1). NCBI lineage: Eukaryota > Metazoa > Arthropoda > Insecta > Diptera > Syrphidae > Dasysyrphus > Dasysyrphus tricinctus. Next base: position 238,791,053 of record OY992531.1, on the reverse strand, counting down.
CTTTAAATTCAGCATCCATCGTCTCTTCTTTTCAGAAGCAGAACTTTCATATGGTGCTAAACGTACGTTTTCTGAATTATTAGGAATGCTTTCGGACCCTTTCGGATGACCAAACGAAAACACTATTCGTTTCAATATTGCGTAACTGCTGATCTACAACTGCGCATTTCCTTCGATTTTGAGTGCCACCAGGTAGTAACTGCCGATGTAACTACCAGTACTTAACTAACTGTTTACAATCCAACCAGTAAGTTCCTGCTGATGTACCAGAGCTTTTAGAGTGCTATTTTCAGTGCCAACAGGAGTGTTCTACATGCGTTTACTTGCCATGAAAAAGTGCTTCTCATTTCGGACTCGGCAAAAAACTGTAGGTCCCTCCATTCCTGCCAACAACACGCACATAGGAATGGTTGAGAGTTGTAAGTCACTAGGTTCTGGTTCTCCTCGAGCTGTTGCGCCACTTAATGTTCTATTAATTATTTATTATTTAATATTTAATATTTATTATTTATTATTTATTATTTATTATTTATAAAGATAAGGGTTTGCCATTATGTTTTCAAAATGATTTTGGGCAAGTGGCCACCACGGCTGGCTCGAATAAATTCCAGCCGAGAGGCCCAATTTTCGACCACTTTTTGCAGCAATTGGGGCCGTACGTCAACGTCAGCAACAACGTTTTTGATTGTTTCATTGGCTGTATGGTATGTGGCACCGTCTTGTTGGAACCAAAGTTCGTCGACATCAATTCCAATTCAGGCATGAAAAAGTCATATATCATGGCTCTAGCGTTCCCCATTGACCGGCTTTATTTTTCATAATTTTTCATCGCAGTGCGCGAACCGAACCATAATTTTGGTAATAAATTTGAACGATTTGCAAACGTTGTTCAGGAGTAAGTCTATTTATTATGAAATGGCAAACTGAGCAAAAATCATGTGAGAGCTGTCAAAAAGAATAACTCTGAAAAAAGTATTGCCAGATTGAAAACCACACGTCTAAAAAAACACCCCTTATTTTTGTTATAAGAATTAATTTTCTCAAGTTTTACAATATGTAGGTACTTAAACCTTATAGCTATATTAATTGTATCTCTTATAGCTTTGTACACAAAACGTTGAGCCTCTTTAAGTTGGTAAAATCCCATAGCAAGAGCCTTTGAAGAGTTAAAAACTTATGAGACTACTGAACAGCTTTTTGGTTTGATGCATATAGAAGTGGGTTATTTTTCTCTACAAATATTGCTTGCGTCCATATTTATTTTCTTTAACTTGTGGGTCTGCAGGACATTTTTAGTTCCAAAAAAGTTATATGTTCTTATAGGTTAGGCTAACTTGAAGTACTTACTTTACTTAAGGTGGCGCTACAGTCCGGGGTGGACCAGGGCCTCAACCAACAAGCTTCTTCCAGCCGGCTCGGTTTCTAGCTAGCTGTCTCCAGTTTCGCACGCCAAGTTGGTTGAGGTCCTCTTCCACTTGCGTGCGCCACCTTTTACGCTGTCCACCTCTACTGCGTTGTCCCACGGGGTTGGATTCAAAGACTTTCCGGGCCGGAGCATTGGTGTCCATTCGATCTAGGTGACCCAGCCATCTTAGTCGTTGGCTTTTTACTTTTGTGGCTAGGTCGGTGTCGCTGTACAGCCCATACAGTTCGTGGTTGTATCTTCTCCTCCATTCCCCATCTATGCAGACGGGACCAAAAATCATCCGGAGAATTTTCCTCTCGAAACAGCCTAACACGTTCTCATCCACCGTTAGCAGTGTCCATGCCTCTGCACCATACATCAGGACCGGGATGATAAGCGTCTTATACAGGGACAGTTTAGTTACTCGAGAGAGGGCTTTGCTTCTCAATTGCCTTCTTAGCCCGAAGAAACAGCGATTGGCAAGAGTAATTCTTCGTTTGATCTCAGCACTGGTATCGTTCGCTGAGTTTATAGCGGATCCTAGGTAGACAAAGTCTCTGACCACCTCAAAATTATAGCTGTCTATAGTGACGTTCTGTCCTAGACGTCGGTGTTGGGTGTCCTTTCTTGTTGACAGCATATACTTCGTTTTGCTTTCATTCACCGTTAAACCCATCTTCTTGGCTTTCTTCTCAATGCTCACAAAAGCACCACTGACATCACGCTTTGTTCGTCCTATTATGTCAATGTCATCAGTATAAGCGAGTAATTGGACGGACTTTTGAAAGATTGTGCCTCTAGTGTTGACGTGAGAGTTTTGCACTATTCTTTCAAGAACGATGTTGAAGAAGTCGCATGACAGCGCGTCGCCTTGCCTAAAACCTTTTTTGACATCAAAGGTGTCGGTGAGGTCTTTGCCGACCTTGATGGAGCAGCGTGCATTCTCCATCGTCATCCTGCACAAACGGACGAGTTTGGCAGGGATGCCAAAACTAGACATTGCTCTATATAGCTCGTCTCTATAGATGCTGTCATACGCGGCCTTGAAATCGATAAAAAGGTGGTGGGTATCGATTTGAAACTTCTGGGTTTTCTCCAAGATCTGCCGTAGTGCGAATATTTGGTCGATGGTGGACTTCCCTGGCCTAAAGCCACACTGATATGGACCTATCAGGTTGTTGACGCATGGCTTCAGGCGTTCACAAAGTACGGCAGAGAAGATCTTGTAAGCGATATTAAGAAGGCTGATGCCTCTGTAGTTGGTGCAGTCCAGAGGATCGCCTTTCTTGAGAATCGGGCAAACAATGCTGAGGTTCCATTCATCGGGCATGCTTTCCTCCGACCATATTTTACAGATGAGCTGGTGCATACTCCTAACCAATTCATCGCCAGCCGCTTTGAATAGTTCAGCCGCAAGGCCATCAGCTCCAGCAGCTTTATTGGACTTAAGTTTAGATATGGCTATCCTCACTTCGTCAAGATCGGGTGGACGGAATTGTTGGCCTACGTCGTCCAAGTTGAATGGTGCAATTTGCATGTTAGCGGAATTCGGTTCGTCATCGCCGTTATACAATTTGCAGAAATGATTTTCCATATCCTCAGCACCGACTGCGATTCCACCACGATGTTCCCCTGATCGTCTTTGCAGGCTTCGGTTCGGGCCTTGTAACCTTGGGAGGTTCTTTTTACTTTTTGGTAAAACTTCCGAACTTCATTCCTGCAGTGGCATCTCTCTAACTCCTCGATCGCACGCTTCTCATGCTCTTTCTTCTTCCTTCTAAGAAGCTTGTGTTCCTCTCTCCTCTTCTGCTCGTAGAGCTCGCGAGCAGCTCTGGTCCTTCTATGCAGCGCCGCTTTGTATGCCTGTTGTTTGGCTGCATGTACTTGCCGGCATTCTTCGTCGAACCAGGGGTTTCGCTGTGGTGGTCGTGCAAAGCCCACCACGTCAGAGGCGGCATCTCTGATGGCTTCCTGGCAGTTTTTCCACTGGTTCTCGATGTTTGCAGTTGGCAGCCAAGGACTAGTTAAGAGGGCGCGAGAGACTCGATCGGAAAAGGACCTGGCGATTTCCTGCGACTGTAGCCGTCCGACGTCGAACTTCCTCACAGTATTTCCCTGTTTTGGCTTTGGTCTGGATATCCGTAGCATTACCTTTGCTACAACGAGGTAGTGGTCCGAGTCAACGTTGGCTCCTCGGAACGTTCGGACATCCTTGATACTGGAGGAGTGCCTTGCGTCGATCGCAATGTGGTCAATTTGGTTGGCGGTTGATTGACCAGGAATTCGCCATGTCCCCTTATGTATATCGAGATGCGGGAACTGCGTACTAGCTACCACAACGTTTCGCCCCGCAGCAAAGTCGATTAGCCTGAGTCCGTTATCGGAGGTGGTGTCGTGCAGGCTGTATCTTCCGATTGTGCCACCAAAGACGTCTTCTCTTCCCAGTTTGGCATTAAAATCACCCAAGACAATTTTAATGTCATAGCTAGGGCATTGCTCATATGTCTTGTCCAGGAGCTCGTAGAACTCGTCCTTGGTGTCGTCATCTTTCTCCTCTGTGGGGGCATGCGCGCATATCAGGCTGATGTTGGCGAATTTAGCCTTGATGCGAATTGTCGTGAGGCGCTCGTTCACATAGTTGAAACTCAAGACTTCTTGCCTAAGTCTGCCTCTAACGACGAATCCACATCCAAAGAGACGCTGCCCTTGTGGTCGGTAACAGTCACCGTAGTAGATATCGCAGTCTTTCAGTTTTCTCTTGCCCGGCCCATCCCATCGCACTTCTTGGATGGCGGTGATGTCTGCTTTGTAGCAGTCTAGGGCCTCCGCTAAATGTTCGGCTGCACGTGGTCTATAGAGAGACAGAACATTCCACGTGCAGATCCGAAGTTCGTTGTCCTTATTTCGTTTGCTTGGTTCGTCAACAGTAAATCCGTCCGTATCCGAGGCTTGTTGGTGCTTCGCAACTAAGATAGCTTTACGTGGCCGGGAAGTCACCCCGACGGCACAACCCCCAACCTGGAGGACCAGACCCTTACAATATAACTCCAAGGGCGGGGAGCCGGATTAACCGCTCCTTATAGGCCTGAGCTCCGAATATGTCGTAGTAGCCCGTATAAGGTGTTCACTAAGTAGTTCAGCCTAACTGGAACTGTAGACGCCACCGTTGATTCCATCTTGAGAATTCTTCCGCTGCCGCCTGGATGAAGGAGAAGTGCCTTAGTGGGAACACTCCTCCCCCCCTCTCTCGTTTGCTGCCCCCTAAAACCGTCCACAGGGATTGGAACCCCATCTTCAGTCAAAGGTACTAGGCACCCGATGTTCACCACTTGGAGGTGAGAGTAGGAGTTGGTAGACAGAGGTTCGCTTTGAAAAAAAGCTTGTGGACGCTTGTGTCCTCTTGAATGCACCGTGTCTACCCTTTGAACATCAGGTTCAAACTTGAACTTGAAGTGGCAACCTGCAAAAAACAGTCACACTTTGCCCAGCAGTTATTCAACTATGATTCGACATAATTATTGGAAATTTCTTGCCTAATCGTTTAACCACTTAGAGGAGTGATAACAACCAGACGACCGTAAATTAAGCATGCATTAAATCCTTTAAATTTTACATAAGTCGTCTAGACGCTTTAAAGATTTGTTTCTATAAATAGAAAAGTATATACAAAAACAAAATATAGCAACACACGCCTCATTAATCATAAAAGTTGAAGCACAACTTGACACTTGGTTGAAGAATATCTCTCAATCGACGACGCAAGGCGCGGCGCTATAAAATTGTAAATTATGCACATCGAAGCAAAAGCACCAGAGATACTAAACACCACCATTAACAAAGTTAACGTTCCCTGTACAATTTGATTTTATTATTCTCTGCCACGAGTTGTCGTGTTTCAAAAAAAAGAAAAGAAAAAAAAATCACTTAAAATATTGAAAGACTAAAAATATTAAATGTCTAACACGTCGCGTTTTGCCTCCAAATTATCACCCTGCCACCAGAGTTACTTCATTTATTTATAATGACTTAAATAAAATCTCATTGAGAGAGGAAACATTTATCATTTCCGCTTTTGAAGCTCTATACATAAAGTAAAGGTGCACAAAACATCCTTTGAAAATATAAACACACACACACACACATAAAATACAGAATTCTATACAAAAAAAGGACCTCAAGTGAACTGTTTATAAAGGAAGGTAAGTTAAGGTACTTTAAAGTTTTGTACCAGGCTGTGCTGGTGCTGTGCTGTGCGCCCGTAAAATATGGTAACTGTCTGTTTACATTCTATTAATGGAAAGCTGATATCTTAAAGGGTTCAACTGTAGAAATTTGTCTTCAGGTGTAATCTTTTGGTAAATATGAATGAAAACCTCTTTATGGAAGGATGTAATAATGGTTTTGTGACCTAAGGCATATTGCTGCCTTTCCTTCATCATAAAGATGATAAATTGCCAGAGCCTGTGAGCTGTGTGCACCTTTATTGATTCGTTGAGGAGGAACAGATATTACGTATAGGTACTTGTTCATTCAGTGGGGTGTTGGTATTGGAATGGCATACCTACCGTATATAGGATACAAAGCTTCATTCCCCAAAGACTTCTTCTAATACATCACTTAGTGTCAGATTTCGAAATCAGTTAAGGCAAACAATGTGGTCTTGGTCTTTGGTTTGGTGCTTACTTGCTTTCATAAATTTTAAATGAAAACGCAATCATTCCAAACTTGTTGAAATTTAAGACAAACGTAACAAGAATCCTCAAAGGGATGAAGTCGTTAAAGAAGCGCACATTAGATGAATGAGCACAAAAAATAAAAAAATAATCGCAAGTAAAAATAGGACCCAGACAAGCAGCGAAAACGTACAACACCAAAAAGCTTGGTTTATCTTTCAAATAAATCTCCACTTGCATCATACATAAATCCTTGCAAAGATCTCTAAACTGTTATGGAGCCCTTCTGTGCCCCATGGCAAGTTTGTTCGATATCTCTTCACTGCTCATAGTAGAGTAAAATAAAGGAATTACACGACTACGATGACGACACGAACGGGGAAGAATAGACACACACAAGAAAAAAATGGAGAAAATTAGATGACACCAAAAGCTCTTAATTATCCAATTTCACCCCCCTTTCCCCTCCGAAAATGACGGTACAAAAAATATATAAGAATAAAACCCTTTTTCATACAGGCTCTGCAGAAGGTAGGATGGTCCCTTAATCGTTGGCAATTAGTCACCAAGCCGGCCGAGCCGAGCTGGGCCAAAAAGAAAACATCCTGGAAACAAAACGAGAAGGAACGAGTAGATACCGAAGCTTCCAGAGACAACGTTCGCTTAATGTCTCCTTTATTGGTAGAAATTTATCTTTGCAATTTATATACATATAGCTGGCAGGATATCATCCCCAGTTTAGCAGGATGTTTTCATTGCACAGATTAACACACGAGGTAGGACGATATATCTGTGGCCACAAGCAATAACCGCTTAAGTCGATTTAAGACAAAAGTCAGTTTTTTGTTTCATCATGTTCTCCATGTTCCATTGCACTGTTGAAAAAAATCCCCTGTAATTTAAGCCCTTTTTTCATAAAATAAAACCAATATGAAAAAACCGCTTAAGTCATTTTCACTCTAAGCAGCATATGCAATAAACGCTTAACTCAAAATAAGAATTCATAAATAATATAATGCAGTTTTAAATAACGGCTTATATCGACTTAAGCTGCTTTTCTAAATTGAAAACCTCTTCAAACCCAGAAATGTATATTGGAGTCAAAAACAACTTATTTCGATTTAAGCGCTTATTGCAAAACGAAAAATATATTTTCATTGTTACAAAAATGAATTAAGTCATTTTTGCAAATTTTTATTTGTATTTTGAGAAATCTTATGTTACTTAAGCTACTATTGCAAACTGAAAATTCTTACATATAGAGAATTAAATGGACTTAAGCTGTTATCTCCAATGCATGAGGTAGTTTTCAATGAACTTAAGTGCTTTTTGAGGGAAATAGTAAACTGATTTGCAGATTGTAATATTGAAAAATTTAAAACAAATTTTGATTACCTCAAACAAAAATGTATAAATTAGTATGAGTTGAATGTTCTCAAAATGGTGAATCATAAATTTGATTTTTCTTAAATTTAAAACAGGTTGCAATTTTTATTGAAGTTAAAGATGTCTGGAAAACGGGGACAACCGCTTATTGTTAAACAAAAGAAAATAATCAAAACAAATTTCTATCGACATATCTCATATGATTGTATGGATATACTAAACAACAATATACATACAACATATCTAAATATTTTTTGAAATGTTTGGTGGAAATGTTAGTCCAGAACAATACTTGTTCAACTTCAATTAAGATAATTTCGATGATTTTCGCTTCTAACGAATAATATTAAAGAACTCGTCCTCGTGAGAACATTTCGTTCGTCAGATCGGTAGTAGGTACCTGAGTATTTCTGCTGGAAAAATTTTTGGGAGTAATTCGGACAGTATGAAAGCCCTTACAAATAACGGTCCAGTCAACGAAAGCGACTTTTTACTACTGATACTAGGTACTTGCAAATAGTTTAATACAATATCTGTCGTTGGACACAATTATTTATGAGTTCTACTAAATCTCCAAAGAAATATTCAAATTTCTTTGGGACAGCTACTTGTATAATAGTTGGTAAATCTGTGGAAATTATGTCTTTTTGTTTTTCTTTAAAATTGGAAGACAAGCTCAATTGTGAGTTGCATTTCTGGCCTTACCGAACGCTAGCTTTTCCATTTAAGTGATAGAAAATAAGTTCTAAGATTCAAGATCATGCAGTCGTGAAGGAGATAAATAATGGAATAGATACATTGTCACTAACTGGCATTATGTTATCGGGTTGAAAAAGATAAACCATAATAAAGCCAAGACTTAATAAAGCCAAGGCTTTTTCGACTCCTGTTCATTTAAAAAATCAAAATTATGGTGGAAATGTAGATTCAAAAAAATTTGTGTTGCAAAAATAAATTGGCAAGATACAGCAAACCAAAAGTAAGCCGAATCCACTATCAAATAAATCTAGATGTAAATAAAATAGCCTGAGCTTCTAACAGAGGGAAAGCGCATGATGTTAATCAGGGAGGGGGCGAAACTCATACAAAAATTCATACTAGCAAAGAAATCTAGCTTTGAGATTCAAAAGAAAACAAATTGAATGAAATGTTAGTAATATTATCTTGATTAAAAGGGCAAGTGCCTCTACCTACCCCCTTGCGTACTCCCTTCACCTTAAATATGCCCAAACGTGGTATTTATGCAGGTACCGTGACATAAGGCCAAGTGCCATAAAGCCAAATTTAAAAGTTTGCCCTTAAGTCACTTTCCAAAAGCGACTTAATGCCAAGTTTTAAGAGTTGGCCTTATGTCGCTTTTACAAAGTGACATAAGGCCAAATTTGTTTGTGAATTAAGGCAAAACATAAAATGTTTAGTAAAAAAAAATTAATTAATGGAAAAGAAACTTTGCATACACCCAACCTCGCACCCACCCCAAATCCTATCGTGAGCCCAAGCAGGGGGGTTACATACCTCACTGTTTATTGCGAATTTTTAAATTTCACAAACCTAATAAAACCTCTCCTTTATTTGGTTTGTGAAATATAAAAATATTCAAATAAACAGTGAGGTATGGATGCAACCCCCCTGCTTGGGCTCACGATAGGATTTGGGGTGGGTGCAAATTTGGAAGTATGCTAAGTTTCTTATGCATTTAAAGAAACTGGATTTAATGAAATTTTCCAATGAAAAAAATAACAGGTACGCTAGTATTAAAAGTGACACAAGGCCAAATTGGCCTTATGTCACTTTGTAAAAGCGACACTCTTAAAATTTGGCTCTATGTCACTTTTGTTAAGTGACATAAGGCCAAATATTCAAATTTGGCCTTATGTCACGGCACCATTTATGCATTTATGGCAATTTTTTATTATTTATGTATTGAAGTTGATTAAGAGTCCGTTACTTTCTATGAAAATTGATTATGAAACTCATTTAAGCAATATAACAATTTTTTTCTATTTCTAACAAACAAAAACTAATTTTTAACTAATTTTAATATCCTCTCTATAAAAATAGCTTATATCGGAATAACATAAGAAATTAAATTTTTGAAAACAGCTTACGTCGTTATAAGATGCCAGTGAACTAAAATTTTGATTTGCAATAACCGCTTAAGTGATGTAAGCGAATGAGAGTAAATTATTTAAATAAGCAATAACAGCTTAAAACACGTTTTTGGCAATAACTATTGCAAATTAGTTTATTTATAAACAAAAAAATGTTCATTTATTAATAGTAAGACTATATTTTAAAAATATGTATCAATTTGTTACATAGATGGTCGGAATTTTTTCAAATCTCAAATTGAAAGTTTAAAGTGCATTTCCCAAAAAGTTAATTTTCAGACTTAAGCGGTTATTGCTTGTGACCACAGATATTAGATTGTCTAGCTGAAATATTTTTTTTTCGTGTTTTTTTTGAGAGTGTGCTGCAGATGCCCCTCTCGTTTACAGATGAGGCAAGGATTAAATAGCACTTTTTCGCGGTCAACATTTTTGTGCTTAAAATGGTGTTTCGTTGTAATTGCTTGAGCTTTATTATATTTAAAGAGAGATTCGGAAATATCTCCGCAAATTAATGAAATTATTGCTTTAAGCATTTGAAAGTGAGTCGAAAATTAAGATGAATTTTTGAATGAAGCAGCACCCGGGCGTTTCATAAAAAAGCACGTAAATTGGCTTCTGGTTCAATGATCAGAGCCTAAGCTTATTAATACAGCAAATGTAGCTTAGAACTAGAAGAAGTTGTTTAGAAGAGAACTTAGCTAAATAAAAGTTTAAGAACAACGGAGGCAGATCGACCGTGGATTGGAGACGGATAAGAGATGGATAAGAGATAGAACATGGATCAGAGACAGATAGAAATGGTTGAAAATGGATCGAAGATGAATCGGAAATGGATTGTAGATGGATCGAAAATAGATTGGAAACGGATCGAAGTTGGACCGGAGATGAATCAAAAATTGATTGAAGACGGCTTGAAGAGATATAACGGGTGATTTTTTAGCTGGTTTGGTTTTGGCAACACTGGTTTTGACAGCTGACGTGTGTTTAGTACCTTGTGTCACTGTCAAACAGCTTCAGTTTGGTTTGCAATTTAACCATGGATCGTATTACAAATGAACAACGCTTGCAAATTATTGAATTTTACTATCAAAATTCGTGCTCGGTTCGAAATGTTCATCGCGTGCTGCTTCCATTTTATGGTCGGCATTCTCGACCTTCTGAGCAGTCTATTCAGAAGATTGTGACCAAATTTCGCACCAAATTTACTTTGCTGGACATTAAACCACCAACACGTTTACGTACTGTGCGTAGTGAAGAAAATATTGCGGCCTTATCAGCTAGTGTGACAGAAGACCGCGAAATGTCGATTCGGCGCCGTTCCCAGCAGTTAGGCCTTTGTTACAGTTACCGAGCGATGATAACAAACTTTTTTTTGCCCGAAATGGAAGTTCTTGACTTGCATGATATGTGGTTTCAACAAGACGGTGCCACATGCCACACAGCACGCGAAACAATCGCGCAATTGCGAGGCGAGTTTGGTGAACAGTTAATTTCACGTTTCGGGCCGGTCAATTGGCCGCCTAGATCGTGCGATTTGACACCATTAGATTATTTTTTGTGGGGGTATGTCAAGGCTAATGTCTATAGGGACAAGCCCGCTTCGATTGACTCACTGGAAGCCAACATCCATGCATTCATTCGTGAGATACCGGCCGATATGTGTGAAAGAGTATGCCAAAATTGGACTCAGCGGATGGGCTACCTGAGACGCAGCCGCGGTCAACATTAGCATGAAATTATCTTTAAACATTAAATTGCAAGGTTCAAACTATCGATTCAAATAAATATTTCATTCATTTTTTCGATTTTTTTGTGTTTTTTTTTTTTTAAAGTTCTAAACCTCTTAAAAAATCACCCGTTAATTAATATAGATTGAAGACGGATCGGAGACATTTAAGAGATGGTTCAGAGATGAATTGAATTGGATCGGAGACAGATAAGAAATGGTTTAAAAATAGATCGAAGTCCCACTTTAACTGGATGGGAGATGCACCGAAAGTTGAATCGGAAATGGATTGGAGATGCATATAAAAAATATCAGAAACGGATAAAAGGTGGACCAGAGATGAAGCAAAAATTGATTGAAGATGGCTCTAAGAGACATAATAAAAATTGTTTGAAGATGGGTTGGAGATGAATTGATCAAAAGAGGGTTGGAGATGGATCGACGAAAATGGACCGAAGAAAGCATTGAGACTATTTGTAGATTGATTGCTGACAAACTAAATAAGGATTGAAGGGGGATTGAAGAAAGATGAAAAAGGAATGGACATGGCTTGGATGTACTTTAGATGAACCGGAGATGGATTGGAGTAGAATCGAAGATGGATTGGAGATAGATAGGAAATGGATCATAGACGGATCCGAGATGGATCGGCAACAAGTCGTAAATGGATGAAAAACTGATGGGTGATGCGTCAAGAACTGATCGAAGATGGATAAAAGATGTTTTGGAGGCGGTTCGAAAACGGATCGGAGATAGATTGCAGATGGATTGGAGATGAATTAAGAATAGATCAAAGTCGGGTTGGAGACGGATTGAAGATAGGTTTAGACTAATTGGAGATTGACTGAAGATAAATCGAATAAGCACGAAGACGGATTCGAGAGATATACTGAAGATGGACCGAAGACAAATTGGAGATGGCTTGGAATTGAATTGAAGATGAATCAGAGATAGGTTGGAAATGAATAAGTGGCGGATCCAATATGGGTCAAAAACATATCGGAAATGGATCAAAAATGAATCGAAAACTGTTCGGAGATGGATCAAACACTGATCAATTATGGAACGGAGATGGATGGACGACGTTTTGAAGATAGACCGGAGGTCGATCGCAGAAAATAGATCAAAGACGGATCAGAGATTAATTTGAAACTGATATCAAATAAATTGGAAAGGAATCAAAGTTGGTATGGAGACGGATTGAAGATGGATCGGTGACATATACAAGACATTTTTGAAATGGATCCAATGCGCATGTGGATGATAGATCGAAGACGAATTAAAGTCGGATCAGAGATGGAACAAATTTGGATCGCAAACCACTCGATGACTTATTGAAAAAGTTTAGATATTAGCTTCATTATTTTCTCTACTGTGATGTAAGAACCTTTTGTCTAAGGCTGAGGTTTGCTCATCGGTTTCCTTAGGATCCTTCTAAAGAAGTAAAAACTTTAGTTTTAAGTGTTTCTTATTTAGGTTGTATAAAACCCCAAACTTTCAATTATGTTCATCTAGATATACATAATTGTTAAGAACAAGCTTTTAATATTGTTGGCTTTTCTGTGCTGCATACGACGGATTCCGTATGGTGGAATACATATAAATTGCCTTCGTGGTCTTTGCCGTTATCTACGAAAGCTTGTGTTATATATAATTATGTTCATCCAATGTGGCACGAATCACGTGCAGGAACCAGTGAAGTGAGTGGTTGAAGCTGACGAGAATCTTGGAGTGCTCAGGCAGAAATAAAAGTAAAACTGGTCAACAATTTTGAACGAATCCAGTAAAAATCACAGTAAAACTGGTAAAAATCTCAGTCCAACTGGTAAAAATATTGGACGAATCCGGTAACAATCACAGTTAAATTGGTAAAAATCTCAGCACGACCAGGAAAAATCTCTGTTGAATCCGATAAGAATAACAGTAAAACTAGTAAAAGTCTCAGTGTAACTGATAAAAATCTTGGACGAATCCGTTATAAATTACAGTGAAACTGTTTAAAATCTCGGAAAAAAATCCGGTAAAAATAACAGTGAAACTGGTAATATCTTGGACCAGTCCGGTTAAGATCACGGTAAAAATCTTAGTACAACTGATAAAAATCTCGGACAAATTCAATAAAAATTACAGTAACACAATATCAGTAAAACTGGAAAAAAATCTCAGTACAACTGGTAAAAATTACAGTAAAACTATTAAAATCTCAGTACAATTGGTACTGTAAAAATTACAGTAAAACTGGTAAAAATTTCAGAACAATTGGTTAAAATCTCAGTACAACTGGTAAAAATATAAGACGGATCCGGTAACAATCACAGTAAAATTGGTAAAAATCTCAGCACGATCAGGAAAAATCTCGGATGAATCCGATAAAAATAACAGTAAAACTGGTAAAAACCTCAGTCCAACTGATAAAAATCTCGGACTAATCCGTTAGAAATCACAGTGAAACTGGTAAAAATCTCAGACAAATCTGGTAAGAATAACAGTGAAACTGGTAAAAATCTTGGACGAGTCTGGCTAAGATCACGGTAAAAATTTCAGTACAACTGGATAAAAAATCTCGGAAAAATTCAGTTGAAATCGCAGTAAAACTGGTAAAAATCTCTGCATGACTGGTAAAAATCTCAGACGAATCCGGTTAAAATATCAGTAAAACTGGAAAATATCACAAAAAAACTGGTAAAATCTCAGTAAAACTGATACTGTAAAAATTACAGTAAAACTGGCAAAAATCTCAGTACGACTTTTAAAAATATCAGTTCAACTGGTAAAAATATAGGACTAATCCGGTAAAATTCACGGTAAACTGGTACAAATTTCAGTACGACTCGGACGGATCCGGTGAAAACAACAGTAAAAGTGGTAAAGATCTCGGACCAACCCAGAAAAAAATCATAATAAAAGTGATAAATCTCACTACAACTGACTTAAATCTCGGTTGAATCCGGCAAAATCACAATAAAACTGGTTTTCAGTACAAATGATAAACATGCCGAGCAGTACCAGTAAGCTTGGCAAGGTTGGTTCTTATCCTTTACAAGACCGCTTACCATTTGTGGGGGGAAATGTTAATTTAATATTCTGAGTGAGCTGTGCTATCATTGACGGTGGTTTCCATACTGATTTTGTAGTTTCTATGGCGCGTCTCTTATTCTTTGAAATGAGTAAATAGTTTTAGTCTTTGGATGCACAAGGCGACATCTGAAGGTCATTTCACGCAGTTTTTCAGTTGATTCGAATTGGTTCCTCTATGTATATTAACTCAATGGTAGTAGGTTATGCATTTTAGGCATTACAAAAATTAAAATATACACAATTCTTTAACAAAAACTTTAATTTAAACAAGCAGTCAAAAATTAGACATAATATTGTATTGTGTTGTATTCAAATCTGTTGTTATTTGAATCAAGACATTTTACAAAGCACACTCATTAGTTATAAATTTTGAATTTCTTTAATGAAGAAGTTAGTACTTTCATTCAATTAAGCGCAGCAAATATGTTAAGACTATTGCATTTTCCTTATATATCTAAGCATATATGCACTTAAAGTATCTCTTTTCATTAGCAATTCAAACCACTCTCACTGAAATGTGATAAGATAACCATTATAGGAAGAGAAAGCTGTTAGCAGTCAACAAAATGGACCTGCCATAATAATAACATTTGAAGCCTCAATACAAGAGTCACTTAAGTAATCGACCCCATCACGTCGTCGTCGTCGTTGGTTGGTCGTCGGAAAGCAAAGAAAACCCAATTATCCTTCTCAATAGGTAATTCAAGTGTATTGTTGATCAAGCCTCTTCATATAGCCATATACAGGACCACCACAGGACAATCAGTACCTATGTATATGTATAATTTTTTTCTTCTTTCTCGCTTTCAATGAAAGTTCTTTGATTTCACCTCCTTGTCCTTACCTATATGTCCTGTTTACTCAGCAAATTTCGTTTGCAATAATTAAGCAAAGAAAAACCTCTATTTTATGCTTTCGTATAGGTATATGGTCGTATATATTATATGGTTAGTGGCTTGCCATAGCAGGGTTTTACGCCAATACCCCACTTGGCATAACATACCTACCAACATACATACTTACCTCACCTCAAAGAGCAAACGTTTCTCAAATATACACACACGGAAGCGGAAACTTCGACCATAGCAACTAATATCGCAGGTAAGTGTTTACCCTTATCGATTACTTTCCGTTCCTGTTATAAACATGACCACGTAACTAATTTCATCCTTTTCCACACTCAAACTCAACTTAAGTCTTCCTTTCTCCTTCAATAAGCTCTTAAAAGGTTAAGAATCCGTTTCGTTGTGAGGACAAACGCAGGTGAAACCGTTGCTCTTCCGCAAAATAATTGCCTTCAATGCGGAATTTGTGCAGTTTTTAATTAAATATCCTTTTTTAGTGGTTATTCTATGTGTGTGCTCATACTCCACATACATATACATATACTCCTTTCAAGGATATAATAAAACATAGGCAAACTCTTCAATTCTTATCCGTCTTTTCACAGTATATTATGTTTGTGTAAATGTGTATGTGTGTGTGTATGTTTGTGTGCAAACACGACCAGATTGCCAATGACTTTGTTTCAATCTTCTATATCTGTTGGCAAAAGGAAAGCACAATGCCACACTACCTGTGCCTATATTGTCTGCTACCTCAATATTATGTCTGTTTACGAAGGACTAACAGTGAATAAGAGAGAGAGAGAGATAGAAAGGAGAGCGTTGAGATGCTTACACGGTTGGTGGGATATAAAATTAAATTTTCAAGGATAAAAATGTGCTTAGCTCACGTATAGATAGGTAGGCAAGAAATGCACTTAAGTTCACTGTCTGTTCCCTATACCTCCTTTATGCTCCTGCTTCCACTGTGAACAAATTGTCTACTTGCACGTTTAGGCAGACATTGTAGCGGGTGTAAGTGATGATACCCGAGGCAGGTATTATAAAGATTATAAAAAAACATGTCAAAAGTTTGCCAAAAATGTTGGTGAATCATAAAAGCAATTTATGCAAAAATGCTGACGAAGCTTAGCTGATGGAAATGTTTTGGCAAGGTTAAGCTTAGAGGAAGTCTTAATATACGAGTATAGTAGAAAAGGAGAAATTGAAGTTGTTTTGTTGTACTTTTTGTTTCTATCTGAAGTCAAGTTCTAACGATTATGCAAAAAAAATTGGTGTTCATATTTTTTTTACAGGTGGTTATCGGACTGCTTTAAAAGGCCTTAAATAAGTGCTTAGTTGAATTTTTGCTCTTCGATTTTGCCCAACGGATGCCTTAAGCGTTTTTCTGCACCTTCTAGCACTTGATCTACACATACAATATCTAGTATCTTGCAGTGCCTTAAGACTTATAGAATCAAATTCTTGGGTTTGCTAAACCTTATGGTCACAGCAATATCACAAATTTGATTCTTACTGACATTTTTTCGACTCCCACTGACTACCGCGCTCCTACAAATGATCCTCAGTAAAGATTTTAAAGTCTTATTCCCATCCAGAGGGGACTGGATGATGACGCCATGACGAAAGACTTCAACACAACTATCTATACTGATGGCTCAAAGATGGAGTGCGGTTTTGGCTCAGGAGTCTTTTTTGAGTCTCTCAACATCTCTAAGTCATTTCAGCTACCGAATTTTGCTAGTGTATTCCAAGCTGAAATACTGGCAATTAGGGAGGGATGCAAGATACTTAAAGCAGATCCAAACCAAAATCGTAATACAGCCATCCTTACAAGACAGTCAGGGGGCTGTTAAAGCCATTGATTCGGCTAAATCATCCTCTGAATTGGTCCAACAATGCCGAGATGAACTCGCAAGTCTAAATATTAACCTCAAGGTCACTCTTATCTGGGTTCCTGGTCACAGTGGCATTGAGGGAAATGAACGGGCAGGTGAACTAGCCAGGCAAGGATCAGCCCTTCACATCTCACTTGCGGAAAGAGTTAACATTCCCCTTGGAGTTGTGAAGGGCAATATATTGTCAATTTTCCTTAGGGAATCCAATCGCAGGTGGAGCAGTTTAACCAACTGGCAAATGTCCAGAAAGATCTGGCCCGCCTTTAATAAATCCCGAAGAATTGAACTCATATGAGTAGACCCAGGCGGATCATAGCCATTGTCGTAGCAACCTGTACTGGAAACTGGCCAGTTGGAGAACATGCGGCAAGGCTGGATTTTCCTTACAATACTCACTGTCATAGCTGTGGAAGTAAAAGTCCAGCTCTAGCCAGAATCAGAGCACAATCGTTTGGAATGGCTTTTTTTGATGACCTAAACGAACTTTCCGAAATGAAGATCCAAGACTTGATCTCTTTTCTAAACGCCACCAAATGGTGGTTGCATTCTGCATCATGTTCCCCCCCAGATCGTGAGTAATCGGAACCCGGGTTTCTGCGGGGCTTCATGGTGCTCAATGGCAGTGATGATCACACGGTTGGATCGATCGCGCTTCGGTGCCATTCTACAACCTGCCGAGATCAGTATAATGTAGCAAGCTCGGGCGAGATGCCATCCAATTGAGTGAGTGTCCTATGAGCCACCTTCTGTCTTTTGTACTGACTCACAAGCACAAGGTACCTCAACCATACTTCACAGTTGTCTTATCTCAAAGCAAGAAACGCCTTTCTGGTTTCTTGGGAAAGATGATCTCTACTTGAAACCTCTTGTCATGCGGAGTGAGCAGACGGAGGCCCAAGAGGAAATCTCACATCCAACCCAAGGAACGGGACCCCTTAGGAATAAGCCTCTCAGAGAATAAAACCGCAAATCCTCACTTTAATCACTTTAATCAAACGAGTTATGGTATCAAAACGGCGCAAACCAGTGCTAATTGGGCACAGAGCGAGTGTTACGCTCTAGCCACCATTTCTACCTACCTACCTACCCTTTCTGCCCAATTTGATGGCATCCTTTTTTGCGAGTATCCTAGTTCTTGGGTGCCTGGACCCAAGACCAATGCTAACAACGTGGTACTGGATGTTTAAGAGTGGATGTTATGTAAAGTGTTCCTCCTGAAATCCAAACTACATAAATCGCGAAAGAACTGTTTGAATTCTTCAACTGGCGTCTCCTGTAGAAAAATACGCTGATGTGAGGAGCAGCCTGTGAGCATTATTTGTGTCTTTTTGCTATTCTTAGATCACTTAACTCTCTCTTCTACTTGCAGTGTTTGGCACATCCCATTCAGCCGACAGACGTTATTTGTCAGAAGACATTATGCCATTGGCATATTCTAAATGACTAAGCCTTTCAAATGGTATCCATTGAATGCCCTGTATGTCGGTCCGCTGCTGTACCAACACTGGCCATCAATAAATAGTGCATCGCCAGTAGGAATAGAATTGGCGATAGAACCTCCTCTTGTCTCACACACTGTAGCAGTACGAAGGAGTCGGATAGCTGCCCATTGTGTAAAACAAAGCATCTTGCGTTGCTGTAGGACTCTCTCAAAATGGCAACAATTTTTGGGGGAATTCCTCTACCAAGCACACAACGCGTCTTAGCGTATTCTCTAACGATTTTTGCAGAAATTGTATGCATGAGGAAGAGATAGAATCGATTCGTCACCTTCTATGCAGGTGTTCTGCTCTATTTCATAGACGAAGACTTCACCTTAGTGATTTTTACTTCAATGATCCTAGTGATCTAATATACTAAGCCATAGGCAGTCTATTACGCTTCATAAGGAGCTCCAAATGGTTCACCGAGGAAGGAAAAGGGTTTCCTACATTCATGTGGTATCACAATGGACCAACTCATGGTCTAAGCGATCAGTCCGGTAAAGTTGTGATTGAAATGACATAGATTGCTTAAAGACAATACGCAGGGCGTTGATATGGTCCACATATACGATCGACCTCTTCTGGGAAAACGGACAAACGGTGATCTATATTGCTGATTCTAGTTGCTCTAAGACTGTAGGATTGCTGAGTGGACTTAGTACGAAATTTTCCTCGAAATATTTGGCAAATACTATTTTGCTGACGATATTTTCGAGCAATTCCTTCTAGGCGATACTTTTATCTACCTTGATGTAAACTGTATTATTATTCCCAATTAGACATCATCCGATTCGCATTAAGATAATTGTAAATTTTGACCAAAAAGTCGATAGACCGTGAAAGCCTGAAATGTCATACTTTTAGGTGGCGATATTAGAAAATTCCATTTTATATGGAAAGAAGCAAATATTCTAAGAAATGAGCAGCACTACGGAATTGACAGTTGGTCCTTGCTAAAAAATAGACTGCTACGCTCTCGGACTCACGTTTGATAGCTGATATTTGATCTTTCCACATTGATGATTGATACGAACCGGTTGTGCCTCGATAAAGCATGGGCAATGTTTACATGATCCAACTTCATTTGCGCTAATAAGTAGTACTATGCCAACTTGATGTCAAGCTACCAAAGAACCCAAAAAACATAGAAAACATTGCACGACAAAGTCAAAATTGTCACAACTAATTGAAGACTAGTTAGTAGCAAACTATTAAGCCATAAACAGTTCGGTATTAGCAGTTTTAATCCCTTTTTAAGGTGGTGCTAACTTGATATGAAGCTAACAAAGAATAAAAAAAAGTTAGCAAAGCACCCCAAAAAAACATAGAAAATTTTGAACGACAAATTCAAAACTATCACAACTAATTAATGACTTATTAACGGCAAATTATCCACCTACCCATTTTTCGATTTGTGAAAGTAGCTTTGCTAACTTGACACTCATAGAAAACGAATCTCCCAAAAATACATAGAAAACATCGAACGATAAAATTGAATTTATCACAACTAATTAACGGCAAATTATTAATGAATAAAATATTGAATTTTATAAGTTTTTACCCCTTTTCGAAAAAAACATAGAAAATATAGAACGACAAATTCGAAATTATCACAACTAATAAACGAATAATTCAAGACAAATTTTCCAGTTACCCATTTTTCAATCCGTGAGAGTTGCTTTGCTGACTTGATATCAAGTTAGCAAAGTACCCAAACAAAAACAAAAAACATTGCACGATCAAGTTGAATTTGTCGCAACTAATTAACGGCAAATTATTAAGCTCTAAGCAATCAGGTATAAGAAATTTGTACTGATTATCGACATAAAAAATCATAGAAAACATTTAACGACAAATTCGAAACTATCACAACTAATTAACGGCAAATTATCTACCAGCTCATTTTTCGATTCGTTAAAGTTGCGTTGCTAACTTGACACTCATTTCCTCATTTCATTGATTTTGGCCTCAATTCAGTTATGATCCAACATTGCACTTACGGAACAGCGGTTACGTTATGTGCGTTATTTGTAACTTTTATGCCAAAAATGAATTAATAAGTTTTTTTTTTAAGTTTAACATTTTTCTCAAAAACTAACATGTGCTATTTTGCGCTCAGTTTGTGCTGCCATATTCCAAAGAGATAAAAAAAATAGCATATTTGTAACTTTTACGGCCAAAAAACAGCTTGGCGAAGCGTGAAGTTATAGTCCCGCCATTTTTGATTTTTGAAAAAAAAGTTGTGCTGTATTGTGCTCAGCTTGTGCTGGCTTGTGCCATAAATATTTCTGAAATATTCGCAAATTTGCAAATTTTACGAATAAATTTTTTGCGAAATTTCAAAATTTCTTAAAAAAAAGCTGTGCTGCGTTGTGCTTAAAAAATGATAATAAGACCCAAAAACAAAAACTCGCATAGTTGCATTTATTATGGCCAAAACTAAACTTTGCGAAAGGCTGTAGCGTGAAGTTAGCACCGCCATTTTCGATTTTCAAAAAAAAAAGTTGTTGTTTGCTAATTTTACGGATAAATTTTTTTCAAAAGAAGAAAATTTATCTGTTTTCTTTTTTTTTAAATCGAAAACTCTGCTTACTTTGGCGAAAATATGTAAATATGAACCAGCATGCAAATTGGGCACAAAAAAGCTTCGCAAAACTGTTTTTTGGTAGTAAAAGTTACAAATATGCGAATTTTTTTGAAACATGGTAGCACAAATTAAGCAAAAAACAGAACAACTTTATTTTTTGCAAAATTGCAAAATTTGAAAAATTTGCAAATATTTTAAAAATATTTACGGCACAAGGCAGCACAATACAGCACAACTTTTTTTTTTTGAAAATCGAAAATGGCGGTGCTAACTCCACGCTACAGCCCTTCGCAAAGTTAAGTTTTAGCCATAGTAGATGCAATTATGCGAAGTTTTGTTTTTTTGGTTTTGGTTCTTAGTAGCATTTTTTGAGCGCAATGCAGCATAACTTTTTTTTTAAGAAATTTTGAAATTTCGCAAAAATTTCATTCGTAAAATTTGGAAATTTGCGAACTTTTCAGAAATATTTACGGTACAAGCCAGCACAAGTTGAGCACAGTACAGCACAACTTTTTTTTTACGAAAATCCAAAATGGCGGTGCTAACTTCACGCACATGGTTACGTTGTTGGAAGGTGATTGGACGATGATTGACGAACTAACAAAAAACTCTGCGATAACACTGGTGTTGAAAACTTACGCGATTTCCTTCAAGTTTACTGCTCATCCCAGCAATTGACGTCTGCAGATGAACTAAATGTTTGCCTCCAACTATCGTATTTCTGGCGAATATAAAGAAACTTAAGTTGGCGAAGAAAATGTGATTTGAATTGCAGAATGATCTTCAAACAATAATTTTCGGCAATTTAGAAATGGTCGAATTCTGATTGATGATAGTGTACTGCCCAGAGAGTCAAATGTTACAAGGTGAATGTTATTGCTGTTCCCACGGAAAATTGTACGTGGCATTTTGACGTGTTGGAAAAACATCTGCATCTGCTTCTGCATTGCTTGCTTATGGAAAATAAAATAATAACCTATGCATTTCACAAATTTTTGTGGAGATCTAAAATGTGTGAAATCCATTTTTCGTGTTAATTGAATGCATTGATTTCAATTTTATTCCAAAAGAGTTTCATTCTTTCAATATCGAGAGGCTCGACTTTCGAGATTAGTCACCCTTTTGGAAGATGTTATAATTTTTGCAAATGGCGTCGGAGGTCAATCTTATTTGACATACAGATGCAATCTACAAACAGACGAGCAATGGAGCGCTATTCTATGCAAGAGCGGGGAGTAATTTGAATCGATGTGTGAAGGAAGAGTTAGTAATAAAGTAATTCAAAAACAAAATTAGATGATTTATTTTTTGCCGCCTTTTATAATATAATAACCGGTGGTGGTTATTTCTGATTACCAAGTGACCAACAAAACAGTGCTGTTGCCTACAAAATAAAAAAAAAGTCGAATAAAATTGATGGTTTCTTTTCAATACCTGAAAAAGACATAACATTATTTTGTCTGTACATTGTAAACAATATTTCAATGGTGACTCGCAATCGGTAAAGCCACATATAGTTACATACGAAAGTTCGACTGGGCGAATCGCAAGTCATAAGAGGGACCTAAATCTTCTAGTCAGAAATAAAACTATAATACAATTAATACAAACTTCCTACATATACATATAAGAAAATAAAATACAAAAATATTTTAATACAAATTCATATTTACAAAGAATAAGCCTTAACCCATATTTCTTACTTACTTAAAATATTAAATTTACAACATTTGATCTTTCCTGTGGGAAAATCAATTAAATTTCAAAACACATAAGGGTTTGCTTCATTGCCTCAATTTTATAGTCCAAATGATGATGCTCTATAGACCTAGAGATTTGCTCAAAAATGAATAAGAAACGAGATACCAATTTCCAATTATAAATTCAGTAAATACCAAACTCGCCGCCAGGATATTCAATTATGGCTTCCTTCCTTTTTTAGGGTTGTGTGTGTATGTATCTATGTATGTTTATTTCTGTGCATATCTCCGGTTCTAGTCCTTTCCTCCATTGCTGGATGAGGTCTGTAATTGAATGAGAAATTTAATTGAACCTCTGATCCTAAAATAACACAATTCATTCAGGTTGTTTGATTCCTGCCGCAATCTATTTCAAATGATTGGATGAGTCTCTCCCTCTCTCTATATGTATCCGAGAATGTATACAATTTTTTGAAGAGTGTGCCATGATGACGAGAACGACCGATGGTACTTTCATTTTGTAGTATCCTTAAAAGAAAGAGCATACAAGAAATTCAATAAAATAAAAGCAATGGGAATTTAATTAATTTCAGCATTTGCAAATGCTCATGGAAAGTCGGTTTTAGTAAAACAACCTTAAGTGAAGAATAATTTCTTCACAAAAACAACAAAAAATAAGAAAAACAACCAAACACTTGGTGCAATAGTGAAGCTATTTTAAATTACAATCGCAAAGAAGCAGCAATGATGATAAGTCCAGACAAATTAATTTTTATTTAAATCAAGTTCCAACTTTAGGAGCAAAAAATACTAAAAAAAAAATAAACAAAATGAAGAGATATTGTATAAATAAAAAGTCGAAAGAATGCAAAACTCCAACCCACCAGATCCAAATGGTATTTAAAGAAAACAAAGTAAAGAAAAAATCTCCGCAGTCGGCGAGATTGAAATTCTGGCGTACGGATGTGGTTCTAGGGTAAATTTATGCGGATTTTCTTTTGGCCGAAATCTTTTGGCTAAAGGATACTCTTGGACATCAGCCAGTATGTAATTAATTTCTGTTTTACTTTGGCCACAATCGTAAATTGCGCAATACATGTTGCTGTAAGTATATACCTATATAGAGGTGTATTTGTTTGCATATATAGTTGTATTGAGTTTGTAAACAAAACTTGATAATAATAATACCGGACAGAGAGTAATTCAGTGGAGTGATGCAGTGGACAATTAAATTTTATTTATTCATGTCAAAGTAAAGCTTGAAGTTATTACCCTATCGCCCGACCAAAATAATTTGTTTTGATTAAAAATTATATTTTGTGTGTACTCGGGCGTATACGTACTTTATTTATACGTTTTTTGTGTTGCTTTTGTTTTTCACTTAATTGTTTGTGCAACACAGCATTTGAACACATCATGTTGTTATAAAATTATTTTTATTTTAAATTTTTAATTAAATTAAATAATAACAATAAATATTTACAGCTTTTGAATTATATTCTCTTTGAGTTTATCAGAACTCAAATTGCAATATTTCCACGATAAAGTGTTTCATTGTTGAGTTTTTTTTTTTTAAATAAGCTTTGAGTTGAACAAATACAGTCATACATACATAAACAAAAGTATACATAAGACGATCATCGTCGCTTAACTAAATAATAATAATTGTATCTTTTCTTTACACCTCATTAAGTACTTATGAATTTATAACGTAAACATGAATTCAACTTGATTCATTTTTACATTGACTTAAGGCTTTTAATTTTTCTAGGAATTATATCGTCCCTCTTCTCACGAACTGACGTATCTGCTTTTTCAATATTTTTTAGTTTTAGTATAGTAAACAGGAAGAACCGATTGCCATTTAAATTTAATTAAGTGAGGGGTGAATAACAAAAATGGGCTTACATCTTAACATAAACTTAAGGCGTTTTTATTTCTACTCACCGATAAATGCACCTAGTACCTGAACAACTGTATTTACACAATTATTTGCAATATAACGGAAAACTGCTACCCACATAATTGCAGTTATGTCTGTTCGTGAGAAACTTTGTACCTTAAATTGCAGCTATGCCAACTATGTCATAACGCATTGAACCATGTTCCAGACATTTTTCAGGGAATCTAATGATGTGGAAATATGCAATCAAGTTAACCTAGCATATATTTTCCCAAATCTCAAAAACGACAATTTGCAAGTTGCGTCACTTCGTGAGATGAGGGACGATATGTACAACTTAATCTTAAAAATATAACCATAAGGTCAAATTTCACATGCTTTATACATATCGCCATATCATTTGTTACAAGACCGGCTTAAATCAAAAGGTATGGCGATCTTGTAGAAAATGTGCAGTGAGTATATGCAGTAGGGTGTCCGTTACTTCCCATTCTTTTTTATTTGGAAAGAACAATCTCTAAATCGCAAGTTTATACTAAGAAAAGATTATTGACAATATTTATCCTATAAATAATTTATTTCGATTTTTCAAATTTATTAAATATTTTTATTTTTTACAGTCTGCTCTCTCTAAGTCAAATTTTCACGGGATATCAAAATTAGTTCGAGTTAGACGAAGTTTTGGAAAAATTCGAGTTAGAGAGAAATATATCTATTTTTTTGTTAAAAAGTTTTTAAATGTAAAAAAGGGATACGAAAATAAATTAATAAATTAAATAAATGAAAAGAAGCTTCTTGCTTCTCTTAAATAGAAGGCATTACCTACTAACCAGGCAATGAAGTCCCGTAAAAGTTAAATCTTGTGTTATTATTTTGTCCAAATTAAAGTAAAAGCTGAAAGTAAAAAATTTAAACAAAGCTAAATAAAAAAATTGCTGATTACACTGTTAACTTTGTAATTATTCCCTACCATGTAATATAAACCGATAAATAGAGAGTCTTTGTGCTTGATTTTTTGTTATCAGAGTACAAGCTGTAAGATGGTACATTTTGTTCGTTGGTTGTTTTTTTTTGTAATATAAAAGAAAAATTAAATAAATCGACTTAAGGGGATTGAAAATCGGCCAAGAATTTTAAGAATATATTTGAGAGGATGGTTTTTGATGGTTTTTGTATACAAAATTGAGGGGAGTGCAAAAATATGGCGAACAAATTCGAGTTAGGAGGAAATTTGACTTAGAGGGAGTTCAACTTTATTCAAAGAGTCAACTGTATTTTTTTTTGTTCTCATTAATTTTTATTTATTTGTTCTTATTTGGTGAAAAATATCTTTAACTACAAATTATTTCAATTTTTAAAGTTAACTCAATATTTTTAGTTTCTAACTTTTTTTTTTTTTTCATTAATTACAGTAAAAAAAAAAACAATGATTTTTGTTAAACAATATATTTTATAAAAGATAAAAAGATAAATTACAAAATTAATAACATAAGTTAATTATTTCAATTTTTAGCTCAAGTAAGTATTTGTATAGTTTTTACACTTTTTTTTGTCATAATGGTTGATGCAGACATAATGAACTATTCTTTCTTTATTTTTTTGTCATACAACACCAAATATAAAAAAAAAATAGTAAACCAAACAAATGAACTGCTCAATTAAAAAAATGACAAGACGATTGATTTACATAACAGCTAACATCAAAAATATACATTAAAAGTTTCATTTAATTCAGGGATTGCATTAATAATGATTTTGGTGTTTATATTAAATAAATAAAAGATAATATTTTGAATAACTTTAAAACACTTATTTTATTTATTTATTTACTTAAATGCATTTCCGAAGTAATGCTTCCGAGTGCACTTAAGTAAATAAAACAAGTGTTTTTAAGTTAACCAAAATAATATTTTTTATTTATTTCATGAAAAAACACGTTGAAAATCTCCAATATCAAATCAAGTGTTTATATTATTATTTTGGCCCAACAAATCCTTAATTATATTTTAGACAACAGTCTGTGAGGATTTAAAATTAAAATTTACCAAATACGAACATAAGATTTTGAAACGAGAAAATATTAAAATGTATTTAATATGAAAAAGTTAAAAATTGTAATAAATTACATTCATTTTGTTTGTATTAAATTTTAATGAATTTTTCTAAAAGAAGATATTGTTAAGCAAAAACCATTAATATTTTTAAGTTACTGTATTTAATGAAAAAACGAATAAAAAGTAAAAAAAGCTAGAAACTAAAAATATTTAATTCACTTTAAAAATTGAAATAAATTGCTTAATTTATACATAGTTTTTTTCTATAAATTTTTTAATGTGTTTCTTTAAAGAAGATACAGTTCAGCAAATAACAAAAAAAAAAACATAAACAAAAATAAATAAAAAAAATATTTAAATTTAAAAAGTAAAAATATTATATAATAATTTTAAATATAGAAATAAATTAAAATAATTTTAGATACATTTTTGGGGATGTGGTTATTTAAAAAAATTATAACTCAATAATAATGGCAGAAAAAAACAATGCAAACTGCTGAAAATAAAGAAACAATAAGCCAGTCAGAATTAAAAAAGAATTAACAAAAAAATTGAGAATAACTGACATACATACATAGTTAGAAAATAAAAGTTAAATGTGAAAAATGTGAAATTTGTATGGGAAAAGCATGACCTTACAGGCATGAGTTAAAGACCTCGGATCAAATTTTGGGTGCAGGGAACTAAGTCCCCGGGAACCAAGTCCACCGAGGGCCTTAGTTCTCATTTAATGGGAACTATATCCACTTTAACGAAGTGGACTTAGTTCCCAGGCAAGGTGAGCAAGTAGTCCACTTCTTTATGAGAATTATGTACACATTTTGAAATATGGAGAGGGAACTAACTTCCAACGATAAAAATTACAAAAATTCAAAATTCCGCGTAAACTTTGCATACACCCAACCTCGCACCTACCCCAAATCCTATAGGGAGCCCAAGCAGGGGGGTTGCAGGGGGGCAGCATGCCCCCCCATACATACCTCACTGTTTATTTGCCGTTATGCTGGGTGCTAGCACTGTATTTATGAAAGACAAAGCATTACGACGAATAAACAGTGAGGTATGTATGCAACCCCCCTGCTTGGGCTCATTATAGGATTTCGGGTAGGTGCGAGGCTGGGTGTATACAAAGTTTTTTTGGCATTTAGGGAATCTTTGAATTTATCCTATATAGCCAACAATTGTGAAAAGTATTTCTATTTTATTTATAAGATTGATTTTTTATTTGGAAGTGGGAATTAAATACACATTTAAAGGGAAGTAAAACCACTCAGTTTTTGAGGAATTTTGTTCCCACCTTCTATGAGAACCAAGTCCACTTCAGCGAAGTTCCCATTAAATGAGAACTAATTCCCTCGGTGGACTTGGTTCCCGGGGACTTAGTTCCCTGCACCAAATTTTGTTGGTCAATAATTTTTTCTTATGACATAAACTTTCGATTAAGAGGTGGTTCTTTCCAAAAAAATTAGTTTGGGATATAAAGAACACTCTAATCTGCAGGAACTACAATGACAAATTACGTCTTAATACAGAAAAAAATCGGGTCTTACAATTAACAGCGAAAATGGCTGATTAGATTTTCTTCAAACTTGGTACAAAGTTGTTTTTGGTCATTCCATCGATATGTTTTTAATTGTATTGTTTTAAGAATCAAAAATAACGGTACCTGCCATACGATTTTGCTTATTAGTACTCAGTTTAACAAAATTTTTTCTCAAACATGGACTCACAGATGTTTCTTAAAAAAAATCAATAAATATATTTTAGATAGATAGTCATATTTCCAACAAGAATATGATATATATATATAAATATATTTCGAAAATACAAGTTTTTCAGTGTATATACTTTGAAAAACTTATAATCTCGAGATTCGAACGTTTTTAAAACAGAAATATCTCGTAACTGAGCACTCGTATCAAAAAAGTTATGATGATACTTCTTGTTGGAAATATGACTATCTTATCAATGAGCATAAATTATTTTTCGACAACTTCGTCATTGAAGAGAAAAGACGTAAGAACCGGTATTTTTGATTTTGACCAATTTTAGAAATAGTAATATGATTTAAATGATCAACTTAACAACAAATATGAAAATGTTTTCTTGTAGAGAGTCATATAATCTGTAAATTGTGTACAAAATTTGTTGGCAAAATATTTTGTTTAAAAGTTGTAGGGGAAAAACTCATATTTTGAACTTTTCATTTTTTTGAAGTACTAATATCTTCTAACTGTTCACTCCTAATGATAAAAGTTGAATAGTATTTTTGTAGACAATATAATAACACATAAAGCAGGTATAATTTTATCTTTGACAACTTCGTCATCTGAGAGTAAAAAGCAAAAAACAGATTTTTAACTTTTGACGAAGTTTTTAATATAGTGATATCTTTGGAACTATCACTCGTAGAAAAAAAATTATATTTTCTTGAAGAGAATTCAATAGTGTAAAAACTCTGTATGAAGTTGTTTTCGATAGCAATCACAGCTCAAATAACGTGTTTTTTAAATGGCGATATCTCCTTAACGAACAGTATAGGAGAAAAAAAGTGTGCTAACATTTCTTATAGAAAATTATATGATCTACAAGGTCTGTTTGAAGTACTTTTTCATAGC
Source organism: Dasysyrphus tricinctus (assembly GCA_963921185.1). Classification (NCBI taxonomy): domain Eukaryota; kingdom Metazoa; phylum Arthropoda; class Insecta; order Diptera; family Syrphidae; genus Dasysyrphus; species Dasysyrphus tricinctus. The sequence goes on along the minus strand of OY992531.1, from coordinate 238,761,585 downwards.
TTTTACCGTTTAAAAGTTATAAGCGAAAAACCAATTTTTTTGACTTTTGACTTTGAATAGCTTCTAACGCGCACATGATTTGTCAATGGACTTTTGGGTGAGTATTCCTTACACCAAAAAAAGATTATTGCATTTAAAAACCTTCACTTGGATTTTTTCCGCAATTTGGCCTTTTTTTGTATATTTTTCCTGGGCTATAAATTGGGTGGCACATTTCTGTCTGTCTGTCTGACCGACAGGTCTATTCGTATTTAAGCCTAAGCGAATCGATGGTGATTCTGTCCACGTTTTTTTTTTAATTTTTTTTAACCAAAAATAACGGTACCTACCATTTAAATGGAAAAACAGAAAAGAAAAGTATTTTTTTTTCTCAAAAACGACTCCTACGATTTTGATTAAACTTTTTTAATTTACTAAAATAGGGATGATCTACTACCAAAAATTATAAAATTTTTCACTTAGCAACTATTAATAGTAGGTACCTGCCGTAGAATGTTTTTTTTTTTTTAATTTTCTCGTTATCGGCTAAACAGACTAAGATTATTTTTTATATAAAAATTTCAGATAATATTAAATAATATTGCATATCAAAATTTTCAAAAAAAAATTTTTGTATTTAAAAAAAAAGTTTAAATTTTTTTCTTGAAAATTCGATATCTCAAAAACGGGTTGACCATTTTGTTTTTATATATACATATATGCATGCTTTAAATTTGCACACCAAAACTTGTATTTCAAAATATGTTCAGAGTTTTATATATACAAAATTATTTAAAAAAACAAAACGCACCAACGATTTTAAATTTTTTTTCCATACAATCATATTCAATCAAGAACTAAGATGGCATTCTTTTTTCCACCTCAAATTGTCAAGGGAGTTCTTATAGCTTCTCTACATTTTCTCTTACAATTTCCATGTTTTTATATAAAATTTTCTTAAATCCGCAGTGTCTTGAATATAAGAGCAAGTACGTACGACTCAGTCGAGCATTTTATTTTTTATCTGATGGTAATCTTCAAAAGGCACACCGCAGTAAAACCATAAGTGATTCAGGATGAATGTATGAAAGATCGACAAATGATTTTTCTTTCTTAATTTCAAAATCATATTCGGGAAAGTTTAAAATTATTTCCCATAGAAGACCATCAGCTGATGAGGCTTGGTTCTTCTTAATCAGCCAACTTTGTCTCGTACATTTAAGACAGTCTTCATATTTGAGTTGGTATGACTTTGCAGTCGCTGATCCTGTGATACAGCTTGATTTTAACCACTTTTGTAAACATTTAAATTTGAAGGTCTTGATGTAAATCGCTATTTCTTATACCAAGGGACATTAATTATTAATTCCATGAAGGTATCTGTTTTGGAGTTTTTGGATGGGACCAGAATTTGCTTTCATTGCATTATTTTGTTCTGGACAAAAAGGTCAGAATTATTTTCAAGTAATAAGTTATTCTAAGATATTTAGCAGTATTGGCGTTAAATGCTGCTTTACTCCTTGAACAGAATGAATGTAGCTGAAGCTTGTTGCCAGAGTTGATTTTGTTTAAATTTCGCTACACTAAACGGACCAATACTGCAGTATTATCAAATAAGCATGATAGCGTTGATGTTTACTGGAATATCCCTCGTATAAAGCAGATACAGGGTTGGTTTGGTTGGGACACTTTTTTGTGATACACCGTCTTCAATTTTCTTTAGTTCCGATTAATTTTGGTCATGTCACACCCAGTAGCGTAGCTAGATGGGCGAGGGCCCTGGGGCAGAAAATAAAATGGGGCCCCTTTACTGAAATTGGTTTCGATTTTGATTAACAAAAAAAAAAATGAGAAAGTTTAGAAGATAGGTATGTTATGTTATAGAAATCTTTTATACAAAAAACGTCATGTCCGTAAGACATAATTTTTAAAGCTTAGCATGCAGTTTATTCATAATAGCAAAAAATTGGTGGTAAGAACAGAAATGTTAGTGGAATGTTTCAAAAATCGTTAATGAACCAATACATTTGTGTGGCCTTAATTGAAAAGTCCAGTTTGGCAGTACAAATATTTTGTGTTTCCTTTGAAAAAATAAAAGATCGATAAGAAATTTTAGTCTCAAACATTTCATTTTCGAGTCATTCCATATGAAAACGTCTTTCGAAAAAGCCAGCACATCTCTTTGAAACATTTAAAATTCCTTTTTTTAAGCTCGATCGTTCTAAGCTCTAAAAATGTTTCTATTAAAGATGTCAACACGTTTGAGATGGTATTTTAAAGCTGAAGTATAGTAGCACAGATACTAGAGTTACATAGATATCGCATCCAGTACAAATAAAAATGATCATTTTTTCAATATTTTGTGATTGCAAGCTCTTTTGTTTCGTCCTCTACTACGGATGACTTGTTGTTGACGTTTTGAATTTATGTCTATGTATGTAAATCTATCTTTTTTAACATTTTATGTGGTCCATAACTCACACAATATTGATATAACTGGGATGTAGCTCTACGTCCCACGATAAAAAAGGAGTCATTTTTATTTGCTCTGCGTGCGATATCTATGTAGTATAGAAAATAATTAAATTCACACAAAAATACTAAACACGGTGCTGGAAATACGTGTTATACTGATTTTTGTGACCTTGAACTGACTCCAGTGTCTCGACTGTTGATATTTCTCAGATATTATAGTGCATATATCATAGAAGAAATACAATTTAAAATGAACGATTCAGCACACTCTTTACATACAAAATCTCTACTTTTTTGAAGAATTGCACTTTTAAGGCCATAATATGTGTTTGACTGAAGATAAAAACGTGAAACTTTCAGGATATAGTACTTCCCTTGAACTTCAAATCCTGGAAATTTGGTTTTGTTATTTTTATGTATTGTGCGCGCATAGGTGGCTTAAGGAAGCGAAAATATAGGTCAATTGCAGTTTAAAAAACCGTTGTTCCTAAAAGTCTAAAAGATACAAAAAAACAGGTAAGGTATCCCCTCTCCTATGAGCTATGACGTTTCTGAAAACGCACTTTTACTGGCAAGGTTAGGTTAGGTTATCCCAGCTTAAGAAGAGGCTGGAAATTTCACTCGAACTCGAACGTCATATGTCTGAATAGCAAAGGAACATACCACTGTATGCCATTATGTTTTACGCGCATAATTGTGGAGTTACGCAGAACCAGAGGGAACTCAAAAACTCTGTAAGTACACCATGCTATAGCTATATACTGCAAAACTTCATTTCCCCAAGTTCAAAGTACCCGCTGTTCAAGACACTGTGGCAGTTATAAAAGAGTTAATTGTGTTCTTCATATTTTAAACTAATCCATTCACATTGTAGTACGGGGTAGTTAGACTTTTGCTGGGAAATAATTCAAACATGCAGTTTGACTTTGATATTCAAAAGGGTATTAGTACACGAGCCGATAACCACATTTTCACAATTGCATCTAGAGTAATTTGGCCGCCATTTCGTTTTTAACGGCTTTTTTTGTTATCAGACGTAACTCACGCATTTTTGACGCTACGAAAAAAAAATGTGAGACAAACTTGTAGAAAATTTAATTGTCTACAAAATATGTTAAGTAACTTTTTTCGATAAGTGCTTTTTTTAAAAAGTTATACTGCATTTTCTTAAAAAAAGTAGGGGTTGATTTTGGTATATTCATCATATCTTATTTTCTTGTTCTTGTTCACTTTTTATTTATGCCAGACAAAAAAGTTGTAGAACAAACTTGTAGAACATTTAAGGCCAGTTTCAAATGTTCCGGTTAAAGTTTCGGATAGCTATCCGACACATAACAGTATCCATCAGATAAAAGTTGCTGTTATTTATTTTCTATTTCATCGTCAAAGTCTCGGATAAACTAACCGGTAAATAAATTTACTAGGCACCTACAGTTTGAGAACAACAATAAACATCAAACACATACTGAAAATTCAATTTTTGTTGTCAAAACAAAAAAATATTTTCATTTTAATTTGAAATGTCACTGATTTTTAGGATTTAAATTCAGTATGAACCGCGAAGGATTACAAAAGCTCAGGAGTGTCGTTCGGAGTGTCCAATCATCGAAAAACATCATCGGAATAAGGATGGTCTGAAACAATATTTTTTCCAAACGTTTCAAATTAATATTTCTTTATCTTCTGGATAAAAACTTTAACAGTCACTTGAACTGCCGGTTAGGCTACCCGAAACTTTATCTGTCGGATATCACTATCCGAGACATTTGAAACCAAAAGTTAAAGTTTATCTTGCGGATAAGTTCCGGATAGGCTATCCGAGACTTTAACCGGAACATTTGAAACTGGCCCTTAATTTCCTACAAAATGTTTCTTGTAACTTTTTTCGATAAGTACATACTTTTTTAAAATTGTACTGCATTTTGTTAAAAAAGGGTTTCTTTTCAATTTATGGTAGAAGTTATAAATGAACCCTTAGAAATAAATGGATTACAACCTTTCTCGATGACTTCAATTTATTAAAAAAAGATAAAAATTCAGTATGTTACATTTCAGGTTAAATATGACATACAAATATGACAATGATAACAAAAGCTTGAGCTCCATATAATGAAATCTAATTACCCCGTACTATTGCTTTCTTTGACCGAGCGTGTAGCGTGTAGTGTAGAGCGGTATGAAGTGTACTCAAATTTGCTGCTTACCTCATCAAGATTTTGGAAACTCAAGAAAATTGCCACCCCCTGAACGAAATCCTGGATCCGCGCCTGCCTATGACGTTTCCCATTTGTGTCCGTTTTTTTACAAAACATCGATTTTTGTATTCTTTTTGATTGCAGTGATAAAAAAACACACACTCTTGCGCTTTATCAATTGAATCGAATAAAATTGACGTATGGTTTGTTATTTTTTGTGTGAATTTTATTATTTTTCTCAAAAACTACTATACTTCAGCTTTAAAATACCATCTTTAACGTTTAAAAAAAAAATCGAAAAATGGGGCGGGGGAGAGCTGAGAACATTCAATAACGGTGGACTTCCATCCTTGGTACTCGCATCTCTCAAAGTTGGATCAAAATCGGAGATGTGCCGGTTTTTTCGATAGACGATTTTATATGGAATGATTCTTTCGTAAAAAAAACAGTTTACATTACGCAAGCATTTAGTGTTAGAAGAAATGAGAACTTCACGCCTACAAGAAACACCGACTATTATTATACCTACATAAAAATCACAGAAAGAAACGACAAAAACAAACACGAATTAAACTCAAAAGCCATTTTGTTACAATACATATGTAATTAATAGGTGTGTTCAGGAAAAGGAGATCTCCGACGGCTCAGTGTCAAAAACTGAGCAAGCGAATCCAATATTTTCTTTCCTCAGTTATTTGACAGCAAAATTTCTGAGGAATCCTGTTCACGAGACTGACATGGCTGAGGGCTCTGAGATCTCATTTTTCTGAATACGCCTAATAATAATTACCCGTATACCGGAATCCGATGAGTGAGCTGCGGAGGGAATCAGACTCAATTCTCACATTTTTACTATGAGCGAAAGGTCAGAATTGAGTCTGACTCCCTCCGCAGCTCACTTATTGGATTTTGTAATCGGAGTGAATATAAATGAAATGTTTTCTGTCCGAAAAAAGAGTGAAACCATTTCCCAATAATCTGCAAGAATAATCAATCTCGGCCGTATTTAAGAGTATCAGAAGCAAAGTCAAAAAAGGCATTGTTCGTTTATGATCAAGTGTGTCAGTTTTTATGAACTTTTTTTGTTTTGCATCGATCACGTTAAAAGATCTGTAAAAACGATATCGCGAGAACAATAAAAAAAATCAAAAACATACAGAAAATTAAATTTTTGTTGTCAAAACTGAAAATCCTTGTCGTTTTAATTTAAAATGCGACTGATTTTAAAGATTTAAATTCAGTATGAACCGCGACGGATCTATTTTAGGTGAAATTCAAAACATTAGGATAATGATAAGTCTTGAAACTGACCCTTAATATCCAAAACAAACTGGGCCAAGACTTTCTTAAAGTCAAGATGAAATTTTATTTTCGCTTCGAAAAATAGTTTCTGTCAGTCTTTGGGGCCCCCAAACCTTCGGGGCCCTGGGGCGCCGCCCCAGTTTGCCCCTAGGTAGCTACGCCGCTGGTCACACCCAAGAGTTGGTTCGTAACGCAAGATCTCAGTATTTTGTAGTATTGACTCCAATGGTCCAAATGCAGTTTGTTTGTCAAGTCCCAAGTGCCAAATCTTGTCAAATACTTGAGCAATATCTAAGAATAGAGTCAAGCATATATGTTTTTTTTTCAAGTACTTTTTCCAAGACATCCGTAATACGATTAACATAGACCATCGTGGAATGTTTATTCCTAAATCCAAACTGAAGGTTTAGAATTAGTTTTCTTTCTTCTATAATTTTCCTAAGGTTTTTCAGGAGCCAGTTTTTTGAAAGCTTATTTTGACATGAGGTAGAAATAAGAAATTTAATTATAAGACTATATTAAGATATTTCTAAACTTGTATCTTGACACGCCCACTAAAACGCCCATTTTTACCTTATTTGTCTTACTTTCTATCTATACAGCGTATTAATATTTTAGGGTTTACAATACTAAAAGAAATGTTTCTTGGGCATGCTTTTAAAAAAATATAGTTGGCTATTCTTAAACATCACTGAGGTACAAATATACTTAAGTATATATGCATGAGTAAACCAAAGTATATAAGTAAAGGACCCCAATGTTGTTTTTCCATCCCATTGCACCATGAATTATGTTATAAAATATTATAGACCATAACTCCACCACAAACGCGGCCTTGTTAATTTACAACAACGAAAAACTCTCCCTCCATACCTACAAAAAACGCAGATGTTCAACTAAATTGTATCTTGTCATCCCAAAATATCGTTGTATTTGTTTTTTTATGTAGCAATCTGTTTTAAGCAGCTACAGTGGCTCCAACGCATAATCGGACAGTAGTTTCATTTGTATAAAATGTGCTATAAACTTATAAAAAAACCGCTATATGTATATTTTTTTCGCTTTTATTTAAATTTGTACACTTATTTATCTATATAACAACAAAAAATTAAAAATTTTAAAATAATAACTTTTAATAAAAAAAAAAAAATAAAAAAAAAACAGGTTTTAAGTCCACCGAATAATCGGACAAAGTAAAATATCTTCTTCAAAACAGCACAAATCCATCAGCTAGTATTTGGTTGCAAAGCCTTTACCATCAAGAACGGCTTGAAGGCGATTTGGGATGGATTTAACCAAATTTTGGCACACCTCAGGCTCAATAGAGTTCCAAGCTTCGATTAAAGCCTCCTTAAGCTGATTTAGGTTGTTATATTTGTGTTTGTACACTCTCCTTGCCAATTCCTCCCACAGATGTTCGATCACATTGAGGTCTGGGCTCTGTGCTGGTGTATCAATGAGTTTGGGGCAATTATGGATCAACCACATCTTTGCAACACCTGATGTGTGCTTGGGATCATTGTCCTGATAGAATGCAAAATTATTTGCGATTCCCAGTTTTTCCGCACTCTGCTTCACATTTTGTTTCAAAATGTTGAGGTAGGCAAATTTGTCCATTTTACCATCTATAAAATGCAAATTGCCTACCCCAGCACTTGACATGCAGCCCCAAACCATGACAGAGCCCCCTCCATGTTTTATTGTGGCTTTGGTATTTTGTTGCTGGAACTCAGCATTTGGCTTACGCCAAACATACATCTTCCCATCCGAGCCATGCAAATTAAATTTGCTCTCATCAGTGAACAAAACCTTGAAGCATTGAAAACTGCAAATGAAAATATATTTTTTTAAGAAATATGGTCACATTACCGTATTCCAAAAATCTTCTTGTTTTAATAAATATTCTCTCGCATATTTTAACCTTTTGTTTTTGTTTTTGAGGCTAATAAATGGTTTTTTTCTGGCAACTCTTCCATAGTATCGTATCTATGGAGAGTGTTGCGGACAGTGTTGAGGCAAACATCCTTCCAACACGATTTTTTAGGGGAAATTTGAAGATCTTTTGCAGTTTTGAATGGATTTTGTTTTATTTCCTTTAATATTGACCGCTCTTCTCTTTCACTTAAAAGTTTGCCTTGACCTTCTCGGCTTTTGTTGGCCACTCTAAATTCATCTCTGTACCTTTTTATGACATCTTGTACTGTAGATTTGCCTCGTCCAACCAATTCTGCAATTTCTCTTACCGTTTTGCCTTCAAAATTTAATTTTATAATTAATTGTCTTAGTTCGACACTTGTTTGTTTTTCACTTGGAGCCATTTTTGCACTACTTGGCTGAACATTCATTGAAAGACTGATTAGAACAAAAAAAACTGCGTTGGAGTGAAAATTTGAAAGTAACTGTATTTTTCATTTACTCTCTTTGCTTTGTCCGATTATTTGTTGAACTTTAAAAACTGGATTTATTTAGTACTTCTCTTTGAATTAACCGTTAACATTTGAAAATGTTTATTTTTTTTGTTGTTATTTGGATAAGTAAATGTACTACTTTAAATAAGAAGCGAAAAAAATATACAATACCGGTTTTTTTTCTAAAGTTACAGCCCATTTTATATAAATGAAACTACTGTCCGATTATGCGCTGGAGCCACTGTATATCATGTTCTTGTTTATGTTTTTTTTTGTCTCTTTTTCTCAAAATAACATCTTCTGAATCTTTTCTCAATATTTCTTGTTCGTTGTATTAAATTTTGTTTACCATCAAGTCACGATGTATTCAAAAACCACACAATAAATAACCAATTGAAATGGAAAGACATTCAATTTTACATCTTCAGATCATAGAGTCCTTGCTTTGCAATATATAAACAGCGCGTATAAGCTCCTAGATTTTCATTCATTCCGCACGCTACAGACACTTCTCTTCATTCTGTATTATAGTGTTTTCCACTTCTTGTAAGCAACTATCCGAGTAAATCTCTTAGACTTTCCCATTTTGTGTTTTCATTATTATTTCTTTCTCATTTTTTTTTTGTTCCTACTCAACTCTCAACCACGTCAACCCTGCCTGCAGCATAAGAACTAGAACCCTACTGACACTGGCCAAAAATAACACTTTTTTCACCCTTATTCTCTGTATATTATAGTATTGCAACCTCGTCCCACAAAGAAGACCAAAGACCGAAGACGGGAAGGAAAAATTCAAATAAATCGCCTTTTGTCCGGATGAAAGGATGCAAAATCGACAACCAAGGAAATGGACTTAAAGCCATGATTTATAGTTTTAGGATTTTCCATTTAACTTTATTGGTTTTCAGCTGCTGAAGTTGAACCAACATTATACGACAACTTTGGCTTGCTAAAGTTTTTGCCAAACCAACCCCCATGTCGAATTTGGAGGCTTGATGGTGATGTACCTTATTATTCTGAACATTATCCCTTACCCCTAGATCCGCAATGATCCGGCAAAAAGTTTACGTTTTAATGTCCAGTATTTGAATAGAAATTTAATGTTCTACATATTTATCTACCCCCAAAATACTACTTGCAAACTATGTGATAAGAAAAGCTTTTTGTTGTTGTTGGTAGGTTGCCAGGAAGAAGTACTGATGTCGGAACCAGCACTTATGTTGTGGAACTTTTTGACAAGCAAATTAAAATAGCCATATAACTCGAATCCAGTTTGCCATCATATATGGACCAGTTGTTGTTCACCTTTTAACGAACCAACAATCCGGCAAACTATATATAACGAAGAAACGAAGAAGGCCCAGGAAATGTATAAATCACTTTGGGCTATGTGCTAAGGTGTACTCTGGAATTGTTGTGTGTGGTCTTGGTTAGGTCAGTGAGAATGTTTTGTCTGGTCATGTCATGATGGGAGCGCCTGCATAAAGTATGAACTTTAATTGACTTAGGGGCTTGAAATTTCACTTCCAGTATAAGAGGATACAAAAAAGGGGGAAATGACAGGACAGGAATGTGGAAATTATATCAAGAATACATTCCAAGGGGTGAACCCTTGTCAGGAAGTCAACTCAGCGTGTGAGAAGAAAAAAAACTTTTCTTTCATTTTTGATTTTTGTATTTTTTTCAAAAAAAAAAAAAAAAATAATAATAATAATAAAACTCTGACTCTGACTCTGATATAGAGAATGGAGAAAATGAAAACTCAATTTTCTCGACAATATAGAAGTGGAAAATATGTCTACAGTAAAATTTACTTTGTGTTCAGAAAAAAAAAAAAATAACACAACAAAACTTTTCTTTGTACTGCTTGAAGAGTAAAAATGAAAGAATAAATTCTATGACGGCTGAGATTTTTATTTGCTTAGGCTTTTCTTTCTCTTCCCATAAACATTTAGGTTTAAGTAGGTATGTTGGTATATGTGAATTGGGTTTATTAGATTTGGATGGAGAGAATTTATTTTTTGATCTGTCAAATAATCTACGTAGACATGGTGATTTTATGATGACAAAAAACCGTTCAGAACAATTTCCTAAATTCAACTCTTAGCAAGGACAAATAAAGTGGTAGGGCTAGAAACCCTTCTTTTTGTTGGTCTTATTATGCAATTTATCCTATAAACGAGTTAACTACAATGCCTTGAGGCTTAAATATGCTCCAAATAGGAAAAGATAGGATAAAACATATAACTATCGTTTAAAATAATTCAGTGGACAAGAAATTCTTAACCAGTTTTATTAATGTTAGGGTCTGAATTAGGGGTTGATATTTATATTTTCAGGTTATTTCTTTTCCTAATAGGGTGAAATGAACTAAGGTGACCTGTGATTATCACATTTGTGACTATCTCATGTGATTAATGAAATTCCTTTTACGGATAGTGATAACCAACAATAATTAGATATTCAAAGTCCGGAATAACTTTAAAAGGAAATAGCTAAAACATTTGTCATTGTTTGATTTACATATTTACATTTCTCAAAGCAATTTTTTTTTGTTTCTTTTAGAAAATGTCAGAGATTGATTGTTTTTTATGATTCTTGATTTTGAGATTCGTTATGGGAAATAATTTAAATTTACAATTACATATACTCAGAGGCGGTGCTAGACCCAAACCAGGCGTGTGCGAGATACATTTGTGGCACCCCTTACGAAAAGATGAGTTAAAAGCAAAGTTTTTTTTTACTTGAACATTTAATTTGTGTTACAATCCTTTAAGGAATTGTTTCAAAATGTCTAATCAAGCACTTCTTAATCTGTTGTTATTTTTTCCCAGAACAATGAATAAATGTTTTAAAAAAGTAGTCTTCCAGGGTGTTCATGAAGGAATTTCCGCCTGGCTTGTTGAACTTAGACGACTTATCAGGACATCTCGAAAGAAATGGCATTCATACAAAATATTACGCAAATCACTCTCAGTTAGGGTTTAAAGTTGCAACGTTACACAAAACATGTTTTAGGTTTTTTCTTCAATGATAACAGGTTTTCGGTATGTTGAAGGTATTTTTGCCGGATTATCAAGGAATTTTTGTCAAAACGAATGGATTTTAATCAATTTTTATGCAAATGACTTGACTTAGAGACCGTTAAATCCCACTTTTGATCGTGTTACCACTTTTCTAACAAAGAAAGAAGCTGCCTCTTTGGTTTTGACTCTTACCTTTTTAGGTTTAAATAACCAACGTTATGCTCATAGCTTGACCTGCTAATTTTTTCACACCTTTACGTCAAACCTTACACCTGTTCGTCACATGTTCAGGTAGGCTGAAAAGCGATTTGCTTCTGGTTCAACACCTCAAAGGCTATCCATTGATGGGACTTACAAAATTACCCAAATAACTTGGCTTTTATTGCGTTGGATCTCGGTCTAACACTTGTTTGGTTAAGTTTCGCTTAGGTCAATAGATATCTGTTTTGCTTTGAAGAAACAGCTAAATATCTCCCGTTAAATCAGCTTTATTTGCCTCAATATTTTGCAATTTTTCATATCATTTTTTAGGATTAGAAATAGCTGCTCTCATCTCTTTATGTGTGAATCTTTTAAAGTTACACAAACAAGTTTTGTCAAATATGATGAAAGCTTCTGAATTTAATTTAACTATAAATGTAATAATAATTGACTTTGAAACGCAATGACCTTTCGAGGCTTTGCGGAGCCGCTCGAAGCGTGGGCCGTGTGCGTTGTCAAAACATAACATTAAAAATTTATCAGCTCGGAGTATATCTTAAGGCGAAAAAAATGATTTCGCAAATCTCTCTGACTGTCTTCAGCTATAGCCTTAGTAGCGAGATTTGAATTTCTATAAACTTGTCACAAATTTATTTTTGGTTACCACCCAGACACGTTTTTGTCTTTTTGTTAGGACCAAAACGTTTGTCATGAGGACGCCACTTCTGTGGCTCTAGGCTCAATGAAAGGAAACTCCCTATGCATGCCTCCACGTTGTAAAGAGTGCATAAAGCTAACGTGGAAGGGAATCGAATGGCTCTGGAATAAACAACCAAACCAGCGTTGCTGATCAGTGCATGAACTGATCCTGGGCTGGGAGAAAATCTTCCAAAAGGGGGATGAACTGCAAGTGGCGGTCAAGGGCATGGAAGTCTGATGACGGATGAGCTTGTCTCGAAAAACCAACGATTGAAGTACATATATAACGTCTGTTTCAAGTTTGGTGGATACAAAAGGCGTCTGCTTCCCATATTGGACCTGTTTCAGAAGTGTGCGATCTTCTAAAAGGCTGGTGTGTCTATCGAACCAAGGGGAGTCATTATAATCACATCCATGATAACACCAATGGCGGAGCGAGAAATATTATACATAAGATAAAACAACAACTAGTATTGAGTACCCAAGAGGTAAACATAATATGGTGAGTCCTCCTAATGGTCTCATCGGCCGTAGTAAAACGCGGTATAAGCAAGTAGAACGTGAAATGCTTCGACTTGAAATCTAAATTATTGGACTGAGTGCGACCAAATGGAGAGGAAAAGCTGAATAAACTGACAAAAAATTTCTGGTGACGAGGAGATACTTAGATGGAGATTCAAGATTGTATGGTGTGCGTATCATGCTTACTAAGGAAGCAAACAAGAGCCATATATCATGTAAACTGATTTCATCAATGCTAATAACGGCGAGGTTCGCTACTACGTGCCGTAGGTGAGAAGACCTATTTCTACATTCACTTGAATTCCAAGAGGCGGTATCATAATCATCAAGGGAGACTTAAATGCCAGATTAGGTTCCGACAACTTAAGTCTTGGACGCATTACGGCTTAGGTGAGTGCAATGAAAATGGGGATATGCTCGTAGACTTTTGTAACGCTCGTCAACTTATCATTGGAGGATCCTTATCTCCACACAAAACCTGTCACAAAATGACTTGAGAATCTCGAGATGTTTGAACCAAAAATCAAATAGACTACTTCCTTATACATCAGAGATAGCGGAAGAAACAGTGCGATATTCGTAATAAAAGAGGAGCAGACGTCAGGTAGTGATAATCACTTGCTACTAACTATGCTTAGGTTATGAACAGCTGCTGTCCAGAATAGCTGAGACAAAAATAGCTGCATGCAAGGCAGCTGTACAAAATTAACAAAGACATTGTTGCACAACGTAGCAAAGAAATAAAAAAAACATCATGTGTTAGACGTGAATGGCAACCTTTTGGTAACTATAGAAAGTCAGCTGAGGAGGTGAAAGAATAATTTTTGTGCACTGCTCAACGATGTCCAGAATGCAAATGTCGTACCGCAACTTACAATCACACGCAGGTCTTCCAAAGGTATTGAAACTAGTCCCCCAATAAATGCAGAGATAAAAGCCACGATCCACCTTCTAAAATCAAACAATGTAGCTGAACTTAACGGCATACCCGCAGAGTTCCTGGAAAGCAAGTTCATGGATTTTGCTACCACTAATGGATGCTGTTTGGCAAAAAGTAACCTATCCCAGTGACTGGAGGGATGGTGTCATTTTGAAGTCACACAAGAAAGGTGACCTCAAGAACTGTAATCATCGGTGTGGTATTACCGTTTTGTCTGTGTTCCAAAAATGTATGTTAACTATTGTTCTTAAAAGGATAAAGTTCACGCAGTGGTCGATCTTGTATCGATCAGATTAACACCGCTCTATATAATGTTTGTTGACTTCAAAAGGGCTTCCGGCTGGGTTAATCGGGAATGTATATGCAGATCTCTGATTGTGAGGGGAATCCCTACAAATATATAGTTAATGTCATTAAAGAATACTACATTAACGCAAGGTGTTTCGTTCAGCACAATGGACAGCTTTGCGACCGCCAAGAAGTGAGACAAGGAGATGTTCTTTCACCTATCCTTTTTTACTGCTAGTTGACGATTTGATGACTGAAGCAGTGGGGCTCAAACGAAATGCATGAATGATATCTGCCTCTTGGCAATAGCAGATTTCTTAGGCAGACGACCATTGAGGAGGTCAGTCAGCTTAACTATCTGAGAAGTTGTGAAGCAATAATTGATGGCAACTGATTTTGATAATTTTTTTGTATGCAAAAGTTTCTTAAAACTTGAATAATATTGTGAACTTACCAAAATTTTCAAAAAAATGCATTGGAGCTTTGGAAAAAAAAAACTCTATTTAATTTTGAAAACAATATTTTGAAAACGACAGGGTTGAATTCTTTTTGCATACTTAGTTTTTTATTTATTTTATTTATTTATTAATAATAATTTCATCTACGAGCTTTATAGCTTAACAGATTACATATCGGTAAAAAATAGATAGTATAAATTTATAAAATTACTTAAAAATAGATAACAAATACTTAATATCTTAAGAATAAATAGTATAATACATTCTTAAATTTTTCTCTGGAGAGATATAAGTCAACATGATCATAAATTTTATTGAACTCTCTAATTGACCTTGAAATTGGTTCGTTACATCCGTAGTTCGTTCTATGTGTGGACTCAAAAAAAAGGGATCTTTCCCTCAACGGCCTCGTGGGAGCATATATACACATAAAGGAGAGTAACTCAGGACATCTAATGTGGTAGCAAAGAATATCCCGCACAAAAACAATATCGTGAGTTGTTCTTCTGGCTTTCAGAGATTGTAAGCCCAAAAAGCTTTGCCTGGCTTGGGAACATGGATGGAAGTTCCAGCGCATTTTGTAAAACACATATCTTGTGAAGCGATTCTGAACTCTCTGTATTCTATCCGATAAAAATTGTTGACAAGGATTCCAGATAACATCCGCATATTCAAGATTTGGCCTAACTAGAGAAGTATATAATGATACAAGGGTGTATGGATCAGAAAAATCAGTGGAGTTCCTTTTAATGAACCCTAACATTGAGTTAGCTTTCGCAACAATAGCATCAATATGAAGAGAAAATGAAAATTTAGAGTCAAAAAGAACTCCCAAATCTTTCACTTTTAATGTTCTCTGAAGAGGCTTGGATTCAAGAGAATATATAAACTCATAAGTAAGAAGTTTTCTAGAGAGGGAAATTATGAAACATTTTTTTATATTTAGATTTAAATGGTTTAAGTTACACCAGTGAGATATATTATCCAGATCCTTTAGCAGCTTGAGACAGTCATCTGCACAAGTTATTTTTGAAAATAATTTGAGATCATCAGCATAAATGAGACATTTGCTAAAGCTGATATGGTTGACAATGTCATCAATGAATATTATAAATAGCAATGGGCCAAGGTGACTACCCTGAGGAACACCAGACGTACACTTAATTGATCTTGAAGTATATTCTTGAATCTTAACTTTTTGAACCCTGCCAGTTAAAAATGAAGAAATCCATTTGAGTAAGGTCGAATGGATTCCAAAAGCATCAAGTTTAAGAAGCAAAATGCTGTGGTTTACCGAATCAAAAGCTTTGCTGAAGTCAGTATATATAGCATCGACTTGACTTTTATTTTCTATAGCATCAACAACAAACGATGAGAAACAAGTCAAGTTTGTTATAGTTGACCTACCCGAAAGAAACCCATGTTGAGCACTATTTATATGTTCTTTCACAAGAAAATCAAGTTTGGATTTAACTAAACTCTCAAAAAGCTTGGGAATTGCGGACAACTTGCAAATACCCCTATAATTTTCAACACTATTTTTAGAACCCGATTTAAAGATGGGGATTAGGAAAGAAGATTTCCAGTCATCTAAAAATATCCCAGATGACAAAGATCGTTCAAAAATTGTAAGCAAAGGTGCACAAAGAGACTCAGAACATCTTTTTAATATTATGGCAGGGATGCCATCAACACCTGGATTAGAATTTGGCTTAAGAGAGTTAAGTCCGCTTAAGACATCAGAGTATTCCAAATGTATAGATCCAATATCTACCTTAGGGCCGTTCCGAGGAGGTTGAGGAAAGTTTGGATTTAAATTAGAATACACCGATTCAAAAAACTGAGCAAAAAACTCCAGAGTTTTATGAACATCAGCGGATTCATCGCTATTGAAATTCATAGAATTTGGAATTCCAAGAGATTTACGTTTAGAGTTTATGAACGACCAGAAACGTTTAGGATCACTCTTTAAGTCAAGCTCCAGATTCAAGATATTCCAGTCAACATTTTCAAGGTAATTATTGAGTCCAATGAAATCAGTTTTTGCAAAATTAAATGAATCGGCAATGAAATGATCCACTTTTCTCAAATAACTGTAAAATTGTAGTTCAATATATAATTCTTTATGATGCATCGAGTTGTTTAACAATGAGAAAGGAACAATTTCAATAATTGATGCCTTTAATTCATCATGATGAATGAAAACTAAATCTAGAATTTTGAATAAATTATTAACAATTCTATTTACTTGATATAAATTAAGAGCATACAGGTGATCAATGAAGGAAATTTCAATATCTCTTTTTAAATTAGTAGGTATAAGCATACTATCCGCAACAGAGTACGACCAATTTACATCTCCTAAATTAAAATCGCCAATTACACACATTTTTTGCAAGTTGTTACTCAAGTTATTCACATAATCAATGTTAGCCAAGTGCTTTTCGTAAATTTCAATATTACTTTTGGGCGGAATATAACTAATTATAAAATACATAAAGATACCTGGTTCAAGATTAATTGAAAAACAAATTTGTTCAACATCAGAAATGGGCAGTGGCACTAGTTTGCAAGATATACACGAACGGACAGCAGCTATTACACCACCTCCACGATCTCCTACAGAGTTACAGCGGTCCTTTCGGAAGACTATGTATGAATTGTCAAATATCTCTGTGTCTAGGATTCTGCTCCATAGCCAGGTTTCAACAATAATAATGATGTCATAATCAACATGACTTGATGCAAGAAATAAAGCAGGTACTTTCGTTCGAATCCCACTGGCGTTGTGATAATAAATCCTCAAAGAGTTAGTAGTTGCAGTATTTGATGGAGAAGCTTGACTTATTGGATAGTTCTTTGATTCCCCATCCCTGATACGTTTTTTGGAATGAAATCAAATTCACGAATCTTAATTCCATATTGCCAAAAAGAAGAACTGAACACAGAATGTACATAATCTACAGGAATTCCAATTTTAAAGGAGATAAATTTAAGATTCTCTTCATTTCCTTTCTTTAGTAGCTTGAAGCATTTAAAAACGGATTCCGTCGCATTCAAGTTGGTCGATAAGTATTTTATTATGGATTCAGTCGACGTGGATGGCGTAAATTTTGACAAGTGAAACCATTTCAAATTATTGTATACAACAAATTCCGTATTTTGTACGCTTGTGCCCGAAATAACTTTTTTCGTTTTACGTATAGTTTTTGTAGCGGCATATCTACTTCCAGAGGGGAGATTAGATGGTAAAGTTGAACTTCCATTAGCGGCAGCAGAATAACCATTAAAAACAACAGCAGCAGCGGTAGTGACGTTTTTATTGGAAGAAACACCAACTACATTGAAATCAGCAGCGGCAGTAAAACCACCATTAACAACATCAGCAAACGATTTAACACCTGCGGCACCATTAGAATTAACATGCGCATCAACGGCAAGTACCTCAGCATCAGAATCAGCAACAACACAATCGGCAACAGCAACAGCAGCATCAGGAACTACAGCGACATCATCAGCAACAGTATCAGCATCAGCGGCAAAACCCCCATCAACAACATCAGCAAACGATAGAACATCTGCGGCACCTTTAGAATTAACATGCGTATCAACGGCATGCACCTCAGCATCAGAAACAGCAACACCACAATCGGCAACAGCAACAGCGGCATCAGGAACTACAGCGACATCATCAGCAGCAGTATCATCATCAGCAGCAAAATCCCCATCAACAATATCAGCAAACGATAGAACACCTGCGGTACCTTTAGAATTAACATGCGTATCAACAGCATGCAGCTCAGTATCAGAAACATCAACAAGACAATTCCCAATAGCAACAGCAGCATTAGGGATCACAGTGACATCATCAGCAGCAGTATCAGCAACAGCAACAGGAGCACCATTAATAACATCAGCAAACGAGGTTACACCTGCGGGATCTTTAGAGTTGTCATCAGCATCAACGGCATGCACCTCAGCCTCAGAAACGACAACAACACATTCGGCAACAGTAACAGCAGGAACAACGACATCAATGTCAGCAGTATCAGCTTGAGAAACAACAACAACAATATCGGCAGATTCATTGTTGAACTCTTTGGTAGCATGAGGAGCAACTGTGTTGACGTTATCACCCATAGGCATATCAATTTTCTTCTTCTTAATGATGGATTCATTATTGCGAGTATTAAGATTTGGAAAAGATGATGATAAACGTGCATTATTTGCATTTTTTTTATTAGATGTGCTCACCGCAGCAATACCAAAGCGAGAGTTGGCGGGAGAGCTTTTAATGTTTGAAGACGAAACACGAGATAAAGAAGATGATGAAGCAGTATTCTTGTTGTTGACTTTTTTTTCAGCTTTATGCTTTGGAACTTCATCCACCCTAGGCTTACGTTGAATTCGAGTAGTACTGCGAATGTTCCGGCTAGCATTTAGGTTAGCATTTGGATCAATGCATTGGGATTGGGAGTCCAAAGGTTTGAATTGAAGTTGAATATGCGTCAGGAAAATCTCATTTTTCCCAAAGAAATGCTTGATTACGATTTTGATTGACAATTTTTGTGTGATTAGTGATGATTTAAATGTTTCCACTGTTTGAAAAAGATTTTAGAAAAAGAAAATTTTAAAAAGCTAGTTTTTGACTGTTCTACTTTCAAAGTTACAATTTATCAAAACCAATGGATTTTTGAAAACAGAGCTTAAAAAACGCTATCATATTTAAAATGAGTTCTTTCATGATTTTGTCTAAAGTTTAGCTATATAAATGTCTCGAAGCCAATTTTTGAATATTAATTAATTTTTAATTAATATTTCATTTATTTCATATAGGTATGCGATAATCCATTTGACTTAAATTTACCAAATATGTAGGTAATTGAAATTTTAAATTTTTGGAAAGATTCCACCAAACTTTATTTCCCATAATCTGTAAGGCCAACTTTCAAAGTGCAGGATTCATTTCAGCAAAGGTAACATTCCAGTTAAGACAATACTCTATAGATATTACATCTTTTGTTTTAATAACTTTAGCATGTTTTTTAGGTCAATTGATTATAAAATCAACATTTTTTATAGAATTTCAACTGTTTGACAACCTGGGAAAAACCTGACATTCAAAAAATTTAGATATTAAATAGGTTGAAAGATAAAGAAACTTCAATCTTCATTAGAACACGACACATCGTATTCATTCTAAGAAGAGACATGGCATTTTGTCGTCAACGTCATCATACAAAATTTTATGTATTTAAGATTCAGAACATCATCAAACAGCAAATAAAGTTACCTAATCTGTTTCAAGACAAATGTCATTCCTTTTCTTGTCCATTAAGATTTACTGACAAAAAAATTCAACACGTTTTGAGTCTTGAGCTTGAAGTTGTTGTCACAACTGTCGTCGTATTAGTAATCTCCTTCTGGATTTCTTAACATTTTTTTTTGAGAAAAAGTAAAGAAAAAAAAATTATGAACATAAATTTCTAACAGTACGCAGCAAATCATTCCCATCATTCACCACCCACTAAAATAAACACACACTGCAGCATGTCCTGATGTAAATCAAAAATCAATGCCGCTCAATTGGCAGGCTCTAAGTACCACCAGCTATTAGTTTTACATTTTGTATTTCCAGAAACCTTTGATTTATCCCCCTATCCAAACCAAACACCGACTCACACACATACAAAAGCCAATTATCCCCATCGTTCAACCATTCTACCAGGTTATTACCTGCAGGCATTACCATTCAATTTACATAAATATCAAATTTTGTCATATGCTTAAATCTGTCAACAGCGTGTACAATAAATTGCACAACGAACAATATAAATCTGCGGCATCAAACACAATAACAACAACAACAACATCAACTATACACCAGCAGTAGAAATATGAAAGAGAACATTCTATATGCTGCTTGACTAAAAGACGTAAACGTCGAGAAGGACGTCAGGCAGGACTCAGTTAACGGCAACGACACAGCACAACACAACGCACGAATTTTGAAAATGCTGAAAACAATATCAGAGGGTGAGGAAAGTAGAGAAAAAAAAACGTCACTCATTTAAATCCCTTCAAGGGAAGAAAACACATGTGCATGACATGAAATGGCGGGCGGAAACAGCAGCTTCTATAAAGGATTCAAAAGCTATTGAACACAGCAGTGAGACCTGAAGTCCTATACCTGTACCTACTCGTACCTGATGGGCAAGCCCAGGTGTATAGAAGAAAGAACTCTTTCCAGCAGCCAGCGTTAAAGGGTATAGGTCGGTCGATCAATCCTTTGTTTTCCATTACAATGGGGAGCATGTTAAGTCTTCCGGGTTTTGAAAAGTAAACGGGTGAATGCGTTGTGGTTTGAAAAAAAGGGTTAAGCTAATGGTGGTATTCGTCGCATAAAATGGCTGATAATGTTAAACTGGAATCTATTACCGTTTTATATCGAACTCAATAAATGTGGGACCCTTTCTCTTTTCAATAAAATAAATAAATAAAATAAATAAATTGGGTGGCGCAACAGCTCATGGAGAACCAGGGCCTAGTGACCTACAACTCACAACCATTCCTGTGTGCGTGTTTGTTGGCAGGAATGGAGGGGACCTACAGTTTTTTGCCGAGTCCGAACGGCTTTTCATGACAAGTATACTCTTGGAGGATTTGTCAGTTCCTCGCAAGAGGCAGTACCTCGAATAAAACATTTCTGTTTTTAGGTGGCACGGCTGGGAATCGAACCTACACCTTCGGCATGACAGTCCTACGCACTAACCATCAAGCCACGAGGTACTACGCTCTTCTCTTTTCAATAGCATAGACAAATTTGCTGTGAAAAGTTGCGATATAATTTTAAGGATAAGGGGGGGGGGGGGGGGGGGTGCTGGCCAATTTTGTTTGTTTATGATTAAGACTGAGAAGCACAATAATTTGTAACATATTGGACAATGTAACATTGTGATGTATCCATGGATACCCGCATTATTTTTCCAACAGGGGGGTGGGAGCGAATCATGGACTCCGATAATAAAAGGACAAGTACTCATATTTATAAAAACTAGCAACAAAAACTTAAAATATATTCATATCGATACCTTCCCGTAAGAATGTATTAAGCGACATTTCAAAAATTTTAAAGGCATCGAAAAAAACCTCTGGTCCAGTTACTTATTTATGTATTTAAGAAAATAAAAAGATTTGGAACGGGATTTTCAACTCAAAATGCTTCGAAAAATCTGTTTACTACAACAAAATACCCAAATAAATAATTGAATAAGAGGTATTTTAAAAATTTAATTTAAAATTTTTAAAATGTCGCTTAATACATTCTTACGGGAAGGTATCGATATGTAGCGTTTTATGTTTTATTTTCCTGAGCCAGGTGTGAGCGCAAATAACTCCCCCTTTCATTGCCTAAATTTTTTTTAATTTGACTGTAATAGTAGGTATTTTTAAAACCTGAGAACTTATGACGAGTCAAAGGTCAGGTTTTTCAGATATATGAACAACAATGAGTACATATTGCAGGTGCAAAAGTCATCATTGTCAACCTATGATAAGAAAAGTAAACTTATTATTGAATAATTTTCTGAAAAACTTTCAGCGGAGGCATTTTGCCTCAAAACTAATTTTGAGAATTCTGCTAGTTAGCATTTACCGAGACAAAATTATAGCAACCGAAAGAGTCTTATGTATATAAAAATCAACTGAACTACTTATATGTATTTTCAAGGACGAGAATCAAATCGGTTTTTTGTATAGGTTATCGCCAGTAGGTCTCATTTCAAAGGGTATAGCTTATTAAATATTTTGAAACTTAAATTGTTTGACACAATTTTTATAAATTACACAGGCTTGCAAGGTTTTCGACACGACCTAGTAAAGGTTGATTTAAGGGCAATTTCTCGTGCTGAGCTCAAATCCGTTATAAGTTTTTCGCTATCAGCTCTGGTTTTTCAAAATCGACATTATAAGAGTCGACATTTTGATCATTCGGTATTTTAACCAATCGATTTTTCAAATGTTGCCATTTTGAAAATCACCAGATCGTATCCAACCTAGGCTGACAAGTGCGGTTCCTGGTAACTTAACTTTTATAATTTAACCGGCCCTTTATGTGGCCATAGTTTGCAATTTTGCATATAGTTCATAAAGTTGGAAATCGCTGTTTTCATCCACTCGGTGTGGAAATCTTTTGAAATGGAAAATAAAAAAAAAAACAATTTTAATACCGAGTTTTGGTTGCTAAGTGTTACGAAGGCTCCCGAAAAACTATTGATGTAAAACTTATAAAATTTGAGCCATGAAGACCTTTTGAGGCGTTGCGGCGCCTTTCAAAACGTGGGGCCGGGTGCCGTGGCACAAACGGCACAAACCTTCCCATGCCTCTGATTTTAACAATCAGGTAGGTACCGCTCTTCTTGCATAAAAGTTAAATATTTTTAAGAAATATTATGAGGACTGCTAAAAAACGCTGAATACTTAGTTTAGGAAAAAAATCAAAGCTGTCGTTCTTGAAATAATTAAGTTACAAAAAAAACAAAAAATGGTTCTATGGGAAGTACCATAAATAAATGGTTATCGAGAAAAGGTCTTTCACCTGAGTGTAGTCCTTACTAAAATTATTTTATTGATTTTTTTACAAAAAATTGTGAAGTTATATTTAAAACAAAATAAAATGCACGACTTTATCGCACGTACTTGCTCTTATGTTCAAGTTGTGTGGGACTTAAGAACTTTAAAAAATATTCAAGAAATTATAGAAAAAGCATTAAAAGCATTTAAATCGTTTTTTTAATTGTATAAACAGTCTGATAAATAACTTAGAGCTCAAAAAAAAGTGTGCAATTTGATTACTTGTAAAAATATGAATATATGCAAAAAAAAAATTAAAATCGTTGGAGCCGTTTTCTTAAAAATTAAATTCTTATATATAAAATTTTTGTAACATTTTTCAAAAAAAAAATTTGGTATGCCAATTTTGAGTATGTATTAATATACATTTAAAACTGAAATTTCAAAACAATTCATTAACCCGTTTTTGAAATATTGAATTTTCAAAAAAAAATTTTGAATCTGTTTTTAAAAATCCAAAATTTATTTTTTCAAAAATTTTGGTACGCAGTATTATTTATATTCTAACAAAGCTTTTGTGCAAAAAATTTTATTGAAATCGGATGAGCGGTTAATGATAAAACCAATAATCAAAAAAACGTTATATGCCAGGTACCGTTAATAAATGTTTTTGGTGATTATATTTCTTACTGAAAGGTACATCATATCTACAATAATATACTGATTTTTTTTTATCAAAATCATTGGAGCCGTTTTTGAGATAAATAAGCTTTTTCTTAACGGTTGTATGGCAAGTACCGTTATTTTTTGAGCTAAAAAAAAATTTCAATTTCCCCTCTGGAGAGTTACAAAAAAACCCTAAGTTCAAAATTTGAAGAAAATCGCTTCAGTGGTTTAGGCTGTAGGTTGAGGTACGGACAGACAGACAGACAGACAGAATTTTGCCACCCACTTTTTTCGTGTTCTCTATCATCGTAATGTCATGTTTGATTGTTATCTCGAAATTTTTTGTTTGCACGAATCCAAAACTTGCCCTATAGTACCTATATCGCAAGTAAAAAGATTTGGTTAAATAACTAAAGCATTTAATAATATTTAGTTCTAAAAATATTTGAAAAAAGCGTGTCAGAGATGTGACCAAAAAACGGTACCTGCATAGTTCTTTGTACTATGTTATAAAAAAAAAGATCCAGGTATTTTGGCTGTAGCCGAATAGACTGACAGACAGATAGAATTTTAAGACCCACTTTTTTTTCGCCTTTCTACCGTAATAACAAGTTTGATCAAATACTGAGGTCGATTTTTTTTTAACGAATGCATAACTTGCCATGTATGTATGTAGTCCCTATGAACAGTGGCGTAGCTAGGATATTTGCCGCCCGGGGCAAAACAATAATTTGCCGCCCCTTCGGTCTAACAATACTTAATAATAAAATCGGTCTTAGAGTTGCAGACAAAATTTTGACTGAAATATTTTTTTTATAAATGCAAGGAATTACATTCTGCGAAATATTGATACACGCCACTTTGCCGCAATATCTGCTGAATGAAAATTTTTTGTTTCTGACCTACTGGGATTTAACTTTAAACCGACTGTATATAATATAGGCACATGAGACTTGAATTTTTTTTAATGTTTGCTTTCGTTCAAAAATAGTAAAGTTCATAATTGTTCATTAGGCGTGTCTCACCAAATAAAATCTCTGAGAGCTCAGATATTTTTAGGTGGGGCAAAAAATCTCTCCTGAGCACTAAGATTTTTTCCAGAGATTACTGAGACGAAAATTTTTTGGGTTAATTTCTCAATGTTCTTTTTCAGCTAAAACTGTTCATTTCACAGCCAAATAGCATTTTCTCTGTGATGTGCAAATACGAAATCGATACAAAAATACAGAATAGAGGTTGATTGTTGATAAAAAGGAAAAATAAATTGATCTTAGTATTATTTTTCATTCATTTAATAAAGTTTTGTGCTTTAAAATTTAAATATTTAAAGCAGAGTTAAAATTTTGTTTCCATGATTCAGTACGATTGAACAGAGTATCTTTGTTTCACCACAACATTCCGCCTACGTCAACTCATTGATACTAAGCGCTCGGTGAGACACGCCTATTGTTTCATCAGTACTCAACAGCGAAACTGAGAAATTGCATACTGTTCATATTTCTCAGATCTAATGATCATGAACCATGAAAGGGTCAAAGCAACGGCTAAGTCACTACTGAGTGTCTAACTACAGATTTGTTACTTCACTGAAATTGCAGTAGATTGTTGATCTAATACATTTTTTCTCAAAATAAATCTGCTGAAAAATCTACATACTGCACTTCATTTTACGAACAAAAATTAATCTTCAAGCTTTCGCAAAAAAAAATCACATTTTTTTTTAAATTCTTTGTGTTGAATGCAGCCATTTAGGTATGTTTGAAAAAAAACTATTATTATATTTTATCTATTTTTATTCATTTATCAGTTTTGTATAAATAATATTATTATTTTTTATTTTAGAAAAAAAAAATTATCTGCGAAAATATTCAATCGAAACATTTTTGTTTTTTTTTTCAAATCTAACGTGACACATTCTTTGAGAAAGGTCAAACCCTCTGAACTAAATTGAGAGAATTAACAAACACATATATGTAAGGCTACAAAAAAGAATGGTCATTACGAAAGCCATTTTGTTTCAAAATTTGAAAGAAATGTTAATTTAAAAAAATAAACTTTTGTGTTTATTACCAACTTCTATAATGAGCAACGGCCATGATTCTTCCGCCCCTAGTGATTTGAACACAATGAAAAATTGTACGTTCTTATACGTACCAATGTTATAGAATTTTTAACTTAAAAAAATAATACTTTTTTGTTTATTTCCAATTTCTGCAATAAACAACGATGATGATTTTGCGCCCCTATTGATTTCAATTTAATAAAAATTGATTTAATTATTTATTTTACAAAAATTAAACTTGTGTTTATTTCCAACTTCTCATGAAGATCGAGGAAGATTTTGCCCCTACAAATTTGAATTCTATTAAAATTGTGCGTTTTCTAATAAAAATTTAATAAAATTTTCAATAAAAAAACTTCTGTAATTGGTTTACATCCCATAAACAATGAATATGATTTTCCCATTTGCCGCCCCTTAATCCTGGCGCCCGGGGCGACCGCCCCCTTCGCCCCCCCTAGCTACGCTAATGCCTATGAATGTTTATACTTGTACGTATACGTACAGTAGTAAAAAAAACTAACGGAACAAAATTAAAAAACAAAATTTTTAGAGTCTTATTAAGTTGAAACAAAATCGACTTTACAGCTTCATGTTTCTTGTTTTCAATTTTTTTTTTAATTTCCATTATTTACGGTTAAGAAATGATACGAGACAATTTTTATTTTGTGTTTTTTTTGAACGTCATAATTTTGTTGGATAATTTTTTTTGAGTCAATCAAAAATAAATATTTTAGTCGGATAACTTGTTTGTTTAGCTCTAATTTTATTTTATTTTATTTTATTTTATTTTATTTAATCTAATTTTATTTTATTTTATTTATTTTGCTTTATTTATTGTTGTTGTAAAATTTTGTTTTGCATGGTTTATCTGACTTAAAATGAAAAGAGAATTTTTTGTCTTTGACTATCCGCAAATAACGACGTCATAAAAATTCAAGGCAAGTTTTTGAAAATTTATATAAGTTTTCTTCAAGATTTTTTTAAGACTTTGTAGATATTAAGGGTATTCATACAAAAGCGTAAGACCTGTCACAATTTGTATGGACAATTATACAAATTTGCGGAGTTTACAACTTTACTACGTTTACGACGACTTTACGCTGTTGAATGAATACCCTTATTGTTTTTCTGGACCCTTCACCGCTAGTACTACTACTAGATCGAAAGATCGGTAAATCTTTTGTTTCTTTGCAAACATTGATTGCATTGCTTGTGTTGGTATGCATATTTTTAAATTTTAATAGCATCAATATTCTTGTAAATTTTCAAATTGATTCACTTAATCGTTTTTCCTCACCAAATGATCAAAGTCTTAAAAACCGATAATTAAAGGAACAAATTGTTTTGTTCCTATAGACAGTACTTTATTGTCATCAAAAATAAATAAAAAAGTGAAAGCCTTAAGCAAATAAGTAGTGTGAAAATGATTTAGAAAGAATGACCTTCTAATTATAGCAAGGTTAAAACATATGTATTTTACATTATTTACATGGCTAAGTTTTATCTGACAGGAAGTGTCATTAGTTCAAAACAACTCGTTATTTTTATGTGGTTAGTTCACAACAGTAATTAACAATAATTTTACATTATTTTTATGTGTATACTTAATTAAATTAACAAGTAATTAAAATAAAATAATAAATAATTATTAGTCGCCAACAACAACCATTTCTGTTGACTTTTTTTTTACAGTTTTTGATTGGTTATATACCTTTCTGGATTCAAATTAAATAAAAGGCACATTTTTCAAAAAAATAAAAATCTTTCAAATATTATAATTCAAATAAATTCTATTTTTATTTTTTTTTTGAAAAATTTACTTTTTATTTAATTTCAAGTCAAAAAAGTATGTCTTCAAATTGCTTTGTAACACCTAAAAGTCGAAAGTTGAAACATGAGGATCAATGGCAAGTCTTTTACCATGAACTTTAACTGAAAATAAGCTTCCTGCCCATACAACTTAGACATAAGCTTCATGATATCGGTAATTCCATTCGGTATATGAATTATGTTGGAGAAAGCTAAGTGATATAAAAAACATTCTTAAAGTTTTTCAATTGCAAATCACCTCATCTACATATAAATACCTACTTCTTATGTGGCAGTTTAAACTTGAAAGAAAAGTACCGCATAGGAGTCTTTTATTTGATTTTAAATATTAGGAGCGGCACGATACTCCGCAAACCAAATTCTCGAATAAATAAATCTCGCATTTTTTTTTTAATCTCGAAAAACGAAATCTCGGAATTTAAAATCTTTTTTTTCACAATCTCACATCGCACCGAAAAATCTCGCAAAAATTCAACTTAAATCCCGCAAACTGAAATCTCGCAATATAAAATCTCGAAAATCAAAATCTCGCAAATTAGAATCTCACAGCAACGTATTGCTCTGGGTTTTGCATTGAAAAATAAAAATCCTGCAAATAGAAAATCAAAACTGGAAACGAAAAATTTTTGTTGTCAATTTGTATTGTTAAATATTATCGCTGATGCATTGTATCGGGCAATTTTGTATCATTGCGAATCATTCGCTATGATTCCGCGTTGGTTTGGGAGATCCTTACCAATTTATAAATAACAGTATGGTCTAAAAGAAGGTAAGCACTGGATCTGGATCTATATAATTTGCAAAAGGTAGGATATCTCGAAAATTTAATTGGATTGCAACATATAGATTTTTTTAGTCAATATCTCGCAAATTAAAATCTCGCGTGAGATTTTAATGTGCGAGATTCTTAATAAAAAAATGTACTTATTGTAATGCAATTAAATTTTGCAAGATTTTGATTTGCGAGATTTTAGTTTGCGGAATTTCGGTATTGCGGGATTATGAAAAGCGGCATGTTGTAATTGCGAGACTACTTTATGTGAGATTTCGAAAGAGACATTTTAATTTGCGAGATTTTGTAGCCATCCCTTAAATATTTAGGTGTTAAATTTTAAATTCAACTCCTATAAGAATCTCTCGCGAATATTGAAAAATGGTATGGCGCAAATACTTGTCCCGCATATAAAAAAAAAAAAATTTAAATCGAAGTCTTTTCCCAGCAGCAGTGGCTTCCTCCGGTTGCCTTTTCTTGTTATTTGTATGTTAACGTCTGTTGTCGTCGTTTGCTTTGGTTGTTGAAAAAATCACTGATATGTTGCGAATTTTGGTGAATGACGTATTAACCGCACGTAAAAGTCTCCCAACCCTCCTCAACTTCAACTGTTTCCAATATTGCTTTCTTGCGCTCGAGCGCACATCAATGATGGCTCATTCCATTTTCTTTCCTAGCTCCCTACACAGCAGCAGGAAGGTGCACTTTCTCCAGTTTCATTGGCATAATGTCAATTTTCAGCTTCAAATATCTTGCCATTGTGCTATGTGTGTGGGTGGTTCTGGGAAAGTGTGCAATTAATTCAGCACCGTTCTTCATTGCAGGGTGAATTTAATTAAAGCCTTCTACAAATATCCTGTGACAAGCTGCATATACCCAACCAAGTTGTGAGGAAGAAGGCTTACCAAGCGCCGCGTCGTCATGCACCACTGCCATTGCCATATCATGATTCACGACGAGTGCATCATCATCATCCATACACTCTCTCGCTCAAAAAGGAAACAAATGATTTCCGTTAATTAATGAAAAATGGCAGAGCGAATGGGGTAAGTGCAAAGGATGTGCATTAACTTGCTGTCATATATATAAATATGTGTGTAGGTGTAGTACATAGAGGTATATAGTTGCAACACGTGCGAGTATCTTTTTTTCAGAATAAACGATCGCAATTGGGCTATTAATGTGTGCAACGAGTTACTTTCACAATAAATGTTTCTACGTGCAGCCAAGCAGGCACACTCAAAGACTTTTAGAATGAAAGATGATGCGAAAGTTTTAAAGCACGACATATGTAGGTTTCGCACCGAGAAATGATGCAAAAAGAAATTGTTTTCTTTTTCTTTAGTTTAAGTACATTTGAGGAACATATATGTTTCTACAAATTCTTTAACCTTAACTTTCATCCTATGACTCTTCTGATAAAAAAGGATAAATAAAAACGTAGAGATACGAGTACTACACTATACTCTTGTTTACGTACGTTTAGTCAAATGGGAGCACATTTTTACTTCTCCGATGCGAGTAGGGAGAGAGTTTTGTTCGTTTAGTGGTGAAAGGAACAACTTTTGCGATTTATTGTTAAAAGTTGGAAGGATTCCTATTTTTCTTTGCATTTAGTTCACAAGGAATTTTCCTTATCAAAAGATGCATTTCTTGTTCTCAGTTTGCATACTAAATGTGTTTAGAAAAGAGAGGTTTTCTTTTTTTTTAGTTGTTTGTTTGTGTATGCTCTTATTTTTTGTGAGAACTACGACGACGACGAGTATACGGTACGATGCAGATCTTTACTTTGTGTGTGCAAAAGAAAACGAACAGGAAAAAAAATAATTTTATTTGAAGTCAAGAATTTGAACAAAATAGTAAAAAAAAAAAAGAATTGAAAAAGCAAATTCTGTGAATATTAATGATATCCCTTTAGATATATCTCTGATGCGGACTTCTATAAAGGGTGTAACTTGGATCTGTTCTTTAGAAAAAAAAAAAATAATACTTGAAGAAAAAGAAATTGGATAATATTCTATTGGACGAACACAAAAAATCGTAATCCTTTAAGGGGATTATCTCTGAAGCTTGCAAATTTATAATAGTCTTTTGAAAAATATAGTGAAAAACCTGAAGAATAAGATAATATTTGGCCCCTTTTAATAGATCAAACACAGATACTAGTTTATACTTTCAAACGAAATGATTTATTTTAAGTTATTAGATTAATAAATGCAGGTTTTAAAGTCTTTTAACACAATTCAACACAATCTGTCATTAGTTTAACGTTTTATTATCTCCGGGTCTGGATCGAGGTTATCCTTTAACACGTATTACAAGAGTCCCAGGTTTCTATCGTGGTTTATTTCCATTGCCTAGATATAAGTTTTCAATCTGACCGGCAGGTGGCCATTTACCACTGTGAATCATGGCAGTGATTTGTCAGCGGTGTTAGAAAAAAAGACAGACCTTACATGAAAAATAAGTAAACATGAAGAAAAAATAGATGGGTATATAGTAGCTCTGTTTTCGCACCAATTCGCAGCGTTTTATTTTCACGAGTAAAACCATGAGAAACGCTGCTATTAATGTACTATTTGAGTTATTTCTTGAACTAATTTGATATCTGAAAGGTCGCTTGATAGAGTTTGACACTAACTCTCTTATCTAAAATCCATGCTATTCGCATCAATGAATTTTGTTTTGGTCGTAATTTGTTGGAAATTCATTAAATAAATACTGGCATGCCTCAGGGGACTGCTTTGTCTCCGATACTCTTTATAAATACAAAATAATCTTTTGTCTGAAATTTCTAATTGAATAAGCTGCTTGCAGTAGAAAGCTAGTGCGTTGGACTTTCATGCAGAAGATCTGGGTTCGATTCCCAGCCGCAACCACTTATAAACAAAGAATATTTTTTTCCTCGCCACTTGCAAGTAACTAACAGATCCTCCAAGTATATAAGTGCTTCTCATCGAGTCGTTTGAAATCGACAAGAAATTTTAGTTCCCCTCCATTCCTATCCGCAATACGCACACAGGAATGGTTAGAGCTGGCCTCTAACTAACTTAAGGCCATTTGCTAATACGAAACTTAAATATTTAAGTTTGACATAAGAGCTTATGTGACAGTTTATTCTGAGGAAAAGTAGAACATAAGAGTTTTAGTTTAACATAAATATTTAAATTTGTATAAGCAAACGGGTATTAATGCTATTTCATAATGCCTAAATATGTAAAATTCCAATCAAGAATCCGACTGTAAATATTTACTCAGGAAAATTGTATCCAAATCCTTTTGGAGTTATTTCAGAGAAACTAAGCATAGTAAATATAGACAGTGAGTAGTTTTTACTTTAATCATTTCCATAACCTTCCCCATCTTAAAAGAACAAACTGTGAAAACCTCATTCTTGTATAATTATAATTAACAACAATATATTTCTTATTTAAAAATCTATTTATTCTGGCGATACCAAACGATACTACCGAGAGTCTCGGTATATTTCGGTCCAAAAATGCGGTATCGGCCCGATATTGACTGGGTGTCGTTTTGGATGCTTTAGGATACGAATACCAAACGAAACCGAAAATTTTCTGGAATCGTGGCCAGCCTTTGGGGTTGGCTACAAAATCTCACAAATCAAAATCTCGCATTCGAAATCTCACATAACGAAATCCCGCAATTACAAAATCCCGCTTTTCATAATCTCGCAATAACGAAATCCCGCAAAATTGGATTGCATTGCAACAAATACATTTTTTTAATCAAACATTTTTTTTTAATGTATTTGTTGCAATGCAATTCAATAAACACATAATAGCTACTGCATAATATATAATCCAGTGTCTGAGTGCTCTTAGACCACACTGTTATTATTAATTTGAACTGTTGATTTTTCAATATTATTGTTCTCAAAAGAACAAGAAAGAGTGAACATAGAGATGGTATATCTAGTTGTAAAGTGTCATGTGCAAATTGCATCAATCGCATTTGACCTTGAACTAGAAAATACTTTTAGTCCCATTATAAATGCGTAAAAGACAACCAAAATGATTATAGAGGTTATCAACAGTAATAACGGATGTAAAATTTTTTTTATTGACGGGTATAGTTATAAGTTGGAAAGAAAAATTATGCAAAGTGCTCTTAGGTATTCTCAAAAAACAAATTTTTCTAAAAGCCATGTCCAATTCGTTACTGTGAAATTTGAAGTTGCTAGATTTTGATTTGCGAGATTTTAAATTGCGAGATTTTGGTTGAAATTTGCGAGATTTTTAGGTTCGAGATGCAAATGCGAGATTGTAAAAAGCAAGATTTTGTAATTGCGAGATTATGAAAAACAAAATTTTTAATTTGCGAGATTTCGTCATTCGAGATTTTTAAAAAGATGCGAGATTTCGTTATTCGAGATTTTGGTTTGCGGGATATCGTAGCGCTCCCCAGCCTTTGGAATGGTTGAGAGTTGTTAGTCACTAGGCCCTGGTTCTCCACGAGCTGTCGTGCCACCAAATTTACCAAATCTTTCATTTTTCTGTAAGAACATGACTTTACCTTTTGTGGAATGGTCACATGTTTTGGATGTTGCCAAGAAAGCCGCTAAGTGTTTAGGTTTACTTCGGGGGCTCATACAAAATTTGCCTCATATTCCTTCAGATCTGTTCAAAGTCTCTATAAAAAAAAACAATTTTTCATGAATATATCCCTAAAGCCGAGTACCCTGCAGATACGAAAAGAAAATCCCATACAAAAATGAAACAACGAAATCATAAACGAAAACTTTAGCTTTTTTTTCATTGTGCAGTAGTTTGTTTGACGAACGAAATTATAGATAATTGTAGCAGATTATTTGGAGCAGTCTTCACTCTTTTTTTTCGCACGCAATTAACTATCCAGACCATTTATTGTGTTCGGAAAAGTAACATTTATGTTTTTTCATTTTTTATAAAAGGTCAGCCAATTTCAGTAATTGGTCAGCGATAGATTCTTTTATACAATTTTTTCTAAGTTTTTTTTCAAAGTGATGAACGGTTCTGGACCTTGAAAAAAAAAAAAAATACTTTAACCAATTGTAAAAATGAATCTTTAGCGCACCAATTACTGAAATTAGCTGACCTTTTATTTAGTTCTCAGAGCCTTTCCGGTGGTATTAAGTTTTTGCAAATGTCCCATAAATGAGGTGCCAAAAATCGCACGTGACCTTGAACAATAATTTAAATATTCATTTTTAAAAAACACTATGGCTGACCAATTACTAAAACTACCAGACCTTTCATATAGTTCTCAGGGCCTTTCTGATGGTATTATTTTTTTGCAAATTTCCCATAAATGAGCTACCAAAAATCGCGCGTGACCTTGAGCAATCTTGAGAAAGTTTAAGCCTTGATTACAAGGTATCTAGGGCTGACCAATTTCTGGGACCAGTTGACCTTTTCTGACCAATTACTCACCAATTAGATGACATTTTCTTATAAAATTTCCCTCATATGAGGTGCCAAAGGTCCAGAGCCTTATTTTTGTTCTTTCTTTCATTACAGCATGGCTCGCGGTAATTTTTTTGCACTCATATTTGTTAAAATTTTTTTGAATTGGTGCAATTGTCAATGAATATGTTTCCGCTTTGTTTTCGTAAGCATTTCGACGTCTTGTTGGAGACCAACTAAAAGTTTCGTTTCGCATTAGCAGCGTACTAGACTTTATTAAGAAAAAAACAGATCAACTGTCAGTTGTCAGATTTTCGACAGCAATTATGTTCGGACAGATGAATTATGTGCAAAAAACAAGTGGAGACTTTTAAGCATAAGAGAAAAGAAAATTTCTGTATAAAAATTGACAAACGAAATCATAAACCAAAAATTTCGTTGTGTTTCTGTTCTGCAGTAGGTACGCAGTTTGATAGTGAAATGTCATTTAGATCGAAAATTCTAGTAGATTTATGAATCCTAGTCTCCACACATTTTATTGACCGGAACATTATTTCGGAGGAAAAATTGACATTTGAAGTTTTTTTTATTGTTTCATTTGGAAAAAATAGAAGAAAACTATTTGGAAAGAAAAAATAATAAAATGCACGACTTGATCGCACGGACTTGTTCTTATGTTAAGCTATAATATAAGACAGAGTTTACGTTTTTTTTTAGATATTTACAAGAAAAAGAAACTTAGACCCTTTCATAGGACAAATTTAAAAGGCTAACTTTGACACGCTATCACTTAAAATAAGTCCACTTAAAGAGTTCACTTTATCATTTTGTTGTAAAATGAAATTTGAATAAGCTATTTAAGAAAACCAAATCACCCTCTTTTTCAAGATGGTGATCTTCCTCCTACCCGGGCATTTTATCATTATTTTTTTTGTTTAAGAAAAGTTGTGAGGCCATTTTAAAACTATGTAAAACTGCTAAGCAAATTGTATGGCAGGTACCGTTATTTTTGATCCAAAAAAAAAAAAAAAAATGCATGTGTGGGGAGAATCACCAAAAACCACTGTGTTCCAAGTTTTAAGAAAATCGATCCAGCCGTTTAGACTGTAGTCGAACAGACAGACATACAAAATTATGTGACCAACTTTTTTTGTTTTGTCTGTCAACGCACAATGGACTCCTATAGCTTACCAAAAAGTTGAAAAACATAACTGTAAGCGCTGCCGTTATTTTTTAAATATTTTTTTCTATTTTATGCAATTATTTTATTAAAGCGTCCAAGCGGGGGGAGATATCACCCCCCTACTGTAGGATTTTTTTCTTGTCTACTTCCCACCTACATGCTCTGAATTTTTTGGCAGATTTTATGTGTATTTCCTAGTATGTAAAATAAAAAGGGGACATTTTATTTACCCCTTCAGCGACTATAGGGGATGAAAATACAAATCTGAAAAAATTAGAGAATATTTTGTTCGTCATTTAGACCCGATTTAGGTCCATCCAAATATAAAAACTCAAAAAAACCCTTTACGAACACCCTAATATACAAATATCTCATCTCAAATAAAAATTCACATAACTGCAATATTTATGGCTTAAAACAATTTCGCGAAGTGAGAAGGTAGCATAGCATTTATTGAGTTTCAAAGAAAAAAAAGTTGTGCCCAATTTATGTGACGGATAGAAAAACAAGTTTCCAATCTTTAAAGAAAAAATGTATATCAAAAAGTATATTTTTTTTCTTAATTTTCGTTTTTTATACATAATAATTTATAATAATAATTTTTTTTCTCGAAAATCTACTTCATACTTTGCAATATTATTCTTCGGTGGTAGGGAATAATATTTTAATATTTGCGAACTTTTAAATTGTTATGGCACAAGCCAACACAAGTTGAGCACAATACACCATAACTTTTAATTTTGAAAATCAAAAATGGTGGTGCTAACTTCAATTTTCGAAAAATTGTTTTTTAGGCGTAAAATTTGAAATTATTCGAAGTTTTTTGTTATCTTTCCGTCACATGGCTCCACAAACTTAGCACAAAACAACTCAACTCTCTTTTAATGTCTAAATAAAAAAAAAATCATTCTGAAAATTTGCAAATTTTCGAATCGTTACATCTATCCGCAAAGTTTATTTGTGGTCGTAAAAGTTACGTAAATGTATTGTGCGTGGCAGCATAAACTCACCATGAAACAGAACATACTAATTTCTTTTTTAAAAAACGTGAAAAAAAATCATCCGTAAAATTTGCAACTTTGCAACTTTTTTTTTTAATTTACTGCACAGATTTTATAATTTAGAGCAAAATACAGCAAACATTTTTTTGTTGAAGTCTTATTAACCGATTTCTAAAACACCGTCAAAATAACATGGCCACCAGAGTTGTACAAAATTGCAATCTTTTGCGATTGTAATCATTAATGACTTCAAATATTCTTTTTTAAGAATGCGACATCAAAAACTGTTGGCCCCCTTTTGTTTCCTCCTTTCTTTTGTCGCCATCAACTGATTGCAATCTTTTGGGGCTTCATGTAATCTTTACATTCTTTTAAATTTTTGTTAATGCTTTTGAATTCTTCTAATTTATTGAATTTTTTTTATGTTTTTTTTGCATTTTTTGAACAACATGTTATGTTTTCAATCATAGCAACGCATCTTTTTTCTATGAGCGCACATAAGTTAGTATTATGGAGGGCAAAATGCAAAAAATGCAATGAATTCAAAAGAATCTAAAGAATTTAAAGAATACAAAAGAATTAAAAAAAAATTCAAGAATTCAAAACTTCAAAACTTTTCAGAATGCAAAAGACTTCAAAAGGATTCAATAAAATTCAAAGAATGCAAAAGACTTCAAAAGAATGCAAACACTTCAAAGGGTGCAAACAATATTATTCAAAAGACTTCAGAAGAATGCAAAGTACGCATGTAGTCCCAAAAGATTGCAATCAGTTGAATGTACCAAGAGATTGGAAAATAAAGATTGCAATCTTTTTGCGACTACATTTTTGAAGTCGAATTATCAAAAAAAAAAAAAAAAAAATTTTTAGAATGGAATATTCTAATTGAAGTCACTAAAAATTGCATTAGCAAAATATTGCAATCTTTTACCTTTTTTATCCTTGTGAAATTTTTTAGTAATTATTTATCCGCCACTGCTTGACTTAAACTAAAAGTTGCATAGAAAATTATACAACTACATTACTGTAACAACCACTTAGTAAAGATTAGATGCAAAGCGTTAACAGTTACTTAACATAAAAATCCTCTCGAAAATTATCTACCATCTTTATAAATTGTCTGAAATAAAAAATGTCTCACATTTAAAAATCTGTTTTCTCTTAACATTTCTGTGAGTCACTTAAAATTGAATAAAATCCCTTGAGTCATTTGGGTGAACAAGAAGAATTAATTTAATTCTTAATCTTAAAGACAGAGCGAAAATCTTGGGATTGAAATAATTTGTTTAGCTTAAAGATTAAAGAAAAAAAAATAATGTTTGATCAGCTTCCCAGAGAGTATCCAAAAACTTTTGCCCTTAATTTTTTTTTTTGTTTTGCAACAAGTAGGTCTTATTTTATTTTAAACAAAACTGACCTTATTCTTAATTAAATGCTTTAGCTTTTAAATTAACTTTTTTTCTGTAGTTGTTGTTGCTGAAAAATGAATAGGCCACTTCATCTAGTGAAAAGGGTTTATAAAATCTGCCAACTGCGATTGCAACAATAATTGAATGAAACTCCTTTCTTCTTCACTTCTCTTATATAAAGAACCAAAGAGGCTTATTTCTATAAATATTTTCATTCTTCAATTGGCAATGGTAAATCCTTTTAGCTTTGCCCTATTCGTAAGATGGTTGGTACAAGAGACCTTCTAAATCCCAATCCTTTCTCTCGCAATGAAAAATCTGGAATAAAATAAAATTACCAGTCTAAAGAAATATAAAAAAAAAGAAATCCTGGCCCAAAAAAAATCCAAAGAACCCTTGTCGAGAGCCTGATATACCCTCAAGTGGGTGGCTTCGTCGACAATCCACACCCCCATACATAAACAACACACACACACACACATAGACCAAAAAAGCTGTTGTGCGAATTTAATTTTCCTAATGCATTCCATTACACACTTTCAGTTCTAGGACCTTGATTTAGTGAGTCCTGGATACAAATTGGTCCTGGCTATCGCTGTATATACAGTGCTACAATTTGCGGGGTTATCCTCAATGGAATTCTATCTTATGCCGAGATAGATACTTTTGCCCGCCGAGTGACAGAGTTAAAGCAAAGTCACGGAGAGTTAAATCGGGGATGGGGTGGATAAAGCTGAAGCTAAAGCAGCAACAGCACTTGGCTAACTTTTATTTTCATTTGATTGCATTTCAAATCTTCTTTCCTTTGGCTTTGTACGTGCTTTCTTTTTTTTTTTTACTATTTTATCTACTTTTTTTATTCTAGCTTTCTTCTCTTTGTTGTGACAGGAACAGTAGGTATTCTTCCTTGATGGACATTAAAGTGAGCTTTTTTTTTGTTGAGCGCGCCGCCATCACACCAGCTCTATTTGCAAGACTTCTCTGGCAGTATAGGATTCAATTTGAAATTTAAGTCTCCTGATCCTTTGGCCACTTTAAGAAATTGGACGACACAGTCGAATCAAGTGCTTGAACAAAAATGAATAAAAAAATATAAGAATTTAAAGGAAATCATAGACCAAGGTATAGATGAGAAGGTAGGGGAAGAAGAAGAAAACCTCTTTCATTTAAAGCCGATGTGATGCTGGTGATGGTGTTCGTTTTGTATATACATACATAGATGGACTGCAAAATGGAAAATGCATTTTTAATTTGCAATTGCAATTGAAAAATGGGAATGTCGTTGTGTCGGAATGAAGGTCGATCTTTTATTGAATGAATTCACGCTAATGGGGTTTGAATAGAATGATTTAGTAAATAATTGGTCAATATTGAAATTAAATTTTTTGGGAATTTAAAAAAAAAGTAGCTGAAGAGTTATGGATGCAAAAAGTATGATAAACGAAAAGGAGCCATTGGGAATTTGTTAATTTATGGTTGTTGTTTACAGAGAGATTAAAATACATCATCAAGCTGAAAGAATCCCGAGCTTTTTACTCAAGACAGAACAAGATATTTTTTTTTAAATTTGAATTCTTGTTATATTGCAAAGATAATTATTGTGCTTCCTAAATTCAAAACTTTTAATGGAAGCTTTGTTTTTTTTTTCAAACAAATTTTGCTCAAGACCACATTGTATATTTTGTCTTCTGTGGTTCGTTGTTAACACATTGTAAAATCCAAAATGAAAATATGTTGACTTTTACCTATAACGGTTTTCTTTCAGATCAACGCGGGATAAGGTTTGGGAACTAAAATGGTCGACGACTTGTCAGAACCTGATTCAGAATCAAAGGTTTCTCCGAAAGCAGTTACCGGCTTATTATATTATAATAAAATAAAAAAAATATGCAACCCTGGATAGCATGATCTTGAACTCAATACTGTTAGATAAAATTAGATCAATGAAAAAGTATGAATATGTCTAAGAAAACCAATGTTTTCCTTTATAAAAAAAATAGTTTGAAAAAATTTAAAATGCAATATAATGAGCACTTGAAAGAAATGCCTAACCTGTACATAAAAATCGGTTAAGAAACAAGTCAAATAAATATGGTAATAGCCCAGAATTAGGCGAGAAGGTAGCACGCTAACACAACTATTTTCAAAAAAGAAAAAGAAGTTGTGCTATATTGTGCTCAACTTGTGCTGCCTTGTGCTGTTAAGAATAAAATAGCCCATTAAATCATTTTACGGGTGAATCTTTTACTTGCGATATACATATGTAGGCACTATAAGGCAAGTTTTGGATTCGTGCAAAAAAAATTTGTTGAGATTACAATCAGACATGATATTACGATGATAGAGAACACACAAAAAGTGGGTGACACAATTCTGTCTATCTGTCTGTCTGTTCGTCTACAGCCTAAACGGCTCGATCGATTTTCTTCAAACTTGGTACATAGTGGTTTTTGGTGATTCTGCCGACACGTTTTTTTTCATTTTTTTAGAACCAAAAATAACGGTACCTGCCATACCATTTTTGATGTGTAAACATCTTAGCGCTCGGTATGGGTAAAATTGAAAATCGGCTGTAACGGATATGGGCTCACGGTTCCGTTTGGAACCATTTTGTTTGTTGTAGGTAAGTAGAACTCTGTAAACTCGAATAGGTAAAGTAGTTTTCATTTTATACCTAATGGTTTTGGTATTTGCTAAGTGGAGTGAATTCCTTACACCCCGACTCCACAGTAGATAATTTCTCTCAGAATGTTCGTCTTGACATTAAATATCTAATAGAGTCACTCCGTTTCATATCTTGATGGGATGTCAAGATGCAATCATATCTTGACAGAGATATTTGACATACATTTTGCCTGGTGAAGATTTTGTTGCTTTTATTTCTAGAAATTTAATTTTTTATTTCATTATTTTGTATCAATATGCTGCTTTTGATGTTAATCTCTACAATCGCGGGTGGCAATTTTGGTTTGTGATACTAAGTGTTATTTGCAATTTCTTGACTTGAAATTTCATAACATGATTTGCCAAGTGGCACCTTCTTTTATGTTTCTCTAGTTGGCTGTGGTTAATGTGTCAAAAAGAAGTGTTGTAATGTCATATTTAAAAAAGTTACTTTGAGTTACTTTTCATTTAGGAACGACAAAAGCTAAAAATATGGCTGATCGTCGAAATAGATTTGGAATTAAAAATCAAGAAGAAATTGTGATTTCATTATTGAAAAGAACTTTTATCAGCACTTCGAAAATGCATACATTTTTCAAATTAAATTTCATTTCTAGCACAAAATTGAATATTTAAGCAAAAATATTTCCAATTTTTTTTATCATTCATTACTTGCACAAATTTCTTTACTACAAATTGATCAAATCAGATAAAAAAATGTCGCAAAACCTGGAAAAAATTTCCAAACTCACTATCGACGGTAAAATCAATAAAAATAAAAATATATTAGCTTTATATTTTCCCCCAGATTTGACCTGAATTGTATATGCATACATGTATTACAAAAACAACACAAAATCCGACCTTGCTTTTGGATTTCGATTTGCAAATTAATTCTGACCATACACCCTTTGTACTTTTTTGCAAAATGAGTTTTTTCTCTCACAGGTAGATGGCTTTTTGGGTTGAAGATAGGGAGAAAATAGAGAATAGAGTAGAGAGAAAATACAGAAACAAAGGGATAAACGGGGATCGGATAGGTATATAACACTCTTGTCGCACTGGGATCCTGTTTGTTTTATTATGATAATCTGATCGCCGGATCAGATCTGGGGGATAGTAAAATTAAACTATTATATATTACAAAAATGAGATCAATTCCAAACCGAACGATCGAGAAGCAAATAAAAGATAACTCAAAATGAAAGCATCGTGATTTCAGCTGCTTTTGACGGATTAACCATTTCAACTCAGTATCAAAGAGATGAGTTGGAAAAATGTACTCAAAGTTACTTTTTGACACTTTAACTTTGAATCCAGGAACAACTTTGTGACGTCATAAAGTTAATTGAAGTAGCTTAATTTGTGATGGTTTATTTGCGGAGGAGTTTTCTCGGAAGGAGTTTTTCAATTGGTAAATTCATTACAATTTGTGTCGTACAATCATTTTGTTTTAGCGCTTTTATTACAGATTCCTAATTTTTGCCATACGTGGTAATGACCCGATCCCTTACCTTCATGTGAAAACGAATGTTTACACATCTACCACGCGAGTCCCGGTACTCACACATTTTTTTTTAAGCAATTTTACATAATCGCATTTTTCTCAAAAACGCCTCGACAACTTTTCTTAAAAAATTCAATACATTTATTTTAGTAAAGGCTTCCTTTGGGTGGAAAACCATTTTTCAAAAATGGTTAGTAATGGTACCTCCCAAAGAACCATTTTTTTAATTTTTAGTTTTCTTCAAAACAGTACGACCGATTTCAATTATTTTTTTTTATGCAGAGGCTTATAGAAAATATAAATAGTTTTGTGTACCAAAATTTTAGAAAAAATATTTTTTGGATTTTTAAAAAATGTTTCAAATTTTTTTTGGAAAATCATAAAATTTCGAAAACGATAAAGTCGATTTTTTTTAAACTCGATACTTCAGAGTTTTTTAGTACCTACTCTCTAAAATATTTTTAGAAAAAATTTTACATTTATGAAAAAATAACGGTACCTTCCACACAAAAGTTAAAAACCGCCAAGGAAAATATTTTTTTTTATCAAAAACGACTCCTACGATATTGATTAAATTTTTTCTATATTAAAATTATATAATTTTACACTTAGCTACTATTAAAAGTACCTGTCATAGAACGTATTTTTTATTTTGAATTTTCTCGTTATCGGCTAAACGGATTTAGATCATTTTTTTAAATACAAATTTCAGATAAAATTAAATAATATTGCATATAAAAATTTTCAAAAATTTTTTTTTTGGATTTTTAAAAAAAGTTTCAAGTTTTTTTTTTTTGAAAATTCGAAATCTCAAAAACGGGTTGACAATTTTTTCCTAATTTTGGTTTTATATACACATAAATATATACTTTAGATTTGCGTACCAAAATTTGTTCCTAAAAATGTTTTAAGAATTTTATATATAAGAAATTAACTTTTAAAAAACCGCTCCAACGATTTAAATTTTTTTTTTTCATACAATCATATTCAATCAAGAATTATTAAAATGGTATTCTTTTTTTTCACCTCATACTGTCAAAAGAGTTTTTTTTAGCCAATTTAAATGTCGTATTTCATGCTTCTCCACATTTTTCTCTCATAATTTCCATTTTTTTATATAAAATTTTCTTAAATCCGCAGTGTCTTGAACATAAGAGCAAGTTCGTGCGACCAAGTCGTGTATTTTATTTTATTTACGATTCTATTCAAAAGAAGGGTACTGTTCTGCCCTCAGTTTGTGCTGCGATGCGCTGGAAAGATTGGAAATTTTGGATGTTTGCAAATTTATGATCGAAACACAATTTATGAAATATTTAAAATATAAATTTAAAACTGAACATTTTCCCAGTTTTGAGCTTAGTTAATGCTGTGCTTATAAAGCGTTAAGAAAACGACAACACACATACTGAGCACAAAATAGCACAGCTTTCTTAAAAAAAAAAATGAAAATTTCATCAATAAAAATTGCAAATTTTCGATTTTTACTTAATCACAGCGAGTACGGAATCCGATGAAAGAGCTGCGGGGGATTCAGACTCCTAACATATATTTCTACTATATGAGTGAAATGTCAAAACTGCGTCTGATTCCTTCAGCAGCTTTTTTCCTCGAATTCTTCAATCGGGGTGAATATTTACGGAAAAAGGCATCAATCACACAAGTTGAATACAATTCACCATAATTTATTTTTAATTGCGAAAAAACACATAGGTTGTACAAACTGCTTGGTCGATTTTCTTTAATCAGGCAACATATCATTTTTTGGGTCATTCCATCCCCACATTTCTTCAATTTTTTTAAAACCAAAAATAACGGTAACTTTATTTACGATACTTTTTCTTACCATTTAACATAATCGTATTTTTCTCAAAAACTTACATTTCTTAAAAAAAAAATTCAATAAATTGCTTAGAGTTAAGGATATCTTTGGGTTGGAAATCATTCTTCAAAAAAACTTTTGGTAGAGGCTACCTTTGCACAGTGGTTCAGGTTGTATGGAGAGGTGGTCATAGATCTATATAAAATCTGAA
Source organism: Dasysyrphus tricinctus (assembly GCA_963921185.1). NCBI lineage: Eukaryota > Metazoa > Arthropoda > Insecta > Diptera > Syrphidae > Dasysyrphus > Dasysyrphus tricinctus. Next base: position 238,717,992 of record OY992531.1, on the reverse strand, counting down.
TAAGTCAACCGATTTGAATGAAATTTTCAGGCGAAGTTAAGGATAGCATAATATATCGTCAGATTAAATTTCCACCCATTGACACGCCCACTTTAAAAAAAAGGTCTTCTAATTGCCAAAGTTCATATAAATGAGGGGTGTGTTCTTCAAGAAAGTTGTAGATAACATAGTTTCATATAATTCTTCCATACAAAATATTCTACCACGCCCAATTTTGGAGCATTTTTTACAAACATTTTGATTTTTGAAAAAAAAATCTCAGAAAACGTAAGAACATGCAAATAAAAATAATTCAGCAAAATATTTTTCACGCCCACTTTTAATAAGTAAATACGAATTTAAATTAAAATAAATAAATAAGAAAATTTATAATAATTTGCCAACTGTATTTGATATGACCATGTTGGATTATTTCGTCGACTTTCAAGCCATTTATGAATTAAATAAAATGCACGACTGGGTCGCACGTACTTGCTCTTATGTTCAAGACACTGCGGGCTTAAGAAAATTGTATATAAAAACATGGAAATTATGAGAGAAAAATGTAGAGAAGCATGAAATAACACATTTAGATTGGCTCTTTTGACAGATTGAGGTAAAAAAAGAATACCATGATTGGTTGATTGATTGTATGGAAAAAAAAAAATTAAAATCGTTGGAGCGGTTTTTTAAAAATTAATTTTGTATATATAAAATTCTCAAAACATTTTTCAGAACAAATTTTGGTATGCAAATCTAAAGTATATATTTATGTGTATGTAAAAACAAAAGGTGAACAAAAAATGTCAACCCGTTTCTGAGATATCGAATTTTCAAAAAAAAATTTGGAACTTTTTTTTAAAAATCCAAAAACTTTTTTTTGAAAATTTTGATATGCAACATTATTAAATATTATCTGAAATTTGTGTATAAGAAAATTCATCTAAATCCGTTTAGCCGATAACGAGAAAATTCAAAATAAAAAATACGTTCTATGACAGGTACTATCAATAGTTGCTAAGTGTAAAATTTTAAAATTTTGATGGTAGATCGTACTAATTTTAGTATATGAAAAAAGTTTAATCAAAATCGTAGGAGTCGTTTTTGAGCAAAAATATATTTTCTATTGCGGTTTTTTTACTTTTGTTTGGACGGTACCGTTATTTTCTCATAAATGTAAATTTTTTTCTAAAAAAATTTTAGAGGTAGGTAGGTACCAAAAACCTTTTAAATATCGAGTTTCAAAAAATCTATCATGTTTTTTTTCGAAATATCTGATTTTCCAGAACAAATGTTGAAACATTTTTTAAAAATCAAAAAAAATATTTTTTCAAAAATGTTGGTTCACAAAACTATTTATATTTTTTTGAAGCTTCTGTATAAAAAAATAATTGAAATCGGTCGTACTGTTTTGCAGAAAATCAAAAATTTTAAAATATGGTTCTTTGGGAGGTACCATTAATAGCTAGTTTTGAAAAATGGTTTTCCACCCAAAGAAAGCCATTACTTAAATAAATTTATTGAATTTTTTTTAATAAAAGTTGTCGAACCGTTTTTGAGAAAAATACGATTATGTAAATTTGCCAATATAAATTGTATGGCAGGTACCGTTATTTTTGATTCCAAAAAAAATGTGAAAAAAAGTGTGGACATAATCACCAAAAACCACTAACCAAGTTTGAAGAAAATCGATCAAGCCGTTTTGACTGTATAGTCCAGGCAATCTAAGCTAAAAATACCCTAAACATGGGCAAAATTGCAACAGAAGCTTATTTGATGGACTTTTGTTCAGTATCCAATACTGAACAACATATCCAAAATCGGACAAAATCCGTCCATGGGAACACCCTGTTTTAGGTTGTTATTTTTACTATGCAGTTTTTTTTACTGTTTTTCTCTGCAGAAATCAGTTGCTTATCCTAGGAGATGGCCATGAAACTTACCAGTCATGATATTCCCAGTCACCCCCCTCTCCTAGTCATAACCCCTCCCCCATATCTGGCCCCCAGAAAAAATAATGGATACTTCGACTATTCACTTTAAGTCTACAAAACTGAGGAAAAAAGTAAACCCCCTCCCATTTTCACCCCCCCCCCCTCTTTCAAAACCCCCCTTCAGCGGTGTTCTCCTAAACAATTATCTCATTGGAGCCCAAGTGAAAATTATAGACACGACAAAATATTTTTTTAAAGTCAACAAATACTGAAGAAAAATAGATGCCACAGTCATGACGCAGTCAACCAGCCCCACCAGTCATGAGCCCCCAAGCGCTTCTTTAAATTGCAGGATTTTATTTCAATTAAACGTGGACCTCTACATAAAGGACGTATATCAAGGATGACGCGACGCACGGTACAGAAAGACCAGCAGAGATATTGAATTTGAGCCTATCAATATCAAGTACGAGAGGCAGCCGCGTCACCCCATTTGATAGCTACCTATTGAAAAACAGAATAGTAACCGATAGCATTAGTGTAATCATTTACAAAAACCGTTTGTCGGCAGACTTGTCTAGGTTGCTACGTTGCTTTTTTATACAAAAAAAAACAGTAAAACTGAGTTAAATCATATCAAATATGTAGCTTAGAAAGTGACCTTTACCACTTTCATTTAATTTTTAATAGATTTAAAATTTTGAAGAGAAAGTGGAAGCAAAACACCTTTTTTTAAAAAAAATATTTCGTTTCAAGACAACCAATAAAGCTGTCCAAACATCACTGTCATATAGAATACTTTAATTTGGTACCACAATAATACTGGTGCAACCTGTTAAGTGAGTTTTTTTTACCAAAGCTAACTGAAAAAGCTTGGCCAATCCATGGTTTTGTAAATTTTTGGATAAAAGCTACCGGTTGATTTCCTGTTTTTCAAAAGCTATGATGAGATATGTACCTAAACTTACAGCCGCATCCCGGACTTATTCATGAAGTTAGTCGGCAAATAGATCAGTTTCAACCTTTAATAATTGCCTTGTTTGGTGAATTGCTGAAGAAACAAGGACATTGTTTGTTCTGAAACTCATCTTCAGAACGTGTTCATCTTCATACCACTGTGATAGAAGACGACATTGATCTGCTGATTTTGCTTTTTACTTGCGATATAGGTACTATAGGGCAAGTTTTGGATTCGTGCAAAAAAAAAGTTTCGAGATAACAATCAAACATAACATTACGATGATAGAGAACACGAAAAAAGTAGGTGGCACAATTCTGTCTGTCTGTCTGTCTGTCTGTCTGTCTGTCTGTCTGTCTGCCTGTCCGTACCTCAACCTACAGCCTAAACCACTGAAGCGATTTTCTTCAAATTTTGAACTTAAGGTTTTTTTGTAACTCTCCAGAGGGGAAATTGAAATTTTTTTTTTAGCTCAAAAACTAACGGTACTTGCCATACAACCGTTAAGGAAAAGCTTATTTATCTCAAAAACGGCTCCAACGATTTTGATAAAAAAAAATCAGTGTATTACTGTAGATGTGATGTACCTTCTAATAAGAAAAAAAATCACCAAAAACATTTATTAACGGTACCTGCCATATAACGGTTTTTTCGATTTTTGATTTTCTCATTAACCGCTCATCCGATTTCAATGAAATTTTTTTCACAAAAGCTTTGTTAGAATATAAATAATACTGCATTCCAAAATTTTTGAAAAAATAAATTTTGGATTTTTAAAAAAAGATTCAAATTTTTTTTTTTCAAAATTCAATATTTCAAAAACGGGTTGATGAATTATTTTGAAATTTCAGTTTTAATTGTATATTAATATAAACTCAAAATTGGCATACCAAATTTTTTTTTGAAAAATGTGACAAAATTTTTATATATAAAAAATTAATTTTTAAGAAAACGGCTCCAACGATTTTTAATTTTTTTTTTGCATATATACATATTTTTTCAAGTAATCAAATGGCATACTTTTTTTTTAGCTCTAAGTTATTTATCAGGCTGTTTATACAATTAAAAGAACGATTTAAATGCTTTTTAAACTTTTTCTATAATTACTTAAATATTTTTTAAAGTTCTTAAGCCCCACACAACTTGAACATAAGAGCAAGTACGTGCGATCCAGTCGTGCATTTTATTTACATTGCAAAGGACAATGAGCTGAACGGGATGTGTAAGACACTGCAAGTGAAGGGAGAGTCGAGTGGTCTAAGAATAAAAAGCAAAAAAACAAAAATAATGCTCACAGTCACAGGCCTCTCCACACAGCAGCGTATTATTTAATACAGGAGACGCGAGTTGAAGAAGTCGAATAGTTTAACTACCTTGGCAGTATTGTTTCTGAAAACGGTGGTATGGATCTCAACGTTAAAAGTAGAATAAATAAAGCTCGTGCTACCTTCGGTACTCTGTCCCCTATTTGGAAATCTAGTCAAATCTCCTAAGTTGTGATTCTTTGAATCCAATGTCAAATCCGTGCTGTTATATGTTTGTGAAACCTGGAAAGTCACGTCTACCATTTTGAGGAAATCGCAGGCTTTTGTGAATCGCTGTCATCGCCACATCCTAAAGATTTGCTGACCACAAATAATATCAAACGAGGAATTGTGGCGCAGGACAAGTTAAGAGTGGCTGAACGTTGACATAAGACAGCTTAATGGCTTCAGATTGGTCACACACTGAGGAAATCAAACGATGAAATTGCAAAGCAGTCCTTTGAATGGAATCCTCAGGGTGCACGGAGGGTTGGAAGACCAAGAACAACATGGAAATTAACTGTCTTAGCGGAAGCAGAATCTCAGGGAAAGACGTGGCCACAGTTAAAATACCTTGCAGCAGACCGAGAAGGATGGAGACGTTTTGTATACCTCCAGCCGGGGTTACAGGACACGAAGATGATGATGTCCCCATTTTCTAGGACCATTACTGAAGATTGGTCATGTTTATCGTTTTCCCTTTGGTCATTGCTGGTAGGAGAACATGCGGCTTGGGGGGTCGTGAATAGGTAGTGTTTCTTTTTTTCTTTTTGTCCTCAGTTGTTTTATGGGAAAATTAATATTTATGAGCAGGGGGTCATAACTGGGAGGGGGTCGTGACAGAGGATACCATGACTGGGGTGTTTCATGATCAACTATCCGTTGATTACAGCACACAAAAACAGTTAAAATCACTGCGTGAGCGTCTATCATATTCTCTAGGGCTCTGAAGGGAGTTGAAGGGGGGGAGGGGGTCGTAAATGAGGAAGAGTCATGACTGGGGGAGAGGGTAATGACTCGAGAATGTCATAGCTCCCTCCTCGAATCCACCAGTGATAGTTAAACATAATCAAAAGGAAAAAAAATCACAGCGTAATAAAAATAACAACCAAAATCAAGAAACCAAAAAATCCGCCATTTTGAAAACCGTTTTTCGGGGTGTTCCCATGGAGGAATTTTGTCTGATTTTGGATACGTCTTTCAGTAGTGGTAACTAATCATAAATTAATTAAAAAAGCTTCTGTTGCAATTTTGCCCATGTTAAATCATATATTGCCTGGACTAGTAGATGAACAGACAGACAAACAGCAGAATTGTGCCACCCATTTTTTGGTGTTCTCTATCATCATGTTTGATTGTTATCTCAAAATTTTTTCTTGCACGAATCCAAAATATTGTTCAGAATTTCATAGCACAAGCTATGAGTAACATAAGTTCTCTAGTGAGAAACTGCACCGATAAGCGAGTACCTCCCAAAGAACCATTTTTTATAATTTTCTTCAAAACATTATTTCTGATTGCAATCATTTTTATCATACAGGAGCTTCTAAAAAATATAACAAGTTTTTTGTTGACAAAATTTTCGAAAAATTACTTTTGGATTTATAAAAAATGTTATTTTTTGTTTTTTGAAAATAAAATATCTTGAAAGTTCTATGATCAATTTTTTTGAATCTGGTTTCTTAAAACTCTAGAATATTTTAGGAATCCGTTATGGAATTTTTTTTCTTTTTTTTCTTAAAAATGATTTTTATAAGACTTTTTCAATATATATTAGCGCAATCTCTCACCAAAAACTATAAAATTGTACACTTAGCAACTAGTAATAGTAGGTAGTACCACTCAAGGAACTTTTTTTATTTCTCATTATTGGATTATTTTCTTATATACAAAATTTCAAATCAAAATTTCATATCAAAATTAAAAATTGAATTCAAAAATGTCACCTTTATTTTTTTTGAAAGTTTGATATCATTAAAACGGGTTCACAATTTTGTATTTCTTTAAATATTAAAAAAAAAACAGCTCCATCGATTTAATGTTTTTTCCATAAAATTATATTTGATCAAGTATTCATATAGCATTCTCTTTCTCAGCTCAAAGTTCCAAGTTCATACTTTTAAACATTTTTTCTCACATAATTTCCATGCCTTTATACCCATGGCGGTCGTGAAGAACCAGGTAAGTCGAGATACCTGAAGTGAATCATTATTTTATTAATAGTTCTGAAAGAAATATTTAATAACATTTAACGAAATTTTAACCCTGTGTAATATTTTCCTTTGTACATCTAAATATACATAATGAACAATTTTTTCCACAATAGTGAGGTTTTGTGAATGATATTCAACATAAACACCGACCATCTAAATTTTTTAAGAGTTAAATTTTCACGACCGACATGGATATATAAATCGTTTAAACTCTCAGCCTCTTGAACCTAAGAGCAAGTACGTGCGACTGAGTTGTAGGTACATTTTATTTTGTTATCTTTTTGATGCATGGCAAGGCTGTCAGGTTTAAAAAAGTGGAATCGCCAAATGTAAAATATATATCGCCAAAAAATCGCCAAATTAAAAATTTTCGTCTGCATTAACGGGCAAATCCAAAGAAAAAAGAAACAATATTGCGGTTCAAAGGTAAAACTACTCACAAACAAATAAAATACACTTTTCAACGAAATTAGGTTGAAAAATACTTTTTGAGGCTTTAAAGTCACGTTCCGCAAATTTTTAAATAAATTTCCCGGGCATACCTTTCAATTAGTTATTGAATACCTTGCAAATGAGACTTTTTGGATCAAGAAAATGCATCTCATTCTCATTTTTTTTAATGTATTTTTCTGTACTTCGTGGGTTTTACCTTTTGGCCGACGATATTAGGATTTTGATTCAAAAAAATAAAATCGCAAATACCTTAAAATATCGCCTTTTTTAAGGTACATCGCCAAACCGATTTTCGTGTCGCCAAATCTAATTTCAAATCGCCTGTTTGGCTACAAATCAGCACATCTGACACCCCTGGTGCATGGCAGAACAAACTGAGCACATCAATGCAGTATAAATCCAACATGGCGGTGCTCACTTCCCAAAATTGTTTTTATTTGTTTTGTGGTTCCGGTACCAGCGAATGTAAGCCAATATCAGTTGTGCGAGTTCGAAAAGCTTCCGAAACTCATTCAAAAGTTCGCATTTCATATATTGTGGTTTAGGTGCATAAAGTTAACTCCTCTGCGAGCTAAGGGAACCTAAGCGAGCATTTTCTAACCATTGCGCCCAGAAAAGCCTTGTCCGACCAGTAGTTTCGTAAATGCTTGGACTAAAGCTATCAGTTGGCTTCCAATTTTTGGGTGGCCGCGATGAGATAGATAATCTTACGGTCGGATCCCAGACTACTAGGATTTGTGCTTGGTTGTTTCTTCTCGGGAATAAATTCTTTAGCACCGGAACCACTGTGTTTGCGTGAATATGCTTGAGATGTATTCGCTTACATTCCCTTAGTTTGCACGAGAAAAATTCGCTTGCACCGGAACCGTAGCCTAAAAGTAGCAATTAGCTATGCTAAAATTTTTGTTATCTTTTTGGAGCATGGCTGCACAAACTGAGTACATCGTCAAAATTTAACAAAAAAAGCATTCGTAAAATTTGCAGCTTTGCGTTTTTTTTTTCTTTAAATATTTACAGCACAAGGCAGCACAAGTTGGGCACATTACAGCAAAATCTTCTGTTTGTACGAAAATCAGAAATGGCGGTGCTATCTTCACGCACATGGGTGGTTTGGCAGTAGGGTTATCTCTTGTGAATGTGATTTAAATTTGCCACCAAGATCATGCAATTGGACCCCGTTAGACTTTTCTGAAGTTGCAGGTCAATGCCAATAAGCCGCAATCGACCGATGCTTTCATAACCCAGGCAATCGCTCAAATTCGATGGAATCTATGTATCTGCCGCATACACTTAAATTGAACCTCTTATTTCCGGGCCATCGTGAGAAGTCGTGACGGACATTTGAAGGATGTCATATTCCATACATCACCACATGCATGGCGCATGATCCTTGAAAGAAATTTTTTAGTATCTCACACTTTGTCAATATTTTCAATCAACAAAGTTAATAAAAACAAAATAGCTTAAACTTCATAACCTCGTCATAAAACTATAATATCTGCATTTCCAGGAACTAAACTAAAACAGGCTCCCTTGGGGCTAGCTAAAGCTGTTTCGTGTTTCATCTAATAGTCAATAAAAAAGATATTTGTTTACACTATTCAGTGTAAATACTAAGTTTTCGCAGTATCCCAGGCTCAAATATTATATTTCTAATGCTTTCATATTAAAACAAATCAATGCTGAGGAACATATCAATTTTGTTCAGTCGTGATGAATTTATTAACATGTATTTGCAGAATAAATCTCTCTCAGATATCAGCCGTTAAGTCATAAGAATCACGAACAAATAAATCACTTTTAGGGGTCTGTGGTTAATAGGCTACTTAACTTAAGTGCCATACAAAAATTTCAAGCATTAATATAAGTTACAGTTGTTGTAGAGGTACCTATACTACAATACCTACATCTATAAAAAAAAAAAATAATCCAAAATAATAAATTAATGTCGTTCATAAAAATATCCTTGAAACACACAACACAACTAATCTTTGTATATTTGGTTCTACTCATTCATCAGAAGTTATTTATTGACGTACTCTTGTATAGGTTTAGTCTTAAATTTTTATTATTTCTTTTCCTTATTTATTAGAACGACACGACGGCAATGGGATCCTCTTGTCCAGTGTTTTTCTTCAATTCTTTAAGTTGTCCATTATCTGCGACAACAGCTGTGCTTTTTCCCAATACCAACTACTTATTGCCATTCCTTTTGCTTGTGATATCCTCCATTGTATTAAGGAACATAAAGTACGACACTGAAGATTTCATAGCCTGGTGAGAATAGAGGGAAAAAAAAAAAGAAGACAAATTCAGACAGACAAAGCAATATAAGGACACCGAAATAAAAAAAACAATTCATTGAATGAATTTGTTCATAGTGTTGTAGTAGTTCTTATCACTAGAGGTACATCGTACATCCATTCTAGTCAAACACATTCTATACGTCTTCATCTACATCCCCAGACCCTAGACCCAAACTTCAGCATCCTGCCATATCGTTGTCATCATTATCTACTCACGTTCCATCGCCCTCTTTATTCACTTACCGAACCAATACTGCTTAGAGATAAAATCACAAATTTCATTCCATTAAGATGAACAGATTTCTGAGATCGATAAATTGCAAAGCTTATGTCTCTTATAAGCTGAGCATTGGCCTTAACATCTCCAAAGGCCAGCAGTGATTCCCAGTTGCACATGTAATAGGAATTGGCCATTTTTGCAGCCTAAGGACAAAAAGATTTGTTGACTCATGAAATGAAATAAAAAAATGGGTTGAAAGAGGTTAAAATGTTTGGTAAGCTTACCGCATCTGTATAACGTTGTCCAAATGAACCTACAACAAGAAATTCCAAACATTGCGACACCAACCAGACGAAGTATTTAAATGTTTCCATACTTGTTTTATCATTCTTAAGGGGTTATCATACAAAGAAAAATGGAAATTATTTGAAACATGTTAAATGGATTTATATTTCTAACCTTTGATAGTTGAAATGCCAAAACACATAGCACAAGAACTCCAAACGAAATCAGAACAAAAAGTGTTACACTCAGGAATGACTGAAGGTCCGGCAAAAATCTGAGAATAAAATAAATTGAAGGAGTTTCGGTCACATTAATTTATTAATCTTAAGCTTTTAATTGAGAGATATGTATGTACGTTTTATATCAAAGGTTTGGGCTTATATGGATATGAATTTCGACATCTCTCTAGAAATAGTTTGACAAGAAAAGGGGAAGCTTATTACATTCGTAAAAAAAATTTGATCTCGAGATTTTGATCAGACTACTTGTCATTAGAATGATAACGAAAATGAAAAAAAGGGGTATCACAATTCTGTCTCTCTGTTCGGCTACAACCTAAACAACTTGATCGATTTTCTCCAAACTTGGTTCATAGTGGTGTTTAATAATTTCCCTCCTTCCATACAAATGTTAAGCATTTGTAGAACAAAGTCCCATTTTTCTCAAAAACAACTGCTACGGTTTTGATTAATTTTTTGTCTGTGTATTAAAAAAAAATTAGAGCGAGCAACTCTTAACAGTACCTCCCTTAGAATGACATTTTTGATTTTATCTATTTCATTGTTGGCTGATCGGATTTTAAATAATGTTTGTACCCAAAACTTTAAAAAAACATAAATAATATTTCATAGAAACATTTTCTAAAAGCTGTTCTTCTATACATATATAAGATTTTTTTTAAAATTATATTCCATTAGTTAATAGTTTTTGAAAAATTAATTTTCAAGCTCGAGATTTTGAAAAAAAAATATTGAAACAAACCGATTTTTTTCACAATTTCATGTAATTAAGTATAATTTTTATTTTCAAAATTTAATTCTTTTATTAATTTTTATTAAAACACAGAAAACCGGATGCTAAAATGTATCTTAGATTTTAAGAAATTAAAAAAAAATTAAAAGTACTTTTTTCCAAGAAAAAAAAAAATCAGTCCTCAATATCTTATCATTTGATGTCAACTCTTATACTTCGGTAAAGTGATATTGGTGAAGGCTATCGGTATGAATCACTGTAAAAACTTTATTCTGGGGCAATCCAAGCATAGTTGCTATCCTTCTGGTCCTAAGGGTGGGATTACGTCGTACCAAATGCAAACTCCCTTCCTCTATCAGGGTTGATCCACCAGATGACCTTTCTCTCCTTCGAGTCTACACCACTCTATGTTCCCGAAGACGATTGTGAAGTCTTGAAAAAAGTGAAGAGTGGGGGAACCTTTCAGCGTAAAATCTCTGTGCTTCCCAACTGGAACCATCCGCTAAGGCAATTGTGCATATCTGTCAATTCTTCCCGAGAGAAGCTTGCCATCGTTTTTTGTTGACGGTTTGATACGCAATTTAGGAATGAGTTTTTAACAGGGTGTCCTTCTCTCCTTACTTGTGGTTGGGTAAATATATTTGTTTTTTTTTTTATTTGCTATAGGTAATCCTTCTTATTTGGTTAACAGGGAGGCATGCAGGTCAATTTTGTAATATTGAACACATGCCTCAATAAAAAAGGTGAAGGTGGTTTATTTTTGTTATTATTATTTGCTTAAAATTGGATGGTATACAATAAAAAATAAAAAAGGGAAAATACGTTCATTTTATAATTGATCTGAACTGATCGAAATTGGGATAACCAAAAAAATGCTTTTCTTGGAAAAAAGTACTTTTAATTTGTTTTCTCAAAAACTTATGATACATTTAAACACATCCGGTTTTCTGTTTTTTAATTGAAAATTAATAAGAGAATTAAATTTTGAAAATAAAAATTACATATACTTAATAACATAAAATTTTTAACAAAATTGGTTTGAATTTTTTTTAAATATTTTTTTTTCAAAATTTCAAATTTGAAAATTTATTTTTCAAAAACTATTAACTAACATAACTTAATTTAATATGAAAATAAAAGAAGAGATTTGTGGCTTTCCTAAAAGGTATACCATTGCTTTTAAATATTTTTTTCTGTTCTAAGCCAATTTTATAGAAAAGTGCACCTCCCACCTTATCGGGGGGAAATAGACCTCCCTCCTATATGATTTTTTTCTTGTCTTAATCCAACCTGCTCACTCTACCTTTTTGGTGCACCTTATACCTGTATACCGGTGTAGTCGAAAAAATGGAGTACATTATTGGTTCATCAGAAACCTTAAGGTTTATATTAACATAGTACATTGAAAGAAAAAAATTTAAATAATAGTCCATAAGACGGAGAAATTATGGAAAACATCAGTTTTCAAGGCTCAGAATTTCAATAGTCCGTTTTAACCTCTTATTTCGGCTAAAAGACATTTTTTTACTATAAAATCATTATAACAGTTAGATTCCGCATGAAAAATACTGAAAGAAAAGTGTATCATAATATCATATTCAAAACTTTAATAAATGAGGTTTTTTCCACCTCTGCCCCACTGTGCGTAGCCCAGTTCGTCGAAAAAATACTCTCCGAGGACTGTTTTTCTTGTTCTGGCTAGACTGTGGCATTCATAGAGAAAGGAAAAGAGCCCTCTTCTACCTCTTTGTCTTGGCGCCCTCATGCATAAGTCAGATGTGTTGATGCCTTTTCTGCTCATGTGGGTTCCTATTGAGTTGTGACCCGTAAGGATTCTAACCAAGAGGGACAATTGAGGTCAGCTTAGCTTAAGTAAATATTCACTCTTGTTCTTTGAAATATCTGACCAATGGTTCCTTGAGACCTGGCAGGTATCACTTGTTGACCGTTAGTTGTTAGCGGCTCTGAGGCTCTGGTGAATTCAACTTTTTTCCCGCTCGAGTGGCATAAGTACCCAAGGTACAGTTTGGCTCGGTTCAAGTAATGAACCTTTTTTGGCCAGTTCATCAGCTATTTCATTACCATAAATGTAACGGTGACCCGGGACACATCGAAGGGTGATTGAATTCGTTTCGCCAAGTAATCTCAATACATTACGGTAGTAATCAACCAATTTTGACTGATTGCCGCCTGGCTATCTATGAAGATATCAATATTTTTGTTTGTCAGTTCACATGATGAAAGATTTTTTGCAGCCTCGCAGATTGCAAGCACTTCCACTTGGAAAACGCTGCAGAAGTTTGGAAGCGTCAATGATCTTTTTATGGGTGGATTGTCTGAGAAGATGCCTGACCCTACCCCAGCGTCTGTTTTGGAACCGTCAGTAAGGACCGATACATGATTAGCGTTTAGGACACGGTTTTCTTTCCATAATTCCCTTGTCGGGATATGCGACTGGGTTAAAATCTATGTACGGTGAAATATAGTCCGTTTCAATGTCTATGTCAGTGAAGTTCATTATAGTTCTGTGACCACAGTGGCCCTTTTTCCAATTTTTACACTCCTCAAGTCGTACAGCACTTTTGGCTACCAACTCTTGCGTGAACAGATCGAGTCGGGCAAGTGACAGAAAAGTTTCTAGGGTTGCGTACATGCCAGTCTCTGAATTTTGGTCATGGCCTTAAGATTGATTGCCTTATCCAAGGCTGGCCACCAAACCAAACAGGTGTACGTCAGGATAGGCCTTGCAATGGCTGTGTACGTACATCCAATGAATGGCTTTGGGGCTGGGTCCCCATCTCTTGCCAAAAATTCTACTGCATGTGTAGAAAGCTATTGCAGATTTTTTCTTCCTTTCTTTTATATTTTCGTTCCTGTTAAGTTTACGATCGATAATTAAACCAAGATATTTGGCCGCATCCCATTTATGATGGGAGAATTTATATATGGAATGTTACGCTTTCTCGTAAACAGAATCAGTTCCGTTTTAAGTGGGTTGCTATTAAGTCCGCAGCTACTGGCCCAATTACTGAGTTTGTCTAGGGCTGTTTGTAGGAGGTCGCACAAAGCGGTGACAAATTTCCCTGAGGCCATTATCACTATGTCATCAGCGTATGCCACCACTTTGACACCACCGCTTGAACCTAGTTCAACTAAAATCTGGTTGACGACCAGAAGCCAAAGCAAGGGAGATAGGATGCCTCCCTGTGGCATACCCCTACACGTTCTAACTTTAAGCTTACTATCACACATTTCTGCATTAACAATTCTAGTTTGAAGCATGGAGTCAATCTGATGGTAGCAATAAGAAACTTGGAAAATTAGTAAAAAATCGCTTATGGCTGTTCAATAACTTGGTTAAACTAATTCAGTGCTAAGATTCCGGATCCGAAGTTTTGACCAACCACTGAACAACTTCTATGTAATCACTTTATAGCTTTGCTAATCCAAAAAATCGTAGAATAATTTGAATGGCTTGTGAGTTTTGAGGATATGGTTACGTAGTTTAAGAAAGAACTCTTACGCCTATATTATTTACTCGTTGAATACAGATAAAAACTTAAGTCCAGATTTATTACTCACTCGGTAAACTCACAATTAAATTAAATATTTTAAATTCATTTGACTTAAAGACTTTTTATAATGAATAATTTTGGCAATTTAAAATGATGAAATACATAGTTGGATTTAAAATTCACTTTAATCAAGTTAAAATCCAGAGTAAATAATATGGCGGTTAGATAAGCTAACTATCTACTTACCTGTCCAATATTTGATGTTTGTGTATAATAACTCTCAATTTTTGTTGAAATATTTTGTGCAAGTTGTTTTCTTGTGAAGAACTTGATAGATACTCTAAACTTCGTATTGATCTTTCAAATAATGTATCCAAATCATTTTGTAACATGTCGTAGCGTACAGCACAATAAGTCAGTGTTGTCCCAATAAAACAATCCTGAGCGGCAATAAGAGTCACCGAAGAAAATCCAACCCATCCAGTATAAAATGTTGTAAAAGCATAGTACCATGGATCTTGGGAATCATAAGCAAAGCGCATCCTATAAAGATATGGCTTCGAACGAGAATGAGGATCACGTATCACCAAAACCGCCACTCCAATGAACATAAGTGCTAGAGTCACAAAGAAGGTGAAAGACATTAAATAAACCAGTCTTAAGCTCTTCTCGCATGCATCGTGAAGTTCCTTGTTTTCAGATCTAAATTTTTAAATTCAAAATTAAAAAAATTAGGTAGATCATGTGATTGATTTTCAACTTACTTATGAAGATATATATCTTCGTAAAACTTCCGCAAAACATGCCTCATCTGGTGACGACGAATCATCAAATGTAGAATCCTTATAATAAACTGTACTCCAATAAATGTTGTACAAAGACCCTCAGCTATCTTAGCGACATCACCTTCATGGTCATTTATGAAAAGAAATTCAGCATAAACTGTTCCAAAAAAACACCAAAGAAATGCCAAAGCTAATAAGTTCACCAAAACTATTTGATATTTTGGACTATCCGAAGCTAATGGCCAAACCCAGCTGAATTTGAAAAACCAAAATTGAAATGCTTTTATTTCATGGCCTTTTGTGGTGACAGGAATAAAAAGATTCATGAGGAAGGACTCTCTAAATAAACAAATAACTACAAAAAAAAAAACACACCGAAATACTCTCGAGCTAAAAAATGCATAAGGTTGTGTGTTCGGTGTGTCAAGCCTTTATATAGGCTGCACTTTGTCAGTCTTAATTTATTGGAAAATGGTCAAAATGAATTTTTAATGATTGAACTCGTACCTATATATGAAACGGTGGAATTAAAATTGTTAATTGTTTTTCGTTTTATGGATTTCAAATAAATTATTGGTAAAACAGATTCACCCACGATGACCATTTTTGTTGGGGTTCATAAATGTTTAATTAATAAAAATGAATGCATTTGAATGGAAAATTATTTGTCCAAAAGCTAAATGAACATTAAATCCAAGCGATGATGCGAGGATGATGGCAAACACCGACTGACTGCTTGAGTAATATATAATTCATATAAATTTTGTTGGATATGGACAGGACATATGGATTATTGGGTTTTAAAGAACTTTTATAATGCTAACGAGCTATGTATTTTGAAAACAAATAATTAGGAGATATTAGTGCAGGATGATGGAAGCTAAGATATGGGTTTTTGGTAAAAATTTGGTGAAAAGTATGTTACTTTGCTTACTTGTTTACTTTGGTCCTCGGAACTGTTATGTCCATGAGGTTACCCTTGCGGGCATAGGGCCTCCATTACTCTTACACACCGTTTGCAGCTTTTTTGTGACAGCGGGTGTTACTTTCCAAGTGCTGCACCAATAAAGAACCACGGTTTCAACATTATAGCAGAAGAGTCGTAGCTTAGTCCCTAGGCTTACACAGTTTCTTTCTCCATATTTTTGCCAGCACTTCGAACGCAGTCTTTACTTTCCCGAATTAGCTCATGATATCTAGTTCGGTGCCACCATCAGTAGAGACATTACTCCCAAGATATTGAAAACTCTCTACCATCTCTACTGTACTGTCCAGAAATATCTACTTGGGTAGATGAAGAAGTTCCAAAGCTGATATTTTTTGTGTTTGCCGTATTGATCTTAAAGCCCAACAATTTTGCTTCTCTCTCCACCCTTGTTGTCATTTAATGGAGATCCGTGATCCTATGAAAGAGTAAGCATAGAAACGTCGCTCATGTGCGTAGTCCAGATGTTGGAGGTGTGAAGATTCCACTGAATTCCTCCATTTACAGTTGACCAAGCTGCATGCTGCACATCGCTTATCACCAAAAGAAACAGTATTGGTGACAGTATGCACTCCTGTCCAGCCCCACACAAGCTCCTCTCACAGCCTTCCTGTATGCAGAACGTGACATTTAGATCCATCATAATATGTTCTTAATAATAGCGACACTGTCAAATGCCTTTTCGAAGTTGATGAACAGCAGGTGTAGTGTAAATTGATATTCAACGCACTATTGCGATGATGACTCCCAAGGTATTGATGTGGTCCACAAAGGAAGATCCAGTGCGGAATCCTGCTTGTTCGCATAAGGCAGGTCTTCAAGCTCTTATCTTGGCTTCAGCAGGCAACACCTAATTGCCTCTAGCGTAAGTTCTCCTTTCCTTGGGTGCTAGATTATAATTCCCTTTTTCCACTCTTTAGGAAAACTCTCTGTTTCCCAAGCTCTCTCAATGAGTGGGTGCAGGAACTCTTAGATGTTGTTGGCACCGTGGGAATACCGCCAGGTCCAACTGCTTTGTTGTTCTTCAGTGCTCTGATTGCGGGATGTAGTGGCTTTTCAGGAATTTGCCACTAAGGACGGGTCATTTGGTGTTGGGCTGACTTCACTGGTGGAAACGCGGTTTAAAATTGCAGAAAAGTGCTTTTTCCACCTTTTGAGCTTACTTAGTTACTTAAGGTGGCGCTACAGTCCAGAGTGGATCAGGGCCTCAACCAACAAGCGTTTTCCAGCTGGCTTAGTTTCTAGCTAGCTGTCTCTAGTTTCGCACGCCAAGTTGATTGAGCTCCTCTTCCACTTGCATTCGCCACCTTTTACGCTGTGCACCTCTACTATGCTGTCCCACGGGATTGAATTCAAAGACTTTCCAAGCCGCAGCATTGGTTTCCGTTCGCTCTAGGTGACCCAGCCATCTCAATCGTTTTCTTTTCACTTCGTTGTTGTTGAATCTTCTTTTCCAATCCCCCAGACGGGACCTAAAATCACCCGGAGAATTTTCTTCTCAAAACAGCCTAACGCGTTTTCATTAACAGTGACCATGCGTCTGCACCATACATCACGACCGGGATGATGAGCGTCTTATACAGGGACAGTTTAGTTGCTCGAGAGAGGGCTTTGCTTCCCAATTGCCTTCTTAGCCCAAAGAAACAGCGATTGGCAAGAGTAATTCTTCGTTTAATCTCAGCACTGGAACCATTCGCTGAGCTTATATCTTTTGAGCTGGTCTTCATCCGAAACTAGTAGTAGTGATCCGTCTTTGTCTTTTTACCAGGTGTTGTTTAAGGCCTTAAACGCCTGGTAGCTCTTTGGAACAAGTTCTGTAGGTGGTCCTACTGTCACACCTTCTTGCGGTCTCTTCTGATTATTTTGTCAGTTCGTTGATATAGTTATGCTTACTACGTCGCTACGGTGAACTTCTCTTACCTCCACGTGATATGAGGACTCTCTCTCATTTCTCTCTGCTGCTGGAGTAGCTGCAAAATGCGAGCTTTGAGTCAGAGAATATCAACTACCAAGAAGCCAATCTTTCGTACGTTTCACCCTCCAACACCCGTTTGTTTACATTGTTGTATTTGTAGTTTCATTTCGTGTCAAAAGAATAGATGTGAATTGCAACAACAACAAGACTTGTGCTGAATGATCTGCTGGATGACGAGTTGAATCCATGTGTGAGTTTTTCACTGTTTTTCACTAATTCCTTGCAAATCTAATACATCAGCTGTTCCCTTCAGCTTGTAGGCAAATCAAATTGACAGTCGAGGATTGGCTTCTTTATTTGATATTCTCTGCTTTGAGCTGTTTTCTTTCTTCGATCCTAGCCCAAGTTTCGGAAAGCCAAATATACATTTTTCAAAACGCACCAGTTGTTTTCGATGGATGTGAGTTCCGTGCCACTGATTGCTTTCAATCCTTGTGAAAGGTGGGTGCCTAGTTGTAGGCGAACTGCGGAATTCTTAAGTATATCGGTATTGAACTTGGGCATTTAGGTGTTTTCTTGGGATCTCTGAACTGCAACTGGGCGAAATCTTGAGGTAGCAACCATCAGAATGTGGTTCCAGACCATTCCCCTGCTTGCATCTCTTCTGTTTCGAACGTCCTCGAGACTGCTTCTAAATCGCCGACTGATCGCTAAGTGATGAATTTGGTTGGAAGTTGCTTGTCTATGCGTCGATACCTATTACTGACTTTTTGGCACGTCTTGTGCTCATTCATGGTCTCTCCTATAAGAAGGTGGTTGGCATTACAAAAATCGACAAAACGTTCGCCTTTGTCGTTGCGGTCACCAACACCATGCTTTCCCATAATATGCCTGAGGCCATCATGGTTATTACCAACCTTGGTATTAAAGTCTCCCATTGCTATTATGATGTCTCCACATGGTGTACTATCATAAGTAGCACTCATCCGGTAATTAAAGGCTTCCTTCTGCTGGACAGAAAAGGGTTTCGTTAGGACGTTACACTGTATGATGGTGACGCGACATACTCTAGTCTCCCAAAAAATTAAGCTCTTGAGAACTGTTTTGAAAGCAGCAATGCAACGCCATATTCACGATAATTTCCAGGTGCCTTTCCGAAGTAGAGAAGTACAGTGTTACGAGTTGGAGACTTAAACTTCCCGAGCCTAGCCATCTAACTTCACCAATCCCTTAGATGTCCATCTTAAACAGCATGAAATCTTTCTCTTATTGGTGAATCTCGCATTTTGAGGACCTTCAATTCCGTTTTCAAGAAATGTCTTCACATTCCAGAAACCAATCTTTGTCTGGATACAAACACCAAAAGTCTTTAACGTGTTATCATTTCATATGCAAAGCGTAGTGACGGTTTCGCTAGCGGAATTGCTACACCAGTTACGAAGAATGCCAACATCCATAACATATCCTAGGAAGCTAGGCCTTTCGCACTTATAATTTAAGCATATTTACGTTTATAGGGATACGCAGATAGTTGCCCAGGGACAACCACGTGAGGAGGTAAATCAAGTACTTCACCGTGACTGATTGTTACTATGTACTAACTACATAAATATTTTAAAATCTAGCATAGAAAAATATGTGTATCGCAACAAGCTATGAACAAAATTGTTATGCAGCTACTGTAGCCTACAGTCCATAGAAAATATATAACATACAGTGGATGCAGATTCTATATGTATCTAACACATACCTATAGATCGGATACAGTGGTTTAATAGTTTTTGAAAGTATTTTACTTGATTTATACATTTTTGTTCGCCTTATTAAAGATAATTTTTCACTGGTGAGAGCAAATGTTTGCCACCCAAAGTCGTAAAGATTATTTTCATATACCTATACCTGCCTTCATCTTTCCAAGTTAAAACCATCCAATATACAAAGTTTGATACTTTAAATCTTCCCTTACCCAAAAAAAAAAGAGCTCCCTTATTCGAAGGATGTGGTATATTGGTTATTAAAACTGCTACGGTAGGTACGTATAATTTTAAAATTTAAACGTGCTCTACCAAACAAAAAAAAAAGTGCAAAATGCTAAGTGTTTTAGAAGAGCTTATTATGTTTCAATTTTTTGTCTTCTTCGCCACCACCACCACAAAATAATGGGTTTATGTTCCTTGGTGTTTTTTTGTTTTTAAAAGCTCATCATCGTCACCCTCCGCAGACCAGATGCGCAATTTCTCAAGACAATCTACTTATTGGCGTTCTTTTTATTTGAGATATCCTCCATCGTATTAAGGAACATAAAGTACGACACCGATGAGCTCATAGCCTGAAACGAGGATAAGACGAACAAAAACAACATCACCAACAACAACAAAAAAAAGTTCAGAAAATGAAAACATACAAAAGAACTTATTTAGTGAATTTGTTTGTCGTTATCAGTACATCCAACGTGCGTTGGTTAGAATTTTTTTTTTTGTTCTTCTCATATTGACTTTATCTTGGTCTTATAATCATTATAACTTCTCTATAAGACGCATATATATCTTACACTTCATTCACTTACCGAACCAATACTGTCAAGAGATAAAATCATGAAATTCATTCCATTCAGATGAACGGATTTCTGTGATCGATAAATTGCAAAAGTTATGTCTTTGATAAGTTGAGCATTGGTTTTGCTATCGTTGTGGACTAAAAGTGATTCCCAGTTGCACATGTAAAATGAGTCGGCCATTTGTGCAGCCTGATTAAAGATTTTTAGTGAATATTATTTAATGAAATATTTGATTTTTATTCAATTCGTAATTTAATATAACTTACAGCATCAGTGCATCGTTGACCAAATGAACCAATCACCAAGAATTCTAAGCATTGTGATACCAGCCAAAAGAAGTATTTAAGTGTTTCCACACTGAAGTCGTTCTAAAGATAGACATTCTATTTATTTGGTTACCAAATATTTCTATCTTTTAAATATTAACTGCATAAACTCGTTTTTTCAAAATGTGTCAATTTCTTAAAATGTCGATATTTCGAAATACCGATTTTCAAAATGTTGACAGTGATCAACATTTTATGAATGAAGATTTCAACTGTCGATATTTTGAAAATTGGCATTTTGCAAGCTCGATATTGTCGCTTTTTTGTCAAAGCAGTCAACTTTCCAAGTTGAGATTTCAAAATGTCGACATTAATTAAGTGAAAAAAAAATCGGTATATTGACTTGCAAAAAGAAGTCGATACAAATTTTAACCACCCAACATTTTTTAATCAGTCATTCGTATGCATCCCAGAATTGAATAATTTGCAAATTTAAAAAATTCATATCCAAAAACTATTTGATTTTCTTTAATTAAGATAAGACATTTCTAGCATGCGAATTGCCTGCTTCAGATTTAATTTTCGACTCTCTTGAAAAGCGTATAATAGATTCGAACTTTTTTTGTGCAGAAACTGCCAAAAAGTACAAATATTATTGTGTACCAAAAGTATTTTTGCTTTTTGATTTTTAAACAATATTTCATTTTTTCGAAAACTCAATATTTCGAAAACAAAGCAATCGATTTTCTAAAAACTCAGTATATAATTTTTTTTCATACTTTTGGCAATATTTAAGGAAAAATTACTTTATGCTAAAATAATGTTATTAAGTAAAGTCTCATTTTTGTAAAAATTGGCTCTTACTATTTTCAAAAATATTTTCTGGGTGCATAAATGAATTTTTTATAAGAAAAATCCAAAATCTGAAAGTTAAATTGCAAATCTAAATTTTCAAGAGTATTTTCGAATTAAAAAATTAAAAAATATTTTTTGGAAAATTCAAAACTTCAAAATCGGGTTAATATTTTTCCTTATTTTTATTTGCATAAAAATAAATTCTAAAGCAATTGTCCTTTAAAATGTTATAATTAAACTTTTAAGATACCTACAAGGCGTATCGCATAAGGTGTGACAAAAGCGGGGTTCTTTCCACCCGTTTATGCAAAAAACAACAACAACAAACTTCGGCAACATTAACAATACCATGATTCTAGTTTTGTTTAGGTACGACCAAAATTCCATTCTCTAATTTACTTTTTAAATAAAGTTTTTCATGAAAATATTTATTGAAAAAATAATAGACACAAAAATTTGGAATTTTTTTTTTTTTATGTTATTACGTGCAATTATTGTTTTTAGTCTTCAGTTTATTTTAAATTTTAAATCAAATGCTGAAAGCTGTTTGTCTTATAATTAAAAAAAATTTAAATAACAAAAAATAGTTGTTTTCTGTAATTAGACACCCGGGACTTTTCTTTTTTTTTAAATCCGTCACAATACACCCACTTTAAGATTATTTAACCATCAATTTAATTGGAAATTAATAAAAGCGAAAAATATCACACCAGAAATTTATATTAAAAGGTAAAATTAAAAAAAAAAATACTAAACACAAATTAGAAAAAAAATCCAAAAAGAGGCTTAAAAATTATTTTTAAAAACTTTCTACGAAAACAGTTTTATTTAAATACTGAATAATAAAATGAATAGTAGGATATAAGGAAAGTCAGAGCATGATATTGTAAATATTACGGTTTTTTGTAATATTTTTTTCTATTTTTTTTAGCATTTGTATGGAAGTTACCATTGATTTTTGCATGACATTGAACATTTTTATTTGTTCTGTTTTTTTTTTCAAATATTCTACAAAATGTAAAAAAAACGTTGGGTTTTAAGTTTCAAAAAAATTGATATCAATTTTTAGAAAAAACGTTTTTTAATTTAAGAGTTATTAATTGAATTGAAATCAACGAAAACACATCTAATATTGTGCTATAGTTTTTTGAAAGCTAATACTCCATTCTTGCATTTGGTATTTTAATCAAGTTGTTTAAGCGAATAGTTTTTGAGAAATTAAGTTTCAAATTCAAAATTAAAAAAAATTGTGATTTTTTTTTCTTATATTTTTCAAAATTTTACGTGATTAAGTGCTGTTTTTGTGTTCAATATTCAATGCCTTCATTATTTTTTAGTCCATTTCCGAGAACCAAATGCAAAAATCTTTCTCAGTTTTTGAGAAATTTAGAAAAAACAAAAGGTACTTTTCCCAAAAAACCTATAGCACATTATTCGATGCGTTTTCGTTGATTTTTAATGTTTTTTTCATTTAAAGTCAATGTTTCAGAAACTGCCTCAGGGAGGGTAGATACAACTTTCGCCCATACAATTTTTTCTTAAAATAACCCCAAAAACCACACCCTAAAATACTTCCCCTCAGGTCCGGGACACCATGTATAATGTAAAATTTTATAATGTAATTCTAGTTTGAATTGGTTAAATGACTATTTTCTTTGGGATATTTTTTTTTCCGTGGGTAGGTAGGTGCAAAACCTGCATAAGGCTCTATGAGGACCGAAAAACGCGTGCTCATAGAAGTGTGAGATTCTACACTAAAACCACCTCCACTTCCCGATTGCAACTAAGTTGAAACTAATCTAGCAATTTATTTTTAACGAAGTTAAGTAACGTGTTGCAGGTAACTTTCCGGTGAAAGTTTCTGCTTATTCCGCGATTTTAAAGCGGTTTTGTGTTCACCGCACCAAGACGGAAGGTTTTGTTCTTCGCAGACGGCGAACTAAATTCGACTCGTAAAGAATGTCAATAATCGTTGGATAAGCGTGATTTAATAGCCGATTTCTATGTTTTCACGCGAAAATCTTTATTTCGTCTCGAACCGTAGGAATCCCGAGATCCCTGCGAAGATCTTCGTTTCTTGTATACCATGGTGCATTCACAAATGACCTAAGCAATTTATTTTCAAACATTTGTAAATTATTTAAATTTGCATGGCAGGTACAACCCCAGAGTTGTTTAAGCACCTGCCTGTATAAAATCAACTTATTATCAATACTAAGCTAATTTACTTTTTAATTCTTCGCTTTTATTTTTCACTTGCGGCTTCCATTTTAATTTGGCGTCTAGAGCTTTTGGGATAATGATAAAATGTCCTCCACATGGCTTGGAAAAATGTAGTCAAAATTTTAATACCGTGGCATGTTCTTTCCTTGTTTTTCCAATAGAAGTGAGGTTTTTAGAAAAATTTAACTGCAATATACTTGCTTGACAAAATTTTGCAAAACATAAGTCAAAATGCTTAGGTTCTTCGGAATAAAAAAATCATGAATGAGTGTTATCCGATAATTTAGTTTTATTTTGAATTCAAAAGATTTCCTGCTGAAACGCTATTTTATTTTAGTTTTAAGACGTCTGTATGGTGGTATTTAAAAAGAGATACTATTTATTTAAATTGAAAATAGTCATTTTATTTTTTTTTACGTGGTGGTTGTACTTTAAGATCTTGAAGAAAGTGTCACAAATTTATTTGTCAGTACCGTGATTATCTTTTCAGGCATGTTATAAAAGGTTTTTGGTTGATTTTGAGAATTTTGAATTCTTTTTAACATCTTCAATTATTGATTTGATATTGGAGACTTTCAACGCGTTTTTTCATGAAATAAATAACAGATATTATTTTGAATAGCTTAAAACACTTATTTTATTTAAATATTTATATAAAACTTACTGACGATATGGAAGCATTGCTTCCGAAATGCATTTAAGTAAATATATAAATAAAATAAGTGTTTTTAACTTATAAAAAATAATATCTTTTATTTATCTTGAAAACTATTTTTCTCATGAGCATTGAGAAGTGAGGTTACAAAAATAGTCCATGTGTCAGTACCAGCACCGTGGAACTTAAATCCTTATTAAAGTTTTATTAAAAAAATTCTTGAAATAATATTTTCCTTGCTGCCAATTTTCTTTATAAGAATGGTAGCTATTTCTTGGACATTCCAAACAAATATTATTCCCTGCGGTAAAAACTAAGTTATAATTATAATAATTCTATAAAATTAGTAGCAAAATGAGTTTACTGATTTGATACTCTCTGAGCAAATAAAGCCTTTGCGGCAGGCAAAACAAAACAAAAATGGTTTCCATTGAGTTGGAAATTTTGAAGTTAAAAAAAAAAAACATAGTTGGCAGAGAATCACCCATATAAACTTGTAGATATTATGAGAGAAAAATGTTTCAAAGCATGGAATTTGTTCTTTAAATTGCTGAAACAATTCCTTTAGCTAAAAAAAAGGAATGCCATCAGAATCATCAGAAAAGTTTAGAAAATCGTTGGAGTGGTTTAAAAAATAAAATTTCTTTATATAAAATCTTTTAAACACTTTTAAAATAAGTTTAAATTAATATGCAGCCAAAAATTTAATTTCCAAAAAAGTTATCAAGTCGATTTTGAAATATCTATTTTTCGAAATATATATTTTTATTTTTTTTTTTTTAATTCAGAAAATATGTTGGAAACTAAGGAGTCACTGTATTTAGTTGCTAAATATTATTTTTTTTTATTTATTGCTCAATCTTTCTAATTTGAAAACATTAAATTTTATTATCAAAATCGTGGTAGTAGTTTTCGAGAAAAAACGGTTTTTTTAACATTTGATTCGAAGGGTTGTTTTTAAATTACTGTGTTTATAAAAATCAAAAAAATTCTTCTTGAAAATTTTGAAACTTGTTGAGAGTTTCTGCATACAACAAATGTTTAAAATCATGAAAATCCCATGAAAATCGAAAATCAAGAAAATGATTCTATTGGAGCTGTTTTTTATAAAAATAAGATTTTGTAAAATCATTTAAAATAAAATGCACTACTGGACGCACGTACTTGCTCTGATTTTCAAGTAGCTTGGAATATAAGAACTTTTTAAACGCGCAGGTAATTAAAAAAAATATAAAAATATAAAAAAGCTATGAAATCGTTTTTTTGATTGTATAAATAACTAGTTAAAAAGCTTAGAGCTCTACACCAAGTATGTCATTTGATTACTTAAAAATATATGCAAAACAAAATTTAAATCGTTGGAGCTGGTTTCTAAGAAATTAATTTGTATATATAAAATTTTGAAAAAAAAAAAATTGGTAAGCCAATTTTGAGTATACATGTACAATGTACATATATTAAAATAAACTTATAAACCTAGTTTCAAAAATTTTTTGAAATATTGAATTTTCAAAAAAAAAGTACCTAAAATTTTTTCAAAATCCAAAATTAATTTTTTTCCACTTTGAAAAGTGGAGCAGGTTCTCACTGTAGTACTTATAGGCACTACTTATTACAGTCACTAGGAGTGGAATAAATTCCCATGTGGAACAAATGCCTGTGGAATTATTTCCCCGCAGCCAACCAGAGACCAACATTTTTTTGTCTTCCCTATTTTGTTATGTCAGTTTTGAATAAAATTTTAAGTTCGATTTTTTTACAAACGCATAACTTGCAATATTGCATCTTCTTATATATTGCAAGTAAAAATTGCCTTTGAACTGTGCTATTTTTTTTTTAATTTCAAAACCACGAGGATTTGTTCATCAACTTTAGAAAGATTTTACTGATTCGATACGAATTTACTTGAAAACTCTATAAAGCTACATGCAAGTCTGCAATTCTTCATACAAATACATACCTTTTGCAATTGAAAAGCCACAGTGCAAAGAAGAAATACTCCAAATGACACCACAAAAAATATTGGAATACTAAGAAACGATTGAAGTTCCTCAAAGAATCTGTACAAATTTAAATTATGTAATTAAAAATCACAAAATTAAATAAAAATGAAGAAAGTAATGAATACAGAAAAAAATCATGATTCGCAAGCATTTGCTAGCTAAGTTTCTTTAATATTTATTTTGTTTTTTTCAAGCATGAACTCAGGACACAACGTTTATTTATAAAAAAGTTAGTTGGCTACGAAATCTCGCAAATTCAAAATCTTTACTTTAAGCAATCTCGCGTACTAAAAACTCAAAAATTAAAATTTTGAAATGTTTTTTTACAATGTAATTAAATTTTATGAAATTTTCTAACTACGGCAAAATAAATCGAGTGCCTTGCCTACCTTTAAGACCATCTCATTTATAATAACTGTGCTAGTTCAAAAAACCGACAGATGGCGCACATATCTACTAAAGATAATTCGGATATGCTGAACAAGATGGCGTCCTTAGTTTTTCGAGATTAGGTCAAATAAGAAAGATTTTCGATTTTAAAAATTTGCTTACAAGCCTGAAATAAACGATACAAATCTTGATATATTTGATATGTTTTGATTATAAATCGATGTTAATTGATCAAATATGTATTTTCTTTGTTAAATTACAATTTGTAAAATTTATAAAGTCAACAAAACTTACAATTCGACATTTAAAAAAACGTTTTTGAATGAAAAAAACATCATTTTTTGTTCAATTTTACCTACAATTTTAAATGAAATAAAGTTTGTTCATTTTATTTGAATTATATTCCTTTTATTTCACATAATTGTTTAAATATACTACATGGTGTCCGGTAAATAACACAGCTCAACAAAATAAAAAATTATTTTTGTGCCTAGGTTTATTTCATTATTTTTGTATTCGTCATGCTCCAAAATGATGGAAAAATACCTACACCCCCCCTTAAGTTTGCATTTGTAGAGTTGGTGGTCAAAACACAGTTACCACAGTTTTCATAGAAATAATTAATGTTTGCTGTAATATATTCCTTAAAAGAGGAGTGGGGAGTGGAATTGTTGCGCCCATTTGGTATATCTAGAGTATATTTGTGTCACAAACTACACACATTTTTATTTTAATATTTAAGGACGTTCAAATGTTATTAAGAATGTGTTAAAGTGATGCTAATGCATTTTGATATACATGTGGTTATTTATCAAAATTCACATTATTATCATTTTTGAAAATATGTTAAGAAGCTCAAAAGACATGCAGGATGTCTCTAAGATTGAATATTCTGCACGGTCATCAAGAAAAAATTTAAAAAACTTCATTGGGAGCATACTCAGAAGAAAAAGGAAAACATTTCAACTAGGATTTTATGGACTTCGAGAGTAAACGTCATTACCAAGGTCAATAAAATGAAACAATAATGGGAAATTATTCTAAAGGTTTAGTTTCAGAATAGCACATTCCAAAATGAGTGTTTTTGTTGATAAAAATTACCGTTTTAATGTTGATACCAACAATTAAACAAAAAAAATGAAAAAAAGGGATTTTTGTTATTTTCAATTTTATCAAAAATTAAAATACATACAACCATCTGGTTTTTAAACTTTCACTTAAGATTGGTGAAAGCATTGAATACTGAAAAAAAAAATAACTTTTTTACGTAAAATTAAAAAAAAATTTAATGTAAACAAAAAATAATATTATTGATGTTTTTTTTTCAAAATTCTGAGTTTGGAAATTAATTTTTAAAAAAAAGCTATCCATGGAAATGACTTAATTTAAAAACTTAATTAAGGAATGGAGTGTTAGCTTTAAAAAAAAATATACCATGATATTTTTGGTGTTGCCGTTGTTTTTTAATATTTTTTTTCTAGTTTAAGTAACTTTTTAAAGAAAATTGCGCCTCCTGCCTATACAGGGGAATATAGGCACCCATTCTCATATGTTTTTTTTTTTTGTTAAGAACAAGCCTACACGCTGTAGCATTTTGGTGTATCTTAGTCTTTTATCTTAGAATATCTATATTAATTGATTCTAACATAGCACATTTTCATGAATTTTCAAATAATGTGCTCCTGACTACAAAAGCATACTTTTTCAAACAAGACAATTTTTTATTTAATAAGTAATATGTAAGAAATAAGAAAATCATATGCAGAACACAGGCACAAAATTTGTGTTGACCAGTGTAATGGATAAACTTGCAACGGTTAAAGGAGGCATTAAGACCTTTCCAGAAAAAAATATTAAAAAAATATTTTCCCAGTGTTTACTTAGTTGTGATGTTTTTTTTCCAAAAGTTGTTAACAAGTAATACTTCCCTCAAATACGTGAATGCTACGAACATGGATGAACAATTTTTACTGTTTTTTTATTTTTGTAATATTCTAGAATAACTGTTGTAATAGATGGGTGGTAAAATTTAATAGTAGTTATTATATTTTTTTTTTAATTATAATTTGTTTTAAGTATTTTTTCAGTACAGACATTTATTTTCCAAAAAGTTGGACCACCTCTAATAAATTAAAATTGTATAAGAGCATGAATGGCTAGTTACTTAAAAAAGTTGTCTACTTAATGCACTTTCCAAAATTTTATAACACATGCTTATGTATATATAAGCAAAATAACCAAGAAAATTTGTCAATTATCTAATAAAGCAGCTTTTAACATTTTCGCAAAAAAAACTATTAAAATATAACAATAACCTCCCAATCTAGGTACGACAAAGATTTTCTGTTTTGATGTGTAAGGGGGTTCAGTGCAAGTATAAAACTCGATTTTAGGTGTTGAAAGAATGAAAGCCCCACCATTTGGCCACCATATAGAAACACGAGCTCTAAAAATTTTTCCGTGGCAACTTAAATTTTATTAGTCTTAGAAAAAAATCTTTTCTACAAATTTGTACCAAATTCAATTCTCTTCAATTTATGTTAACACACTTTTTCTTTTATAATCAAAATATAAACATTGAAAAATTTCATATGTTTTTGATTATAACTTTTTATTTACAGCTTTAGGGTAAAAAGTGTTTTACATAAATTGAAGAGAATTGAATTTGCTATAAATTGAACGTAAACGCTACACGTATTTGAGGAAAGTAGTACTTGTTAACAACTTTTGGAAAAAACATCATAGCATAGTAACCACTGGGAAAATATTTTTTCTGGAAAGGTAATAATGCCTTCTATAACCAGTTGCAAGGTTATCCATTATTTACAGGACACCCTGTATATTTAAACAATCATGTAGATATAAAAGATATTTAGGCCAAATAAAATGAACAAACTTCATTTAATTTAAAATTGTAGGTAAAATTGAACAAAAAATGATGTTTTTTCAGTCAAAAACGTTTTTCAAAATGTCGAATTGTTAGTTTTGTTGACTTTATAAATTTTACAAACTGTAATTTAACAAAAAAAATACATATTTAAACAATTAACATCGATTTATAATCAAAACATATCAAATATATCAAGATTTGTATCGTTTATTTCAGGCTTGTAAGCAAATTTTAAAAATCGAAAATCTTTCTTATTTGACCTAATCTCGAAAAACTAAGTACGCCATCTTGTTCAGCATATCCGAATTATCTTTAGTAGATATGTGCGCCATCTGTCGGAAAAAATAAGTTCCATTTTCAAGCACAGTGAATTATTGTTTATAATTGTTGCTAAGAACAAGACAGATAATATAGAAATCGTATATCCAGTTGTAATGTCGGGAAATTCTTTTTAATTGTCAAAAATACGTTTGGGAAAACAAAAAAAAGTGTCCTGTGAATTTAGAAAAACGATTGTTCAAAATTGATTAAAAATGAGAGTTCCCGGTAGATAGCAAACAAAGGGTTATAGAGTTCCTCATACTTTTTTTCAGTAGTTCTGGTGAATGAAGTGTTCACATAAAAAAAAAATTGTTTGCTATCTTCACACAGCAAGAATTTTTTGAGAAAAAGAGTTCTGAGCATGTTTTTCAACTTAAAATCAAGAGTTCTAGAGTTCCTGATGGGTTTTAGAAAAAGTTCTGTAAAATTGGAAAAGTTAAGTCAAATTAAGGTGCCCATTCGCTTAGAACCAAAAATTTTCAAAAAAAAAAAAACAGAGTTCTGATTAGAGGTCCCGATAGCAAATAAAGAGTTCTGAACATTTTCCTAATAACTTTTTTTTAAAAACCAATTTTTCCAAAGTTATTCGCAAAATTTAGAACAAAAATTTTACTGTTCGAAATAAATAACCTCACGTTTAAACATAATCTCGGAATAAGCGAAAAAACTTCTTTTTTTTCAATCTTAAAACGGAAATATTTCAAAAACGTGACGTGATATCATATTTCTGAGTACGGATTCTAGTTCAGCACATCTAAGACTTTTGGAAAAGTATGTTTTGGTTTCTATTTTAGTTCTACGTCAATCGGCACCTCAATTTGCGAATAATTTTTAAAAATTTGTTTTAGAAAAAAAATGTTACTAGGAAAATGTTCAGAACTCTTTGTTTGCTATCGGGAACTCTAATCAGAACTCCTTTTTTTGGTTGTTTTGGATTTTAAAAATTTTTGTT
This sequence comes from Dasysyrphus tricinctus, assembly GCA_963921185.1. Classification (NCBI taxonomy): domain Eukaryota; kingdom Metazoa; phylum Arthropoda; class Insecta; order Diptera; family Syrphidae; genus Dasysyrphus; species Dasysyrphus tricinctus. The sequence goes on along the minus strand of OY992531.1, from coordinate 238,687,056 downwards.
CTAAGTGAATGTGCACCTTAATTTGCCCTTACTTTTCAAATTTTGCACAACTCTTTCTAAAACCCATCAGAAACTCTAGAACTCTTGATTTTAAGTTGAAAAACATGCTCAGAACTCTTTTTCTCAAAAAAGTCCTTGCTGCGTGAAGTTGGCAAAAAAAGTTTTTTTTTTTTTAATTTTAACACTTCATTCGCCAGAACTTTTGAAACAAAGTGTGAGGAACTCTAGAGCTCGGTTGATATTTGCGAGATTTTTAAAAGAGTGATTTTGGAAATGCGAGATTATAAAATACAGGATTCTTAATTTGTAAGATTTCGTTTTTCGGATTTTTTTTAAAGTGTGAGATTTCGTTATTCGAAATTTTTGTTTGCTAGATTTCGCACCACTCCCTTAAAAAGTTAATACAAGAGAAGCTGGAAATTACTTAGAATTAACAATGATGCACTCATTATGGTATTCCTATATTTACACTGACAGTCCTTCAATCTCAAACTTACCTATCTATAGCCTGTTGTTTTCCAATGATCACTTTCAAATTACGATTAAAAATCTTATACAAATCATTCGTATGATGGGGTTTTGGCTTCTTAGCCAAAGTTTTCATTGAATTTTCAAATAGTTTATCTAAATCTTCATGCAACATAGTATAGCGCATCTCACAATACCTAAGTGTTATTCCAATTAAGCAATCTTCAGCTGAAATTATCGTAACTGTTGATATTCCAACCCATCCTGTGTAGAGTGTTGTAAAGGCATAATTCCAAGGTAATTGCGAATCATATGAGAATTGCATTTGATATAAGTAAGGTTTCGAACGTGAACTTGGATCACGAGCGACAACAATTGCCACACTTAAGTACATGAAGAACAAAGTTAGAAAGAATGTGAGTGACATAAAATAAACCAATCGTAGAGTACTTTCGCATTCGTTGTGTCGTTTTTCATTTTCGGTACTGTAAAATATAAAAAAGGAACAAAATTAAATTAAAATGCAGAATTCCATTTGCTTTTTTTGTTTTCAAAAATTCCTTGAAAATAAATACCGGGATAGTAAGGAAATTCAAGTTCCATCCGGGGATAGAAGGCATTTAAAAAAGAAACTATCCGATGGCTCATCAACTTATCTTTGCGAAATTCGCAATAATTTGGAATAAGTTTTCAAAATTTCAAAAAATTGTTCACGGTGATTCTTTTGCACTTTATCAGGTACAAAAGAGCTGTTAGTGCCGATATGCAATACAAAAAAAAAGTTGAATGTCCCATCGCTCCTAAGTAAACTTACTTGTGCAAATAGATTTCCTTGTAGAATTTCTGCAAAACATCTCTCATTTGATTTCGGCGTATAATCAAATGGAGAATCCTTATAATGAGTTGTGTTCCAACAAAAGTCGTACACAAGCACTCTGCTATTTTAGCAATATCTCCTTCATGTTCAGTAATGAATAAATATTCTGCATAAACAGTTCCAAAAAAACAACTTAAAAACAACAATGCCAAGCAATTAACAACAAAAGTTTGATATCCAGAACTATCGGGAGCCATTGGCCAAACCCAGCTAAGTTTGAAAAGCCAAAATAGGGCAGATTTGAGTTGTTCTCCTTTAGCGGTGATTGGAATGAAAAACTTCATGATAATGATGAGTATGATGATGACCGACAGGAAAAGGAAATAGCTTTGTAATAACGGAAGATAGATTACCCATTATTTATACACATATTCGCATATATTTTCTGTGATGACCTAATTATTTATTCGCAATGAATTTTTTATTATTCTCAATAAAACGGAAATAATAATATGAATGTTAATTATTGTTGTTGTTGATTTTGCTTGTTGAATTGATAATTTTCTGCTGCAAAATTTAATTCTCTAAGGACTTTATTCTTAAGACGAACATTAATGTTTTCTTAATGGCTTTATGTCTATATTATGAACTTGAAGACTCTAATGGACGTTAAACTTCGTGAAAGTATAGAGAGTTTTTTTTTTGTTGTATGATTTATATTTAATTGACATGGGAGGATAAATTAAGACATTATTACCAAACTTTGCGAGGAATATAGGCAATAAGCCTTAAATCACATTGTGTCGTTTTTGCCATATGTTTCATTAATAAAAATGAAGGATTTTTTTTTCTATTTTGATACTTAATGGCAATTTGTCACTTTAACCTTTTTGATTTTTTATAGATTTGTTGTTTTTTTAGTTCAAGAAATTATAGGTCATTTATGTGTTTGAAAAATATTTGTTGTACATAAATCAAAATCACGAGGCAAAAGAACGGAAAGTTTCTGAATGTTTGTAGTTTAATTTTTACTTTTCTTTAGGATCTAAATAAGATAAAAGGTGTTTAAAATTAAAATGGTCACTTAAAACCCAACAAATAATAGTAAAATATTTATCTAAAATGTTATTTAACCCTTTGTTGCCCAGTGGTTACAATCTGAAACCACCTCATAAAACATTTCTCTTTCGGGTTCCAGCAGTTTTAATTTGAAACCACCTTACCACTTGATCTACAAAATAAGGAAAAAATAATAATTTGGGCATAAAAAGGGTTAGGTTAGGTTAGGTTAGGTGGGGTGATGATCCGGCAAGCCGAAAACATCTCACTCGGATCTCAATGGATCCATTGTGCTCCCCGGGATGTGAGAAATGTAGGAATAGGAGGGAAAGAGGAGAGATTTAGTGGAAGTTTTGGGAATGGGGTGCCTCCCTGAACCATCCCGTGCTTTGAATGAATTTCAGGATGTTTTTCAGTGGCAAAAGAGAGACGTCGCCCAGTTCGTCGAAGAAATATTCTCCGAGGGCTGCTTTTCTTGTTCTGGCTAGGCTGGGGCATTCACAGAGGAAGTGAGACGAGCCCCCCTCCACCTCTTCGTCCTGACACCCTCTGCTTAAGTCAGATGTGCCGATGCCCATTCTGCTCATGTGGGTTCCCATTGAGTTGTGACCCGTAAGGATTCCAACCAAGAGAGACAATTGAGGTCTGCTTAGCTTAAGTAAGTACTCCGTTTTGTTCTTTGAAATATCTGGCCAAAGATTCCTTGAAACCCGACAGGTGTCAATTGTTGACCATCTATCGTTAGCGGCCTTGAGGAAGCTTTGGTGAATTCTACTCTTTTCTTGCTCCAGTGGCATAAGTACCCAAGGTACAGTTTGGCTCGGTTCAAGTAGCGAACCGTTTTTGGCCAATTCATCAGCCATTTCGTTACCATAAATGTCACGGTGACCAGGGACCCATCGAAGAGTGACTGAATTTGTTTCGCCAAGTAATCTCAATTCACTACGGCATCGATCAACTAGTTTTGACTTCGTGACAATTGACGAAATGGCTCTGATTGCCGCCTGGCTGTCTATGAAGATATCAATGTTTTTGTTCGTTAGTTCGCATATTGATAGGCATTTTGCAGCCTCGCAAACTGCAAGTACTTCCGCTTGGAAAACGCTGCAGAAGTTTGGGAGCTTCAATGACCTATTTATGGGTGGATTGTCTGAGAAGATACCTGACCCTACCCCTGTGTCTGTTTTGGAACCGTCAGTATATAAAAAGGGTTAAATATACTTTTAAATGCATAAAACAACAAGAAATGAATTGCTTACAGAAAAAAATGAACCCTTAATAGCTTCATAACTTAAAATTTCAAACAGAAGTTCCTGAACTTTTCTATAATAATCTTCTTCACAATATTCTATCATTTATTTTATGACAAAATAGTGTTTTTGTTTTGAGATCTATCGCGTTTATCTTGAGTGCAATTTTTGTTGTTGTTTTTGTTACGATTTCCCACCTCTTTCGATTGCATATTTGATGACTTTTAGTATAGAAACTTATTGAGCGAAAAAAACGATGTTATTTTTTGCAGCTCTACATAAAAGTCCTTGAAGTTTGTCCTTAACTTTCAGAAACTATTTTCCGTTAAACCATTGAACTTTTACCACAAAAATGAAAAAAAAAAAAAAAAACTGAACAAGAACATTGAAATTCCTTTAAAGTTTCCTTCGTTAACATAAAACCCCAGCCTCAAAGTAAGAGTCTTGCATTTTTGATATTCAAATTAAGGGAGTCTATATTTTATGATGGGGAATCAAAAAAAAAGAAGAAAAAAAAAGAAGATAAATCCTTGTCCATGCTGGATCAGAGAATTATGACGATGCTGGTGATGCTGGCGACGGTATAATTTTTTTTTGCAAGTGCAGTTTTATTTTATGTTTTTTATTTCTTTCTTATTTTATTTCTTTTTCAACTATGTGTGTATTGTATGTACATAATGAATATAACATGGTATAGGTGTTGTTTCCTTTGAACGAAATATTTTAGTAAAAAGAGAATAAGGTGACATGGCTAGGTCGCACATTATATCCTCTAATATTATCTTTTCGTGAGGGACTTTTAATTCAACATTTTTAATATTTTTATTTAAACCACATTTGCTTACAATAAGTATACAAATGACAGGGGATTTAAAAAAAAAAAATGGAAGCAGCTATCTAAAAATCAAGGTTTTTCTTTTGAATTGATGCTTATCAGGTTATTAATCCACTCAGAGAAAAAAACAGGCATAAATTACACTTTGTAATGATTGGAGTACTTACAATCGGTATAAGAACCAGATACTAGCTGACGGTACTTATGTGAAGAAATGAATTGATACCATTTTGAATACTAAATTAACGACTATTACCGGTACCAACAGCGTATGAACTCTGTAAAGAAATTGGATATTATCAAATAAGATAAATATATTTCACGATTCCATATCTTGTCCTTAAAGTTCAACTATGGTGACCATCTATTCCGAATTTTTATAAAACATCAGAGCTCTTTTTGTTTGGTGACTTTTTTATTTTCTTTTATGCCATATTTTGTATGTATCGTCTAATTAAATAAGATTCTCCGTTAAGACATTTGTTTGTAGATGTAAATTTTACACAAAATAACAGTCAACTCAGCTTGTTCCCTTCACTGTAAAGCCAGATTCACAATGCGACGAGAAACCGAGAGCGTGATGTGATTCGCTGTCATATTTTTCTGGTTATAAAATCGTTACCCAATTCACAATGCGGCGAGATATTTTTACAACGAGAGCTGTTTTCTTTAAAAAAAAAACTAAATAATAAAAATTAGCCAAAAAAGCTTTGAAGACAACAGATTATGAATTACTTTATCTTTTAATTTCAAGTTATCGTATTTTTCTTTTTAAAAATACTTTCATTATGGAAATAACTTGCCAAAGAAGAAATTCGACGTCTCGTTGCGTCTTTTTTTCAATTTTTCGAATACTTGGCGTGATATGACGACGAGAAACACTGCATTGTGTTTATCGTCTTTTACTTTCATTGTTTGAAATTCGTTTGACAGCAACGACGGGATCTCATCACGCTCACGTCTCGTTTCCTCGTCGCATTGTGAAACAGGCTTAAAGTTAGCATAGCAAAATAAATTTTTCGGTGTTCTCAAAATAGACTTCAAAATTTGAACCGATTTTTTCCTTAAAGCGTATAAAAAATTGCGAATTTGGTAGGGCTGGCCACGATACCAGAAAAGTCTCGACACTGTTTGGTAGCGAGATCGGAAACCGAAACGATAGCAAGACGATACCGAGCCAATACCGTATTATTTGGACCAAAATTTACCGAGACTTTCGGGAGTATCGTTTGTTATCGGCAGAAAAAATGGATTTTTGAGGTTATAATAATTTATTATCAATTTATAACAAACCAACAATTCCTGTACTTGGTTTCTCGGAAACGGCTTTTACCAATTGTATGAAATTTTTCTTTCGCAGGGAGAAGGTGAAGCGAGGCAAGGATTTTAGTTATAACCACCCACTGCCACGTTCATTTTCCGTATGCTTGGTTTCTTTGACTTCAGTGAATTAGGTGACATTTCCAGGCTTGGTTCTTTTTAGCTATATAAAGCGACTTTAGTGAAATCCACCCACTGCCAAGCCTATTTTTACTTAATCTAGGTTGTTCGGAAACAGCTTCAATGGTTTTTTACCAAACTCATTCCTTTAGTATCAAATTACGAGGATAGAACTGTTTTTTTTTTTGTTAACTGTTTATTAATTGCTTAATTAATATGGATTTAACTTTTTACACTGCATCTAAAAAGAGATGATTACTAATAAATAACGAGACCGATATCAATACCGAGATCTAGACGAGACTTTGTTATACGAGACTGAATTATAAGAGACCGATACCCAGACGATACTGAAATTTTTTGGTTTTGATGATGCCGAGACAATACTTACATTAGTATATCGTTTGGTTTGGTATTGTGGCCAGAGGCCAGCCCTAAAATTTGGAGCCTAACTGCAATTTTCTAGCATGTTCAGGAGCTGAGAAAAGGTTGTCATGCTAACTTTAGAGTGAAGTTTGCTGAAAAAAAGGACTGTCATGCTCACTTCACAGTGAAGTCTGTAGTACTCTGGGTTACGCCTAAAATACAGGATAGAAATTTAAAAAATAATTGCAAGAAAACTAAACATTTCTGACATTGTCCTATCGGTCTAGCTAAAAATTGTTGTGCTAACTTCACAGACGTGGAATTGTGAAAATGTTTGTTTCAATTTTTTTTAAATTTCATTCAAAGGCTCTATGACAATTTTTTGTTTCAGATAACCGATGTTTGCAGTTAATCACAAAAAATGTCAAAAGAAATTGTGTTTTTGACAAATCCATTTCATAGAAAAGCGAATTTAGTCCAGGAAAAATGGGTTCCGAGGTTGAAAAAATTAATTCATGGAATATTAAAATTGGAATCGACGCAGAATCGTAACCTCTATAACATATCCAAAGTCCCCCAAAATCCCCGCATTGGCTTTTTGTGTGGATGCATTTGAAGACGTGAAGTCGTGGAGAATTTGGAGGTCTATCCAACTAAAATATTTGTTTTGGTACAACCTTATCATGTGATACATGCCTTAAGGGTAGTTTTTAACGCTGAATCTAATGAAACCAAATTCAAAATGATACAACTACCCAAAAAAAAGTTATAGTCCTTTTTATTTAATGATGACTTTTTTCAGGTTCAACAGGTAAAATATAACCGAAAACCCTTTATAAATAAAGGTATGTCAATGAAACTTGGAATAAATGTTCCATTTGTCATACAAACTAAGAATCAAGACAGTCCCTAAAAATATCCACGGTGAAAGGGTGTTTTTTTAAGGGGGAAGGGCAAGTGTAGAATGTTGACCATAACACCCCCGAAAAAAACTGTTAGACTCATGAAACTCGCCAAAAATATTAAATTTGTTATGGCAACCAAGAATGTAAATAGTCCGTTCAAATATCTTTGGTCTAATAGTGTTTTTGAGACGGTTACATTTTGACCTGTTCTACGGAAAATACGATTTCAAAAATTGATTTTTGCTTGAAAAGGACCATAACTTTGTTAATTGTGCTTGTATCATTTTAGTTTTGCTTTTATTAGATTCAGCGTTAAAAAAATACCCTTAAATCATATACCACACTTTGTGTATATACCGCAATTACACCAAGTCGGAATTTTGGCTCAAATCTTCCAACTTCTTCCCAGATTTTCCTTCTCTTTAAAAAAAAACCCCAAGAACAAATATATTTATGTGCACTATTTTGATTCTTGGTTGCTATGACGAATTTAATATTTTTGGCGAGTTTCATGAAAGTAAGAGTTTTTTCGTGGGTGTTATCGTAAACATTGCCCCTTCTCCTTAAAACAACACCCTTTCCTCATGGATATTTTTTGGGACTCTATTGATTCTTAGTTCGTATGACACGTGGAACATTTATTCCAATTTTCATTAACATACCTTTATTTAGAAAGGGTTTTCGGTAATATTTTACCTGTTGTACCTGAAAAAAAGTCATCATTAAATAAAAAGGACTTTAACTTTTTTTTGTGTGGTTGTATCATTTTGAATTTGGTTTCATTAGATTCAACGTTAAAAACTACCCTTAAGACATGTATCATATGATAAGGTTGTACCAAAATAAATATTTTAATTAGATAGACCTCCAAATTCTCCCCGTCTGCACGTCTTCAAATGCATCTACACAAAAAGCCAATGCGGGGATTTTGGGGGACTTTGGATATATTATAGAGGTTGAAATTCTGCGTCAATTTCAATTTTAATATTCCATGAATTAATTTTTTCAAGGTTCCCCATACGATTTGTGCTATTTTTCCTGGTCTAATTAGGTAAATCGAGAAATTATTTAAAATATATTTCTTGTAATGTAAGCCCAGAGACTAGCAAACTTTCAAAATGCAGTTGTTGTCAGCAAACTATTGGACCAATTTTGACCAAACTTCACAAAAATACGATCCGGCGAAGATTTTTTGTTAATTTATTCCTCGGTATCAGGCAAATGCTCGATTGCTAGAGAAAAATGTTTATTTTGAAGCTGCATGGTCGACATTTTAAAAACATGATTACTTATGATGAGTCTTTTCTAGAAGCGATAAACTTTTGAAAATATTTTTCTAATCACTTAATAAGCTTTTTTTACTTGCGGTTATAGGAACTATGTATAAGGCAAGTTTTGGATTCGTGCAAAAAAAAAATTTGAGATAACAATCAAACATGGTATTACGATGATAGAGAACACCAAAAAAGTGACTGGCACAATTCTGTCTATCTGTCTATCTGTTCGTCTACAGCCTAAACGGCTCGATCGATTTTCTTTAAACTTGGTACATAGTGGTTTTTGGTGATTATGCCCACATGTTTTCCTCATCTTTTTTTTTTAATTTACAATTTTTTTAGTCAATTTTACGTAATCGCTTTTTTCTCAAAAACGGCTTGACAACTTTTCTTAAGAAAAATTCAATAAATTTATTTTAGTAAAGGCTTTCTTTGGGTGGAAAACCATTTTTCAAAAATGGTTATTAATGGTACCTCCCAAAGAACCATTTTTTTTAATTTTTGATTTTCTTCAAAACGGTACGACCGATTTCAATTATTTTTTTTTTACACAGAAGCTTCCAAAAAATATATATAGATTTGTGTACCAAAATTTTTGAAAAAATATTTTATGGATTTTTAAAAAATGTTTCAAATTTTTTTTGAAAAATCAAATATTTCGAAAACGACATGATCGATTTTTTGAAACTCAATATTTAAGACTTTTTTAGTACTCTCTAAAATATTTCTAGAAAAAATTTAACATTTATTAAAAAATAACGGTACCTTCCATACAAAAGTTAAAAAACTGCAAAAGAAAATATTTTTTTGCTTAAAAATGACTCCAACGATTTCGATTAAACTTTTTTCATAAACTAAAATTAGTACGATCTACCACCAAAATTATAAAATTTTACTTATATTTTATCTATAGCACCTGTCATAGAACGTATTTTTTTGTTTTGAGTTTTCTCGTTATAAACGAATTTAGATGATTTTTTTTATATACAAATTTCAGATGAGATTAAATAATATTGCATCTCAAAATTTTCAAAAAAAAAAGTTTTTGGATTTTTAAAAAAAGTTTCAATTTCTTTTTTGAAAATTCGATATCTCAAAAGCGGGTTGACAATTTTTTTTCATATTTAGTTTTTATATACACATAAATATATACATACTTCAGATTTGCATACCAAAATTTGTTCTTAAAAATGTCTTAAGAATTTTATATATAAAAAACAAATCTTTAAAAAAACCGCAAAATTTTTTTTTCCCATACAATCATATTCAATCAAGAATTAAGATGGATTTCTTTTTTTTCACATCAAAATATCAAAAGAGTTGTTTTAGCCAATGTCGTATTTCATGCTTCTCTACATTTTTTCCTCATAATTTCCTGTTTTTATATACAATTTTCTTTAACCCGCAGTGTATTGAACATATGAGCAAGTACGTGCGACCCGGTCGTGCATTTTATTTTTTAAATATTGTAGACAAATCTAAGTTCGATTTAAAATTTAAGAGAGGGAAAAAAGGAAGAATAAAAGAAAATAGTGCGTTAATTGCTTTGGTGGACACTTTTTGGCGGGATCAAATATTTTAAGTATCTGAATTTGAAGCAAATTAAACGCCAATTTATTGCGCAAACCCCGATTGTATGGCTTTAACGGTTTTTCAAATGTTCAAATTTCCGCTAAAATAAGACTGAAGTTAGCAAAAGAAATTCAAAAATTATATTATACCATATTTCTGTTAATTCAAAAAACTTAAACTTTTTGAATGCTTATTTGTTGCGCAGTAAATTATTTAATTGTTTTTATGGATTGTTTATTGTTTACAGTTTAATTTTATAAAAGTGCATTTCCGACTCCACTACCTTGTATGACCAGTTGACCATCGAAATCTTAAAAAAAATGATTTTCAAAGTTAGTTTTGTTGCTTGAATTTGCAGCTTTTCAAAATTAAACAATCTTATTTTTTGGAGATACAAAAATCATTGCCACGTTTAGTCAAGAGTCTGTGAAGATGTCTTGTGTCCGAAGTTTGAATAAAATCACTCTAGCGTCTGCGGCTTAATCTTTAGATCAAGGTACAGAAGGAAAGAATTGTGGGACTAACTCAAAACCAATTTTTAAAAATACAGTCCTCCATTTAAGAATCCAACATAATAATGCAACCGTCAAAATTTATAAAAATCTGGCTTTTGTGCTACGTATGTAGAAATATAAGTAAACTTTATAGATAACGTTCTATGGAGAAGTTAGACCATACAGACTTGTTTTCTCATAACCAGTTTTTGTGGGCCTCTGATTTTTTCTCTGATTTTTTCGTCAAATTTTGAGATAAGCCACTTTGCTTCTGAGGGGACGATTTGTTGACCCAAACGCAACCCAATTCAAATGGATAGCAATCGACAAAGCCAGTCAGTTTATATAAATTTTATCTTTAAAACCCTTAAGCGATTATTAAAATCAGAAACCATTTTGTTGGTGTCACACTAATATTTTCTTCTGATATGAAATGAATTTGTAATAATTTTATTAGGACTTTCCTTTGTAATACTTCTAAAAAAAAAATGATTTTTCTTAGTTCAAACTCTTTCGTAATTTTCAAGTTTTTTAAAACTAATTTTAAATATTCTACAAAAAATTGATTAAACTATCAAATAAGTAAGATCTTACAAGTCTATAATTATTAAAAATGCTATTTTTTGGTGAGAAGTTCCGAAGAATGGCTATTAATAGTAAACATTTTTTTGATTTAAGACTTTCTCGTAAATTGGCTATGAAACGCAGATTTTGAAAATAGAAAACTATAAGTTAAAAAAATTTTGAAATTAAAGGCTTGAAGAATGTTGAAATTTGTTTGCAGGGCATACAATCAAGTGCGAACGACGTGGTTGTGTATTTTATTGAATGATTAAACTCAATTCAATTCAATTCAATTCAATTCAATTCAATTCAATTCAATTCAATTCAATTCAATTCAATTCAATTCAATTCAATTCAATTCAATTCAATTCCATTAAATTCAATTCAATTCAATTCAATTCAATTCAATTCAATTCAATTCAATTAAATTCAATTCCATTCAATTCAATTCAATTCAATTCAATTCAATTCAATTCAATTCAATTCAATTCAATTCAATTCAATTCAATTCAATTCAATTCAATTCAATTCAATTCAATTCAATTCAAGGTATGTTACTGTTTTTTTTTGTCAATACTAATGCCATGATTTCAAAACCATTCAAATTCCAAATAAAATGAAATAACATGAAATTAAACTACATTAAAAAATTACCTTAAAGTAAAATGCAAATTGAAAAACAATATTACAGAAATGTAAATGTATAACAACAAAAAATAATCTTACTCAAACACGATTTAGCCCTTTTTTTTTGGGTTTTTCATTTCCCCCAAACAAAATATGGTCACCGTATATACCTTTATTTGAAGTTACACAAACAAAAAAAACACTACGCAGGTTATAAGCCATGCTCCTTCGCCTTCAGTTCACTCCGCATAACCTTAAATTATTTGAAACAATTTTTTTTTTTAGTTTCTGCATGGCGGGAACTTAATTTCATGCATTTTGAACATCCAAAACGTGGCGGTATGATCTCCCCCAACGTTTTTTTTTTAACATTTTTTGTTGTTGTTTTTGTTGTATATATTCCCTTCCTGTAAGTTGGTGGTAGATTTATTGGGAAGTAGTCTTTGTAAGGTAATGAGTTTCTGGCTAATATTATTAAGTGTTAAGCGAAGTGTGCACGTAAAGCGTGAGTTATTAACTGTGGAAAACTTGATAATATTAGCATAGAATTATGTGAAAATGGGGTAGCAAAATAGGGGAGTCATTTAATTTTAGTGAATGGTTTTATGGAAATACAAATGCGTTCTCGCGTATAGATATTATAGATACTCTACACGTGCGGAGAGGATACCATCACACAACACACATAGTAACATCATCAGCAAAGACAACAACAGCAAAGGACTTGTGATTTTTTCTTATTGTAAATCTGAGATCCTTTTAATGTCCAAGACTCAACCCCTAAGTCAACAACATTCGATTTATCGTTTTCAATATTAACAATAGATTTCAACATTGGAATGGCTTCGCGCCCGTGCCATCATGATGGTCGTTTTCGTTGTCGACTGTGTCGGTTAAGGATAAAATCTAACAAAGGACATTTTTTGTTTTTGTTGTTTGTTTTCTTTGGGGCTTTGCTTTCTAATCATTATCGGTTCACGAGTATCTTTATATCTAGAAAGTGTGCAAGGACACTTGAATGAAGGAAATTTTCATAAAATTTGCATGAGCTTATTGCTTCTTCGTTTTTTTCCATTTTTTTTTTTGTCTTCCTTGTGCTACACGCATAGTAATCAAAAGGATATACATTTTCGTTAGCATAATCATATCGTTGTTTGGGTTTGTATCTATCTATGTATATATGGGTTCGTGGGTGGAATGGGGTGATGATGGTGAAAGCGTTTTTCGTTTCATTGTCAAGTTAAATCTGCTTTTATGGATTTTATATTTACATTTGTTTGGGTTTTTGCTGTCACATAGAAATCGGAAAAAGTATTGTATTCGATGTCATTAGAGATATTAATGGTTATTTTCAAAGTGACCCTCCAAAAAAGCATAAGAGTACGAGTATATAAGTATGTATGTGTGAAGAAATGTATATTTTTCTTTTAAGGGAACAAATAACAATTATTATTATGTTATGTTTGTATACATTAAAATTTTGTTGAAACATATTGTTATTTGCTTTATGCTGATGCTTTGTGTTGGAATTTCACTGAATATTTTAAGATAATTTTCTTTAAATAGCGATGTAAATATGTGAAGAGCAGATATCGTCAAAAACGACTATTAATTTTTGTTGCTATGAATTCATAAACATATCGATTTTTATATTTTACAAGGCACTTCATTTATGAAGAGGTTCTTACTCATAAAAATTCAATATCACAAGTACATAAAGCCATAACTAATGAGGAGTTTACAAAGTAAGCTAATATTGACTAAGAAAATAATGTTAGGGGTGTTTTGTATGCGTATATACCGTGCCTTACTGTTAGCAACATGCAGAGTTGTAAGAGATCACAATCATTGGCGAATACAATCTTGAGTGAATGGCAAAGCATTCTTTTCATTCTTCTTTGAGAATGGAACTTACAAAAAATGCAGTCGCCATTATTTTTCCTTTAAAAGATTACATTCTTTTTTTTTCTAATCTTTTGGCATCATCAACTGATTGCAATCAGGTTGGGGTGGAAATTCTTTATGGATCATAGTTCTGCTTTCAAAATTCTTTTTTTCAAGATTCTGGTTCTACAAAATTCTGTTTTTAAAAGTTCTGTATTTCAAAATTTTGTTTGTTCAAAATTCTGCATTTCAAAATTCAGTTTTTCAAAATTCTGTTTTCAAAATTCAGTTTTTCATAATAAGCCTATTAAATAGACCGGAAAATGATAGGTATAAAGGAACAATTACGTGCAAGGGTTTTTATTATTGAATATGTTTGTTTGGCCCATAAGCATGCTTAAAACCAAAAATGCTACTGAATTCGCCTATGCGTTTCTGAGAGAATGGTCACACTGGCCACTTTTCAGTGTTTTTGGTATAGCTCGAAAACTAAGCGGAACTTGACAATTTTACATATAATACTTTTTGTTCAAAATTAAATTTTCTATTGGAATGGATAGTTCAAAAAATTTTACGAAAAGATTTAAGCAGGAAAAGTTAACAAAAACCAACTTTAAAAAAAATAAAAAAATCAAGGATATCTAATTTTTTTAATAAATTGCGCATAACTTTTTTTGAAGCAAAGATAGGGTCAAGACATGCACAAACAAAACAAAGTAGAGACTAAAGGCCTTAATATGGCATGTTCAAAAATTAAAATTTGTTCAAAATTGACAGAGATATTCCCATTCAAACCTTATCATTTCTCATAATTTTTCTCAGTTTTGGCCTGAAGTCCCTTTTTCGGTACAATATGGCAAATTTCACTTTCGTAAAAATGTTCGAAATCAAAATTTGGATATAATATGACATTAGAACTATAGAGAATTTATAAAAAGGATGTAAGTTCGCAATTTCGTTTTTCGGCTGTTTTTAAATGCGTTCAGACCTAAAGACCGAACGGCTGGTCCGATTAACATAAGATTTGGTATTAGGTGCTAGAAACGTTAAATTTTTCATACAGTACCAAAAAATAGGCTTTCGGGCAAAAAATGCGGAAAATGATAAGAAATGGTAAAGTTTGAATGGCTATATCTCTGTCAATTTTTAAATAATATGGCTTTTTTAATATGTCATATTTAAGCCGTAGGACTCCAGCTTACTTTTTTCATGAATGTCTTGAGCGTATCTTTGCTCCAAAATAAGTTATGCGCAATTTAGAAAAAAATTTAAAAATCTTTGATTTTTCGATTTTTTTTATGTTGGTTTTTGTTTACTTTTCCTCCTTTAATTTTTTTAAGAAATTTTCCAAACTATCCATTTCGATGGAAAATTTAATTTTGAACAAAAAGTATTATATGTAAAATTGTAAAATTCAGCTTAGTTTTCGAGTTATACCAAAAATACTGAAAAGTGGCCAGTGTGACCATTCCCTCAGAAAAGCATGGGTGAATTTAGTAGCATTTTCGGTTTTAAGCATGCTTTTGGGCCAAACAAACATATTCAATAATAAAAACCCTTGCACGTAATTGTTCCTTTTTAAAAGGTCTATTCAATAGGCTAAATTCTGTATTTAAAAATTCTGTAAATCAGTTTCAAAAGAGAAATTGTTTGATAATGCTAAAAAGTGGAAAGTACCCATTTACATTATCAAAACAATTTCTCTTTAACAACAGATTTACAGAATTTTTAAATACAGAATTTTGGAAAATTGATTTCTTGTAATGGAACATTCCTTAATTTAACATGATAGGGACATACATAATTGAAACGATTTTTATTTTCTAAATCAGAGGTTCCCAAAACTTTTTTTCTTGTAGACCACTTTCAAAAATTAACCTGGTTTCGGTAGACCCACTGCTTCAACATTTTTACCATATTCCCAAAAATCGTCAAAAAATGCGAAGATTAGATCTAAGGATGGAAATCTGCATCGCAACTGAGTTCCAACCCTAAATTCGGGCGCCACTTTGTAAGTCTCGACAGGCGTTGCACTGAATATCGAATATCATCGGCTTTCTAATGTCAAGGCCTCGTAAGTCTGTTTTGAAAAATTACTTACAAGACACAAAAAACAGATTTTAAAGGTAATAAAGTGGAATTCTTAGATCGAAAAAGGTTTGTAAACTGGTTTATAGCACCAAAAGTTACCATAACATAGTTACGAGACATTGATATTTGATTTTTATGATTTGTTTTGATCTGAAAAATACATTGAAATGACATTTTAAGATTTATGAGGTTTTGACAGAAAGCCGATCATATGCAAGTTTTTACAAGGAAAAGTTGCTTATCTTCTTAAAATATACTTCTCAAAAATGCTACATAAACAGGCTATCTGATCCACATACCAGCCTAACTGAACAAATTTTTTCAAGCCCGCGGACGAAATATTATTGATAGGACTGCATGAGATGCTCCTAAAAAATTTTCGCCAATAGTTTTGAGAATTAGAATCTTAATTCCTAAAGCTTCAAAACTGCAATACGACAATTATTCACTGAAATACAGCCTGTCAAAAATCACCGAAAAATTTGGATTTTTTTTTTGTTCCCCTAATTTTTTTGATTAGATAGTGTAGGTAATATCTGCTTTCATTGACAGACACCTAAGGCCAAGCCTACATTTTTGTTCTTTACTATCGAGGCAAGATACATTTTTGTGGACCCCCACTTACAACTGGTGAACCCTTTTTTTTTATTTTATGTCAACGTAGATCGTCGAAGCTCCCGTGGACCCCTAGGAGTCCACCTGGACCACTTAAAGAATCACTGTTCTAAATGCTATCCATTTTGGGCAAACAGAATTTTGACGAGACAGAATTTACAAAAATAGAAAATAATAGAATTTTGAAAACCATAATTCCAGACCACTCCCATTGCAATCTTTTGGTATTTCATGCATTCTTTGCATTCCTTTTGTATTCTTTTGAAGTCTTTTTAATTCTTAGAAATTAATGTAAGGAACTCAATATTTTTGTTTAATTCAATCAGAGATTGCTAGGGATTGCATTCCCAAAGATTGCAATGTTTTACAACCCTGATCTAGGTATCTAGGATAACTATAGATTTCTAAAGTGATTTTTTAATAGACAAAAAAGAAAAAGGTAATTTTTCATCTTCACGTCGTTTTCGAGTTTTAATATTTTATGAATTTGGGTCTCGTAAACATTTAAATCCAGCTACAACCTAAGTAGATGAACGAATTTGCTTCAAATTTGGTATTTGACGTTTTTCAATTTTTAGCTCTGAGTAGAGCACTAAGTGGAGTTGTAGCGAACAAAGTAAGCTCTAGACAGAGTATGATCACTGATCAGATTTCTCCGATTTAATTATGAAAAACGCTTGGGCACGGAACTGATGAGAAATTTTCTGATATTTTATTAATTATTTATTACAAAATTTCACCTTCTGACGAGTGTGACTATTGTCTCATTAGCTATTTTGCTGAGTATTTTTTCTTAATTTCCCGTCATTTAAATATCAACTCGGGTGTATTAAAGATTTTACTCTGTGGCCTGATTAGGGAATACGAAGCGGATCGTTTTAGATGGCGAAAATGAGGTTTGCTATTATTGCTTTAGCTTTCGCCTTTTTCGTTTAACATTCGCCCTATTTTCGAAATCGAAAGCGAATGTGAAATGAGATTTCCGATAAGTTTTTCTTGGCGGATTGGTGCATCGACGGGCGAAAGTGAATGTGTTAATTGATTTCATTAAAATAAATAAAAATGCGATGTAATTGTTACTTTCTTTTATAAAATAAAACTAAATAAAGAATTATAATTTATTTTTTGTATAATAAACGTAAAACAGCAACACACGAACCAGCAACAACTTTCAGCGCTCATTGAATTTTTGAGGGAATATGAAGGGATAGCCAAAGGAGCACTCAATGCACCTTAATAGGAAACCTTTCTTTGAAAGCAGAAACAGCTTATTTTTTTATAGAATAAAGCAAATTTAAGATGAAAACACTTTACACAAAAACACTCACTCTAAGCAAAGGAGATCAAGAGGTGAAGAAGCACTTTTTAATAACTTTCTTCAAAGTTTGAGGAAAATTGTACATCACAGTATCAGCATATTTGTAAACAACATTATGGGTCTATTTTTAATTTAAATAATACATATTTTAATTTTATTCTAAGCAAATGACAAAAAATTGTAAATATTTGCTTCTCGCCAAATGATTTTATTTAAAAAAACACAAATATTCTCTGGAAATCAGCTGTCAATTGTCTGGAAATCTTGGAAGTATAATTTACGACTCGCTTCGTATTCGATAATTGCTCAAATCGAAGCGAGTCGAAAAGGAGATATCGAATTGAAAACGATTCGCTTCGTATTCCATAATCAGGCCACTGTCTGCCTTATCATTTAATTCTGAGCTCATAAAGCGTGTTCTGAACATGCTCCGAAATAAAAAAGGAAAATAAACTTTATTTTGAAAACTCAAGCTTTGCTCTGTACTTCAAAAGAAAAATGCATATAGACTATTATAATGTACTCAATAGTGGAGAAATTTAAGTTTTATATTTTTTTTTGTTCAAAAGTCACCAAAAAATACTGCTAGTCTGAAGAGCAATAATTAAAAATAAACATCCCCTCATCAAATCCGAGGTCAGAAGTTGATTGTTAATGGAAAGAACTTTTAAGACAATGCCCCAAGAAAGAGGGTCTTTTTTTACAATTGCGATGAATTTGAGGCGCTATGAATTTTTTGTTGACATTGGGATGATGAATGCAAATATTAACCCCAACCAACACCCCCCCCCCCCCCCAAAAAAAAAAAAAACTTTATTGATGGTCATCGAAATGTCTTTAAGTTCCGATGCCAACAAAACGAGTTCAAGTGGAGAACGGTGCCATCTAGATTAGGGTGGTCGTTAAAAAAAAAGCCATTTTGGAAGGTCCAAAATCGGCTCTAATTGAAGAAAAAAAAAATCCCTAATTATTTCTGGTTTTTATTTTTTCATCCCCTATTATAGTCGCTGTAAGGGTTAGTAAGATTCCCTATTTTTTTTGCAAGGTGATCCACGTAAAATCTGCCAAACAATTTAAGTTGGAGGCAGACAAGAAAAAAATCCATGGAGGGGGTAATATTTCTCCCCAACTTGTTTTGTAGCTTTTTGGAGAGCCAGAAGTATATTCCTGCTGTTAATTTTCAATTTAAGTGTTTTTGATGAACAGTTTTGTCAAAAAATTGTTTAAAACTTATTATTTCAAAGAAATATAATTTTTCTTTAATTTTAAGTCTGAAAACATTTTTTGGTGATCATATTATTTGAAAGATCTTTTTTTTGAAAATAGACCATAAAAATGAATTTCTGGCTTTCCAAAAAACTACAAAACAATACTACAAGTGTTGCCGTTATTTTTTAAATTATTTTTTTTCTGTTTTCTATTTTCTATTTTTTTCTATAAAATTATCCCTTTTGTCTAAGCGGGGCAAATACTACCCCCCTCCCATGAGATTTTTTTCTTGTCTACTTCCAACCTTCATTCTCTGAATTTTTGGTAGAATTTACGCGAGTCACCTAAGTATTAGGGATTTTTTAGGGATGAGGGATTTTTATTTTCATTTGGAACTGATTAAAGACCACCAGACAAGCTTCACGTGAGATGAGTCATTTTTACGTTTAGTTTCTTATCTCACTATCATCTCTCGGATAGAGAGAGATGACCAAGTGAGGCAGATTTAGTTAAGTTTTTTGAAAAGTCCTACCTCCCCTTATTAATTTCTTTCTAACCAGAAATAGGAGTAAGATAAGAAATAGTGAGGTCAAAATAAGTCACCTTACGTAGAGCCTGTCTAAGCACCGTCAAAGACGATTTGTACATAATATTACTCAATTATGCTAATAGCCTATTGAATAGACCGGAAAATGAGGGGTATAAGGAACAATTACGTGAAAGGGTGTTTCTTATTGAATATGTTTGTTTGGCTTATAAGCATGCTTAAAACCGAAAATACTTCTAAATTCACCCATGCGTTTCTGAGAGAATGGTCACACTGGCCACTTTTCAATATTTTTGGTGTAACTTGAAAACTAAGCTAAATTTGACAATTTTACACATAATACTTTTTGTTCAAAATTAAATTTTCTATTGAAATGGATAGTTCAAAAAATTTTACGAACAAATTTAAGCAGGAAAAGTTAATAACAACCAACCAAAAAAAAATCAAAAAATCAAGGATATCTAAATTTTTAAATAAATTGTGCATAACTTTTTTTGAAGCAAAGATAGGATCAAGACATGCGGGGACAAAATAAAGTGGAGACTAAAGGCCTTAATATGGCATGTTCAAAAATTAATATTGTTCAAAATTGACAGAGATATTCCCATTCAAACCTAATCATTTCTTATAATTTTCGCAGTTTTGGCCCAAAAGTCCCTTTTTCGGTACAATATGGCAAATTTCACTTTCGTAAAAATGTTCGAAATCAAATCTTTGTTATAATATGACATTAGAACTATAAAAATTTATAAAAAGTATGTAAGTTCGCAATTCCGTTTTTCGGCTGTTTTTAAATGCTTTCAGACCTACAGACCGAACGGAACATAAGATTTGGTACTAGGTGCTAGGAACGTTAAATTTGTCATAAGGTGCCAAAAAATAGGCTTTCGGAAAAAGACTGCGAAAAATGATAAGAAATGGTAAAGTTTGAATGACTATATCTTTGTCAATTTTCTAATAATATGGCTTTTTAACATGTCATATTAAAGCCGTAAGAGTCTTGCTTACTTTGTTCATGCATGTCTTGAGCGTATCCTTGCTCCGAAAAAATTTATGCGCAGTTTAGAAAAAAAAATAAAAATCTTTGATTTTTCGATTTTTTTTATGTTGGTTTTTGCTTACTTTTCCTGCTTAAATTTTTTTAAGAAATTTTACAAACTATCCATTTCGATAGAAAATTTAATTTTGAACAAAAAGTATTATAAGTAAAATTGTCAAATTCGGCCTAGTTTTCGAGTTATGCCAAAAATACTGAAAAGTGGCCAGTGTGACCCTCAGAAACGCATGGGTGAATTTAGTAGCATTTTCGGTTTTTAAGCATGCTTATGGGCCAAACAAACATATTCAATAATAAAAACCCTTGTACGTAATTGTTCCTTTTTGTCTATTCAATAGGCTATAAGCTCTTATAATAAAAAGGCTAAACGAACTTTTGTCTTATGACGAGAAATTAATTCTTAAGTACGATTGTCGTATCGTAATAAGATCTTAAAGAGTCTTATTGGAGTTTTGTTGGCAATTATAAGAGCAAAACTCTGAAGAGTTGAATAGTTTGGAATGTACAATAAACACTATAGTTTTCCAGGTATCTTCAATCTTCTCCTTCATAAACTAAATTGCTAAGCTTTTCTCCTAAATACATATTATTCTGAGTTGAAGGTAATGGATGGAAAAAAAATGGGTGGGGTGACTCTTCAAGGTTAACTTTGGAAAATAAATAATAATAATTGAGATCAATTAAATTAAACAATGTAAACAGCAAACAAATTTATTAAGAAAACGACATGAGACGAAACGCTCTTATACGATATATAGGTAAAGAAACAAGTTTAAAGAATTACTGCGTAAACAATAATATTGTCAATGAGTCTGAAATTGAGATTCCCTGACACGACGCCTGACATCATACAAACTTTGTTTAAGACTTTATAGCTGAATAAGAGGCGAACTGATATAACTTAACCAGTTTATATTTCTTGAGCGCTCAGCAATTTTCCTCCGTTCTTTGACAGAACATGAGAATAAAATATAAACAGAATTCCTCACATAGAAACCAAAACAGCTCTTTTTCTTTTCTTCTTATGAATAATTTATTGCAACAAAAATAAAAATAGTTAAGCAAGCGAATCCAAAAAATTCCAGTCTCAGTTTTTAAGCGGAAAAATGAGGCATTTTTGAGATGAATCCTATTTATATTTCTGAGCCCTCTGAGTCCTCTTAGATCTCAGAAATATAAACTGGCTAACTTTCAAATCCCCGAATGATGGAAAACTTGGAAATAAGTGAGTTTTTTTTTTTACAAACAAGCATCAAGATATGCTTTTGAATGGACCATGAGGGTCTAAACTTTATTAATAGATGCCAGTTCTCAAGCAATATCGTTATTTGCAATGAACAATTCCGTAGGAGATTTTTAACAACAGTTGAGGTGAGCGAATTTGCTGTAAGAAATAGAAATTCCTGAGGATGCCAAGTAAATAATCTCTCAAGTTCTCCGAATAATTTTTGAAACTTATCCTTGAGTCAATAAGACCCGTTTGCTGACACGATACTTAAGCATTAATGTTCTACTTAAAATCTTATGTTCTGCTTTTTCCTCTGCGTAAACTGTCACATAAGCGCTTGTGTTCTACTTTAATTTAAGTTTCGTATCAGCAAATGGACCTAAGTCTCAAATAACAAAATTTGTTAATGTGTTTATTGTTCAATCAGAAAATCAGAAATTGAATGTTTGAAATAATGACCAATTTATGTTGAGCAAACCAGGCCCTAATAACTAAAGATCAAAACTTATGTCCGATATGAGATTCAAAGGACTATCTGACCCATAAGCGAAACCTACATCATCCGCAAACGATGTTTGTATTCCCTTGAATATTAAATTTAACAAAGAGGTAGTAAAGATTAGAAAAAATACTGGTCCCAAAACAGAACCCTGAGGTACTCAAATGTTAAGAATTGTAGCTTTGCTTCCAATATCATCAATTTTTACTTTTTGGAATTTTTTTTTAAAATAAGTTTTAAACCAGTCCCAAATAAAATCTCAAAAATCAGCTTTTTCAATTTTGAACAGCAATATATGATTCATGATTTACTGCCTGAACAGAATGCAAGACGGAGCTGGAATAGATGTCAAAAATGCTACAGCTGGAGCTGCAAGAGTTGAACAATTTTTAACTTTTACTGCAGCATTTTTGACATCTACTGCAGCATTTTTGACGTCTATTCCAGCTGCGTCTTGCATTCTGTTCAGGCAGTAATGCAGCATTTTTGACATCTACTGCCACAGCATTTTTGACATCTATTCCAGCTGCGTCTTGCATTCTGTTCAGGCAGTTACCTTGTCAAAAGCCTTAGTAATATCAACAAATAACCCACCCATTCATTTATTTTTATCCAGGTTAACAAAGTCATATCAAATTTTTAGTTTTCCTAGATGCTATCTTGGTTTGCAAGCAGAGTATCCCCAGCCCCACAGCTTTACAACTTGTCATCAACATAATTTACAAATTCAAAAACTTTTGGAACTTGCGAGTGAGGATTGAAAGATTTGAGATCATGAAGCTGCAGAAAACCCAAACTGAATGTCAGATTTCACCGCAATAATGAGGACACGAAAGTACTCAGAAAAATTCTATAGGAAGACACTAACTCAATTAACAGGAACCAACTCATGTGATTATTGACTCCCCTTTAATTTCATAAGTACCAAAAAGTCTGGATTTCGCAATTTTTTCTAAGCTGTCCAAATATACATAGTAACTAGAACCCTGAAGTTTGATGGAATGGAAGATTTAATAGTATGCAAGGGAAAAAAACTACAAAGATTAGATTTAACATTTAGCGAGGCGTGGCACCCACCCATTTTCTCAGATTTTTAATCTTCCCGAAAACAAAAACACTTTTGTTACAGAATAGTTATTTCTGTAAAATATTTTTAACACTTTGAGATGCATGTTAATCGATAAATTTCGTAAATGAGTAGCTTTGAACTAACGTTTGTCACTTAAAACAAGTGCCATTATTTTCAGCTGTCAAATCTACAGTGTTGCCAGTAAAGAAAGCTTGAATTGGATCACCCTGTATGAGTTTACTTTTGTTGCAGAATGATGAAATTTTGTGGGGCATCAGGGCTAAGGGAATGGACAAAATTGTAAATTTGAGATTATATTTTCAAGGGCGTGCTACCCGACTATTTTTTCGAAAAAAAGAAATCCCGGCATTACATATTTATTTATTTCTTTATTGAAAACCAAAGTCACAAGCAATTGAATTGAAATATCTTTTTAACATTTTTTACAAAAGATAAACGACCAAAAATATACAAAAAGTCAAATCAAAATGTGCTTTTTAGTTTTCATTTATTTAATTTAAAACTCATCATGACAATTTTTCATTCAAGGTCTTTCATTGGTTTGTGTATGTGTGTGTGTGTCCCTCGTATCCTCGTCACGCGTGATAATATTTTATTTTTTTTTTGTTTCAAATAAAATAACCTTCTCCACTTTAGCAAGAAATATTGTTGTTTCCTTGATTTTGTATTTATTTATTTTATTTTATTTTTTCTTCCCTATTCCACTCATTCAAGGCCCTGAAGACTTTCAAAGGATTTTCTTTTGATTAAAAATTTCAATTATCCTTCTGTCTCAGAGCACAAACGATTTATTTTCATTTTCATTGTTTTTTTTTTCTGTTTTAGCAAAGAACAAGGCACAACTCCTACATTTTATTTAGCGGAGCTTAGTCGACTCACATACATAAATATAATGTTTGTATATACCTAAACAAACACCAGATAGATCCAAATAATAATACAAAAAAAACGAAGACAAGAAACAAAGAGAATATCCTTGAGTAGTCCACTTTGGACTTATCGAAAGGAAAATCAGCCTTATTGGAACAACAATACAAACGACTACTGGCGCTACTGTTGCTGTCGTCCGAAGTCTTGACCAATGAACAATGTCAGTTCTTACCTTTTGTTTGAGTGGATGAGGGAGTTCTTTGGCACCCAAACTCAACTACTTGAATTAACACCATAAACACCTGAAAACAGAGGCCAGCTATAGCCTTAGGGAGCAAACGATTTTCGCCTTGAAAATGAATGCGAACATGGGTTCAAGGGAAATCAGGCAAATAACAGCAGCTCCCAATTCTGATTGCCATTCATGACGTCCATTTCCCTCGGTGATGAAACAGGCGCCGATTCTCGACAAAGAGCTGTATCCCCAACTGGTCATAAATTTGGAACAACAACAGCAACAACAGAAAAAAAAGGATCTACACTTGTGATTCCGGACCGAAACAATCAAGGCATTGATTTGATTGTTACCCAAATATTGTGGTTCGCTTTGAATACAAAACAAACAGAGTGCCCACAGGGAAGGCCAACACCAACAAAACAACCATGAAATGAAAGTACAGCTAAGGCGGAAGAAGTTGAAATGCAATATGGGTTGTGGAATTCCTCAGCAGTCACTGCTCTGCCAACACTAAACCACTACGCCCGCCACCGCACCGCTATCACTACCACCAGAGTTAGAATCAGGTTCAACCTGATCCCAGGGGCCATTTTAAAAGTGCTCCGTTGAGGGCATCCCTGGGATGGCTAGAGAGCTTCAACTTCAACCCATAACCAACACGTGTTCTCTATTAGATTCCATATCAATTTATATCTCCCGGAAAGTGAAGTAGAAGAATGGTCTGTTATTAGTGAGCACAGGAAAAAGGATAACCATCGTTATATACGTAGGGAACACAAACACACAAAGTCCATAACATAACCCGGATTCGGATGAGGGAAATCAAAAGGGAAACTAGAATGTGTGTTGGTTTTTTTTTTCTGATTCGATTAAAAATTGCACCTCGATTGTGAGGACAAGGAGATGATGTTGAATGCGGTCTATATAGGTACATGAAGCTACAACACAACAATAAATAGAATCAGGTCTACATTGATCCGCACCGACGACGAAGGTGAAGTATTCCCACAGATTCCTCAGACAAAGGCGGTGGGGTGATGTGTGGTGTAGGTATTTTAGATGTTGGTTTGATGGTGTTGTCAAGGATCCTTGATATTGATTTTTATACGCCACAAAAGTGGTGTTTGGAATTTGATTTCTTGCAATTTACATTCAAGGTGCGATTTCAATTGAGTTTTTTTTTTCTTTTATTTTTTTTTCCTTGTAAGATGTATTCTGTATTCATGATATTTCAGTACAATATGTGTGAGTAAAATCAATTTACGCTTTATAGTAAAATATATGGGAGCGGTAAGCTGGCACGTTTTCACATTGATAAGTTGCTTTTTATTTTTATATAAAGGTATCTTCGGATTGACATTGGCCATGAAGGCATTATGTGTTCTTGATGAAGAATTATATCGAAGTTCAATAATAACACAACGCTTGGAACGCTTGTAAGGTATAACTTTTGACTTGATAAAAATCAATATGAAAAAATATTGGTGAGCGTAAAGGGTTTTTATAGAATTAAAATTTGTATCAAACTACAAACTGTCAAAAGCTATTCTTCACTTCATTCCTTCGAAAAATATTAACAAAATATAACAAGTAAGGCTGAACTTACTCACAACAGCTCTATTGTTTCATAGTAAGTTCAATCGGGACTTAGTTTGTCTTTCAGTTGGGCTTTAGTTTCAATAAAATGTGGAACTTATTCATAATAAACAAAGTTCAATTTTCGGTGGGAGTTACTTCATTGGGAGTAAACTCTACTGGCAGATATTTCGTAGGATCAAAATTGTTTTTTGAAATCAGGTCTGGATTGTACTATAAGGCTTTGTTTTGACATGGGTATAGCAAAATTAACGCAAGATTTGAATTTGCTGCCATTTGTGTAGTAAAGTGTTGGTAACCCTGAACAAAATTTTGACATCTGAAAGTTTAGAGTAAGTAAAAATGGAGCATTTCCCGAGAGAATAATGTGTGTTCATTGTTGAATAATATTTCAAAAATAATGAAAGTTTGGAGACCACGGTTGGAAAGGGAGTCTTAATATTTAGGTACGCAGGACTAGAATTATAAATATAAAACACAGTATTAAGATTGCGCTTTTTAGTGGGGACCTTTTTTATGTTTGTAATCTATTTTTAACACGATAAGGATAAAATTTAGGTAGAGTCATTTTTGTAAAATGGCGCCCAATCAGTAGTCCGTCCAGGAAACCGAAATCACCCCTTTTTTTGTGTGAAGGGGTGGGCTTATTTTTATATTTTTTTTTAAATTTAGCTTGGGAGTCATTGTTACATTTTGAAAAATGGCACCCAATATGGGCCAAATGGTAAAATAAAAAATACTTGGAAAATGTTCATATTTAATAAACAGTTGATTTAAAAAAAGGAAATGCACGACTTGGTCACACGTACTTGCTCTTATGTTCAAGACACTGTGGGTTTAAGAAAATTGTATATAAATACATGGAAATTATGAGAGAAAAATATAGAGAAGCATGAAATACGATATTTTAATTAGCTAAAACAGCTTCTTTGACAGTTTGAGGTGAAAAAAAGAATGCCATCTTAATTCTTGATTGAATTTAATTGTATAGGAAAAAAAAAATTAAAATCGTTGGAGCCATTTTTTAAAAAAATAATTTTTTATATATAAAATTCTTACAACATTTTTAGGAACAAATTTTGGTATGCAAATCTTAAGTATATATTTATGCGTATATTAAAACAAACTTTGAAAAAAAAATGTCAACCCGTTTTTGAGATATCGAATTTTCAAAAAAAAAATTTTAACTTTTTTAAATATCCAAAAACTTTTTTTTTTGAAGATTTTTATATGCATATTATTTGATCTTATCTGAAATTTGTATATAAAAAATTCATCTAAATCCGTTTAGCCAATAACGAGAAAGCTCAAAATAAAAAAATAAGTTCTATGACAGGTACTATTAATAGTTGCTTAGTGTAAAATTTTATAATTTTTGATAGTAGATCGTACTAATTTTAGTATATGTAAAAAGTTTAACCAAAGTCGTAGGAGTCGTTTTTAAGCAAAAAAATATTTTCCTTTGCGGTTTTTTAACTTTTGTATGGAAGGTACCGTTCTTTTTTCATATATGTAAAATTTTTTCTTTAAATATTTTAGAAAATACTAAAAAAAGTCTTAAATATCGAGTTTCAAAAAAATATCTAGACAAAGATGATGTCGTTTCCGAAATATTTGATTTTCCAAAAAAAAAATTTAAACAGTTTTTAAAAATCCAAAAAACTCTTTTTCAAAAATTTTGGAAGCTTCTGTTTAAAAGAAATAATTGAAATCGTTTTTACCGTTTTGAAGAAAATCAAAAATGAAAAAAATGGTTCTTTGGGAGGTACCATTAATAACCATTTTTGAAAAATGGTTTTTTGGAAGCTTCTGTTTAAAAAAATAATTGAAATCGTTTTTACCGTTTTGAAGAAAATCAAAAATTAAAAAATTGGTTCTTTGGGAGGTACCATTAATAACCATTTTTGAAAAATGGTTTTCTACCCAAGGAAAGCTTTTACTAAAATAAATTTATTGAATTTTTTTAAGAAAAGTTTTCGAGCCATTTTTGAGACAAATACGATTATGTAAAATTGCTAAAAAAAATTGTATGGCAGGTACCGTTATTTTTGGTTCTTAAAAAAAATGAAAAAAAGCCTGTGGGCATAATCACCAAAAACCACTATGTACCAAGTTTGAAGAAAATCAATCGAGCCGTTTAGGCTGTAGGCGAACAGACAGAATTGTGCCACCCACTTTTTTTGGTGTTCTCTATCATCGTTGTATCATGTTTGATTGTTATCTTAAACATTTTTTTTCCACGAATCCAAAACTTGCTTTATAGTACCTATAATCGCAAGTAAAAAATGTTGAGTAGACCCACCTTCGGGTAAAATGTCATTATTGCAGCTTTTCGGGAACATACTTTTTAATGTCAAAAGGGTTGGCCTGTACATTTTTGGCATGGCTAAGGAAAGATTTTATGAACATGCTTCAAAGCATGACCCAAGTTGGGTCCATGGGTAAACTGATGTGCGTTCTATTTGGAATTTTTTAAGAACTGGAATGTTAGTGGCTGTTTTAATAGAACACTGTTTATGAAAAAAGTGATTAAAAAGGACTTGAAACATTTTGGTGGTGTCTTAAAGATGACAATATTTACCCTTGAGTCCAATTTTGGTCATACTTTGGAGCACATAACTCCTTTTCTTATCCACACTACCCGAATGTTCAAAATATTGAAAATCATCAAAAAAGTGGAGGTCCCATTCTTTGACATAAGAAAGTACATATATTATAAAAAGTGGTAACACTGGCAGTAAAGTTCGAAGAAGGGCTTACTCAACACAATTTCCCCTCCTTGAGTTCGGCACTTGGAGGCATTTCCGCATCGATTTTTTTGTTGAAAAACTTAAAAAGGTTACAAAAATATTGAGGTCCCAATATCTGACCAAAAAAGTGTGTTCTTGAAAAGTTGCAACACTGAAATTTTACCCGAGAGTGCGCCTACTCAACACTTTAACGACATAAACCGCGTTATCTACCCAAAAAGCATTTGACATCTAGAGGCATCTGCGAAAATGTTTCGTAGTTCAAAATATTAAAAATTAAGAAACAATTTAAGGTCCCATTTTTTGACAAGCAAAGTGTGTGCCCGAAATGTGACAACCTCTCAATATGCATTTGGAAGCATTTTCGCAACTTTTGTTTAGGCTGACAACAATTTAAAAAAGGGTTAAAATATATTGAGGTCTCAATTTCTGACAAAAAGTGTGTTCTTCAAAATTGGCAACACTGAAATATTACTCGAAGATGCATCAACTTAACACCTATCTTTAAAAACATCAACTGTTATTTTCCCAAAAGCCATTTTTGACATCTAAAGGCATCTGCGAAAATGTTTCCAAGTTCAAAATATTAAAAATTAAGAAAAAAGTTGAGGTCCCATTTTTTTGACAAAAAAAGTAAGTGCCCGAAATGTAACAACCCTTCCGGTATTTTCTCTCTACGTGTTTGGCATTTGGAGGCATTTTCGCAACTTTTGTTTAGGCTGACAAAAATTTTAAAAAATGTAAAAATATATTGAGGTCCCAATTTCTGGCAAAAAAGTGTGTTCTTCAAAAGTGGTAACACTGAAATATTACTCAAAAATGTGTCTATTAAGCATCAATCTTTTAAACGTCAATCGTTATTTTCCCAAAACGCATTTGACATCTAAAGGCATCTACGAAAATTTATCCTAGTTCAAAATATTAAAAACTAGCTGATACCCGCGACTTTGTCTGCGTTTAAATGTTGAAAGATTAAATGTCCAGCTACTTGTGACTGAGTTCTTACAGCAGATTTTGAGTGTTAGTGTTTGAGTAAAGATTATTTTGCTGATTAAACAAAAATAAACACAAAAAAGAAAATATGAATCCTATTGGGAGGGTAATTGTTTTAGTCAAAATTGCTTTTCACCCCTCCCTAGATAATGCTTCTCGGATCAAATATCAAGAAGAAATCTTAGATCATTTGATTTTATAGTTCGCCCTTCAAAAAAAAAAAAAACAGAGTTCAAAGTGAGACACTTTTTTTTTAAGTCTGGCAGGGCGAACTTTAAACTGAAATAATCTCGGATTCCGTGATATGTGATCCAAGAAGCTTATCTAGAAAGGAGTGAAAACCAATTTCAGCTTACACGATTGCCCTCGAAGTTGCATTCATATTTGCATGCATTGCATTGAATTTGATTCAAAATATTATTAGAAACGATCGTAATTTTTTTCTAAAATATGCATGTTCGGTACCGTCCTAAGTCTTGAAGAACTTTTTTTTGTTAATTTGTAGATGGTTTTAATTAATGCCTCAGAAAAATGGGCATGAAGCTGTTCCCAAAATATGAAAACTATGGTCGAGTTCAGCAACACGACAAAACTCTATTCCAAATGTCCGTTCTACAGTTTTTTCACTTTAAATTAGGGAGAGCAAATTTTACCAGAAAATTTCATTAGGTAATAGTACCATTTTTTTAACAATTATTTTTTGGCAGTGACACGGTATGTTTACATTTACGAACTCTAGGTATAAATATTCAATAGGAGCATTTTCAGAGGAGCTAAAATGCTCTAATAAGATGATTCATGGTGCTATTAAAGGGTTAAAATAAAACAGATTGTTATAGACTAAGAGCCCACAGCAGATTTTGGGTGTGATTGATAGCAAAAAAAAGAAGTATAGGCGTCGAAAGCTTCATTTAAGTCTATTTAAATCAAAGTCTTGCAGTCCACAACTGGGGCCTTTGCGAGAAACAGTGCATCGAAAAAAAAATATGAATGCAACTTCGAGGATAATCGTGTTAGCCGAAATTGGTTTCCACCCCTCCCTAGATACGCTACGCGGATCTCATATCACGGAATCTGAGATTATTTGAGTGTTTAATTCGCCTTGCCAGACTTTTTACAAAAACCGTTTTTCACTTAGAATTTTGAATTTTTTAAACGGTCCGGTAGAGTGAACTATACACTCAAATGGTCTCAGATTCCGTGATATGTGATCCGAGGAGCTTATCTAGGGAGGTGTGAAAACCAATTTGGCTAAAACTATTATCTTCGAAGTTGCATTCATATTTTTTTTCGATGCACTGTTTCTCGCAAAGGCCCCAGTTGTGAACTGCGAGGCCTTGATTTTTTGAATAGCCTTTAATGCAGCTTTCGACGCCTATACTTCTTTTTTTGCTACCACTCACACCCAAAATCTGCTGTGGGCTCTCGGTCTATTAGCTTTGAAAACCCTGAAAGAAAATAAGAGACAAACAAAAAAACACCAAAAGATTATCGCCTCACTTTCCGTCAGAGTAAGGCTTATCGTTTTGCCACGATTAATGATATCCACGTGCCATTTTATCCCAATTGTAAGAAACCGGCTTCTAGAATCAGGTTTAATGGCATGCGTTGCTCGCAAAAAACCATGCGCGTGTCAATAAATAGTCCTTAACTTCGATTGTTGTTTGCGAGATTGCATCGGAAAAACTAATCTCATTTTCGCAAAAGGTGGTTTGGGTGAAGAATCCAATTTTGCCATCCGGTCCAAAGTCGTTAAAACGATTCGTATTTTTGAAATTTAAAATTCATAAAACTTTAATTCTTACAGAAGTATTTTACAATGTAATAGAAATTATTTATTTTTATATTCGTTGTTGAGTGAAAATTTCGTCAAAATATTGCATTTGTGTACCTTCTTGAGCTTGGATTTTTATAAAATATATCCTATAATGACCACTGACCTAATAAAAACAATTTACAAAAAACCGCGTCTCAATACACCCAATAGTTTCTGCGTGATGTGAGGACAACGCGTATATCGAGTTACGATTTTATTTATATGATTAAGACAAAAATTTGAGGTCCCATTTTTTAACAAAAAAAAGGATGTGCTCGAAATGTGAAAACCCTACAGGTATTTTGTCTCTACGCTATTGGCATTTTGGAGGCATTTTCGTAACATTTTTTCCACTGACAAAAAAAATTCAACTATATTGAGGTCCCAATTTCTGACAAAAAAGTGTGTTCTTCAAACGTGACAACACTGAAATATTACTCAAAGATTTTAATAATTTCCTAAAAAAACGGAAGTCCAACCCTTTGAAATAAAAAAGAAGGTATTTTCCCAGAAAATGGAAACATTGACATTTTAACTGGGTGTTTTATTCAACACTTCTTTTTTCAAGGGAACTGTTATTTTCAAGTAATTTACGAGTTTTATTTTACCATTTACCCACATTGGGTGCCATTTTCGAAAATGGCTTCCAGATACAGGATTACAATAATGATTTTCAAGCTAGAGTTATACCTTAGCAAGTCAAACATAAATTACGAATATAAAAATAAGATTCCCGTTTAAAAAGCACAGGGATTTCAGATTCTTGGCCGTACTACAGATTGGATGCCATTTTTCAAAATGAATTCCAATCATAAAAAAGTACACAAATTTGTACAAAATTAAAAAAAATCAACTTATTTTTGTTACTTACGTGAAATCATACGAAAAATTCATGATATCATATACCAACCCTTGGTCCACAACTTAAACCATTTCATAGAGCAGGATTCCTGATGGTGATAAATTTAAAATATAATTTCTAACTCCAAAACCAAAAAAAAAGAGGTTGTTAATTTTCTTTAACCTTAAATGTCAAATTTTTGTTAAAGAAGTGCGCCATCGTGCATCGTTCATTTGTGGAACAACATCTTTTTCATTTGAACACCTCCTTTAATATAATCCTTTTTAAAGGCCACCCCTAAAGTCACGATCCTCCAGCTGGATAAAACTTTATCAAAGTGTTATCTAAATTATGACGTGATTTCTGCTTCTTTAATGACATTTATTATGGCGTTCATGACAAACAGTTACAACCCAGGGTAAACGTACTCCTACATGCTTTACTTTATAATCCTGAAAGAAAGTGTATAGAGAGAGATAGAGCATCACCATCACCATATACTTGGTATGTTGGTGTTATCTACCGACTTTATATTACCTTGCTGCATCCCTCTGGAGGTGTTTTCTCTTATACCATCGCTGCACCCCTCTGGCACTTTTCTATAGATGTGGTATAAGTTAGTGTATGGAAAAACTTTCTCTATCCTTAAAGCTCAATCGGGGATGATCACAGCATCATGACCTTTTTGTGGTAAAACGATGCCAAACCAAACACAAACAGATATAATACACACAAACACCGCACACACACCACACCCAACACCCAAAATCCTATAGTAAAATTGTGAAATCCAAAAATAGAGATAGAATAAGGTATGAGTGGGAGTACATGAAAATGGCTACGACAACACAGAAAAAATGACGCGCAAACTTCGATGAAAACGTTCTCGGAATTTTCATATACCAAGAACTGCTTATATTATATAGAAACGTTTGGTAAGTGTTAATACTTCTTTTTATCCTGCCAAGCAAGGATATCAAGGATCAAATTATAAATTCCTGCTAAAGTTTGTACTTCTTTGTATCTATCTACCTCCACCCTCTTTATATATTTACTTACGAATTAACATAATCAGATTTTATGTTTCAGTTCTATCTTTCTTGATTGAGCATTTTGTAAAAAGCTTTACATTTTAAAGTCTTCTTTTTTGACGATGAACTGACGAGCTAAAGTTGTGGGTGGTTTGATTTGACAAATCCTTAAAGAGAAGGATAATAGAGGTTTTGGTATAGTGTAGTCTATATTAAAGACAAATTAACATTTAGGAAATTCATTTTAATAACAAAACAAGAAATCATTTAGGTAACTACTATGAAAAAATTGGTAAGAGAAAAAAAATGTTTAAAAAAGTCAATACACAGTACGTTCCTAAGAAAATCAGAAAAATGTTACTCCGGAAAGAGAGTTGATTATGCAAAATATTTTGGCACCTCATTTGAGCCATTTAAAAAAAAGAAGTATGCCATTTGAAAGGCCACTTCACGGTCATAAAAGGTCAGCTATTTTCAGTAAATAGTCACCCATAATTTCTTCTGAATGAAAGGTCAACCTGAAAGGTCGTTAGATCCTTATAAAAAATAAACTAGTTTAAGTTATTGCTCAGCCATAGATTTTTTAAAAATTAATTTTTAAATTTTTGTGCAAGGTCATAGCGAATTTTGGCCCTCATTCAGGGGAAATTTGCAAAAAAATTAATACCATCAGAAAGGCCTTAAGCTGACTTTTTATATAGATCTAAGGGCCTTACAGGTGTATTTGAAAATTTCCCACAAATGAGGTGCCAAAAATCGCGGGTGACTTTGCGTAACCTTGAGAAAACTTAAGCCATGACTACAAGTTATCTGGGGATGACCAATTTCTAGGACTAGGTGACCTTTTCTGACCAATTACTTACCAATTAGATGGCATTTTCTCTCTTTTTTTTAATTTCCCATATATGAGGTGCCAAAAGTCCAGAGAATATATTTTTGGGGATTTTTCTACTGCATTAGTAAAATTGGTGTCTGATAATAGGCGTTTTCCTTTGGAGGTGGCGAAGTACTTGCAAGTACTTTGCCAGCTTTTTTCAATGGAACACATCAAACTGCTTTCCCATGTAAAATGTATCTACTCGCGCATGAGAGCATGTGCAGTTGGTAGTACTAGATTAGGGTTTTCATCTACTCGTAAGTACTTCGCCACCTCCAAAGGAAAACGGCTAATGTAACACAAAGAAGTCCTAAAACGTTACCGCGCAAATTTCTGTATGAATAATGGGGTTCAATGGGTTTGTGCTCACTTTTTGGGTCCTCCTTATATCAAAACTGCTCTGAATTTCTTCTCTTCGGTGAGCGTGAAAGTGCGCCCAAAACTTTTTCTACCGTTCTTTGGGTACAAGAATAACTCGCAAAAATCATGTAACTCAAACAGTTTATGACTTGTTAGCCTATTAGAAATGACGGTTTCATATTGACCTTTTTCCGTAATGCAATAGAGTGGCAATTTAATTGTTTTCATGGCAAGCTTATGGCAATTAATCTGCAATTACTGGAATTACACCTATCGCGTAGCGACACAACGCGAGGTGTGATGCGGTGCGACCCCCCCCTCGTCACGCGATCACTCACCATATTATATTTTTTCAATTTAATCAATATTGTGTGATTACGATGCTAATACACAACAGCAATCAAACGACTTCGAGAAACTTTGTGCACTCGAAGATGAAAAGAAATCTGGAAAGGCTTGCGTCACAAGTTTTTTTGAAATCACCACAGACACCCTTAGAAGTAATTGAAGCATTCCAAAATCAAACTGTTTGGGAAGACTATGGCCAGAGTAGACATGACAATCCTCTACCATTTTACAAAGTATCCATATCTCAGCCAGACTTTGCTTATTGTGTTTTTGCTTCGAGTGCAATTGCAAGTCCAGACAATTGCTAACGGTAAAGAAGATTGTCAATGCCTTTATTGTAGACAAAATATTGCAAGTATATTTGTAGTTATTTATCGAAATAAAATTTAAATCATCTTGTACAAATTTTGAAAACAAAATTATTTGGGCTTTGTGTCACACTCTTGGGTGTTATGTCACATTATTTTGGGTGCTATGGCACATTATTTTGGGCTTTGTGTCATTATAAAAGAACACCCAACTATTTGGGCGATATATCATTTTGCGATTTGAGTGATCTGTCCTTGGGCGTTGTGTCGCTACGCCCTAAAATATACGTTATATCACTTTGAGGGAAAACCATTAGAGCGGCTATTTTTGTTTTCACGGAAAATTTACGGCAATTAATCTGCCAATACTGGCGTTTTCAAAAATATTTGTTTCGAAAGATATGCTTTGCATTTTATACCTAAAATTATCGTAATTGTCCTTTCTGAGCAAATCGTTGGAGTGGCAATTTTTTTCGCGGTATTCTTACAGCAATTAATCCGTAATTATGGCGTATATAAAAATAAGTTTTTACCAAAAATAAGAAAGGTCACGCCTTATACCTAAAATGCACGTGATTGGATTGGACAAACCATTAGAACAGAAATTTCACGGCAAATTTTAGGTAGTTACTCGGCATTTTTTGGCGTTTTCTAAAGTTGTCATGCTTACTTGTAACTTAAAAAACCGTGGGATTTGCAATAATGTTTTGTTTTCACATCATATTTAAGGCAATTAACTGGCAATTAGAAGCGTATTCAAAAATTAAAAAGGTCACGCCTTACACATGAAATTTTCGTGATGGCCCTTTGTGGGCAATCCATTAGAGCGGCTATTTTTTATTTTCAAATTTATTGCAATTAATTGGCAATTACTGGCATACTTACTTACTTAGGTCCTCGGACCGGTAACGTCCGTGAGTTTCCTCTTGCGGGGCATAAGGCCTCTACTACTCTGGACGGTTTCTGGAAATGTACCTCAGCTCTCTCCAACTCTTCCCCAGTTGTGCAGATTCCTCTTCGACCGTTCTTCGCCAAGTACTTCTAGGTCGGCCCACTCCTCTACCTCGCTGCGTGAGAGGGTTCCATCGCATTGCTTGGCTCGCAATGCACTCGTGGCCTTTTCGAAGCGTATGTCCAATCCACTGCCACTTACGTTTTCGTATTATTGAGTCGATGGGTTTCTGACCTGTCCGTGCGTGAAGTTCATCATTGGAGATACGGTTAGGCCAGAAAATCCGCAAGTTGTTTCGCAGACATCTATTAACGAACGTTTGCAGCTTTCTTGTGACAATGGGTGTTACTTTCCAAGTGCTGCATTCATAAAGAAGCACGGCGTCAATATTGGAGCGAAACAGTCGTAGCTTGGTCTTTAGGCTTATAGAATTGTTTCTCCATATTTTGGACAGCAACCCGAACGCAGTCTTTGCTGTCCCGATTCGGCTGGTTATATCGAGCTCAGTCCAGCCATCAGTAGAGACAATACTCCCAAGGTATTGAAAGCTCTCTACCATCTCTACTGGTTGTCTTGAAATATCTATTTCAGTAGATGAGGAAGTTCCAAGGCTGATCCTTTTTGTTTTCGCCACATTGATCTTGAGCCCGACGGTTTCGGCTTCTCTCTCCACCCTTGTTGTCATCTGATGGAGATCCATGATCCTATGAGAGAGTAAGCATACGTCATCCGCGTAGTCCAGATGTTTCAGCTGTGATTGCAGATTCCACTGAATTCCTCCATTTGCAGTCGACAAAGCTGCATGCAGCACATCACTTATTACCAACAGGAACAGTATTGGTGACAGTATACAACCCTGTCTAACCCCACTTTGGATTTCAAATTCCTCTGACAATCTTCCTTTATGCAGAACGTGACATTTGGATCCTTCATATGTAGCCTTGATAATAGCAATCGATTTATCCGGGATGCCCCTCCTGTGCAAGACAAGCCAAATAAATTCTCTAACACTGGTCAAACGCCTTTTTGAAATCGATGAGCAGCAGGTGAAGTGGTGATCGATATTCAACGCACTTTTCAATGGTGATCCGCAAGGTGTTGATGTGGTCCACACAGGAAGATCCAGTGCGGAAACCTGCTTGTTCAGCGTCAAGCGTGTCTTCTAGGTGGTTTTTTATTCGCTTTAGGACGATTCTTGGTATAACCTTCGCTACAGCAGGCAGCACGCAAATTCCTCTCCAGTTTTCACACTACGTAAGGTGTCCTTTCTTTGGGAGCT
Organism: Dasysyrphus tricinctus; assembly: GCA_963921185.1. Lineage (NCBI taxonomy): Eukaryota > Metazoa > Arthropoda > Insecta > Diptera > Syrphidae > Dasysyrphus > Dasysyrphus tricinctus. The sequence goes on along the minus strand of OY992531.1, from coordinate 238,649,585 downwards.
TAACAATCATTCCCTTTTTCGACTCCTCAGGAAAACTTTCTGTTTCCCAAGCTCTTTCTATGAGTGGGTACAAGAGCTCAGTCGATGTTGTTGGTGCTGCTCGTAAGAGCTCTGCGGGAATACCGTCAAGTCCAACCGCTCTGTTATTCTTCAGTGCTTTAATCGCGGTTAAAATTTCTTCTCTACTGGGGGATACAGTGCGTAATCGGGAATTTGTTACTACGGACGGGTCATTGGGTGTTGGGTTGACTTCAGTGATGAAAACGAGCTGGTCCTCATCCGAAACTAGCAGTGATTCGTCTTTGTCCTTTACCAGGTGTTGTTTAGAGCTTTGGACACCTGTAAGCTCTTTGGTAATGCTGTAGATGGTCCTACTGTCACACCTGCTTGCGGCCTCTTCTGCTTTTGTTGCCAATGCGTTGATATAGGTACGCTTATCACGTCCCACGCTACGGTGAACTTCTCTCATTTTCATGCGATACGCAGACTCTAGCTCGTTTCTGCCTGCTGCTGGAGTTGCTGCAATGCGGGCTTTGAGCTGTTTTCTTTCTTCGATCCTAGCCCAAGTTTCTTCGGAAAGCCAGGCACTTTTTCTTCCTTACGACGGACCAACTATACTTTCAGCACCTGATATGAAAACATTTTTCACAGCACACCAATGGTTTTCAATGGAGGTGGTCTCCGTGCTACTGATTGCTCTCAATCCTTGCGAAAGGTGGTCCCCTAGTTGTTGGCGGACTGCGGGATCCTTAAGTCTATCGGTGTTGTATTTAGGCATTCGGGTGTTTTCTTGGGATCTCCGAACTGCAGTTGTTCGTAATCTTACGGTAGCAACCATCAAATGGTGGTCCCGGGCAATTCCCATGTCTGCACCTCTTCTGTTTGTAACGTCCTGGAGACTGCTTCTAAATAGCTGACTGATCGCGAAGTGATCAATTTGGATGGGAGTTGCTTGTCTGTCCGTCGATACCCAACTGATTTTGTGCCACGTCTTGTGCTCAAACATGGTTCCTCCTATAACAAGGCGGTTGGCGTTACAAGAATCGACAAAACGTTCGCCATTGTCGTTGCGGTTTCCAACACCATGCTCTCCCATTACAAGCCTATCATTGTCATTGCCAACCTTGGCATTCAAGTCTCCCATTACCATTATGATGTCTCCACGTGGTGTACTATCATAAGCAGCACTCAGCCGATTATAAAAGGCCTCCTTCTCCTCAACAGAAGAGAGTTCCGTTGGGGCGTAACACTGTATGATGGTGACGTGACGTACTCTAGTCCGGAACATGGCTTTTATGGTCCTGTCATCTAAGAGCTCCCAGGAAATTAAGCTCTTGAGAGCTGTTTTAGAAAGCAAAATCCAACGCCAGATTCACGGTTACTTCCAGGTGCCTTTCCGGAGTAGAGTAGTACAGTGTTACGAGTTAGTGACTTATATTTCCCCGAGCCCAACCATCTAACTTCACTGATCCCTAAGATGTCCATCTTGTATCGCATGAACTCCTTCTCTAGTTGGAGGAATCTGGCATTTTGAGGATCTTCTCCTTCCGTTGTCGAGAAACGTCTTCACATTCCAGAAACCAATCTTTGTCCGGGTAAAATAGCCAAAAGTCGTCAACATGTTATCGTTCTTTATCCGAGGCGTTGTGTCGGTTTCGTTAGCGGAATCGATTTCAGTTTCGAAGAATGCTAACCTCCGAAACCTATCCTAGAAAGGTAGGCCTTTCGCACTTGTAATGCTAGCCTATTTACGTATATAGGGATACGCAAATAGTTGCCCGGGGACCACCACGAGGAGGTAAAACAAGCACTTCACCGTGACTGATTGTTGCGCTACTGGCCCAGACCAAGTTCTGGGCAGTCAATAGTTTCCCGATCAGGCACGATGCAGGTCCCTAAATTACTGGCATACTCAAAACTTATTTTTCGATAGCTGTCAAGCTTACCGCGGCTTATTTTTTTCATCATCATCGTGTCCTGTAACCCCGGCTGGGGCATAGGGCGTCAACAAAACGTCTCCATCCTTCACGGTCTGCTGCAAGGTACTTTAGCTTTTGTTTTTTTTTTACGGAGGATTAAATTCCTTTTAGTTAGGACATTGATAGTCCAGTCATTCTAAGGAAACTGTAAAAAGTCCTCATCGATATGAGTGCCTTCAACAATTTTAAGGGGTCAAAGGCCCCTCAAACGGTTTTTAAGGATTGTAGATTAGAAAATTTCCTGCAAGAAATGTTGTATTTTCAAACTCAAAATTTTGATAACAAAAAATATATATAACAAATATTTAAGTCTTTTTTTAATTTGATATAATTACTCGTAAGCAGACCTGTGTACTTAAAGCATAAGTACAAGTACCAGTACAATTACCTTGTACTTGAATTTTTTTAAGTACCAGTACAATTCCTTGGTACTTGTACTTAAAAATTTCAAGTACCAGTACCGGTACTTGTACTGGTACTTTAATTCCACAAAAGTACTTGAAATTTTTGTATTGATTACATTTGTACTTTTGAGATGTACTTAAATACTTTTCAATTCCTTTTTAATTCCAAAAGTACTTTAATTCCTTTTAATTACTTTTAATTCCTTTTCGAAAAAAAATACTAGAACTAATATATGTCTTAATAGTACAGGTAAAGTGGGATAAATTAAACAAAAAAATTAGTACCATCATGAAACTTGGTGAAAACGTTTCATGTACTATGAGAATGAAAAATCAAAAGAGTCTATAAAATGTTTCACATGGAAGGGTGTTTTTTTAGGGGGAGAGGGTGGAAGTTGTGGTGTATCAAACAGAAAATTATCTTTGATGCAACATATTCATATGACATATGTTTTTAAGGTAGTTTTAAATGCTGAATCAAATGAAACCAAAATCAAATCAATACGGCCTCCGTGAAAAAAGTTATTGTCATTTTTATGTAAGGATGACTATATATTCAGTATAAAAGGCATGTTCTCGCCAGCCCATCAGCTCTCTCGTTTCCCTGTACATCACTGACCGGGAACCCAGCAGAGTCTAATGTTATGCTGCATGCCAAGAACCCTAAGCTCTTCGCGATAGCAAGCCACAAGCTTCGAACATCAGTTGCAGAAATTGCGTTTATTGCTGCTTGGCTATCAATAAAGAGGGTGATATCAGCTCGTGGTATCGCCATCATTGATACTTTCGTAGCTTCTTTTATCACTGCCAAAACCTCGGCTTGGAAGACACTGCAAAAGTCCGGAAGTCAGAAGGAGCTAGCTAGTCCCAGATTTCCCGAGAACATTCCTGCACCAACTCCAGTGCCCATCTTCGAACTATCAGTGAAGATAGTTATCGTAGATTCACTACTGAAAGGTTGGTTGTTTTCCCACTCCTCTCTATTAGGAAAAGAGGTAGGGAAGGGTCTGTTGAAGTTTAAATGGGGTGTTGTGTAGTCTATGCAAACATTATTTCCCACATATCTCTGCAGAATCTTAGTATGACCCGATGTGCTTTGCTTCCAGCATTTAGTCTGACTTAGCCGCAGGGCACTGTATGCTGCAGATTTTTGCACGAATAGATCCAAGGGTCTCAAGTTGAGTATCGCTTCCAGTCCCGCTGTGGGAGTGGTTTTCAACGCCCCCGTAATACCTTCGCATGCTAATCTTTGAACTTTCGTCAAGGTTTGCAGGTTTGTTGCTTTCTCAGTTGCGTTCCACCAAACTTAATTACCGTAGGTAGGTATCGGTCTAACTACTGCCGTGTACATCCACCTGATAATTTTTTGATTAAGCCCCAGAATTTTCCAAAGATCCTGTTGCAGGAATAGAACGCAACGATAGCTTTCTTTGCTCTTTCTTTAGTGTTGAGACTCCAGTTCAGTTTCTTATCCAAGATCATACCCAAGTACTTAGCCTGATCCGAGATGAGGGTACCATTTTAGCCACAGGTTTTATAGTACTAATCGCAACATAACCCCAACCCTCAAAAAAACACCGTTTAACCACAGATATTTTTATAGACTCTTCTTATTATTGATTTTCATGACAAATGAACCATTGTTAACAAATTTCATCGACGGACCATTATTTTCAACTGGTTTTCGGTAATATTTGAATATATTGTCATCCTTACATAAAAATGAAAATAACTTTTTTCACGGAGGCCGTATCGATTTGATTTTGGTTTCATTTGATTCAGCATTTAAAACTACCTTAAAAACATATGTCATATGAATATGTTGCATCAAAGATAATTTTCTGTTTGATACACCACAACTTCCACCCTCTCCCCCTAAAAAAACACCCTTCCATGTGAAATATTTTATAGACTCTTTTGATTTTTCATTCTCATAGTACATGAAACGTTTTCACCAAGTTTCATGATGGTAGTACTAATTTTTTTGTTTAATTTATCCCACTTTACCTGTACTATTAAGACATATATTAGTTCTAGTATTTTTTTTTCGAAAAGGAATTAAAAGTAATTAAAAGGAATTAAAGTACTTTTGGAATTAAAAAGGAATTGAAAAGTATTTAAGTACATCTCAAAAGTACAAATGTATTCAATACAAAAATTTCAAGTACTTTTGTGGAATTAAAGTACCAGTACAAGTACCGGTACTGGTACTTGAAATTTTAAGTACAAGTACCAAGAATTGTACTGGTACTTAAAATTTTTAAGTACAAGGTATTTGTACTTAAATTGTACTTAAGTACCAATATACTTAATTACTTTACAGCTCTGCTCGTAAGTACTCGTTTTGTTTAAAAATTCAATGGTTTTTTGTTTCTTACAATAAATTTAATAAGAAAATTAAATTTTGAAAACAAATGTAGTACTTAATTACGTAAAAAACAAGTCTAAAATTTTCTTAAATTTTTTTTTTTCAAAATTTTGAGTTGACATAAAGCTATTAGAGCGTTTACTTTGCTGTAAGGCTGATGCGATTTTTAAATTTGATAGTATAGGGATTTAGAAGAAAAGTTTAGACGAACAGAAAGGAAAAGATGGATAAAAGAGGCAAATCAGAGGTTCAAATTCCGAAAGCGTGAATTAATTTTTCATGCATATATGTTCTTGAGCTCCTACACTTTTAATCAATTTATTTAATAAAATAAAATTTGTACGAACTTGTTTTAATATCAAGAGCAACTGAATTACAATTTCTTGGTAAAAACAAAAACCATTAAATTCATTTCAACTAAGTCAACATTCCTTCCATATAAACCCATTTGGTCCTAGAAATTCCTTTAAAGTTTTCTAAGAAACCAAACCCGTTGTCGTTTGCTGTCAATATACCCAATGCTAGCTCAAATAAAGAGGAATACATACATACAAACAAACAAAACGAAAATAAAAACACATCAATATTCATTTTTGGAGTCAGGTAAGGTTAAACATTTTTGACTCTATTTAATTTTGTTTTTCATTCACTCCATGTCAATTCTCCAAAACCCAGTATAGGAGTTGGGAGTAGGTAGCATAAAAGGTAAACGAAGAAGAAAAATCGAAATTGAAATAGGAAAAGGTTGGCACTCTTGAATTACCAAGAGCCAAAAGAAGCACCATCTGGATCCAATTCAATGGCATCAGAATGTTTTCCAATGTTTCTCCTACCTACCTATATGTTAGCTGATGATGGTGCTGGAGCTTTCAATTATTTTTTTTTATTTTTTTTTTGTAATGTTTACTTAGGACCTTTCGATATTGTACAAACATTCCTTGGTTATCCGTAAAATTTCTAGGGAAACATTGCTTCTATCTGAATTATACATACTATACATATCCGGATCCCAAATGGTTGTCATTACTGCGGCGAAATGGAATTCCTTTTCAAGTTGACCATCGTTGTTAGCTTTTAACCGATTTGACGCACGACATGGTATACCACACATACACACATCATTATATGATACATAATACAAACCTATAGAAGAGGACGCAATTGGATGAGTGTGGTTATTTTAATTGGCCTTGCTCTTGGAGCATATAACAACACTTTGGATTGGACAGAAGGAGGAAGAGGTGATGGCGGCAGCCATGGTGGCTAAATTATTTATACTCGGCGTCAGAGGCCAGACAGTTGAATGAAAGGGTCATTTATGTTTTTGTTTTTACACTTGTAATTAAATTATTCGATGGCTTTGGTCGTGGGGAAAGGGAAATTACAAACACATTTTTATTCAAGTTAATTTGGATGCTTTCGGTAGCAGAATATGTCCAGCCAACGCAGCTGCTGGTTTCACGTATAAATAATGGTTTGAATTTAAAATTAAGTTGAGGTTTCAGGCAATGGAAAAACTCATATTCGTTAGAGTTTTTTTTAAGAACCTGCTAATCAGTCTTGTTAATTAAAACTTTTTCACAACAAAAAAAAAAACGAGAAAAGAAACCAGGATAGAGGGACAAGTCAGGGAAGTTTTTTGACCTATCTAAGGTGGTTGTGGTCATATATTAACTAGGAAATAGTTTTCTGAGGAACTTTTAGCTAACTTTGAAGAATAAATCTATTATGGCTTCAAGATCTTAGCGTTTTGAAAAATTAGTATTCCATCATCTCAAAAGTGAGTAAATTGGTCACAAAAAGATCGGTAAGTTTAAGTTATTAAATTAGATTTTTAATTTCCTTATGGTAAACTTGCTGAAGACACAAAAATCAACCAACTGACCCTCTTTCTATATTATTAATAATAAATGACCTTTAAATGGCATATTTTTTTCGAATGTGCTACTTTTGTTGCAGTGCTTACATCCCGGGGCCAACTAATCTTGACTTATAATTCTTATTTGAGAAATGGGTAAAATTCAAAATGACCTACATAATATATTTAATGAAACTCAAATTTGATTTATTCTTAAATATACCATTTTATGCAATTTCAAAACTTTTATTTTTGATTCAGAGAAATTTTAATTATTTTATAACTTTTTTTTTTAAACAAACATACATATAGGTTCATATACATAGATTCCTTAGTCACGCTCACGTTCGAATGTCTTTTATTTAAAAAATAAAAACATTTATCATCTCCCTGGAAAAATATTCCTCTCCATAACAAATTGTATTATTATTGAACCAAAACAGTCTAACTTTAATACCTTTTATAACCAGATACCGTAAAAAAGGTCAAGTGAAAATGAAAATAAAAACCCCTAAGGATTAATTTAAATTTTGATTAATTTACAACCTGAAAAAAAGGAAGATTTCTGTTCAAAAAGGCCCATTTATGTGTGACAAAACTTTAAATAAAAAATAAAATAAAACCAATTCAGAAACTCATTCACCATTAAATTAACTTATACCAAAAATAATACAAAAATGTTTTTTTTTTTTAGTATTGTGAGTAAATATATGTATGTATGTGAATGGGGTTAACAAAAATTGACCCTTAAAAATTAAATTATGTGTATAATATTAAATATTCATTCAAATACGAGTTAAACTGAATTCCCAGAAATGACAAGCTCTATTGTCATTTTCTCTTTTATTTTATTTTGTTTATTTTTTTTCTATTTTACAGAATTGAATATTAAAAAACCTTGAACTTTTGGCAAATGTTTTTTTGTTTTTAATATGTAGACGTTCTAAGAAAATGCCTGTAGGATAAAGTAACTCCAAGGTCTTGAGAAATAAAAGACATAAACGTTATGTTTGTACACATATGAACCTACATACATATGTATATGCATACTAAAACTAAACAGAGTTGCCAGCTAAGTCCACTTATTTTATCCTGTTTTAAAATGATCTGTCACAATACCTTCGGAGTAATAATTTTCCACGAAGCTTCGTTAAGGTTTTGATGTTTGCAGATGACATTGTTCTGCTTGCTGAAACACTTACATGCTTAGGCTTCAAATAATACTGCAAGCAATTGAATCTTCACATCAATCCAACCAAATTAAAAATTATGGTATTCCGTAACAATACAGGCAGGGCCGGACAAGCTATATGTGCAAGCGGTGCAAAGGCGCAGGGCGCTGAACCCAATGGGCGCCTTGAGCAAGTGTCAACAAAGCCACTATCGCTACCTGCCAAACCTTTTTAATTTTCATTTTTTTTTTTAATAGCTCGCACCTATATTGATATCCACACTTATTCTGAATGTAAAGACAAAACTAAATGCCAAAATCTTTGCAAAGTGCACGATTATGTTCGCCTCTTGGGGAAACCTCCTTCGTCTCTTGGAGACGCTTCGTACAAAAATCATATATCAAAGTCAACAGCTTAGGTAATGAGGACATGACTTCTCCCACCAAAAAACAGCAATTGTGAGACGCTAGTGATGAAGCTTGCGCAGAGCGCTAGTTTAGCTCGGGCTGGCCCTGAATACAGGTTGATGTACAAGGGACGAAAATGGTTTTTTGGGCTCGTATTCTCTTGAAGTTTCAAATAATAGCGCTATTTTGGCATAATGCTCTCTTCAAAAATAAGTTATACTTGAAAAATAGTTATTGGTCGGAATGATGTTTCTAGCAAAGCCAAATTCAAACTCTTCGACGCAACGGCTAAAAAGATTATGTGCTACGGAAGTCTAGTATGGGGCTACCAAGAACACGAAGAAGTAGATAAGTTACATAGACACTTTATATAAGCATCTTTTTAGGCTACCAAGTAACACAACAAACTATGTATATTAGGGTGGTCGTTATAATGGGTTTTTTGAGTTTTATTATTTGGATGGGCCTAAATCAGCTCTAAATGAAGAAAAAAAAAAATTCCTTAATTTTTTTAGATTTTTATTTTTATCCCCTATAGTCGCTGTAGGGGTAAATTAAATTTCCCCTTTTTTTGTAAATTCGCATAAAATTTATACTGAAGGGGAGTAATATCTCCCACCGCTGGGAAGGGAGGGGCAATTTAATAAAATAATTACATAAACTAGAAAAAAATCAATTAAAAAACAACGGCAACACTTGCAGTAATGTTTTTTAGCTTTTTGGAAAGCCAGAAGTCCATTGTAATAGTTGACTATTAAATAAAGTTCTTTGAATAAATAATTTCAGCAAATCAGTTTTCAAACCTATAATTAAAAAAATAAATAATATTTTTTCTTCAAAATATTGAGTTTGAAACAATTTTTTGCCAAAACTGTTCATCAAAAAAACTTAAAAACAAGCCATAAGAATAGACTTCTGGCTTTTCAAAAAGCTACAAAGCATCACTGTAAGTATTGCCTTTGTTTTTTAATTATTTTTTTTTTTCTATTTTATGCAAATATTTTATTAAATTTCCCCCTTCCGTCCAAGCGGGGGGAGATATTACCCCCATCCAGCAGGATTTTTTTCTTGTCTAGTTCCCACCTACATGCTCTGAATTTTTTTGGCAGATCTTACGCGAATTTTCTAGTATGCAAAAAAAAAGGGGACATTTAATTTACCCCTACAGCGGACTATAGGGGATGAAAATAAAAATCTGAAAAAAATAGGGAATTTTTTTTTCTTCATTTAGAGACGATTTGGGCCCATCCGGGATAACCTTTTTTTTAACGACCACCCAAATGTACATGGTCTATGTGGAAACTAGTCTACATCTACTAAGTCTCTTTTACGTAAAGGCTTTATTTCAAATACTTATATTCTTAAAGTTGTGCTTCTACCAGAACACCGCCTTCAAAAGTAATTGCTGTCGTATCGTTTTAGAAGGAAAACAGACAGGTTTCTTTGTGCAATGGCAAGAGCTAAGCGAGGAACTTGGAGTAGATTTGTCTCTGACATGGGAGAATCATTTCACATGGAGCATACAGCATTCGCGATAACATTGTTTGCAAACTGGATGACAAAATTATTACTTGATTTCTAGATCAAGCAGCCAGTTCATCTTGTTGCTTGGCGTATTAAAATTGAATCAGTCCTATTCATATTGGGAGAAATCATGGAGATACTGAACGGGTAAAAATGGAAATAATAAATTGGGTGGCGCAACAGCTCGTGGAGAATCAGGGCCTAGTGACTTACAACTCACAACCATTCCTGTGTGCGAGTTTGTTGGCAGGAATGGATGGGACCAACAGTTTTTTTGCCGAGTCCGAACGGCTAAGTGAGAAGCACTTTTTCATGACAAGTATACTCTTTGAGGATTTGTCAGTTCCTCGCAAGAGGCAGTACCTCGGATAAAACATTTCTGTTTTTAGGTGGCACGGGTAAAACTGGAAACCCTATTGTAAATATATCTCTGATGCTCTTGCATATAGAAACCAATTTATGGAAGATTAGAGAAATTATATCTTGCAAATCATACTACTACATACTACTAAATCTAAAAACATATTTCTTTTATTTCTCTTCTTCATTAAAAATTGTTAAAAGTCAAATTGTGTATATACGAGTACAATTATTTTATAGCTTTTATATTATTAAGAAATCAACTGAGTAAACATAATGTAAAAGTAAGTTGGCATCTGGCAGACGGTTTCAAACCAAGGCCAAAATTTTATTTATTATTATTTTTGAATATTTTAAATTTTATATATGAATTGAAAAATAAAACTAACTTTTTATTTGCTGAGATATTGGTAATCAAACCCAAAAGTATAATTTTTCATACAAACAAAATAGTACGAAAAAAATTGAATTGAAGTTGAATCATCATCAAGTCTTCGTAACCCCGATTGGGGCATAAGGCGCTAACAAATCGCTGAAGCCGAATAAACAAGTAAATTGACCATTATATTTGATTGACACTAAAACAAAATTATCCATAGAAATGAGAACCTTCAAAAAACATTTTTTTCTCGTGTCATTTCTTGCAATGAAAAAAGAAAAATTATTCTGCAAAAAAATCTCGAAATAAAAACCATAAAGCTGTAGAGTGCTTTTTGTTTCAATCTAATACGAGCACTCATCACAAAGCTACAGTTCTTCAAAAAAACATTAACAAAAATTGAGAAAATCCTGTTCCTTTAATTTTTTTGACTAGTGTATAATCGAATTATTCTGCTACAAATCAACCGCACTTTGATTGAAGTTTCACCAAAATTTTAAATAAATAAATGTATATTTGAATTAAAAATTAATTAAAATGAAATTACATACTCGAAAATCATCTAAAACTGTCTTATAGCTCAAAATTTTTAGAACTCTAACGGCCAATTTCTTCACAGAGTCCTAACGTCAGTACCGGTATAAGTCCTAAAGTTAGTACTCAAATCAGTATTTCTTATTTCTTCATACACACAAGTATGAATAAATGAGAGATATTAATTTAAGTATCAACTTTAGGACTAGGACCGGTATTAACGTTAGATCTCTGTGAAGAAATTGGCTGTAACAGCCCTATTATTGACACGATTCAAAACTTGTTTCAATGTAAAACTAGTTCTATAGAGGTTTTGAGTTATAGGTTTTGAGCATATTGGTATTATTCAAACAAAAATTGACATCTAAAACTCGAAATCAGAGTTTTAGATGTCAATTTTTGTTTGAATAATACCAATATGTTCAAAACCTATAACTCAAAACCTCTTTAGAACTAGTTTTACATTGAAACAAGTTTTGAATCGTGTCAATAATAGGGCTGTAAGGGATTATAAAATAAAATTCACTTACTTAATTACATACTTACTTACATGCATACTAAAGTTTATGATTGTTTATACAGGAGTCAGAAATAAAAACATACATATTATGTTTGAGTTACTTCTAACTTCAATGTAAGAATTAAAAATTTTAAAAAACGAAAAACTGATGTTTGACGAACAGCAAACAACAAAATTAAAGCGTAAACAAAATTTCTTACACATTTTGTCGCACAACGTTACGCGGAAATTGGTGCACTTTTGTTGTATCAAACTTGTTCAAAATGTACGTTTGAAGGAATAACGACGTATTTAACTTAAACTGGTCATATTCCATCGAAACAAATTGAACTCATATTCGTTCTTATTACAGCCAGAATGAGCTAATTTTCATAAATGTTTTCACATATTTTTGTTTTTTTGACAGTTCATCACATTTCCGAATTTTCCTTGATAGAAGTTGATATTGATAGCTTAATCCAACGTGCTAGAAACCTAAACCATTCCTGTTAATTTTTTTTTTTGAGTCTATTTGCTTGATTTTTCAACTCATTTCTATCAATTTCAGATAAATTATCTAAGAAATTGAAGTTTAGGTAAAGCTATCCATATAGGCTTGTACTCTCTGGCTAATTGTACGCTCAAAGTATCCAAAAGAGGATAATAAATATTTCTTTCATTTTCCCGTGACTCGTCTAACTGATGTTTTCGATTATTCTTCGGCGATTATTTATCAAAACGAAAATAATCATAGGCTCCAGGTAGTGTTTGTGTTTTGGCTTTTGCAGAAGATTGCTTGGTGTTCAGACATGATTCACGTGACACGTGAGGTAACTTTTTTTGACGTCTATCATTTTAACCTCAGTCTCATCTCTCGGAAAGAAAGAGAGGGCCGAGTGAGCTAGAACGTCTTAATTTTTTTTGCAAATTCGTGCCTCACCTTCCTATCTCTTATCAATAAAATAACTAGGAGTGAGATAAGAAAGAGAGATTTCAAAATGAGTCAAGTAATATGCTGCTAGTGTGAACACCGTGATAAATTAAATTATTCCTGATTTTTGTAAGAGTCTTTTAATCGACATAATAACCATCCCTCAATGGAATTTGAAAATTGATGGCTGGACAGATCACGGACGAACTATGTATATTTTGACGAAAAAAGTGTATTTGGATCTGAATGTGACCAATTTGCCTAAAAATCACCTTTTTTAAGGAGCGGTACAAATTCGTCAAAAATGTCTGATTTTTAAGAGATTTTTTAATCCGTCTTCAATTCTACAACGTATAGCTATCCTTCAATGAAATATAACAGTTCGTGGCTTGACAGATGAAAGGCAAGCTATATTTTGACAGAGATTGTGTTTCTATCCAAATGTCACCCAATTGCTTTAAAATTACCCTTTTCCAGAGCAGTCAAAAACTATGGAAAATTTCAGATTTTTAATCCATCCACATTGCTTTACCGCTTAACTTTTTAGTACAGGTAGTGAGGATTGTTTTTTAGTATGTTTTTGGATGCAGAATAAAAATCAGTCATCCGTTTGTGGCTTCAGTTTGGGTTTTCAAGAAATTGCCGTTAGAAAATGACCAAAAATAGTTTTTCTTACAGTTTTTAAGACCTCGTAACATCTAGAAATAATTATTTTTCAAAAAAAATTCAAAATTAACTGAAAGCACTAATATTTTCCTTCAAATATCAGTTTAAATCTTTTCAATATCACACTTACTTTCCGAGAAATTTTTTAGCTAGATATTAGTCTTCACTCGATGTTTCTAAAAAAAAAATAAATCGTGTATGGTAGAATATGGCAAACGCATACATTTCAATAAAGGATGGGTCAGAGAGGAAAGAAGATATTGGAAGGATATAGACTGATATTTGAAGGAAAAGAGCTTTCAGATAGTTTCAAAAGTTTTTTTTGAAAAATAATTATTTCTAGATGTTTCAAGGTCTTAAAAATTGAAAAAAAAAAAAAACGATTTGTGGTCATTTTCTAACGGCAATTTCTTAAAATCCCGAGCTGATATCCACGAAAAGATGACGGATTTGAATTCTATATCCAAAAGTATACTAAAAAACAATCCTCACTGCCTGTACTAAAAAGTTAACCGGTAATTGGGAGGCTTTTTTAATTTTGTCAAAATACTTTTTCCCCCATACGTTTTTGAAATACAATTTTTATTTTCAAAACCATAATAATTATGGGGTTGGCTACGAAATCTCGCAAATCAAAATCTCGAATTCGAAATCCCGCATAACGAAATCTCGCAATTACAAAATCTCGCTTTTCATAACCCCGCGATTACAAAATCCCGCTTTATAATCTCGCAATAACGAAATCCCACAAACTAAAATCTGGCATATCAAAATCTCGCAAAATTGAATTGCATTGCAACAAATACATTTTTTTAATCAAAATCTCGCAAATTAAAATCTCGCGCGAGATTTCAATTTGCGAGATTTTGATTAAAAAAATGTATTTGTTGCAATGCAATTCAATTTCGCGACATATCCTAGCCACTGCAAAATATATAATCCAGTCTCTGAGTACTTTTGGACCGCACTGTTATTATTAATTTGAACTGATTGTTGTCAAAAGAACAAGAAAGAGAGAGAACATGGAGATGGTATATCCAGTTGTAAAGTGTCATGTGCAAATTGCATTAATCTTATTTGACCTTGAACTAGAAGATACTTTTAGTTCCATTATAAACGCGTAAAAGACAACCAAAATGGTTATTAACAGTAATAAAGGATGTACAAATTTTTTGTTGACGGGTATAGTTATTAGATGGAAAGAAAAATTATGCAAAGTGCTCTTGGGTAGGTATGCTCGATTCGATTCGATGAATTCGATGATTCGTTGCTGTGAAATTTGAAGTTGCGAGATTTTGATTCGCGAGATTTTAAATTGCGAGATTTTGGTTGAAATTTGCGAGATTTTTAGGTTCGAGATGTAAATGCGAGATTGTAAAAAGCGAGATTTTGTAATTGCGAGATTATGAAAAACAAGATTTTTAACTTGCGAGATTTCGTTATTCGAGATTTTTAAAAAAATGCGAGATTTCGTTATTCGAGGTTTTGGTTTGCGGGATATCGTAGCGCTCCCTTATTATGAATCTTACTTTTGTATGTTTTTTTTGGAAGCTCATCTTGATACCGGCCTTAGGCCCGGGCTTCACGGTCGTTTAATTGCAAAAAGAAGGTCTTAAAACTGCTAGACCCTAGGTACGATTCCGTTTTTGTTTTTGACAAATCAGGCAGGAACTAAAGACTCTAAGCCTGGAATGGATTTTGTCAGTAGCCAGATCTGTGAGGAGTAGCTTTGGACAAATAAATTAGATGGCTAAATAAAAAATGTTTTTATATACTTACATATTTAAAATCTGTTTCCTTATTTAATTTAAAAATTACAATAATGTCTTCACATTAAGAAACTTGTTTAAAATATATATCTCAAAGATACATCACACATTATAATACTACCTATTACATTATAGTAACAAAAAATAAAAAAAATTACATTGCATACATCTTCTTTGTATAAAGTATCTTCGGAAATGCCATCCAGGGTGGTGTATAGTGGCATCAGGCACCATATAACAACCATTTATATTATTTATACTTCTATGGGCAATTGCGAGGCAAGAAAGGCAATAAGGGTATAATTTATGACAAAAAGTAAATAATAGCAAAATGATGTATGATAATTTTATGTTAAAAATGAAGTGAAATCCACTTCGCACTTTGGTTCCTTAGAAGAAAAGCACCATCACAAAGACCATTTTGAGTGCGGGTGTATTTTTTTTTATTTTTCCTGGGTGACGAGGGTTTTCTCTTTACGGATATAAAATAAAAAAAAAAACAAACAACGTCCTATTTTTATGCCCAGAGATTTTATCACAGTAAAGGTATTTTTGGGCAGTGTTTGAAAAAAAAAGAAGATCGAACATAAAAAAGAATTATAGGCATTTTGATGAGATACAAGGTATTTCCGGTGTCAATAAAAGCCGTTAAATTATGAATTCGATTATATCGAATATTATTGGCAGCATCACAGCAAACAACAACAAAAAAGGTAGGTAGGTATAACTTGTTGCACACATAAAATATTCTAAACATTTTTATTGGTCTCACAAATAAATTTCATAAATAATTGCCAATAATAATGTTGAAATTTGATGGTGTGTGCTTCAGTCAAGCTTATTTAAAATTAAATCAATAAAATTGTAGGCAAACTTCTTAACCTTGTATATTTGTATGCATTATTTGTTGTAAAATATATTTACATGAATATTAAAGAAAATAATGGAGTTCAAAAATTCATAACTTTCGAATACCACGAGGTCATAAATGTTGAAATCACACACCAACACTTCAATGAAAACATGAATAGAAAAACTTTTTAGTAGACAATTTTTATTTTCCTGGAAAAAGATAACGAGGTTTTTTTTAATACATATTACCTTTTGAAGTATTAACTTTAACATTATTATGAGATCGACCATCTTCTACCCCATTAAATAAACCAAATTTGAATAGAAAAAATGATTGAAGGGTGGGTTGAGTGGGTTTGTCAATAATTCCTGTTAAATGATTTTTTTGTTTCAGTGACAATGAAAATCAAGAAATTATAAAATTTTATTGACCTGATACCTACAAGAGGATTTTTAAAATTGAGACTTATTATAAACATGGAACTGCTACTCACATATGATTATACTGTCAATGACACCATGGCAAGGTTGCAGCACTTTAAATCCTTCTATATGAATTTTTGAGGTTCTTATGTTTTTCTTCCTTGTATTTCTCATAAATAAGACATAAAATAAGCAAAATTCCGGTAAAAATGACGCAAATTTGAATTTGGTTATCTAGTTGTTCAAAAAGTATACTTGAAGTGGTAAATTCTGGCGTAATTCTTTTAATGGCTCCTTTGAATCTGAAGTTGTCCATTGTTCACAAGAAATATGAGAAATTGTCAAAAAATGTCAAAATTGTAATGTTTCTGTGTTATTGCCTTGTTGTTTAAGAAATTATATCTTTTTGCAAGAGAAAGTTATTCAGAAATAAAGGCAATGTAATTATACCTACATTTTATATTGAAATCATTTTTTTTTATAACAATCTTAGCTGTTGGCCCAACAATATTAATTGTTGGTTAACCAATATTTTAATTGCTGAGCCAACAATCTTCTAATTTTTGGAGTTAAAATGCTTTAATTACTGGCCCAAAATTTTAAATTGTTGTCAAAACAGTTTTAACTATTGACGAAAAATTAAAATTGTCGGGCCAACATTTAAAACTGTTGGGAAAAATACTACAACACGGAATGGCACAAAAGGACATTGGGTCCAGTTGGACCCAATACCCCTGCAACTACAAACATATATTTTCTTTGCCTATATGAAAAAGATTTATCTTTTCCCTCCACTATATGCTCAAGATCTGTAGTAGTTGCAGCTTTGTTAAAAAGAATGCACTATATCTAGTTTTCTATTCAGTATGGATACAGAGACTTGTTCACAATCTGTTCCAACTCAGATTTCCACATTCTCTGATTGAAATTATTTACAATTTTCTTCATTCCTGATAGTTTTGTGTTCAAATAGGAAGCTGCCGTTCAACAACGAGGACAAGCAGAGCCGGAGTTGTACAAGAATCTAAACTAGAACCATTCCTCTTCAACATATACTTCAGACCAGCCACAGCTAGAGAACGCCCAGACTCTCCTGTTTTCCGATGACTACCTCACGCATGCCAAGTATATGTATGTCACCAATATTTGCAGCTAGAAGAATTGAAGACCACATCAGACTACTATATGAGTACTATACTTTCGCTGGGGCTTCTGTTTCAGACGACCAAGAAGCAGAAGATGATGCTCTTGCTTAGCCACTAACTGCAGAAATACCAAGATCACCCTACTCGATGGAACTCAACTGTCAGCAAGAAATAACGTCAAATACCTGGTAATTCAGTTCAACGAGTTACACCAATTCAATCCCCAAACTTCAGCTGTAAGAAAAGCAAACTTCACCTTCCATGGCATCCATCCACTAATTTGAAAACAGAACGGACTGGGCTAAAATACGAAGCATCTTCTGTACAAGCTGCTCATCAGGCCAGTCATCACCTACTGCTTTCTCATCTGTTACACGACGATAAAATCACACATGAAGAAACTGGCAATATCCAAGAGGAAGATCCAGTGAATCTGCACAGAACTGCTCTTCGTCATGTCACGAAGGAAGTCAGCAACAAGAGACTCTATAAAGAAATAAGTAAAGTAACTTAAAAATAGTAGTTAGGTATTATGCAATATTTCTAAGTGTCGAATTTGGATAAACTTCTGAGAAGCTTCAACATGCGTAATGAGCCAGCTTTGAGAGTCATGTTGGACATGGATTCCGACGATATGGTGATGAAGTTAATCCAGATGTTGATCCAGACAATATTCAAGAAAATGAAAAAGAATAATCTGATTATGAAGACATCGATGAAGCTTTGGTTGAGGCAACTGTTCCACTAAAAAATTTGGTAGAAGCCGACGAAATTGAAAATGGTAATCTAATTGAGCAAGAATCACCGACTGAAGAGTTTTTCTTTGCTCCAAGTGGGCGAAAGTGGATGAAAGAGCCAGGGGTTGTGGTTTTGTCTCGCGTACAAGGTGCTAATGTATTTAGAGATTGGACCTCGAGGAACTATTGGGCTTGTTGCTTATATGAAGCAAACATTTCTCCTTGAAATTTTCAACAAACATTTCAAAAATAAGATCATCAAATGGACAAATGAAAAGGCCAATGATGTCTAAAGAAAGCTAAATGCCAATCGTCAAGCACAACGTGCTTGAAAGCTTTTGAAAATAAACACTGAAAGCCTTAATATTTTGTAGTCTTGTAATACATTGAAGCCTTGAAAGATAGTCATCGTCGTTGCGGACATAGTCGCACCCCATCAAGGGATATCTAATCCTTCAAGCAGTGATGAAGCCTTCACGTTTTGAGATCGTCTCCTTTTGTTTTGATGATTAGAAAACAGATCTCACCACTTTAATTGCTTTTGGATGAGTAGAATCAGACCTCATCGGTGAGTTACATGCCATCTGAAAATGTATTTATCGATAAACAGTTGAAAGGATACCGCGGCTACTGTAAATTTCATCAATACACGCCAAGCAAGCCTGCCAAATATGGCTTGAAGTGCTGGTGGCTCAATGAAAGCTCAATGGGTTATCCAATAAAATTTTCCATCTACACTGGAATCTCTGACCAAAGTACAGGACTTGGTCGTGCATTAGATGTGGTTATGTAATTGATGCTATCCTTACTTCAACACTGGATGCAACTTAACTATTGAAAACTTTTCACATCCGGAAAAACAAAAGAGGTTTGCGGCCAAAACATTTTGTAGTAAAGGAGTTTCTTGAATACCATAATAAGCCCGTAAAAGTCAGTCCAATCATCTATCATTGGATTTTCTGAAAAAAAAAAAAATGGCGATGGTGAGCTTTGTTCCAAAACCAAACAAGCAAGTGATTTAGGTATCTACGCAACATGTGAGAAAGGTTATATTTTACAACTTACTAGACGTGACAGCCCTAGAAACCATCATCATTTTTCGACACTTCAATCCACCTAAAAGTAATACAAATTTGTTCAGAAACGATAAGCTTTAATGTAAGGAGAACACTCCATAGTAGGAAAAACTGTTTTGGATACCCTCTGCTTTAAGCCTAGTACGCTGCTGAGATGAAACGAAAATGTTTAGGGGTCTCAAAATCGAGAACATAATCTGAAACGAAGTGATTGCGACACAAATATGGAGAGTTTTATCAGAAAGATGTAAAAGTAAACTAAAAAATTAAAAATCTTAATTCAATTTTTTTTCTCGTCTGATGTTAATTCTTTTTGTTTTTTGTTTTCGTGTCGTCTGTTGTAGTGCTAAAGGTTCCAAATAATTGTGTTCTTCAGTTCGTTTCGACGGTATTTTCTTCGATTTTTATTTTCAAATAAAATTCAACAGCAAAATAAAAAAAACTGGCAAATTTTCGTCTGAAATAATAGTCTAAGAGCCGACAGCAAATTTTGGGAGTGGAGGTATAACCAAAATCGGAGTATGAGGAATTATAGGTACATGTATCGTGATATTAAATACCAAAGTCTGGCAGGTTTTGTTTTCAGCCCTTGGGAGGGGTGGGGGTTAAAAAGTGCTAGATCCTCTGATTTATTTTCAGGGTTATAACCTCTTTAATTTATTTTTTTTTAAATTGTATATGATTGCCTGTCATGTTTCCTAAGCATAAACACCACAATCTTGACGGTCCGATTAATAGAACTCAAGATATAACCATTTAACGTGAACCTTATCATCTCTTTTTTGGAGATTTTCAATAAAATAAAAAATCAACAAATAAAGTCTCCACAAAAACGCCAATAAGGTTTGCTTAAAAAGGTTAAATAATGGGTCCTATTTATCGGATTACCAAGATAAAAGTCTTGAAACTTAAGGAAAATGCCAGAGCATCATATCCAATTTTTTAAAGTGAATTGAAGTTCTAATGACCCTACCATATATATAGGAAACTACGCGGCTTTTAAACCCCCATCCCCGCCAAAGGCTGAAAACCAAACCTGCCAGACTTTCATATTCCAAGTCACGATACATGTAGCTCATCCCTCATACTCCGATTTTGGTTATACCTCCACTCCCAAAATTTGCTGTCCGCTCTTGGTCTATAATGTTTCGGTCAATTAATTGTGTGTGAAAAATAAGTGGAGACTTGGTTCTTGTATCGACTACAATTTTCTGTTTTATTGACATTCCACTGTCGAGCTGCGCACCGCATTTCAAAAATCACTAGGAAAATTTTCGTTTACGATTTCGTTGTGTCAATTTCTGTATAGAAATTTTCGTTTCGCTTCAGTTGTGTACTATGCTTAGGGGAGAGTTTAACTGGTCTTACGAACAGTCCCTAAGTCCCAACGAAGCTTCCTTGTAAAAGGGGCAGATTTCACCTTTACCCAAAAGCAGAAGACAAAAAAAGCAGAAATACCGGCGATTATTGTGGTAGATATTGCTGCCTTCTACACACAAATAACTTAGGCGTCAAATGTGTCGTCCCGGACCCGGAACTGCCAACAACTCAAAGCTATATTAGAAAAAAAATATTATTTTTGATAGAATTTCACATGGTGGTTGGATGTTGTGGGGGCCTCGAGCTGTATCTTTTCCTACACATCAAGTGCTTACAATACCTCCAAGTTGGTAGCCGCCGGATACTGGTCTTGGCTTTATGCCAGGACTTGCTAAACTTGTAAGTGCGAATGTTGATCAAGGAAAGAATTGCAACATTAAACCTATGGCCCTACAGATTGGAGGTTAGTGCGTTGGGCTAACGACCCGACCACAGTAAAAACAACAATTGTTATGAGAGACACGGGAAGCCTCGGATAACGACCCCCCTCAAATGGCAACCAGACCCGGAACGAAAATGGACTATGATCTACGAGTATGCACCTGGAATGTAAGGACACTCTACACACCAGGTGCTACTCAAAAACTTGAATCTGTCCTCTCGCGGTACAAGGCAGACATTACCGCGATCCAGGAGATACGATGGATAGGATCAGGTATAACGAAAAGAAAAGATTGCGACATTTATTACAGCTGTCACCAAAGTCTGCACATGCTAGGATGCGGATTCGTCGTGGGAAATCGACTCAGATCAAAAGTCATCGATTTTAAGCCGATAAGCGATCGCCTGGCTGTGATCCGCATCAAAGCTACCTTCCAAAACATCAGCCTAATATGTGCACACGCCCCTACCGATGAAGCTGAGGAGTCTAACAAGGAGGAGTTTTACGACCTCCTGGACGGAGCCTACGGAGCCTGTCCGGAGTACGATGTCAAAGTCGTGCTCGGAGACTTCAATGCTAAAGTCGGAAAGGAAAACATCTTTGGCGGATTAGTTGGAAAGCACAGCCTCCACGAAACGACAACAGACAACGGCTTCCGACTAATCGACTTTGCTGCAGCTCGTAATACGGTGATAGGTAGCACTAGGTTTCCCAGGCGAAGGATACACACAGCAACCTGGCGATCTCCAGATGGTCGAACTGCCAACCAAATCGACCACGTGCTAATTGGTGCAAGGTACGCATCGAACATTTTGGACGTGCGAACTTTCCGAGGTGCAAACGTGGACTCTGACCACTTTCTTGTTGTGACAAAGTTCAGAGCCCGACTGTCCAAGGAAAAGAAAACGAAGACCGCCCAAAGAAAAAAGTTCAACATCGCATGCCTTAGCACATCTGAGAAAGCCAGAGACTACAGTGAGCAATTGACCGGGAAACTCTCTGCCGTACACCCAGCCACAAGCGTCAACAACCAGTGGAACCAGTATCGCGACATTATTAAGGAGACAGCCGAGACCACCATAGGCTATCAACCACCCAGAAAAAAGAACCCGCGGTATGATGATGAATGCGCGGTACTGAAGCAGGAGACGGAAAATGCACGAATGCAAATGCTGCAACGGAAAACAAGAGCAGCAAGAGAGGAGTACCGTGAAAAGAGAAGGAAAGAGAAAAAAACCCTGCGTAGAAAGAAAAGAGCATCCGCAGCCTCTCAGCTCAAGTATCTCGAAGAGTCCAGCACCGCCACCAACACTCGCCGGTTCTACAAAACAGCCAAGCAACTGGCATCTGGTTATAGGACTGGCACGCAAGCTCTTCGAAACAGCGAAGGGAACCTAGTTACCGAAGCACAGGGAATTGTAGACGTGTTTAAGCAGCATTTCCAGCAGCTGCTTAATGGGCATTATGTAGAGGAGGCGACAGGGGGGGGGGGGGAAACAAAGAAGCATTAGACCAGTCAATGAAGATCCAGTCCCAGCACCCAGTACTGAAGAGGTTAAGAAAGCCATCCACAAGCTTAAGAACAACAAATCCACCGGCTCGGATACCAGCGGAACTCTTCAAGTATGGAAGAGATGTTCTGGTAGGGTGCATGCACCAGCTCATCAACCAAGTTTGGGAGGAGGAAAGTATGCCCGACGACTGGTCAAATAGCTCCATATGCCCAATCTACAAAAAAGGTGATCCTATGTCCTGCAAGAACTACAGAAGCATATCCCTGCTTAATGTTGCTTACAAGATCCTATCCAACGTACTATGTGAGCGTCTAAAACCTTTCCGCAACACTATGATCGGCACGTACCAGTGTGGCTTCAGGCCAGGCAGATCAACGATAGACCAAATCTTCACATTGAGGCAAATCCTGGAAAGGACCAACGAATTTCAAGTCGAGACCCACCACCTATTCATCGACTTCAAAGCCGCATATGATAGCATAAGTCGCCAAGAGCTTCTATTGGCGATGTCGGAACTCGGGATCCCGAAAAAACTGATCCAGCTATGCCGCATGACGTTACAAAATACGCGGTGCAACGTGCAAATGGGTAACAGCTCATCCGAGTTATTCCAGACGTGTACAGGGTTCAGACAAGGAGATGCGCTATCATGTGATTTCTTCAACCTAGTCCTGGAGCAGATAGTGCGCAAGAGTGGTGTTAACATGGAAGGCACTATCTTTAACAGGTCTTCTCAACTGCTTGGTTATGCGGACGACATCGATATCATCGGCCGTTCCAACAGAGCTGTACTTGAAGCATTCACAGCTATTGATGAACAGGCGAAACGCGTTGGTCTTGAAGTGAATGAGGACAAAACAAAGTATATGCTATCAACAAACAAAGCCTCATCTGTCCATCGCCTAGGACAAAACGTCACTGTTGGTAGCAGTAATTTCGAGGTAGTCAAGGAGTTCACCTACCTCGGAACAAACATCAATCCCACGAACGACACCTTAGTGGAAATCCGACGAAGAATTACCCTAGCGAACCGCTGCTACTTCGGTTTGGCCAAACAAATGGGTTCAAAACTCCTTTCTCGAAAGACAAAGTACACGCTATACAAAACTCTAATTTTACCAGTTCTACTCTACGGCGCCGAGTGCTGGACGATAAGTAAAAAAGGGGAATTGATCCTGGGCACTTTCGAGAGAAAAATTCTACGGCGGATATTTGGTCCTATATGCGAAGAGGGCGATTGGAGGAGAAGATTCAATCGTGAACTGTACGAGCTGTACCAAGATGTGGATGTAGTCCAAAGAGCCAAAACACGTCGACTACATTGGCTCGGCCACATCGAGCGAATGGACAACAACGCTCCAGCCAAGAAAATCTTCGAATCCCAGCCCCCAGGTTCGAGACGACCAGGAAGACCGAACCTCCGCTATAGGGACCAGGCGGTCACAGACGCAGAGCGCTTGGTCTCGACGACTGGAGGGAGCATGCGAGGGACCGCAGCCGACGGAAGACCGCAATATCTCAGGCAGAGACCCTTCATGGATCGGGAGCCGGATAAGTAAGTATGTAAGTAATATCCAAGATCATGGATTTGAGACCATTTTTTTTCGCCTTCCTTGACCTTGACCGTTTAAAAACTTCAAAGTTCAAAGTGAAAAACAGGTTTTTTAAACGGTCTGACAAGGCAAACTGTACAGGTACACTCAAAAATGATCTAGGATTCCGTGATATGTAATCAGAGGAGCATAATTTTGGGTGGGGTGAAAGCCAATTTCGTTTAACAAGATTATCCTCGAAGTTGCATTCATATTTTATTTTCGATGCACTGTTTCATCACTATGGCCCCAGTTATGGACTGCAAGAGGGTCGGAGTCTCGGAGTCATATTCAGTATTCCAAAATTCTAGTTTTCAAGCCTTAATTCTGTAAGTGCCAAAATTCAATTTCCAAACTTTTGTATTTCAAAATTAGCTAAATCTAAAATTCTGGTTTCTAAAATTCTAAGAAAAACAAAATTTTGTATCATATTATAAAACGGCAAACAAGAATGTTGTGGTACAATTTACGCGGTCTACAAAAGCCGAAGTCACATAAATTGGTATATCGTTGAGAAGGTTTTTTTGCACAGAAGTGCAGAATAAAAAAATGTATTAAATAATTGCACCACAAAAACTAAAAAACAATAAAAGAAAATTGCAAAATAAGTGCGAGCGAGAGCCGGAGCGAGACCGAGTACCTATATGTTCACGAGACTTTATTTTACATTTTCACTTTAAAATTCACAACACTTATTAAGATTCGTGTTTGCCCTTTTATTATGATCATATATTTCCTTACACTTTTGTTTTGTTTTATTCCTTTGTTTAATTTGTTTTTATTTGTTATTAGTAATATCGTTCATTTTTATTTTGTTTTTATTTGGACAAAATCAAAACTTCACCGACATATAGGCAACGTTTTTATTTTGTCCACCCACACACCAACCAATTTTCCAGCACTGACTGGAAAGATTATTGGAATGTCTGATGGCAGCGTTCAGTGCTGCAGAAAAGAAGTTCAGTTCTTCTCGGCGCTAAACACTGCTTTTAAGGCGCCAGTTATAGCTATCATTGAAACTCATCATTGAAAATTTTAATGATTGATTTTGAGACGCTTAGGAAGGGAAATCGTTTATTATTTTGATGGGAAAATAAACCTTAAGACTCAATTAATATATCTAGCCAAAAAAATTATTCAAATAGGCCCAACTTTTCACATAAAAAGACTTTTCTTATTTCAATGACCGAACTACCTTACCAATGATCATTGAAAAATCAAAAGTCAATTTTTGTGGAAAGTTGGGCCTATTTGAAATTTTTTTTTGATTAGAAATATTTTTGAAGTCTTGAGCTATAATCATCCATCAAAATAATGAATGATTTTGCTTTTTAAACGTCTCAAAATCAATCATTAAAGTTTTCAATGATGAGTTTCAATGATAGCTATAACTGGCACCTAAACGTAAGTTCTCTTCGTTTAAACTAGCCCGAAGAGGTTGTCTCTACGTGAATGACTTTGTAATCGATAATTCGCATGCAAATGTCCTTCTCTTGGTTCAGGTTAGCCCCAATTTTATGCAAACTTCAATTTTGCTACGAGCTGTCAACGCGTTTGACAAGTAAAATTTTAGTGTCTACTACAAGCCGGTAACACAATTTTTATTTGCTTTTAAGTTAAGTGCCGAGAATTCTATGCGTTTGGTTTAACATGCCGGCTCCAAGTGTAACCCGACTTTTTCTGGAACAGTAAAAATTCATCAAACAATTGTGATTTCTTAGAGTTTCTTAATCCATCGACATCTCAATCATCCATCAATGAAATTTGACAGTGGACCTTTTTCTGCAGCAGTAAATATTCACCAAGAATTTCAAATTTCTTAGAGGCTTTTTAATCCAACGACATCGTAGCCGCACCAGTCAATGGAATTTGACAGTTGATGGCTTAAAATATAGGGGACGAACTATATTCCGATCCAAATGTCACCCGATTGCCTTAAAATCACCTTTTTCCGGAGCAGTAAATACTGAAAATTTAATTTCTTTTTGAGCTTTTTTACTCAATCCAAATTGGATCGATTGACTGAATTAATCGAATCATTTTAGTGATCGATTCTTGAGCGATTTTCTAGAATTTTGTCAATTAGACGATAGTGTTATTAGCACTTGATTTTCGAGGGCTGGACGTACTAGTATAAAAATATATATTTTTTTCTAATAATTAGGTTATCTGTGGGATGTCAGATGTATGGACTATTTGCAGAAAAAAATTGCAGAAAATTCTGTTAAATTTCAGTGATCGTTAAAACATAAAAGACTAATAATAGCAAATTGAGTTAATTCAAAGACAAAAAAAAAAAAATGAAAAACAAAATAGTTTTGAGTCCTTTATCATGTTATGGGGTTCAACTAGATCCCCTGACGAGAGTTTTCAGAATCTCCTCGCACAGCGTAAAATTCAAAAATGTTAGAAATGTTGAACTCAGAGAACATTATCAGCTACGAGAACATATTTAATTTCATGTAGGTAGGTACATACATATGTACGACGTTATTTTTTTGAACGAAGAAATTAAAGAGGAATATAAATTGACGTCTGTGAAGTTAGCATATGGCCGCGTCCACATTATGTGGAATTGCGTAGATCAACATCGTTTATGAACAGTGTTGAGTAAGTGTAGACGTATTGATCGACAATGTCAATTTGATGACCCCAACGCAACCCGATTCACATGGATAGCAATCGACAAAGTTCTTCAAAAATTCCTCAAAAACAATTCTAGGGTTTAAATTGCATGGACATAATTTATTGGTTTTGTGCGTTATTAATCAATTTTTATTTGATCAAAAATGCAATGCTTGTTGTGAATAAGTATCTAATGTTAATAATATTGTTTCAACTTTATTGTTCACAAAAATTTTTTTTTTTAAGTTGGGTATCGCCAAGATTTGAACCCCGAACCCTTCGGTTGGATCCTGACGCATCGAACAGAAAGTTCCAATCCACATAAATCGTTGCTATAGCATGTTGATTGACAATGTTAACCAACAATGTTGATCAGCATAGTGCGGACCCTCCTTAACAATTTTAAGCTAGAAGAAATTGCAGTTCACCAAAGGGGTTAACTCCCTGTACAGCTAAATTCACTGTGAAGTTAGCATTACATTCCTTTTCTCAGCAACGGAGATAGTATGAAACTTGTAGTTTTTGCTCCAAATTTGCAGTTAAATTTTCATTTCAAGAAAAATTATGGTCACCATTTTGAAATCATAATTTGACAAAAAAAATCGAAAAATTAATTTTGCACCTTTTTACATTTCTTAAATTCTAAGTCTCTTTATTTTAAGAGCAAGTACCTGCCTACGTATTATGGTGTAATACTGTAGTATATTTTATTTTTACTTGGTTCCAACTGTTTTTGGATAAGTTTCCTTAATTTAATGTAACATTTCTTGGCTTTGCACATTTTTCTCTGATCTCATCTTAATGTGTTTTCATAAAAAAAAAAAAATGTGTGGGTACCGGGACTCGCGTGGAAGATGTGTAAACATTCGTTTTCACCTGAAAGTCAAGATATGATTGCATCTTGACATCCAATCAAGATATGAAACGGAGTGACTCCATTAGATATTTAATGTCAAGACGAACATTCTGAGAGAAATTATCTACTGTGGAGTCGGGGTGTAAGGAATTCACTCCACTTAGCAAATACCAAAACCATTGGGTATAAAATGAAAACTACCTTACCTATTCGAGTTTACAGAGTTCTACTTACCTACAACAAACAAAATGGTTCCAAACGGAACCGTGAGCCCATATCCGTTACAGCCGATTTTCAATTTTACCCATACCGAGCGCTAAGATGTTTACACATCAAAACTCTTTTTAAAACTCTGCCACTTGAAACTATTTGAGCAAATACATACCACCTAGTCATGCATTTTATTAAATATATTTTCATCAAATAAATCGAGTAACATGTTCTTATAAAAGTTTAAAGCAAAAATAATTAATGTCGAATTCCTTACAACAATTTCAAATCGATTTTTTTTGTTGGTTGTAAGGAACACACAAAAAATCAAATTTTTCGTGTGGGATTGTGTGTGTGTCATTTGACAGTAGCTTTGAAGCAAAAAAGTAAACAAACTATGCGCATACAAATTTGTAACAAATATTCCAAAGTGCATTCAGTTTTTCGCGTCATTTTGTTAGATTAAAAACATTCACAAGTGCATTCAGTTTTTCGCGTCATTTTGTTAGATTAAAAACATATACATTTCCAAGAAAAGTTGCAAAAATAAACAGAAAATAGTTATGTGGCCATTAAAGTAAAAAAAATAACCCAAATTCATCCAAGAAACACATCATTCGAGAAACACATCGGCGAGCGCGCGATTTATATCTTTAATTGACTTTGGGCACTTTGAATCGAAGTTTGTTGATATTTTTATAACTTCTAACTGACCATTCACTATTTTTTGATTAATTAAAATTAGTTTTAATGATTTATTTGCTTTTAATCTATTTAAATGACCGACGAACACTTTAGAACATTTGTTAAATCCGCCGCAAAATACTTTCAACCTCAGAGAAATGTCAAATCTTGTTAGTGTGTGTTAAATCGATTTGAAATCTTGCTGAAAATGCAAGATTTGTTTTGACAGAATAAAATCGATTTTGTTTAGAAAAAAATCGATTCTGTTTAGAAAAAAATCGATTATTTGGTTGTAAGGAATTCGACATAAAACTTCTCTTGTTTATTTTTTTTTAAATGAAAATATGAATAAAACATGAGTTGTATAAAAATAAAACATAACTTCGTATGAATTTAATTAAAAATTACTGCAAAAAGTTTCTTTTTTTTTCGCCTGGTGACAATGTCCACTTTAAATTGTTTTGCTATAATTTAAAGACCAACATCAACGTTATAAAAAAAAAACCTTAAGAAAAATCTCCCCTAAAACACATGAAAAACACGTTTAAAGGACAAAATGATAATGGCTATCTTGGGACTCCGATACACGTCATCACCAAAAAGGGCAATCGTATGTTTTTGCTCCCTATACTTTTATACCCTCTAACGGTGGTGTACGAGAGCATAACAATAGTTTCGGTTTGTAAATGAAAATTTATTACCTCAGACGTGTTTTGTTTACTTTTCCATCCAAATACCTACTATCTTTAATCTCATACCTACTCTCGGTGTGGTTGTGTGTCTTTTTAGGTCTTTCCTTAATGGGTCCAACTCTCTTATGCTAGGTTATATATACCTCTTAATAGGTGTTTGCTGAATCCTCCCTACGTCCGCCGTCATCATCGTCGTATCCAATAACTTTTTAAAGAAAAACCGTTTTCTTGTTAAAGTCCAATTTTCATTTCTTGCAACGATGACGATGGTATTCGATTTGATGCCACATTTAAAGTAAACTTAATTGTATGACCAATATTAAGCAATATATTATAAAGCATAGAAGTTGGTACGATACACTGGACCAAGGACCAAGAAATTAGTTGGCATCGCATCGGCTCACTCACTTTCTCCATATCTCACCATCTCTTTCTCTCTCTCTCTCTCTCTCTCTCAACTTGGAATACTTTGAAAGAAAGTCTCCTTTTGGTGTTTCTCGTGGGTTTAACCAATGGATTGGAAATCTTTCTACACCATTTAATATGCTCCGGCTCCAGAGGATAGAACGCTTGTGAAAGGATGTTTGTTCTCCCTTACCATCAAGTCTGGAAATTCAATACAAGAAATGGTTATGTCCTTGCGAATGCCGTAAAAGTGAAGGTGGGGTAAAATTGAAGAGGGAGAAATGGAAGGAAACAGAGTTCCATATACAATCACTATCCCTCTATACATAGAGTGATAGTAATAGTGTTGGCTGGAATCGTGTGTTGGTTGGTATGAAATTGAAAATTTACATTGATTGTTAATTTATAGAAGTTGAACTGTGTAATCGATAAATATGCGAATTTTCTTACAGAACAACTTAGTATAGAGGCAAACAGGCAAAAACCTTTGGAAATTCGTGAAGATGGTAGTGGCATCAGAGTCTGCCTAAGCTATCTTTGCGCAAGATGCCAAACTCAGAGAAAACTTCTTCATCTATAGGAATAATTCACCATTTAGTTTATCCTAAGCAGGATTGTTACTATGTATATTGGTGATAAGGATAAAGTTATTGTTGTTGCTGCTGGCTTTATTGTGTTGTGGGTAAAAGGTTGCTCTTCGTGTTTATTTCTTATTACAAAAACTTTGATAATAATATTGAATGAAAATCCTAATGCAT
Organism: Dasysyrphus tricinctus; assembly: GCA_963921185.1. Classification (NCBI taxonomy): domain Eukaryota; kingdom Metazoa; phylum Arthropoda; class Insecta; order Diptera; family Syrphidae; genus Dasysyrphus; species Dasysyrphus tricinctus. The sequence continues at coordinate 238,619,404 of OY992531.1, read as the reverse complement.
TCTATTGACTCTCGTTTAGTTGATATAGCCTGGTTAAATATACATAAGCTTACTCGTAGTTATGTATTTGTATTCATTCATTCACAGTTATGTAGTATTAAGTTTTCGATGAACATCTGGAAGGTAAATATAGAAAAGTCGATATGTACAATGCCTACAATATTAATGCTTAAACCTTAATCCTTTCTGAAACTTGATCAATTTAAACATATTTTTTTATTTTACCTAAGGTCTATTGAGAAGTTGTAATCAGCTTTAATAGTATTAGGAGTTGTTTTTGTAATGGGCTGCTTTAAAATAATGATCGGAATCAGATCAAGGATTTTGTGTTCTTGTTAATAAACATGGGCTTAAAGTTTCTTATTCTGAAACAGAATGATTCACTCAATAAAATATATTTATTTATTTCTGTATTTTTAAATACCTTTTATAAGTTAAAAATTTGAAGTAATAAAGAAAAAAACCTGTTGGCCTATCTGCCTGTCTGACTGTTCGGTTACAGCCTAAATGGAGGAAATGATTTTCTTAAAACTTGTTTTATAGAGTTTTTTTCCGTAATTCCCCTTCATGTTTTTTTATTGTTTCTTAGAACCATAAATAACGATATCTTCCATTAAATTTTTGTTAACAATTTCATAAAATTTAAATAAGTAGTTTTAGTAAGAACCAAGTATAATTAAGAGAAACCCCGTTTTTTAAAATATATTTATAATCGGTCTTAGGCAGGCGCGGATGCAGGGGGGGAGCAATGTGTGCAATTGCCCCCCTGGACAGGAACGAATGAAGCATAAAATATGAATTTAATGAAATGTTATCAAAAAAGGTTATTTCGTAATAATTTTTTATTGGTAGTGCAGCGTTGCAGCAATGAGTGGTTGTGCGTTGGCCGATGCCTGACCAAGTTTAGTTAGGAAAATATCCACTATTCACAAAAAGCATTGAAATCAACTTTGTGAGTGGAAAGCTTTTAGCTTTTAGCTTCGGTTTTGGATGTCCGATCTTCAGAATTAAGGTCCTTAATTAAAAGATAAATGTCCGGCTACATTACTCTATAATATTGTAATGACTTTCACATTTGAGCTATAACGTCTCACAACAGCCAACAAACGGACACACTAGAGCTTACGGTCGCAGTGCAAACATACCCCTTAGCTATAATTGAATCGGTGAGTGAAAGAACAGTACAAGCGCCAAAAATAGAATTATGAGCTGAAAATGCTAAAATGTTCTGCTTACGTAAACCTTCAAATCAGCAAAATAACAGTACATTTGAAAGTCGAATTCATACTTAACTACGCTACTATGATCGCTGATTAGTGGAAGAACAGTACAAATCCTGGCATTTATACTGTTCTTTCACTCAATCACTGCTGTCTGGAGTTAAAGCTCAATTGTTAAAGTAATGAATTACAATATTATTAACAAAAAAAAATATTGATGATATGACACATGACAGGTTTTATAGAAAGACTAGTAAACCAGTTGACAAATTAAATAATAGTTTTTGGTTTATGCTTCTCTTTTATCAATATGTATGGGACTTTACGTTTTGCACTGAATATATGACTATGTAAATTACAAAAACCTATTTCATAGGATAATATGTTCTTACTAAAATTACTGAATTACTTAAACCAAACAAGAATTAAACAAATTAAATAGCAGCTACCAACTGCAAGATTTAAGGAACCATTTTCTATTCATACAAAATAAAATAAAAAAATTAGAAATTAAGAAAATAATGCAAAATATTATCTGGAGAGGCCTTGGAGCCATATACATTATGGCATGAAAAACAACCAATTATGATGCTCAAAGCTAATAGAATTACTCAAAGAACTGTCATTTTTTGTTTATGAAGATTTATAAAAACAATAAAACAGTGACCCAAAATTTTATCCGTGCTTTTTTTGTATTGAGTGAAAGAACAGTATAAGTACAGTGTCTTTCCGTCTCAATACTACTTTCCTATATACACTTTTATGAATTATTTTTTCATGAAAATATTGAGGAACTCGAAAACTTAAAATCCCCCATACAATATTGTACCAATAAATTAATTGTTTTTCTGTGAAATAGTTATTTCTGTTTTTCTCAAAACTAACATTTTATACTTGTTCTGTTCTTCCACTCGCCGATTCAATTACATTGACTTTCAAACGAAAGAAGCGCCATCTGCCGGATTATAGCAGATACACCAGCTGTCAAATAAAAGCTTTTGGAAGGGAAATTATTGGGAAATTTCCCCAATGGAAAGTTCTGGAAGCAGAGACCAGAACCTTCTACTTAATTCCAGAGTTTGCCAAACAACTATAAAAGGCATATTTCGACCGGCAGCGACACAGTTTGTTTTTAATCGTGAATGAATAAAGTTGGTTGTAATAAAAGGGAAAAGTTAAGTTTGTGAATTAATTTCAGTGGTGAATAATAAATCCTTTTGCTTGTAGTAAGAAAAAGTAAAAAAAGTTTTATTTTGTGAAATAAATAAGTGGAAGTTTTAAATAAAGTAAATAAGTTTTATTAATGAACCTGAGAAAATATTATAATATTTTATGAGAAAAGTTAATTTATTTCAGATTGAATCCCAAATCGATTGGATTTTCATTTTTCAAAACGATGTGAATGAAAATTTCACAATTTGAAAAATAATGATTTAAAACATAATTGCTCCAACTCCAACCCTACTCTATAAATATGTTTGAATGTACTCTATAAGTGGTTTTTTATAGTTAAATGTAACGGGAAAGGTGGCAGGGGCACTTAACTAAATTTTCAACCTTAAAGTTGATTTTGATTTAAAAATAAAAATTAAATCTTTAAATTACGTCGATTTAACTAGCTTCAAAAATTTCTAACTTTGCTTCAAATGCTCGGATCTTAAAGATATGTAAAGATATCTAATTAAATTTAAAATAATAAACTATATTTGTGTATGAAAGCTACTAAGAAATACCAAAAAACTTCATTCTAAAAGGGTGATAGAGTTCTGTTTATTATAAATATTTTAAATTGCATTTCCATTTAGGGAGTACTTTCACTAGAAAACTCTCGAGAGTGACTATCGGATATCTTTCTTCCTCTCTGGTGAGCTTATTTCATGAGTGTGTCTGTTTCCACATTCGAGTTTTACGCTAAAGAACTTCTTCAGAGCTGCTCGCCGTCTTTTTACTCTATACGCTCCTTAAGAGTATGCAGCATGCACCCACTATCCACATGTGCTTCGAGTTCAGCGTTGTACCAAGCACGTCTGTGCTGCTGTTTAAGCCATAACCCAGCGGGAAATATCGTCCTCAATGAAATTTATTGCTGAAATAATCAATGAATTCACTTGCCAAATCATAAGAGAAACGACATGCGTTGATTTAGTAGGTGAAGAGTAATGCAAAGTTTCCTCAGTTCGTAGCTTTGATTCCACTTTCTGCTTTGTGTTTATGAAACGACCCTTTATTTCGGTGAATTTAAAAGGGAAAAGTATGTGATGAAAAAGTTGTGGAAAAGTAATGTACAAGATCATCAGTTCATTGTTTGAATCCACTCATCTGCTTTGTAAAGTGTTCATGGCGAGAACAAAAAAAAAAAAAAAACAAATGTGAGTGAAACTCATGGTGAATTATAATCGATGATTCCAACGATGAATAGTAATGCACAAAGTAGTTTATAATTTTTTGGCAACTATAAATTCTCATTTTGTTGGATACAGTTCACAGTGACTTTCTCTAAAAAAGTCCATGTAACACGAACTGAAGTCAATAGAAATTGCGTTTGCCGAAACGCCAAATATTTTTGATTTGAAATGGAAACAACATTTTGGTTTGTTTTCATTTTAAAATAAAGGGTGCATTACCAATGGGATTTAGTAAACAATACAAATGGGAGGATTTTATTGATGAAAAAGAAACTACCACTAACCTGGTGATTTCATAACTGAATTTTCATTCGATTTTTCATCGAAATTATTGAACTGATGAATAAGCTAAATACCCGTATGTAGTGAATTCACAGATTAAGCAATCACCATGTTTTTCATCACCTGGGTCGGTGAATAAACAACTTCCATTGAAGTAGTGAATTCGTTAGTGAATTTTCATCGGAAAAGTGGCATGTGCTTCCCGCCAATGACACGCCCATGTTAAATTCATCAAAGGAATAAGCTGAAAAGTGGCAGGTACAGCTTCCATTCCTCAAGGAAAAAGCAGGTTTTTCCTCAATGAATTTTTTAATTTTTCCCGCTGGGAAGATACGTTTTTGATGTATGTTAGTATTCGTGAGGATTTTGTCACTTTCGTGGATGCGTGTTAGAAAATTCCGTGTTCCATACAGGGTTGCCACTTCTCAGAAAATTTTTCGCAGTATATTTGCAAAAAAAGTGCAGTAGATTCAATATTTTCTCAGTAAATATCTTTTTTTATTTGTTTTTTCAAAAAACTAAATATGTCATTCGAACAAAACTGATAAATAAATAAAATACATAAAACATTTGTTTTTCTTCAAAACATAAAAAGAACAAACAAAATAGCTATAAATTAAACATCATATTATTATTAAGGTGTGAAGGGTAATTTTGTTCGTAAAATCAAGTGCAGTAGATTTTATTTTAAGACAGCAGATTGATTTTGAGAAAAAAAATGCAGTAGATCTACTGCAATTGTAGTAAAGTGGCAACCTTGGTTCCATATTATTAAACTGGCGAAGAGTACGAATCCAACGAAGAAGATTGGAGAGAAACCAGGAAACGACTACAGCTACAGGGTTGCCACTTCAAGAAAAGAGGAGCGCAGTATATTCCTTACAAAAATGCAGTAGATTCAATTTGTCCGCAGTAGATTTTTTATCGGTTTCTAAAGACTATAATAATTAATATATTTTTGAATAAATATAGAATCTGATTCAAAAAAGTCTTGGATTATACACTTAATTGTTTTTTATACTTTCCATCTGTGAAATAAAATTTTTAAAGAACTCTAGAGGCCCAGGAGAGTCTGACGGTGTCCAACAACTGTTGCTGACATTCAATTCTTTATACACAAAATTACATTTTTCAGAGTATCTACATTTAATTTGTTTCGTTATCTATTTTTAACAAAGTTTAAGTCGAAAACTTTCGCTACTATGAGGGAATCAACATAAACTCTCAAAAGTTCGACAAATATTTTTTCCCCAGGAGCATTTTTTGTATAGAGTAAATCAAACCAAAATCTTTAACAGCATTTTAAAATAGATAATATTGATGGCAAATCACAATCGACGACTAATTTTGCGTCTATTGGTTCCCATTAAGTGCTTCAGCAGTTTAATTTTTTATCGTAAAAATCGAAACTTAAAACAGTGAAATTTTTGAATGTTTTTTTTTTTAACATCTGCTGGAGCGAAGATTTCTGAAACAAAAAAGTGCAGTATATTAGTTTTAGTGGCAGTAGATTTATTTTTTTCGGAAAGTGCAGTAGACCTACTGCAATTGAAGCAAAGTGGCTGTTATGAGTTGGGGTTGGCCACGGAGGCATCTTCGGTGCTGGAAAAGGGACCTTGGCATGCTTGTTTCAGCTCGGCTAAGCTCGACGTAATGGGGTGGTTCTTGTCCCCTTCCATACACCTCCCACTCACCAAACAAAATATCATGCCTTGTAATGGGGAAAGGACAGGAATAGGAATCAAGGTAAAGGAAAACTAAAAAAAGAACCTGCACAAATTCAGTGACCTATGCCACCGTCTGAGAGAAAGAGTGGGGTTTAAACCGATGCTCTCTTAAAAAAATTATGAAATTAAAACTTATATCTTAATTAACCCTCTAAACTCTATAATACGTTTATATCCTTGTTGGATATAATGAATTTTCATTATATAAATCTTAAACCCTATTGTAAAACTATTTAAATCTATATGTAAGATCTAATCAGAAAGAAAAAAAATCTTCCATTTTTTTTCTTTTCAAAAAAAAAAACCGACAAACATCCCACTGTCTCTCCCAGACAATGGTTCGCCAAATCACTAAGAGCCTTGACAGGTGTTATTGTCAAAAGGCTACCCTCCCTTGTATTTACGAAATACAACCTATGTCATCTCCGTAGCCTGATGGTAGGAGATGACCCCTAATGCGAATCCCCGATCACAATCAAAAGTGCCGTCACATCCCTAAGTCAAAAGTTCGTATCGTCCTCTCAAGTCATTTCTCTCACCAGCCACTTCTTCCCTCGGAAAGGCAGCCTAGTCAGGCCACCACACACCACCACTGGAAATATCTAGCAACTCATATTTGAGTATTAAAAATAAACCAAGTTTCTTTCACAAAATGCTTCAATTTAATTATCTTGGCCATAAACCACAAAATCCTAACATTTACAAAGGTATCTATAAGCTACTAATCAAAAATTCCAAACAAATTCAAATTCAAAATTCAAAAAAAAAATCAAAGTTCAAAAATTCAAAATTCAAATATTCAAAGAAAATATAACAATAATATAATATTTATGATACCAGGAAACGAGAAAAGTTATAAGAGATACACTAAAAAAAAGGTTCTTAAGTTTTTCCTTCTCTTCTCTGCTACTTGGAAATTTCATATGTATAAGTTTGTATATATGTATATGTATCGGTATGTAATTCAATATAGTTTTTTGCAATAAAATCACTTACGATTCTTCGTCCCACGAGGTCCTGCCGGCAGCACGTTCCTGGATGACGGTATGTATGTATAGGCTTTTATTTGTTGGGCCTTGTTCGCGCACTAATTATTTTTACATATATATATATGTTTATATATATATTCAACTTCGCACGAGCACAGAAAATATTTTAACTATAAACTATTTAAATAATTAATTTTACCTTCTATAACTTTTCTACTCTATTTCTCTTTATATGTACTTTACTTTACGGTTTAATTAATTTAAAGGTAAATCAAAAGAATTCATAAAAAAATCATTCACTTTACGTTATTTAAAATAACAAAAAAACCAAATTAAAGAAAATTATAGATCAAATTAAAGAAAATTATAGATTAAAAAAAATTACTAATTTCATTAAAAGGTCCTTAAAAAAAATTGTCTTCAATGACGAACTATGTTTTCTTGATCTGGAGCACCCTGTTCTCTTTTCTGATCGTTAGTCTGTGACTAACACTCTCTTTAAGCATATCACAAAATTCACTTTCTTGCTAGCTCACTTAGTCCACAGGAGCACCCTGTCGCTTTAGTCGACGTGTTCCAAAGAATCCTTGAGACGAATCCTTATCCAGAAAAAAAAATCACGCAGAGGCTAAGGCTTTTCTCTGCCTAGCGTTTTGCACCCCGGTCAATAGATTTCTTTGCACGTATATACGTAGGTGCCTCTATCTATAACTGGTCATATACGTATGTAGCCAGTCATGTGACCAGTCGGAGAAAGAAAAATTTGAATTTTCTAACCCTTAACCTATTATTAATATTTAAATATTTTTACTTTTAATGCCTAATTATTTAAAACTATCATATCATTTACCTCTGCTTCGGTTTTCTTTTCTTTTTGTATTTAAAAGGGTAATTTCCACCCCCAAGGAATGTGCCAGTGGGTCCCTTCTTGGTAATTGTTTGCCGCTTTTTTTTACTGTCAGCTATTTTTTTTTTTTTTAAATAAAATAATTTTGCATAACTAATATGGACTAATTATCACTCAAAAAAATTATTCCCACCTTTAAATATTAATCAAAAATAATTTTGATAGTTTATTCCGGTATATATTGACGAGAACAAATTTTCTTTGTTCAAACGAAATACCGATAGAAAAAAAACTATTCACCGTATATAGCGACACAACTTTATGACCCGAACTGTTATGCATTCAAACAGATGCTTTCGATTGCACTTTTTCCTTTGGAATGACAAAAATTCAGAATTGCATAACATCGGTCATTGACTTTTGCCCTACTTTATATTCTCCTCTTTCACTAATTCTTTCGTTCTTCACACTGGAAACTTAACTTTTCTATTCCCCTTAATCTGGTACTTTTGCTCGTCATAGACGTCTTCTTTCGTCATACTAAAGGGTGTGTGCTCATCCGTATTAACTACTTTATAACACTTCCTGTTATAAAAATGCTAATTATGTCCAAATAACTTAATTAAAACAACTAATAATACTTATAAACTAATTCTATCAGTCTTATCTCTCATTTTAATCAATAATAAACCTAATATTGCACAAAAAAATTTAATTTGTAAATCATGATTGATTTCCTACTTCCTACTAATTGCACTTTATCCCTTCTAATTACACCTACTCGCCACAAGATCGCGCATCTTCGTTGACTTCTTGACGTTTTGACATTTCTACTCATTTCATTTGTGTTTTGCAAAACTTTTAACAAACGTGCGTGGAATTATTTTTCTCGAATAATAAAATATATAACTAAAACTATACGGAAATGGATACAAATAATATCGAAATCACCTATCATAGATTCAACAAAAAATGCTCGGATACCGGAGACGCATTAAACAATGTAAGGAAAACCTGCAATTTTTCCCCAAAACATCATCAACAGGTAGGTACATTTGTTGGTACATTCGTTTATGCATCTTTTTATTCCACATACCTAAGTTCATGTAAATAGTTCTTTTTCTATTTTAGGACCAACAACCACCTCTACGGAGTCATGATCGTCATCATCACCAGGATAAGTTGTTTATTGTCGCTTAGAATGCTTCTGGACGTTTCCGATTAGAAAAAAATGAATACCCCAGAAACACTCTAGCGACAACACAATAATTGTCCAATTTCGTTATAATTTTTCTTTCTTTTTTTACTTTTTCAGGTCGTCATCGTGGAACATTCACCATTGTTGCAGAAAGCACAGGAAACTCAGCCCTCAACATAACTATGTACATATACCTACAAAAAATTATTGCCATAGATTGGAGTGGTTATGTCACACAACTTGTGATCGAGAAGGGAGAATCAATTCCAAACTCGATCCAGAGTCAGGCGTTCATCATATACAACACAACTGCCGGCGTAGGTCATGGTTGCATGTGTACTTCTACGGTATACCGAATTATCGGAGTTCTTAATGTTGGATATTTGTGAGTTACTTTTTTTTTTTTTTTTTTATTAATTAAATAAATACATTTCATTAGGAATGTTTCCCTTTTCAATACTTTTATTGTCGGATTGTTTATTTATTTGATCGTGCGGCAAATGTAAATTGCTACTGATCTATTTCTTTACATAATACCTATGCTATCATCTACATACTTATGGTATGTATCTGACGGTTCTTGAGATATAGTTTTATAGTCTTGATTTTCGAATGGATTGCATTTGCAATTTGGAGGTATATACATACATACATATGTACGTACATACATACATTAGTAGGTAGTATTTCTACAATCGGTTTCTGTTCGTTGATGTTTTTTTTTTTTTCTTTCTTTCTTTCATTCTTTTCAACTAGGTAGATAGGTAGGTATATTGCAATACAAATTCGAGTAGGAAGTTGTGTATCTTAGGATTCTGAAATATGCAATGGTGATTTTACTTAAAGTACCTATTTTCACGTAGGTACTAGAAATATGTAGATTTGGGAATACAATGGACTGATCTTCTGCGCATAGTGTTTGATGGGTGGAATTGGCGATTAGGATTTGAGAAGTTGGTGGTTGAAACCAAATGGGTAATTTTTTTTTTACTTCTGGTCTTGTGGATGAAGCGACAGACTACGTAACAAACTCGACGTAAGTCCTCGAGTGGTCGCGAGATGAGTTACCTCGCAATAAAAGTGTCTGTTGTATCTGGTATCTGGTATCTGGTTGATATAATGTATATATGTTAGAATCGCAGTCGGTGTATACTTGAGTTCAATGCCGTTCGGCAACGTGTGGTACGTCCCACGCCCTGAAAACACCTTCGGTTGCTTTTGACAAGTCCGGGCATTGTAGTAAGATATTTTATTTTAATTTATATTTTGAAAAATTACAAGGGTCATTTTTATTTTACTTATAGTTTGTTGATACCTGAGCTTTTCGTATCTTTATGAGTTTCTTGTGGTGGATGCAAATATTTGAGCTAATGATAGAAACCATATAGATACCTAGTTCATAGGTGAATTGATTTTTGGGTACCTTTTGGAATAATCTTCTGACTAAGCTAATCAGTCTTTTTTTGTCTTGAAAGTAATCCTAGTCAGTCTCTGTTACTCTATGAAAAATCAGTCTTAGTTTCTCTAAAAAAAATATTTTCAATCAGTCTTTGTTTCTTTTATGAAGATAATAACTTAAATAAATATTTAAGCAAAATAGCTATAGAAAGGAAACAGAAAGTGAATAAATAAAGCAATAGATAACAATAAAATAAATAAATAAAACTCTGTAGTAAATAATTAAATAATATCTCTGTACAAACACTATCCAAAAGGAAATAAATAGTCAAAAAAAAAATAAAAAAAGCAATAAATAATGAATAAATAAATAAATAAATAAATAAATAAATAAATAAATAAATAAATAAAAAAATAAATAAATAAATAAAAGCTCGGAACAGCACACACATGAATATCACAGATTATCGTAAGCAACTAGTAGCTTGAGTGCGTCAAAGAAAATTTAAATATATATGTTTACGTATGTAAGTCTTTCGCGTGAAAGACTCCCACTTTTGCACCATTCAAGTTACCAATTTCATATAAGGAATTTCCGACTGATCTCAGGACAATTGATTTTATAAATTTAGGTCCTAGTTTGGCATTATATTTGTCTACACGACTACTTTGTTTAAAGTTTCTTCGAAATACGATTTGTCCTACTTTATATTTAATTTCTTTGGATCGAAGATTATATTGCTTTGTGGTCTTTTGGTGAGATAGTTTGAGATTTTCAAAAATTTTGTTTCGAATCAGTTCTAATTTATCATTTTTATCCACCACATTCACACTAGTGTCTTTCAAAGCGTTAAGTTTTCGGAGGAGTTCGTAGGCATCTCCATGTTGTATCATTTGGGTACCGAATACCGCGTAATATGGTTCAAATGAAATTGAGTCGTGAATGACACTCCTTAATGAAAATGCAGCGTTGCTAACATGGGTGTCCCAGTTTCGTTGGTCACTGTCGAGATATGACCTTATTTTAGCTAACACTGATCGGTTTACCCTTTCTGACGCGTTTGCTTGCGGTGAGTAGAGTGCCGTTCGTATATGTTTCACTCCATATCTTTTCAAAAAGCTGGAAAACAGTTCGGAAATAAACTGTTTTCCGTTGTCTGAATGGACATACTCAGGTACGCCGAAGATGTGAAAAATATTTTCCTCTAAGTATTTAACTACTTCGGCTGACGTTGCCTTGCGAATCGGTTTCAAAAACACAAATTTGCTGAAGTGATCCAAGCAAATAAAAATGTGTGTATTTCCTGTTTTTGATCTTGGATAGGGCCCCAAGAAGTCTATGTAAAGACGTTGAAACGGTCGCTCCGTTACTACTTGTTGACCCATCGGTGGTCGAGAAATCGTGTTTAGGGGTTTGTTACTTTTGCATATATCACAGGAACTTATGTGTTCCCGTACGTCAGTGGTCATATTTGGCCAATAATATCTCTGCCGCAACTTAGCCAAGGTCTTGTGGATTCCTCCATGACCTGCAGCAGGTGAATTGTGGGCCGCTTCCAAAAGGCTCCTATGCAACTCCTTCGGAACCCAGAGTTTCCAGGCTCTGTCTTCTTGGAGTTCGTCACCAGTCCGTATGTCAGTCCTTTTGTACACAAAACCTTCCGAAACACACACATCAGGGAGCCGGTCTTTGTTATCGGATACCGTTTTCTTCAACTCCTCATATTCCTGCGAACAAAAATATGGGGAATTGAAGTCAACTTCCTGCGTTTCTCTCTCGGGATTGAGCTCGTCCATATGGATTCGTGAGAGAGTATCAGGGACTACATTGAGGATACCTTTCCTATGTTCAATCGTAAAGTCGAAGCCCTGTAGTTTAAAACTCCATCTGGCTAGACGGCCAGATAGGTCTTTTTGGGTCATCAACCATTTCAGGCTCGCATGATCCGTTATTATTGTGAAAGGTAATCCTTCAATATAGGCCCTGAACTTCTTTACTGACAGAACGGCCGCCAAGCATTCAAGCTCAGTCACCGTGTAGTTCCTTTGAGCAGGATTGAGCTTCTGAGACATGAACGCTATAGGCCGTTCGTTCTCCTCAGGATCCTTCTGGAAAAGAACACTCCCTACACCTGAAGTTGAAGCATCACACTGGATGTAGAAGTGTTTGGAAAAGTCTGGGTTTGTCAAAATTGGTGCAGTGACCAAAGTCGTTTTCAGTTCGTCGAAGGCTTTTATCGCTTCGTTAGTCATAACGAATTCTTTCCCCTTTTTAAGACAGTCTGTCATCGGGGATGATATAGACGCGAAATTGGGTATAAAGCGTCTATACCATCCCGTCATCCCTAGGAACCGACGGAGTTGCTTAGGAGTCTTTGGAATTGGAAACTCCTTCACCGCTGAAACCTTCTCAGGGTCTGTCCTCAGGCATCCATCTCCGACGAAATAACCAAGATACTTGATCTCCTTAAAACAGAATTTGCTTTTCTCCACGTTAATAGTGAGACCCGCCTTTCGCAAACAACTCGCCACCTCCTCCAGTACCTTCATATGAGTCTCAAAATCTGGAGAACAAATCAAGAGATCATCGAGATAGACAAAGACATTCTCTCTCATTCGAGCGGGAATGACCTTGTCCATCAGCTTGCACATTCTCTGGGCGGCATTGCACAGTCCAAACGGCATAACCGTGAACTGGTACAATGGTCGCCCAGGGACTGTGAAGGCCGTTTTCTCTCTTGATTTGGCCTCCAGAGGAATTTGCCAGAAGGCATCTTTCAAGTCGATACTTGAAATAAAATGGGTATCCTGTAGACGACTGATTATTCCATCAATATGAGGAAGAGGATATGCGAATTTTTTTGTGGCGGCGTTCACTTTACGTGAATCCAAGCAAAGTCTGTTTTTGCCTGGTTTTCGCACCAGCACAACTGGAGAACTATAGTCACTATTGCTTTCTTCTATCACACCTAGTGCGAGCATCCGGTCGAGTTCATCATACATCAATTTCTGAACGACGGGTGAGATTGGGTAGTGTCGTTGCTTGATGGGGATGCTGTCGTCTTCCATCTCTATAACGTGTTCTTCTAGACTTGTTTTACCCAATCCCAGCACCGCGAACGAAGGAAATTGCTTTTTTATCCGTTCTAGTTCTTCAGCTTGTGCTGGTGTGAGCACCCGCATGGGATCGGCATCCGGCCCTACCGTCGGCGACGGATAATCGAGAGCACTGACAATATTTGGAGCGACTTTAAAAGCCCTCCAAAAGTCTACCCCAAGGTATAGTTGTTGCTGCAGAGATGGAACTATATACAGTTCTAAATCCTGAGTTTTACCACCCCACGAGACTTTGGTTTTACATCTACCTAAAATTTGTTGATGCTTTCCATCTGCTGTTTTAATGTCTTCTTTCATTTTTGTCATTACTAAGTCATGTTTCTTTACGAACTCTATTGCATTTTTCCCTAGGCAGCTAACCGAAGCTCCACTATCTAATAGACCCATTATGTCTTCTTTGTCAATGCACACTTTAGTGTAGGGTCTATTGTCGTCAGTCGTAATTATCACAGATGATTCGATATTGTTTTTCCTTAACCTATATATTGCACACTTTTCCCTCAATTTAGAAATCTTTATATAATTTCTTGATTTCTTTTCAGTCTTTTCTATTTCTTCACCGAAAATTCTTTTTCTGGCCTCTTGGTATTCGACCAACCTTTGGTGAAGGGGTTTCCGTGGAGGAATTTCATGTTGTGAAGGAATACTAAATTCATTTTTATTCCTTTCTAAAATTTTTACTTTGCTAGCGGGTGTTGGTCCCCGGGCACTGTGTTCGTCGTCGACAGTGGTTTCCCGGATGCACTGTCGACTGTCACTTTTCCCAAACACGCTGCACACTTGAATGACATCGTGCCTTGTCCACAACAAAAGCATGTGAGTGTGTGGAAACTAGATGGGCAAGCTTGTGGGTTATTGCTGCACACATCCTTTTTTAGTTCAGTTCCACTCATAGGCTTTCTGTCTTTGTCGACTCCCATAGGTTTTTGTTTGTTAAAATTTGTCCTCTCGTTGCTTTTATTTGAGCGTTTTTGTTGTAAGGCAGCTATGTCAAAGTCTTCTTCATTTATGTTGTCAAGGTCTTCATCTGTCCACGTATCTTCCTGTCTATCTTGAGATTTAATTCCTACCTCACTTACATTCTTTCTAGTCCTATTATCTCTAGCTGATAAATGCTTCTCAGCGCGTCTACATACCTCTCTAAGGTCATGAATCGAATTAATCGACGAACCAAATATAAGAGTTGCCACTCTATCTTTAAGATTAGGTCTTAAAATGCCTATTAAATCCTGTTCCTTAGGACGATTTTGCATTTGCAAACATAATGACCTTACATCACTGTAAAACTCGTCGAAAGTCTCATGGGGCAGCTGCCTCCTATCCATGATTTGCCGTAGCACTTCATGGTCCCTCCGATTGATTCTAAACTGGTTCATTAGTTCGGTTTTGAGGTCAAAGTAGTTATGCATTTCATCATCCGCATTTTCCTCAAGGTATTGCCAGTACCATGTCTCGGCAGCACCTGTTACAAGGTGATGAAAACTGGCAAGTAAATCTTCATTACTAAGACCACTTTTCCTTTGTAGAGTCTCTACTCTAAAAATAAAACTTTCGACAGGCATTGACTTCGATGTCCCGTCAAACTTTATGCCCCACTTGCGAACTTCTACTCGTCTTCCTGAATCCCTAAACTCTCTAGAGTCTTTATTAGTGGGCAGCCCAAAATTATCGGGTTGAGTAACTGGCTCGGGGATCCTTGGAGGTGGAATACTACTTTGTTTCGTAGAATTCTGAAGGCTATCAATTTTGTCATTTAAAGCCTTGACATTTTTTTCCATGCTAAGGAACATCTTCGACATCCCTTCATGGAACATCGCTAAGGTTCTAGTATTATTTTCGGTTATTGCAGTCGCTACTGCTATCTCAATCTTATTCGTAATACTTTGTTCAGGTATCCTGCTAAGGAAATTTGTATTCAATTCACGCGGGGGCTGAGTTTGTGTATTGTCTACTGGCGTTTGCTCAGGACTTCTATTCATAGCGTCAATTTCCGCGTGAATATTCTCTTCCTGGATTTGGATTCTTCTTATTTGATCAAGAACCCCTTCTATATCATCTTGGCCGTTTAGGCCAGTGCTTTCACCTGACTCATTACTTTGGAGAAGCAAACTTGCTCTCTCCATTTCTCGTTGAGTTGGGTCAGAAGAATCATTGGGATTATACCTAACAGTGTAATGGTGCAGTAAATTTTCTCTTCCTGTTTCTTTTCGGAACTGACCAGAAGAAAAATTTGTATTGGAGCTACCTGCATTCGTTGTTGGTTGACTTTCACCAAGGGATCTGCTCAAGTCGTCCCCATTAAGGGTTGACATAGCGGTCGGGTTGTCAGGGAGTGCGTTCGCTCCTTCTTCTTGTCCGGGATCTCTCCTCAGACGACGATTCTGCACCTCTAAAGAATTCTTTGGAACCGCCCCTGTATTTTTCTTTTTACCTCCCATGGTTTTTACTTCTCCTAATCTCTATCTCTATAAATCTTTATTTTTCGGAATAAGAAAAATAATAAAATTCAAAATCTAACTAGCTTCAGAAAATTCACAAAAAAACAAAAAAACTTTTTTTTTTTTTCTAATCCAAAGCTATTTACTGAAATTCAAAATTAAAAAAAATAAAAAAAAATAACAAAAAAATGTTGCTATATGTTGGGAAAACTAGCAATTCAAAAAAAAATGGAACTATGTATAAAAAAATCACACTTTGCAAAAACGAAACAAAGAGTTCAATACTAAATACTTGTGTTGTTTGATTATAAAAATACGCGGTGGTGTGTGGAGCTTCAACAAGTTTTCCAAACCTATCCTAAAAAAAAAAATAACCAATAAAAAAAATAACTTGAGTCGTGTCGTTTATGTCTTATAAAGTCTGTCAGTCATGATTGTGATCGGTGCTCCTGTGATTCGGCGAGTGCTTCAGCCCATCCCAAACTTCCCTACCACATCGTAAAATCTGGTGTTCAACCTGATGGTAGGCTGGCAGGGGGTTTAGGATCAACCTCCACACGAATAGGATTTCGATGTCACACACTTGTGCCTCACTATACGTCTGGCTGTGCCTGACTATATGGAAAGCGACAAGTCTGCGGCATCTCAACCCTATTCCGCTCTTTGACTTGCGATAGACTTCAGATCACCTCACTAAATCTTCAGGTTCTTGACCCGTAAGATCGGACAGCTATCTTTCATCTATCGCCTCACAAAGAGCTTAAACGGTCTCTAAATTTGTGATATAAGGGATAGGGAAATATATAAAATTAATGAAAAAAAAAAAAATATCAGATTATCGCAAATCCAAGGGGATGACCTTCGTATTAAAAATCATCTCCTTGAAGATGGGATGGATCTGTAAGCCGTTCGATATCGTTGGGCGCCATTGTTATGAGTTGGGGTTGGCCACGGAGGCATCTTCGGTGCTGGAAAAGGGACCTTGGCATGCTTGTTTCAGCTCGGCTAAGCTCGACGTAATGGGGTGGTTCTTGTCCCCTTCCATACACCTCCCACTCACCAAACAAAATATCATGCCTTGTAATGGGGAAAGCACAGGAATAGGAATCAAGGTAAAGGAAAACTAAAAAAAGAACCTGCACAAATTCAGTGACCTATGCCACCGTCTGAGAGAAAGAGTGGGGTTTAAACCGATGCTCTCTTAAAAAAATTATGAAATTAAAACTTATATCTTAATTAACCCTCTAAACTCTATAATACGTTTATATCCTTGTTGGATATAATGAATTTTCATTATATAAATCTTAAACCCTATTGTAAAACTATTTAAATCTATATGTAAGATCTAATCAGAAAGAAAAAAAATCTTCCATTTTTTTTCTTTTCAAAAAAAAAAAACCGACAAACATCCCACTGTCTCTCCCAGACAATGGTTCGCCAAATCACTAAGAGCCTTGACAGGTGTTATTGTCAAAAGGCTACCCTCCCTTGTATTTACGAAATACAACCTATGTCATCTCCGTAGCCTGATGGTAGGAGATGACCCCTAATGCGAATCCCCGATCACAATCAAAAGTGCCGTCACATCCCTAAGTCAAAAGTTCGTATCGTCCTCTCAAGTCATTTCTCTCACCAGCCACTTCTTCCCTCGGAAAGGCAGCCTAGTCAGGCCACCACACACCACCACTGGAAATATCTAGCAACTCATATTTGAGTATTAAAAATAAACCAAGTTTCTTTCACAAAATGCTTCAATTTAATTATCTTGGCCATAAACCACAAAATCCTAACATTTACAAAGGTATCTATAAGCTACTAATCAAAAATTCCAAACAAATTCAAATTCAAAATTCAAAAAAAAAATCAAAGTTCAAAAATTCAAATATTCAAAGAAAATATAACAATAATATAATATTTATGATACCAGGAAACGAGAAAAGTTATAAGAGATACACTAAAAAAAAGGTTCTTAAGTTTTTCCTTCTCTTCTCTGCTACTTGGAAATTTCATATGTATAAGTTTGTATATATGTATATGTATCGGTATGTAATTCAATATAGTTTTTTGCAATAAAATCACTTACGATTCTTCGTCCCACGAGGTCCTGCCGGCAGCACGTTCCTGGATGACGGTATGTATGTATAGGCTTTTATTTGTTGGGCCTTGTTCGCGCACTAATTATTTTTACATATATATATATGTTTATATATATATTCAACTTCGCACGAGCACAGAAAATATTTTAACTATAAACTATTTAAATAATTAATTTTACCTTCTATAACTTTTCTACTCTATTTCTCTTTATATGTACTTTACTTTACGGTTTAATTAATTTAAAGGTAAATCAAAAGAATTCATAAAAAAATCATTCACTTTACGTTATTTAAAATAACAAAAAAACCAAATTAAAGAAAATTATAGATCAAATTAAAGAAAATTATAGATTAAAAAAAATTACTAATTTCATTAAAAGGTCCTTAAAAAAAATTGTCTTCAATGACGAACTATGTTTTCTTGATCTGGAGCACCCTGTTCTCTTTTCTGATCGTTAGTCTGTGACTAACACTCTCTTTAAGCATATCACAAAATTCACTTTCTTGCTAGCTCACTTAGTCCACAGGAGCACCCTGTCGCTTTAGTCGACGTGTTCCAAAGAATCCTTGAGACGAATCCTTATCCAGAAAAAAAAATCACGCAGAGGCTAAGGCTTTTCTCTGCCTAGCGTTTTGCACCCCGGTCAATAGATTTCTTTGCACGTATATACGTAGGTGCCTCTATCTATAACTGGTCATATACGTATGTAGCCAGTCATGTGACCAGTCGGAGAAAGAAAAATTTGAATTTTCTAACCCTTAACCTATTATTAATATTTAAATATTTTTACTTTTAATGCCTAATTATTTAAAACTATCATATCATTTACCTCTGCTTCGGTTTTCTTTTCTTTTTGTATTTAAAAGGGTAATTTCCACCCCCAAGGAATGTGCCAGTGGGTCCCTTCTTGGTAATTGTTTGCCGCTTTTTTTTACTGTCAGCTATTTTTTTTTTTTTTAAATAAAATAATTTTGCATAACTAATATGGACTAATTATCACTCAAAAAAATTATTCCCACCTTTAAATATTAATCAAAAATAATTTTGATAGTTTATTCCGGTATATATTGACGAGAACAAATTTTCTTTGTTCAAACGAAATACCGATAGAAAAAAAACTATTCACCGTATATAGCGACACAACTTTATGACCCGAACTGTTATGCATTCAAACAGATGCTTTCGATTGCACTTTTTCCTTTGGAATGACAAAAATTCAGAATTGCATAACATCGGTCATTGACTTTTGCCCTACTTTATATTCTCCTCTTTCACTAATTCTTTCGTTCTTCACACTGGAAACTTAACTTTTCTATTCCCCTTAATCTGGTACTTTTGCTCGTCATAGACGTCTTCTTTCGTCATACTAAAGGGTGTGTGCTCATCCGTATTAACTACTTTATAACACTTCCTGTTATAAAAATGCTAATTATGTCCAAATAACTTAATTAAAACAACTAATAATACTTATAAACTAATTCTATCAGTCTTATCTCTCATTTTAATCAATAATAAACCTAATATTGCACAAAAAAATTTAATTTGTAAATCATGATTGATTTCCTACTTCCTACTAATTGCACTTTATCCCTTCTAATTACACCTACTCGCCACAAGATCGCGCATCTTCGTTGACTTCTTGACGTTTTGACATTTCTACTCATTTCATTTGTGTTTTGCAAAACTTTTAACAAACGTGCGTGGAATTATTTTTCTCGAATAATAAAATATATAACTAAAACTATACGGAAATGGATACAAATAATATCGAAATCACCTATCATAGATTCAACAAAAAATGCTCGGATACCGGAGACGCATTAAACAATGTAAGGAAAACCTGCAATTTTTCCCCAAAACATCATCAACAGGTAGGTACATTTGTTGGTACATTCGTTTATGCATCTTTTTATTCCACATACCTAAGTTCATGTAAATAGTTCTTTTTCTATTTTAGGACCAACAACCACCTCTACGGAGTCATGATCGTCATCATCACCAGGATAAGTTGTTTATTGTCGCTTAGAATGCTTCTGGACGTTTCCGATTAGAAAAAAATGAATACCCCAGAAACACTCTAGCGACAACACAATAATTGTCCAATTTCGTTATAATTTTTCTTTCTTTTTTTACTTTTTCAGGTCGTCATCGTGGAACATTCACCATTGTTGCAGAAAGCACAGGAAACTCAGCCCTCAACATAACTATGTACATATACCTACAAAAAATTATTGCCATAGATTGGAGTGGTTATGTCACACAACTTGTGATCGAGAAGGGAGAATCAATTCCAAACTCGATCCAGAGTCAGGCGTTCATCATATACAACACAACTGCCGGCGTAGGTCATGGTTGCATGTGTACTTCTACGGTATACCGAATTATCGGAGTTCTTAATGTTGGATATTTGTGAGTTACTTTTTTTTTTTTTTTTTATTAATTAAATAAATACATTTCATTAGGAATGTTTCCCTTTTCAATACTTTTATTGTCGGATTGTTTATTTATTTGATCGTGCGGCAAATGTAAATTGCTACTGATCTATTTCTTTACATAATACCTATGCTATCATCTACATACTTATGGTATGTATCTGACGGTTCTTGAGATATAGTTTTATAGTCTTGATTTTCGAATGGATTGCATTTGCAATTTGGAGGTATATACATACATACATATGTACGTACATACATACATTAGTAGGTAGTATTTCTACAATCGGTTTCTGTTCGTTGATGTTTTTTTTTTTTTCTTTCTTTCTTTCATTCTTTTCAACTAGGTAGATAGGTAGGTATATTGCAATACAAATTCGAGTAGGAAGTTGTGTATCTTAGGATTCTGAAATATGCAATGGTGATTTTACTTAAAGTACCTATTTTCACGTAGGTACTAGAAATATGTAGATTTGGGAATACAATGGACTGATCTTCTGCGCATAGTGTTTGATGGGTGGAATTGGCGATTAGGATTTGAGAAGTTGGTGGTTGAAACCAAATGGGTAATTTTTTTTTTACTTCTGGTCTTGTGGATGAAGCGACAGACTACGTAACATGGCATCCCTGCTACAGCAGTCACTGCCGAAGAGAAGTTGGATGGAACTTTTACACCTAAAAATAGCTGTTTTTGGCCGTTTTTGAAAACGTCAAGTCAACGCCAATTCGATTGTCAAATGATCGTCATTTTTCGACGCGAATATTGCTATTGTATCGATCTTCATATCTGGCAACTCTGCAAACAATGGCTTGAGCTTATATGAAACATTTATTCTAAAACTTAACGAAGGCTAAGCTCGTACAGGTATTATTAATGGAATTTATAACGAAAGTTAGTCGCAATCAAATGCTGAACCGAGAAGGTCGGGCAGAAATGTTATATAAAGAGTGTTTTTTTCCTTGTAATTCCACTGTCATCATTGGTGAAAAATTTTAGGAAGGAACTCAATGGGAAGCAGCATCGATTATACCTTTCCCTCAAATAGTTTTCAGACTTTTCAACCGGATGATGTTGTATGTGGGTGCAGATGTATGTCGGCCCATGCTAGAAAATTCGCTGCATCCATTATCTTTTTCTTGTTTAGAAACCATTTTTCTCGATACAGGTGGTGTATTTTTTACAGTTCTTAGGCAAAGTGAAAAGAGAATTTAGGAATGTGGTAAGAACGTTGTTATTTTTGCGTTTGAAATTTTTGTTTGACATGCTCATGATGAAATTTAGTGTGGGAATCATTTTTTTAATCCTGTCGCTTAGACGCCATTTTGAAAACTGGCGCCCAATCTGGGTCAAATGGTAAAAAAAGGAGAAACTCGTAAATTACTTCGAAAATTTCCATAGCTAAAATAATGGTTGATGTCTTAAAAGGTAAGTGTTGAGTAGACGCACCATCGGGTAAAATATCAGTGTTGCCGCTTTTCGGAAAAATTCTTTTTTTTGTCAATTGGCGGAACCTCCACTTTCTTAGTACTTTTTTACGTTTTGAACTTGAAAAAAAAGTAGTGGATGCCAAACGCGTATTGGTAAAATAGCCGGATATGCCTTAAATGATACGTGTTGAGTAGTTTCACCTTTAGGTAAAATCTTAGTGTTAACACTTTTTGGGAACAATTTTTTATTTTGGTAAATTTTAATGTTCTTACCATGAAAAAGGGGCGGAAAATTCTCCAAATTCCAAATTGTGGAGGAAATATAATTAGATATGTCTTAAAAGATAGGCGTTGAGTAGATTAACCTTCGGGTAAAATGTCAGTGTTGCCACTTGTCGGGAGCGAACTTTTTTGTCAAAGGGTGGGACTTCCACTTGTTTGGTAGTTTTTTAATATTTTTAATATGAAAAATTGTGGAAACGCTTCCAGATCCCAAACGCATATTGGGAAAGTAATGGTCTTAAAGGATAGGTCTTGAGTAGAAGCATCTACGGTAGGGTGTCCACAACGCATTTGAAAAAAAAGAAGACATTTTCGAAATTCCAAAATTCTACTGTTAGTTCCCCCCTCGGTCACCACACCATTTCATGTCATGTCACCACATATTTTTGGGAGTTTCGAATTTGATTAAGATACTTATTTTCATATAAAAATGTTTCATAAAACTTTTGACAGC
This sequence comes from Dasysyrphus tricinctus, assembly GCA_963921185.1. NCBI lineage: Eukaryota > Metazoa > Arthropoda > Insecta > Diptera > Syrphidae > Dasysyrphus > Dasysyrphus tricinctus. The sequence goes on along the minus strand of OY992531.1, from coordinate 238,597,090 downwards.
TAAAATCTTTTAAGTTATAGGCAACTATGAGAATCCTACTTTTAAACGATTTCGTTCTTTTGTCCATTGCGAACCCATCAACGAGAAATTTTCTCGTTTCCACGTTCATATTTTACGCAGGAAAACAAAAAAGGACTGGCACATTTTAAGAGCTCTGAATCTTACTAATATTATAAATGTGAAAGTGAGTTTGTTTGTTTGTTTGTTACGCTTTCACGCTTAAACCACTGAATAAATTATCATGAATTTTGATATAGAGATAGATGGGACTCTGGAAGCGTCAATAGGATACTTTTTTTTTTTAACATATGGGACGAAAAAAGAAAAAAATATTTGGTACCAAAACAACTTAATTTTATATGAAACAAAATTAAATCACTAAAGTTTGAAAAAATAATCAGTCAATTTTTATATCGTTTCAGTGATAGTTTGTTTTTATTATTTTGAGGTTTTCTTATAGGTACCTATACTATATGCTTCACAAACACGGTATAAATTGAACAGGAGCTCATCGCAATCCCGGGCAGTAATAGTACAAGAGCCGACAGCAAATTTTGGGAGTGGATGTATAACCAAAATATGAGCACATGGTTGTATAGATTTAAGAATCGTGATATGGAAAACAAAAGTCTGGCAGGGTTAATTCTCAGCTTTTGGCGGTGGTGGGTGGTTAAAAAGTGCGATTTTTCCGATTTTTGTGTGAGGGGTATAACCACTTCAATTCATATATGTGGAGATGGTCACCCTAATCCAGTATAAGTCTCTACCTTTTTGAGTACATAATGTTATATGATAAGAACTCTTGCATTGATCTTGTATGTACCTATGTAATAATATGATCTTTACCTAGTCAGTATTCACGGTTGCCTGAGCTTATACGGTTGTCTTTTCGGTTGGAAACAATAACTTACCTTATGTAATTTTTTTCTCTTTTTAACAACTAAACTTATTTTTTTTTCATTGAATTATATTGGAATTAAATTTAAACTTTAACCGAGCGTTTTTATTTGATACTGGTTCCTACATATATAAAATATTGGAAATGACCTTCTGATCTCAAATAATTAATTCCCAGACGTTTCCTTTTCAGCTTTCTCCCCGCCAGAAGCGCATCAAAGTGGGCTTAAAACCAGCTTTTCATATGTCAGGGTTATAATCAAATGTGCGACACATCAAAAAATCAGGAAAAAACTCCTGATTACAAATATATAGGTAGGTAGGTAGGAATGGCGGCCACGAGCAATACTCTCGCTCGGTGACCCAATTAGCGCTGGAGTGCGCCGTTTTGATACCATAACTCGTTTGACCTGTGGATTAAAGTGGATTAGAGTAAGGGTTTGTGGGCTTTACAACAAAAAGAAACCAGGCTAGGTAGCTTGTTGCTTTATTCAAAGCTCGAAAAACGGTCCCCGAGGGGATCATCATGTTGCATGATTGGGTGCAACATCACCGTGGGCCTCCATCTGCTCACTCCGCATTACGTGAGGTTTCCAGCGGATGTCACCAACCACTCACGAAACCAGATGTACTCCCTGGTTTGAATTATAACGGATGAAGTGTGGATATGGTGTGTTGTGAGCGAGCACAAAACGACAAGAGGTGGGTTAAAAGACACTCATGCAATTGGGTCACATCCCGCCCCGAGGCCAACCACATTATGCCAAAGCTAGGCAGGTAGCAGAATGTCATCGAAGCGCAGACGGACCAACTGTGTGATCCTAAGGTCATTGAGCACCACGTAACCCTGCAGACACCCGAATTCCGATGGCGCACGGTCTTGGGAGTCCGCACGGGAGCATGATGCAGAAGCAACCAATTTCGTCTTAGATCCATTTAGTCGCGTTGAGGTAATAGATCAAATCCCTGATCTTTACCTCGGAGAGTTCGTTTAGGTCGTCAAGAAAAGCCAAACCAAACGATTGTGCTCTCATTCTGGCCAGAGCAGGACATTTACAAAGGAAATGAAGAACTGTTTCCTTTTCTTGATGGTCTCCACAGCTACGACAGTGAGTATTGTGCGGAATACCCAGTCTCGCTGCATGTTCTCCTACAGGCCAGTGCCCAGTACAAGTTGCAACGACCCTGGCTATGTCTTGCCTAGGTCTACAAATCAGATCGGTTGTTCGGGATTTATTATAGGCGGCCCAGATTTTCCTGGATATTTTGCAGTTGGTTAAACTGTTCCACCTACGATTGGATTCACTTAGGAAAATTGAGAATATATTGCCCTTCACAACTCCAAGGGGAATATTGACTCTTTCCGCAAGTGAGCTGTGAAGGGCTGATCCTTGCCTGGCAAGCTCATCTGCCCGTTCATTTCCCTCAATGCCAATGTGACCAGGAACCCAGATCAAAGTGACCTTGAGGTCAATGTTTAGGCTTGCGAGCTCATCACGGCATTGTTGGACCAATTTAGAGGATGATGTACTCGAAACAATGGATTTAATAGCTGCCTGACTGTCTGTCAGGATGGCTGCATTACGATTTTGGTTTGGGTCTAGTTTAAGTATCTTGCATGCTTCCCTAATTGCAAGTAATTCCGCTTGGAATACACTTGAAAAATTGGGTAACCGAAAGGACCTAGTGATGTTTAGAGTCTCAGAGAAGATTCCTGAACCAACACCGCACTCCATCTTTGAGCCATCAGTATAAATAGTTGTGTCGAAATCTCTCGTCACGATGTCATCATCCCAGTCTTTTCTAGATGGGATAATAACTTTAAAATCTCTACTGAGGCTCCCTGAAGGGACGCAGTAGTCAGTGGGAGTCGAAAAGATTTCAGTGGGAATCAAATTGGTAATATTGCTGTGACCATAAGGTTTAGCAACCCAGCAATCTGCTTCTTTTAGTCTTAGTGCACTGCAAGATACTAGATATTTAATGTGTAGATCAAGTGGTAAAAGGTGTAGAAGAACGCTTAAGGCATCCGTTGGACAAGATCGAAGAGCCCCTGTGGTACCAACGCTAGCTGTTCTTTGAACCTTTTTAAGTTTATCGATGTTATATGCTTTGTTAAGTGCGGGCCACCAGACAATCGAACCGTAAGTTAGAATCGGCCGTACCACGGCTGTGTACGTCCACAAGATCATCCTTGATTGAAGGCCCCACTTTTTACCAAAGGTTTTGCTACAGGCGTAGAAAGCTATACAGGCCTTCCTGACCCGTTCTTCAATATTTTGCTTCCAGTTTAATTTAGGGTCTAGGATAACGCCTAGATATTTTGCACTGGAAGATAACGAGAGTGATTGACCGTTTAGTCGGGGTAGAGTGAAGGGCTGTATTTTAGTTTTGGTCGTAAATAGCATTAATTCAGTTTTGCTCTGGTTAACTCCTAGACCACAACTCGTAGCCCAGTTGCTAACCTTCCTCAGAGCTACCTCCGTGATTTCGCTTATCACAGAAGGGAATTTTCCCGATACCAGAATGACCAAAACATCCGCATAAGCAACCGCCTTCACGCCACAACTTTCCAACTTAACGAGGATTTTGTTCATGACTAAAATCCATAGAAGGGGTGACAGAACACCACCCTGGGGTGTTCCTCTACAGACATGTTTTGTTGAGTTTGCATAACCTAGCTTGGCTTGAATCCTTCTATCGCTGAGCATGGATATAATCCATTCTCTGATGTATTCCTCTACACCAAAGTCAACGAGTGACTCAAGAATGGATTCAGTAAGCACGTTATTGAAAGCCCCTTCTACATCTAAGAAGGTGGCCAGAGTATATTCTTTATAGTTGATAGTATTCTCAATTGTACGCACTACCTCATGAAGGGCCGTCTCCGTAGACTTACCTTTCAAATAAGCGTGTTGAGAGTTTGCGAGGGGGCATTCATCTAAAATGTCTCTAATATGGTTATCTAGAATGCGCTCTAAGGTTTTGAGCACGAAAGAGGTCAGGCTAATCGGTCTGAAATCCTTCGCGGATTCATGCCCCCGCCTACCTACCTTCGGTATAAAAACCACCCTTACCTGCCTCCAGGACTCGGGAACATGGTTGAGGGAGAGACATCCTTTGAAGATCATCTCCAGCCAGGGCACTACCACATCTTGCTGTTTCTGGAGCATTATTGGCAGTATGCCGTCCTGACCTGGAGACTTATACGGAGAGAAAGTATGTATAGCCCAGGCAATACTATCTCTTGTTATTATCGTATTCATATGTTCTTCATAAACTAACGGTAAACGAGTTCTATGCATTTCGGGGTTGCTATCCACGCAGCCCGGAAAGTGCGTCGCCATCAGTAGTTCCAGGGACTCAGTCGGAGAAACTGTCCAAGATCCATCCGGCTTTTTCAGAAAAGACGGATTACAGTGCTCCTTGGATAGAACCTTGCTAAGCCTGGCAGATTCTTTTAAGCTCTCGATAGATTGGCAGTACTCTCTCCAACCCTGTTGCTTGGCTGATGCGAGAGCACGCTTATAGACTCTCAGACAATCTTTATAAGGTTGGTAATACTTGTGTTTGTGGCAGATATTGAAGATTGTCCTTGTCATTTTTCTAAGATTAGACAAGTCTTCATTCCACCATGGGGGGAGGATTTTTCGGCTGTATTTGACTGGGCAAGAGACCTTGAAAGCGGTGTTCATGGATGCTTCAAGAGTTTTCACCCTTGACTCAAGATCTATTACCGATTCTGGACTCAGATTCGGTATATTGCGCAGTTTGGAATTAACAACTTGACTGAACTTCTTCCAGTCAATTTTTTTCGGGTTTCTATAGGGAGGAGGGGTTTCAGACTCAAAATTTACATTGAAGAGAATCCACCTGTGGTCCGAAAAGGAATTAACCAGGGACACTCTCCAATTCTCCACCGCTAAATTAAATTTATGGTTTACGACGGTAACATCAAGTACATCCTCCCACCCTTCGTAGTTATCCGAGCTCGGAAAGACGAAAGTAGGAGTACTACCTCTGTTACAGATCGTCAAATTGTTTTCAATAATAAAATTAAAAAGGGACTCACCCCGTTCATTTATCTCTGAACTACCCCAGAGAGTATGCCGTGCATTTGCGTCGCATCCAATCAGGAGGTTTGTCCCTTTCGCCGCTGCTTCGTTTGTGAGTGTGCACCACTCATCTGGCGGTGACTGCCTGTCATGCGCCGAGTATGCAGATGCCAACAGTAGACCATCTGTATTTTTGTCATCCAACCTAACAACTGTCAGATCGGAAGTGCTATAGTTAGGACACAAAAAAGCTTTCAAGTGTTTTTTAACTAAAATACAAGTTCTAGGCTTACCTTGGTCTTGGGTTACAGGCTTGTAAAAAAGATCGTATTGGCTGTCTTGGAGGTCCCTCACTCTGAGGCCGTTTACCCACGGCTCTTGAATAACGCCGACGTCTACGTTTTCCTCCCTCAGGAAAACTCTCAGATTATCTGAAGCACATTTAGAGTGCTTCAGATTAATCTGAATGACTCGCAGCGCGTTTTTAATTCGTATTCGATTCTGCACAGTCAGGGCCCGGCGGCTCGCTAGGGACCTCGACTCCGTCAACGACATTGTCGATCTCAACATTGTCGTCAACTTCATCGGGGTCTGCTCCCTGACTCTGCAGAATCTTTATCTTTGCATTTCTAATGCCAAACCTCAGTTTAAAATCGGCCTTCTCGAGGGCCCCACGGCTTTCTTCGCTGATCATCAGAAGATAAGATCCGCTGTTCTTCTGCGGTTCCTCTGTCTTAATGACAGCCCAGTCATGCATAGGAACCAGCGGATTTAGCCTCTGAAGACCGCGGATCAGCTCCTGTCCGCTTGGTTTGACACCCATGAGGGGCAACCAAATGCGAGCCTTCGGTTGCCTAGGGATGTCCTTAGCCAGGATTAACTTGAGCTTCAAGCCATCCCAGTCATTGCTAATCTTAGCAATGCATGAACTAAGGAAATCCTTAGAAAACTCGTCTGCACATTTGATTACCCTATATCCCCTGAGCATCTCGCCAGAGTCGAACATGGGATAGGGACCTTCGTTAGCCGACAACGTGTATAGAAACACCATCTCAGAGAGCTTGGCCTCGATTGAGCTCCACACAGCAAGCAGATCTCTGCCGTTTGTGGAGAGCTCATCCACAACCGATACTTGGAGGCCGTCTCTGACAACCTCACTGAGAGTACGTGGTTGCGCTGCTCTAGGGGACGATGATTTAGCGTTCTTGTTTGGACCGTCTAGCTTGCTCTTTTTCGAAGGCTTGATTGTCTCATCTCGAGATCTGTTGCGCTTGACGGCTTTTTCTTGGGTACTCAGAAGATTATTGTATTCCTCAACAATCTTCTGGTATTTAATCTTATCAGCGCCGTCCTTCTCATGGGCCTTTCCAGCTGCCTCATTCCTGGCAATCTTGCCTAGAATAAAAGGCGCCTTCTTGAACTGCAGCTTGAGAAGAGCGAACGCCGACTTTTTGCTTCCGCGTGCAGCGCTGCTATGGCTGGCATTGCTACACGAGGTTGCCGGGATGGTACATATCGGTTTCGGATGCACAGGGGTACTATGGCTGGTACTGCCTGTGCTTCCTGAAGGTTTGGGTTGCTCAATAGCACCAGAACTACCGGTACTACTAGAGTTCCCCTTAAGGGTTTCCTGGCTGGAGGCCAAGAGCTCATCCTCTGTGTCAGCGGATGGCAAATCGTCTAAAACATCATCAACGTCCATTGTAAAAAATAAAAATAAAAATTTGGTTCCCACGAGTAGGTCGGAAAAAAGAGGTCAGCCCCGGCAGAGCCGATATACCGGGGTAAAGCAAAAGTAAGACGGACCCAGCCACGGCATCCGAATGAGCTCGTTAGTGACTGGTTTACCCCCCAGCCTTCCATTTCTTCGGCACGGATTATGAAAATCGCTCACACCACCACTGAAAATTAGGGACTCGCATCTATGGTCAAATCGAAAAACTGAGGGTTGAACTATTGAGGAGTAAAGGAACACCTCAGCAGTTCAAAATGACCTTAGCTGATCCCCCATCTTGTCAAAAAGCACAAGATTAACTGTGGTGATCATTACCGCCCGGCACCCACTAGGAGGGTTTGATGCGACAAATATATAGGTGCCAGACATTTTACTTTCAGCTTTCCCCCTGCCAGACGCCCCCAAAGTGGTGCAAAACCGCAATTTTGATGCCAGGAGTATAACCAAAAGTGTGGTACACCAAAAATCATAAAAAATCACCTGATTAAAAATATGTTAGTCCCAGACTTTTACCTCTCAACTTTCACCCTGCCAGATGCCCCCAAAGTGGTTCAAAACCGCCATTTTGATGCCAGATGTTAGGTTAACTCACAGATCGGAAATTTAATTGTTATCCCAAATACAAACCCGAGCATTTTATAAATAAGCGAAATGATGAGCATTGCCCCAGCTACTTATTATTTGATGCAATGAGTGCTATATTCTGCTAATGCCAAAACGTATTTAACGACATTCTTAGGACGTGTTTTTTTTTGGACTTAAGCACTAATAATAAAAAAGTATTTTTTAAATAAAGAAGAATTTTTCCCAAGCCCACAAATTTTAATTTTGTGACCTGAGTAATAGAACTCAAGATATGATCCTATGCAAAGCTTATCGGCCTTTTTTTATTTTTTTTTAAATCTCCAAATATTTCACTATATGGTGCATCTAAGATGATTATAATCTCAAGTTCTATTAATCAGATTGTCAAAATTAAAGTCTATGGACTTAGCGAAAATGAAAGAGAATCATTTCGTGTGTTTTAGAAAATGAATTCCTGAACCCTGCCATAAAATTTGGAAAACAGCTATTTTCAACACACCGTCCCCAACACGGGTGTCAAAAAGGTTCTGCCAGACTTTTGAATTCGATATTAAAATGCATGCACCTGCAAATTCTCAAACTCATATTTTGGTAATACTTTCACCCAAAAAATTTGCTACCAGCTATTGGACTAACAGAGGGATATTCAGTTCGCAGTGCGACGCAAAAGCTATGACTCTACAATAATTATTTTTCTTTTTGTAATATGAACATTTATGTAATCTGAATTAACCAATAACCTGAAACATTATATGTAAATAATAATAATCGTTAATGTTTTCTGTATCGATCGTCAACCAGAATCGGTTGACAAAATAAACATTGGCGCGAGCGAAGCCGCGGGTAAAGGCTAGTAAAACTATAGATTTGTAGACAAACTAAAAAAACTGGCCCACTTTTCAACAGATATTTTGTTTTTAAAATTTTCATTTTCTTTAGAAAGAAACTTGTTTAAATAGCAAAATTGGACAAACAACTTTGAGTGATCCAGTAAAACTTCCTTAGAAAATCGGTAGTCGACACTTTTGTCTAAGTCTTCCCATACTTATTTCTTTTCTAAATTATTCATCCATCGATCCTGATTAGGAAGATTTTTACTTCAGTGTATTAATCGGAGAATATCAAATAAAGAAGCCAATCCTCAGCCGTCAATTTGATTTGCCTAGAAGCTGAAGGGAACAGCTGATGTATTAGATTTGCAAAGGAAGTGAAAAACAGTGACAAAACGCACCCATAGAATGAATTCCTCATTCAGCACAGGTCTTATTGTTGTTGCAATTCACATCTCTTCTTCCACACGAAATGAAATTAAAAATATGGGTTTTGGAGGGTCAAACGTACGAAGGATTGGCTTCTTTATTTGATATTCTCTGGTATTAATGCTTTAATTTTTAAAGAACATTAATGTGTGTTAAATTAATATTTTGGTCACTTAGAAAAACAAGAGATAAAAAAGAGTACAAAATAAAAAAAGAGTAAAAAAAAAGAATTTGATGAAAAAAGAAAGAATAAGAAAAATCAGAGAACATGTTCTCTTTAAAAGAGATATTCTGGAAACCCTAATCTACGGTTAATATTTCAGTTTTAACACATTTAGGGAGCATAATTTTTGTATGTCAAAAGGTGAATGATATTTTAATACATTTTTCAGACTAAACTTGCTATACCATGATATTCATGCACGTTTTCTCTTAATCCCTTGATTGTACCTTCAAAAATCATTTAACATTTTTTTGTAAAATCATAGGTTTCAACAATTTTTAATTTCATTTTTTTTCATAAATAAACTAATTGAGAAATTGACAAAAAACTGAGCTTCACCCCTTTCCCCCAGCATTAATAATTTTAACCTCAATCCAAATTTATTCTGTTTAGTACGAAAAACAAAATTTAACTTAGCCGGAATTTGTAGGCACTGGAAGTCTTGTTTTCCTGGACTGTTAAGAAAATTTAAATAAATCATTTTCAACCTCTCAAAAACCATCGTATGAATCAAAAACTTTACAACTAAGCAGACAAAAACTTTAACCGGTCAAAAATAAAAAAAAAAAAAAAACACAAAAAAAAAACTTCGAAAATTAATAAAATATAAAGTCTTCAATCCGCCAAAAACAGAAGCAATACAAAAATATTGCATTCTTTTCAATTCAAATCTCTTCTGCTGCTCTTGTTTGCTGACAATAAATTTAAAGACAAATCGCGAAATCGCTTGCTATGACAGCTACTGAATAGACGTGTGTTTGAGTCTGGCGTTCTTATTTAATTCTCTTTGCATATAACTGAACAATTAAAATTTTTCTACGTACCACAACGTTGCAAACATTTTCTATTTTTTTGAATAAATGTGTGATTTTTGTTGCAAAAGTGCTTTATTTAATTAATTTCAATAAAATAAATTAAATATTTTATTCAGTGTTCCAATTTCACCTTGCACCTTTCTCTTCTTTGCTTTGTTTAATATGTCTCGCTCCGGAGTATCTCGCAAAATTAACACTCCCGCAACGGATTCCCCCGCTTCCACCCCAAAAAAATCAGAAAAAATCGGGAAAAGTGAAGAGTCCAAAGCAATGAGCAATGGAAGACCGTTTAAAAGAGCAAAGTGATTACATTATACAGCTCTTATCGAAACACATAACCGACTCCGAAAAAAGAATCTCGGATAATATAAATAACCAAATCAATGAATTAAAACATTCTATTGAAAACACTCAAAAACAGAAATGTTTTATTCGAGGTGCTGCCTCTTGCGAGGAACTGACAAATCCTCCAAGAGTATACTTGTCATGAGAAAGTGCATCTCATTTAGCCGTTCGGACTCGGCAAAAAACTGTAGGTCCCCTCCATTCCTGCCAACAAACACGCACACAGTAATGGTTGTGAGTTGTAAGTCACTAGGCCCTGGTTCTACATGAGCTGTTGCGCCACCCAATTTATTTTTATTTATTGAAAACACTCAATTAAAAGTAAATGATCTTGAATCAGCACTTTCGGACGCTAAAACAAACATAACTACACTTAACTCTGAAATATCCGCACTAAAAACTACTCTAAATGATGTAAACAAACAATCAACTCTCGCAAAAAATGAACTGAACGCAGTTAAAAAACTTCAAAACGTGCAAGAAAACCGAACAGTGGCCTGTGACGCAATTCTATCCGGCGTACCTCATTTTCCCGATGAGAATCTAAAATCAACTTTTAATTTACTTTGTAACGCGTTGCAAATTAAATCACCATCAATAAACAACATTTACCGCACGCCCACACGCTCCAGTTCTAATTCTAATGACACTCCGATTCTTCTCAAATTTAATTCACCATATGAGCGCAATTTTATTTTAAAGTCAATCGCATTGTTTCGTAAACAACAACAGAGAGAACTTTGTCTGCAAGATATTGATATTAACTCAACAAACTCTTTTTATATGCGTGAAGCTCTAACTAAAAACAACTACAACATTTTTCAACATGCACTCAATCTAAAGAAACAAAAACAAATATCATCTGTGTATACATATCGAGGACTTGTCTATGTAAAACGACTCAAGAACGATGCAGCTGAGCCTATCGATTGCATTGAGGATTTAAACTGGGATGCCAACTCTACAAATTTATGATTTCTGTTTATTTATTTTATATTACATACATACGAGTATATTTAATTTTATTACTTGAAATTTAATTTTTTATTTCTTTTTTCTTTGCTTTTTCAATTACTTTTGTTCTATTTTTTCGCATTTAATAATTACAGTATTGAAATTTAATTTTTTTAATTGTGGTTTCTTTTCTTTTTTGAATTTGCTTTTCTTTGCTATTTTTTTTTTTTTTTCATTTATTTTTTGTTGGTGCTGATAATTCTTCTTTGCGAATTTTCTCTTAGGAAAATGGCTGCTAGAAATATACATGCCATGATTAAAGTTTTGAGTCGACAAAGAACTGGCCTTCGAGTATGCCACATTAATGCACAAAGTTTGCTTTGCAAAATAGATTAATTCCGTTACATTTTCGAAAAATCAGAAGTTGACGTTATCTGTGTATCCGAAACTTGGTTGACGGTCGAACAAAATAATCAATTATGTAGGTTAAGTGGATATAAAGTTTTTCGATCAGATAGGGAACGTTGTAGAGGTGGAGGCGTAGCAATATTTGTAAGAGAAACTTTACAGTGTAGGGTTAAAAGCTGCTCAGCTGATAATAGCGAAATCGAGTTTATTTTTGTGGAATTGCAAAATGGTGTTGAAAAGCTTCTTCTGGGCACAATATACAGACCTTCGAGAAACGTTTGTATTCTTCCACTTATTTCTATATTAGAACAAATTTCAGTATCATACCCTCACACAATTTTGTGCGGTGATTTCAATTGCAACCTTCTCAGTGAAAATACTTTCGTTGACGAATTTAGTTCTCTTAATCTTCACCCAGTGAACACACTTATTCCGACACATTATTCTAATTTTGAACCTACATTGCTGGATTTGTTTCTTGTTAGTAACAAAAGGAAAGTTATCTTTTATGATCAACTATCGGTTCCAGTTTTCTCTAGACATGAGCTTATTTTCTTAACTTTTGATTTTCAAGTAGATTTTAACACTAATCATTTCGAATACAGGGATTTCAAGCATATTAACTATGTTTCACTTCGTTCTGATGTTCAAATTACAAATTGGGATAATATTCTTTTTAAATCTTCTCCTTGTGATCAAGTTGAATTTCTTAACAGAGAGGTATTAAGACTTTTTGATATGCATGTGCCATTAAAAACTAAAAGCTTCTTTCCCTGCAGGAAACCTTGGTTCACATACGAAATCAAATCGTTAATGCAACAGCGCGATTTGGCTTACAAGCGATGGAAAAGATTTCGTATCGACAGTCTCCATCAACAATATTGTTCTCTTCGAAACAAAACTGTTTTAGCCATACGTAACGCAAAGGTTGCTTTATATTCTTGCCGTTTTAATAATTCCCAAACAAGCAAACAAATATGGCAAATCCTTAAGAATACTGGTGTTGGCAAGTCCCAATATAATCCGAGAGAAGGGCTAGATATTAATGAGCTTAACAAAAAATTCGTTTCTAACTCTATCTCGTCCAACATCAAGCTCAGTGTCATTTCATCAACCGACAATGATAGAGAAACATCAAGTTTACGTTCGCTTAAATTTACTACAGTATCTTCCGAGGATATAGTTGAAGGAGTCCTCTCAATTACGTCAAACGCTGTAGGTTTAGATGAAATGCATCCTTCATTTGTTAAACTTTTATTGCCTGTACTTCTGCCATATATAACACATATATTTAATTCCATTATTTCCACAAGTGAGTTTCCTTTCCAATGGAAAAGAGCAAAAATTGTACCCGTGCCTAAGACCTCAAGATGTGATGATTTCAGACCAATATCTATATTACCATTTTTATCAAAAGTATTTGAAAAGATAATTCAAAAACAAACTAGCAGTTTTCTTTATCACGAAAATTTATTAACGCCTAAGCAATCCGGTTTCCGAAAGAAAAATAGCTATATTACGGCATTAATAAGTGTTACAGAAGATATTCGGAAAGCTATAGATCTTGGAAATCTAACGTTTTTAACACTTCTGGACTTTTCAAAAGCCTTCGACATGGTTAACCATTCTATATTATGTGAAAAACTATTAAATTTGTATAACTTTTCTCCCAGTGCAGTCCAACTCATTCATTCTTATTTAACCGGTAGATCGCAGGCAGTTGAAGTAAATAAAATTCTTTCAAATTTTTTATTAAACGCAAGTGGAGTTCCTCAAGGATCCATTCTTTGGTCCCTTGCTTTTTTCAATCTATGTTAATGAGCTTCCGTCTATAGTGAAACACTGTTCAATTCGCTTATACGCCGATGATGCTCAGTTATACATTAGCTGTCCGCTGGGGCTTATTGAACATACTGCTGCTTGTATAAATGAAGATCTGGAAAAAATCAAGCTGTGGTCGAACAATAATGGTTTAATGCTCAACCCGAAAAAATCAAAATGTATCGTTATTTCAAAGAGTAAGTTAGACTTGTCATATTTTCCCCCTATCATCTTGAATAATTTTGCTATCGAGTACGTTGAAACTGCTAAAAACCTTGGTGTTATTTTCAATAGAAACCTGACTTGGAAAAATCACGTAGCCTATATTGTTGGCAAGACATATGGTGTTCTCCGCACACTTTGGTCTACACAGTACTATATACCCGTAAAAATACGTGCATTACTTGTGAAAACGCTTATATTGCCGTTAGTTACTTACGGTTGTGAAATTTTCTGTAATCTTGATCACGAAAGCAAAAGAAAACTTAACGTTGCGTTTAATAGTGCTGTACGATACGTTTATGGGCTACGGCGTTTTGACCGAGTTTCACTGCATACAAGAAACCTCTTGGGAATGTCTTTAGAAAGCCTTCTTAGTTTTAGAACTTTAACCTTATTTTCGGATATACTTCTAACCCATCAACCTGCTGATTTGTTTAATGAGATAACGTACCTTAATTCAGACAGATCATGTCGTTTAATTATTCCACGGTTTAAGTGTCTTACATCTGAGAGACAATTTTTTGTCAACTCAACACGTTTATGGAACTCATTGCCGCGACAAATAAGAAGAACTAGTAGTACACCATTGATGAAAAAGCAACTTAAACTTAATTTTAGTATTATATAAATTACTTTATGATTTATTTGTATCGCATTTGTATGTACTTATATACTTATTTCTTTTCTTTTTTTATACAGAATGTTATATATCAATTGTAGTAGCTATTGTACAATTATGAAGCTTCACTTCAAAAAAGATATTATATCTTAAAGTGTAAGCTTGTCATGAATAAAATAAATACTAAATAAATACTAAATACTAAAAGTCAAGGACTTTGGGATACCTAACCTTGTACCTTAACTACCAACAAAAAAGTTTTTGTTGCTAAAGTATGTTATGTAGAGACTGAAACTTTAAATAAGAAATGTACTAACGAAGGTTAACATAAAAAAAAACAAACAAAAAATAATATTAATACAAATAAAAACATAACCTTGACACTCAATTTTTCTTTCAATATTTGCACCAAAAACTTCATCTTTCATCTCTGAATAAGTGATATTCGTTATTGCGTTTTCCATAGTGATTTATTAGCTTCTTTAAAGTTTTGTGACTCCTTTGCGTCATCTTTGTTTGGACAATTTTTGATGAACTATAAAAAAAAAACTGTCGGCAAAAAGTTTATTTTCAAGTTTTTTATTGTTTTTTTGGTATAGGAATGAGGTATGTATATAAATTATTTTTGATGGCTCTTGTGTATATTATAGTAAAGTCTAGACTCATTAATTTTACTGCATATAAAATCGATTATTATAATTTTTCTATAAATCTTCCATCGTTATATGGGTTATGGCAACACTAAAGCCATCAAGACTTGAACAAACAATCAAGGAAAAAAAGCAGCTAGTTAAGTGAGTTTCGTTCGTTATATTATATTCAAGAGTCTATGTCTTTCTTCAGAAGTCCCATACCGCTTATCATCATCATCATCATTATCATTATCTACTCACTTCATCATTTCTTCCTTCATTCAGCAACAACAAATACCAACACTTTATCTGCAGCAAAAGATAAAATCACAAAATTTCATTCCATTAAGACGAACCAGACTTCTGGGATCGATAAATTGCAAAACTTATGTCCTTAATGAGTTGAGTGTTGTTTGGCTATAACATCAGTATTAAAGGCCAGAAGTGATTCCCAATTGCAAACGGACTAGAAGTGGGTCATAATACACGCGGCTTGTTAAATGGAATATTACACGCGTGGGAGTAATATATTAAATGTTCTTCTTCCCCCTTTTTATTTTTTTTTTTTGGTCGGTTAAGGGTTTTTTTTCTCGTGTATAAGATTTTCCTGAATAGTTTTTTTTGTGTGTGGAATTGGCTGAAAGTATAGAAAAACCATTCTCATAGCTATATGCCATTAACTGGAGCTCTTGTCTTTCCGATGTTAACCAAATTGTGTTAGTGCTAAAATTTCTCCATCTTAATGTTTGTTCAAGGGATAATAGTGTTAGCTTGAATTAGCCTTAGTGCTGATGTGGTCTTTTAATTGTCTTTGCCTTTAAGTTTTCAACCGAGGAGTTCTGACGCATTGATAGTCATGAAAGCCTTACGTATTTGATTTTGGAAAGACTGGAAATTTGATCAAGCATTTAACTAGAATTGGCTACATTATGACCCATAAGGGGGGGGGGGTGGTGTGGTAGTCATAGAATTAAAAAAATACTTTGGTTCGTTGTGTAATTAATCATGATTAATATTCCTGGATCGAAAAGTGAATACTTAGGTTTCCAAAAATTTGCCTATGGTCTTCTTTTTATTTTTTCCAAGCCCCTTGAAGTGCATAAAGCTCTTAAAGTCTTAAGTCTGTTAAAAATTGTATATTTCAGATTGATATTTTTGGAGCAGCAAAAAGACTCTTCTTCGGTTTGGAAAAAGACCACTTGATGTGATGTTGTTGTTATATTGTCCGTTTATTGATAGTTGAAATCATTGAAGGGTTTCTTCTTAATAAATATTCGATTTCCATTAAAAAAGTTATCCCCCTTTAAGACCTGACTTTTCACACTGTTTTTTATTTACCTACTGTCAACGAATTTATATTGAATTTTATTTAAAAATATTAAATGCCATTCGATACAAAAATTCAAAAAGAGAATAATTGGTTTAAGATCCAAGTTTTTGTTTTTTTTTTCTGTGATTTCATGATGATGATGGATCAATTGAAATTGTTCATTTTCCTGAATTAATAAATGGAGAAATGTAAATAAAAGGATTTAGCCATCAGTAGCAGTATAGTGTAGTGGAGTATGGTAAGGTAGTGGGTGGCTGATGGTATTTTTTTCAACACAAAAATGTTTTATTTATTAAAAACATATTTTAATTGAGGTTTATTGAAAATAATATTTAAATGCACTATATTAATTTATTCATGCTTCGAAAATCATCAGGACATCATGAGAATAAATAACTATGTACCTACATAAATTGGAATATACAGAATAATTGTTGGAAGGAATATCCACAAAAATTTTATAAATACCAAGTTATGCAAAAGTCTTATTGATTGTAGCAATTTAACATTTAAGTTAATGAAGCCTCTTATAAAAAAAACATATACAGTGAAACCTCCCTTAGGCGGACAGCGACGGTCGCAGCACTTTTGTCCATCTAAGGGAGTTGTCCGTCCAAGAGAAGAATCAAAAAATATTATTTTTTTAATTAAGAAAATACTTGTAGCTCAAAAAAAAAAAAATTAAATTATATCTGTGGTGTTTGGGAGAAACATGATAACTCCATTTATTGCGTCCTTACGTCCACTTTACATTAACCTAGAATCTAAACGGGTGGACCGATTTTCTTCAAATTAGGAGTATTTATGAACATAACTTTTGAAAAATAGCGTTTCAAATTTGAATAAAATCGGTTTACCAGTTTAGATTCTAGGTCGATGTAAAGTGGACGTAAAGACGCAATTTTTAAAATTGAGTTATCAGTTTCTCCCATACACCACAGATATTAGCTGTCCCTAAGACATTCAAGAGAATAGACAATGATTAAGAAAAAATACAGAAAACAACCTAACTTCAAAAAAAAAAAATATTAATTTGGATAAATAATTTAAAAAATGGTGCCATACATACAATTCATTAACAAACGAGAAATAAATGAACTAGAAGATACAATAACAGACCATAGAAAAAAATCCATTATGCGGTTGTTGGTTAGAAATTTCATATTAAAACATTTTTTGTCCGCCTAAGAGAGTTAAATTTAACAAATTATGGCTAATATTCTTGTCTGCGTCCGTTCAAGGGAGTGTCCGCTCAAAGGAACATCAAATGTTTGGAATTTAAATCCAAGATCCACGGTCGCGAGAATTTGTCCGTTTAAGAGAGTTGTCCGCTTAAGGGAGCTGTCCGTTAAAGGAGGTTTCACTGTATACCTATATATTATATTAAAATTGAGTCTTTTGTTAAAATCTATTGGCTGAACTTTTGGTTTGATTGGTTTGTTGAAGCTTAATTTAATGGTTGAAAGAACTTGATATTTAGTTTTTTTTTTTTAATTGATTGACCAAAAGCAACCAAATATCAGTAACAGAAATATTGCATTTCATAATTTACTACAAAATCTTAAAATATTAAAAATATTCACAACTGGGTGGGTCGCTCCACATGTACTTGCTGGAATGTGGCTTGGAACTTTAGAACTTTAAGAAATATTCAAGTTATTATAGAAAAATGTAACGCAGCATAAAATTAATTTTTTCCATTTGTATAAAACAGCTTCTTTTTAATAGCTTGGAGCTCAAAAACAAGAATGTAAATTGATTTTTTGAGTACATAATGAACATTTATGAAAAAAAATCTAAAATTCTTCTAAATTTTTTTTTTTTTCAAATATCTATGTACAATTTTTCAAAAACTAAAAAAATAAAACGCATGACTGGGTCGACGTACTTGCTCTTATGTTCAAGACACTGCGGGTTTAAGTAAATTGTATATAAAAACATGGAAATTATGAGAAAAAAATGTTGAGAAGCATGAAATACGACATTTATATTAACTAAAAGAACTGCTTTGACGGTTTGAGGTGGAAAAAACGAATGCCATCTTAATTCTTGATTGAATATGATTGTATGGAAACAAAAAATTAAAATCGTTGGAGCGGTTTTTAAAAAAATAATTTTTTAGATATAAAATTCTTATAACATTATTTTTAAGAACAAATTTTGGTATGCAAACTTAAAATATATTTATGTGAAAATAAAAACAAAACTTGAAAAAAATATTCAACCCATTTTTGAGATATCGAATTTTCAAAAAAAAAAAAAATGAAAAAATTAAAAAAAAAAGTTTTTGAAAATTTTGATATGCAATATTATTTAATTTTATCTGAAATTTGTATATAAAAAAAGTCATATAAATTCGTTAAGCTGAAATAAAAAAATACGATCTATGACAGGTACTATTAATAGTTGCTAAGTGTAACATTTTATAATTTTTGATAGTAGATCGTTCTAATTTAAGTATATGAAAAAGTTTAATCAAAATCGTAGGAGTTGTTTTTAAACATTTAAGAAATATATTTTCTCCTTTGCGGTTTTTTAACTTTTGTATAGAAGGTACCGTTATTCTTTCATACATGTAAATTTTTTTCTAAAAATATTTTGGAAAGTACTAAAAAACTCTTAAGTATCGAGTTTCAAAAAAATCGATCATATTGCTTTCGAAATATTTGATTTTCAAAAAAAAATTTGAAATATTTTTTAAAAATCCAAAAATTTATTTTTTCAAAAATTTTGGTACACAAAACTATGTAAGTATTTATATTTTCTGGAAGCTTCTGTATAAAAAAATAATTGAGATCGGTTGTACGGTTTTGAAGAAAATACAAAATTAAAAAATGTTTCTTTATTTATTTATTTCGAATCTTTAAGTATATATAAACTTTCTAAGACTAACATATGTTACATATATACAAAAATATAAATCTAAACTTAAGTTATAAAATAAATAATAACAATCATGATAGAAAACAAGAATAACTTATAATGTAATTAAGGTTGATTTGTAATTTTCAAAAGCTCAGAAACTGATTTTTTAAACATGAATCTATTTGCTTGAAGATCTAATTGATCATAAATAGAGTTGAAAACTGAACTGGAATGGGATACAGGTTCACTTTTACCATAGTTTGTCCCGTGAAAAGGAACATGAAAAAAGTTACTAGCATCTAACCGGAGTACGAATAGAAAACAATGCAAGCAAAGGTGCACAATCAATATGGTCACAAATCACATCCCTAGCAAACATAACTAAATAACACTGACGTCTAGAACGAAGGGAACACAAGTCAATAAGTTGACATCTTACCTCATAAAATGGCATAACACCATCGGTCCAATTGAGTTTCCATAGAGCATATTTTGTAAATTTTTTCTGTACCGATTCAATACGCTTGATGCTTCCTTCATATGAAGGGCACCAAATACAACATGCATATTCAAGAACAGATCTTATCATAGAAACATAAATAGATTTGAACGTATACGGATCAGTGAATTCATTTGAGTTCCTTTTAAGAAAACCTAACAGACTATTAGATTTTGATATGATATATTCATAGTGCTTGTTAAAACTAATTTTGCAATCTAGAATAACACCTAAATCTATATGAAAATTGACCCGTTTAGGCTCCGAATCACCAATTTTATAACAAAAGTTGATTGGACCTAGAGATCTCGTATAGGATATGAACAAACACTTATTGATATTAAGATCAAGACTGTTATTCTTACACCAATCAAATAACAAATTTAGATCAGACTGCAATAATCTACAATCAGATATTGTTTTAATTGATCTGAATAATTTTAAGTCATCAGCATACAGTAAGCACGAAGAAAACAACAAAATACTAGGGAGATCATTGATGAATAGGAGAAATAGAAGTGGGCCGAGATGGCTACCTTGGGGAACTCCAGAATAGTTAAAAATTGCTTAAGGTACCTTTGAACCTATAATAACAGATTGTTTGCGGTCAATAAGGTAGCTATTGATCCACTTAAGCAAGATTGATTGAATACCAAAAAGTTCAAGTTTTTGAAGAAGGACGTTATGTTGAACCCTATCAAATGCTTTGGAAAAATCCGTGTAAATCGTATCTACTTGGTATCCTTTTTCCATATTACTTAAACAGTAATTAGAAAACAAAGCGAGATTGGTAACGGTCGAGCGACCGCCAACAAATCCATGCTGTACATCAGATAAACCATTTATATATACTTTCCATTCCTCCAAAAACTCACCCTTTCGAAGTGATAGGTTGAAAAGCTTTGTTAGTGGTTTGGCTAAACTATCTTTGCACTTTCTCAAGAATAAAGGCGCTATATTATCATATCCAATTTTGCCTGTAGCCTCAAGACCCTGAAGTTGTACAACCACTTCTTCTTCGAGGATATTCAGCTCACCAACATCGGCAAATGAAGTGTTAACATCATTTTTCACAAAATAGCCCAATGAATTTTGAACAAAGTTCGACTGAAAAAAATCTGGGAACAAATCACAAACTTCTTGTTCATTAGAAGCTAACCTATCATTAAGAATCATATTAGCTGGAAAACCAAATGACTGTTTTTACTATTTAGAAAAGACCAAAAAGCTTTGGAATTACATTTAATATTATGTTCGATAGACCATAAATACTGTTGATAAGAAAATTTTTTCAAAATATCATAATCCTTCCTACAACGCAAATATTCATCTAACGAATCTTTACAAGAATTTTTACTTTTTAATAACTTATTCAGTTTATTTTTGAGTTTCCTGAGATGTGAGTTGAACCAAACCGGTTTGTGGCCTTGCAGTTCTTTCTTTAATGGTACAAAGTTTCTATAGGACCAAAAGTTTGCCCTAGTTTCAAACTGTGATATGAAAACTGTTTTTAATGAAAATAATACTCTCTTTCCAAATAAAATAATATTTCAAGTTGTTTTGTTAAATTTCTCTGTTAAGCCGTGTCCACATTATGTTGAATTGTGTATATGTAGATCAACATCGTTGATCAACAGTGCTGAGTAAGTGTAGGCATGTTGATCGTCAATGCCAATCAACATTTTTTGTTGACCCGAACGCAACCCGATTCCAATGGATAACAATCGACAAAGTTGTTCGACGAATTCAATTTTATTAAAAAGCGCTTGTAGGGTTTTAATTTCATTTTTTGGTTTTGGTTTTAATTAATCAATTTTTATTAGATGAAAAATGCAAAATTTGTGTAAAGAAGGATTTAATGTTAATGATATTCGGTTGGATCCTGATACATCGGTCAGAAAAAAATCCACACAAATTGTTGCTACGAAAGTTTTTGACGTACACACTAGTATGTTGATCGACAATGTTAACCAACATTGTTGATCGGTATACTGTGGACCCTCCTTTGGACACAAGAAAAATAAACATAAAATCAACTCCTACAAGACCCCAACTGAAGCAAACGTTCATACAAAATTGACTTCCCAATGAAAATAACCGGTTTTTATGTACATAAAACAATAATTTTCCAAAAAATATAAATTTTAAAATATAAAATAAAATATAAACAGGCTAAATATAACAGTACAATGTATGATCGATTTTCGAAATTCTTCTTTTTAAAATTGTTTTTTTTTGTTTTACTAAATTACTGTTTTTAAAAATTCTGCTTTTTCCGTTCTGTCATTTAAAATTCTGCTTTTCAAATTTGTGTTTTTCAAAATTCTGACATTTAAAATTTTAAACAATAAAATTCAGCTTTCTCTCAAATAACTATAGTACCTGGTTGTTGATATGAGTCTGGACTGCCCATCGTATTTTTAATTTGCTTTGTTGGCAAACGTTCACGTATAATGTATTTCTTAGATTTTATCAATTATTGTCAAGAATATTACTTTGTCATACTGTAAAAGAATGGCGCACTTTAACTCATGCATATATTTGTTTTATATATTCTATTTTGATCTTTTTTTGTTTCTAATAAGTCAATTATTTTTAAATGTATTTTTAATTTGTATTTTTAAATAAGCAGCTTAATCGAAATAATCTTTCTGCTTATCAAGATGGTTGGAATCTTGGTGTATTTAATTGAATTAAAACTTTGCGCATTTCTTTTTGTATCCCAACTCGTTGGCCACTCATAACCATCATAACAAAGATTAATTACTTTTACCATCAAGTTATTGGGCCTTGTGAATAAAAAAAAAGCTTAAGCTATTTTTGGAGCAAGCTAAAGCTAGCTAGTAATAGCTATTTCTAGTAGCTAAAGCTAGACAGTTCTAGCTTAAGCTTTGTTTCATGTGAATACAAAAAAGATAGTTTTAGCTAGAAAATTCTAGCTTAAGCTTAATATTTCTAGCTTTTATTTGTTTATTCACATGTTTTGGCTTATAAGCTAAAGCTAAAACTATTTTCTTGGGACCGAAAAGCAACGCAAGGAGATTTTTAAAGATCCAAGTTTTAGCTTAAGCTATTTGTTTATTCACAAGACCCATTGTTTTCATATAAAAAGAACTAGCCAAAGCTTTCTAGTCAGAGGTCCAGGAATCTTGATATTTTTGTAGCTTTAGCTATAATATTCCAGCTTAAGCTATTATTAATCACACCATTTGGAGCTTACGTTGGAAAAACAAGCAAATGCTAGAAGAATCTAGTTTCAGCTATTATAAACTAGCTATTACTTGAAGACATCTTTTAATTTCTAGCTAAAGCTTGTTTTTAATCACACAAGACCTAGCTTTGACTGAAAAATCCAAGTTTTAGCTTTATCTTTTTTTTTACTCACAAGACCCCTTATCTCCTTTATACCCCCTTGTTACGACCCTGCATGACATTTGTAGCTTAAGTTTACGTGGCTTAATATTACCTAACTAAAAATTTCATGCAAATAATCAAAGTCATATGCCTTCATTCCCTAAATCCCTTGGTATCCCCTGCCCTGTCTGTCTAGATAAAACTTAAAGTATTTAAATAACGATGAATTCAAATTTCAAACCGCTAGTGACAGTAGACTGGATTAAATACACTGTGCTAGTTCAAAAAACCGACAGATGGCGCACATATCTACTAAAGATAATTCGGCTGTGCTGAGCACGATGGCGTACTTAGTTTTTCGATATTAGGTCAAATAAGAAAGATTTTTGATTTTTAAAATTTGCTTACAAGCCTGAAATAAAGGATACAAATCTTGATATATTTGATATGTTTTGATTATAAATCGATGTTAATTGATCAAATATGTATTTTTTTTTAGTTAAATTACAGTTTCTAAAATTTATAAAGTCAAAAAAACTTACAATTCGACATTTTAAAAAACGTTTTTGACTGAAAAAACATAATTGTTTGCTAAATTTTACCTACAATTTTAAATTAAATGAAGTTTGTTCATTTTATTTGGCCTATATTCCTTTTATATCTACATAATTGTTCAAATATACAGGGTGTCCTGTAAATAATGGATAACCTTGCAACTGGTTATGAGAGGCATTATGACCTTTCCAGAAAAAAATATAAAAAAATATTTTCCCAGTGGTTACTATGTTATGATTTTTTTTTTACAAAAGTTGTTAAAAAGTACTACTTTCCTCAAATACGTGAATGCTACACCCATGGATGAACAATTTTTACAATTTTTTTTTATTTTTTAATATTTTAGAATAACTGTTGTAAAAGATGGATGGTAAAATTTAACTGTAGTAATTGCATTTTTTTTATTATAATTTTTTAAATATTTTTTTCAGTACAAAAATTTATTTCCTAAAAGGTTTGACCACCTCAAATAAATTAAAATTGTATGAGAACATGAATGGCCAGTTACTTAAAAAACTTGTCAGTTTAATGCACTTTCCAAAATGCTATAACACATGCTTGTGTATAAACAAAATAACTAAGAAAAAGAGAATGGGCAAATTTGTATGAAACATGGGCGTGAGCGGCCAAGAATGGTTTTGTTATTTTCGGATGTGTTTTAGTCCTACAATCACCGTGTAGAAATTTTTTCATTGTGGTGTACTTCAAAACCGAACAAAATGCATTTTTGTTCTATGACCTTAATAAAGTTTTACTAAGCTTCTGGCTTCTGACCAATTCAAAAATAGAAAAAGAAAGTCAAACAAGAAATCTAGACAGTCTCAAGAATATTTTGTATATAAAAATGGCCATATATCTAGCATCATTCATAAGAACATTTACCATAAAACTATAATATTACAATCCTCACAATATTAAAAAATCCTGAGTAAAATAATATGTTTTAAAAAATTACAAAGTTGTTGAAATACGTAGGTACTGGGTCTGTTTAAACCCGTAATGCGTCCTTGGGATATTCTGAAACCCCGTTAAACACACTAATACAGTGTCAGTAGACGTTATGAAGTTAGAATAAAGCATTACACCAACTAAAAATATAATCACTTTGCAATATTGCTCAATGCAATTGCATTATAAAAAACATTGAAATATCTTCTTTTCTAAATGAAATGCAATGTAACGTCCATAGTGAAAGTTGTTCCTGAGTAGCATACCTTTCATTTGACACTAATTTCATTAATGGCCGCTAACGCCCAAAAATGCCCATTCTCCTTTGTCAATCTAAAGTAGCTTTTAACATTTTCGCAAAAATATTAAAATGTTACAATAACCTCCCAATATAGGTTGGACAAAGATTTTCTCTTCAATTTATGTTAACACAATTTTTACCCTATAAATAAAAAAGTTATAACCAAAATTTAAACATTGAAAAATACATATGTTTTTTGATTATAACTTTTTATTTATAGCTTTACGGTAAAAAATGTGTTAACATAAATTGAAGAGAATCGAATTTGCTACAAATTGAACGTGAACGCTACACGTATTTGAGGAAAGTAGTACGTAACAACTTTTGGCAAAAAACATCATAACATAGTAACCACTGGGAAAATATTTTTTCTGGAAAGGTCATAATGCCTTCTATAACCAGTTGCAAGGTTATCCATTATTTACAGGACACCCTGTATATTTAAACAATTATGTAGATATAAAAGGAATATAAGGCCAAATAAATTAATAAACTTCATTTAATTTAAAATTGTAGGTAAAATTGAGCAAAAAATTATGTTTTTTCAGTCAAAAACGTTTTTTAAAATGTCAAATTGTAAGTTTTTTTGACTTTATAAATTTTAGAAACTGTAATTTAACTAAAAAAAAATACATATTTGATCAATTAACATCGATTTATAATCAAAACATATCAAATATATCAAGATTTGTATCCTTTATTTCAGGCTTGTAAGCAAATTTTAAAAATCGAAAATCTTTCTTATTTGACCTAATCTCGAAAAACTAAGTACGCCATCTTATTCAGCATACCCGAATTATCTTTAGTAGATATGTGCGCCGTCTGTCGAAAAAAATAAGTTCCATTTTCAAGCACAGTGATATTAAACACACTCTGAAAATTAAATTGTATCATTAGAGTTGGTTCCGAGAAACTTTAAATAATAAAGGTGGGCGTGGTAGTGGGTGGATTTAACTTATAATAATAATTTAACTATAATAATTTTTTAACTATATGCCTGTAAGACCTTAGGTCTTTTAAATGCAACCTGAATTGCACGGCACTAGTTAGGAAGAGTAGGAGGATAGGAAAGATTTGGCACAGTGGATTGAGATCATGGTGTTTATTATCTCATTAAATCTCACGGGTGGCGTCCAGTTAAGCTGGGAGAATGTAGAAAAGAATGCTGCCTAGAATGGGGCTCGAACCCACACCTCTAAGTTAGCAGTCAAGCACTACATCCACTGCACCATTGCCACCCGCAAACTAAACAACTCTTTATTCTATTTGCACATAATAACGAGCTCCAAATCGATGTATTCTGATCTGAGAAATCGAGAAATTTGAAAAGTGGGCGTGGCCGGAGGAAAATTTAACTAAACTGATGCTCAAAATTACCAACTTTCTCATACAAAGTAAGTAGGAAAATTTCATGCAAATCATTGGAGCCATTTCCGAGAAACCAAGAAATAATAAAAATGGTCGTGGCAGTGGGTGGATTTTTTGAATTTCAATTTTGTTTCTTTCTCATTAGAACAAAATTCTGAAAATGTCACGTTAACCAATTTATCCCTTTTAGAAACCAAACAAATTTGAAAAGTGGGCGTGTCAGGAGGCCGATTTTATTAAAGTTACTTTACATTTTTTTCTTACTCATACAAACAAATTTTGAAAATTCCGTCAAAATCGTTGGAGCGATTTCCCAGAAAAGAATAAATAATATAAAATAAATGGGCGTGGCAGTAGACGGATTTTATTGAAAATATTTTTGATTTTTGTCTTTCTCTGAATAAAAACTGAAAATATCATAAAAGCCATTTAATTTTTTTTCGAGAAATATAGTAAGTGTTTTCGACGAGAAACCAAGAAATAATAAAAATGGGTGCGACAGTGGCCGGATTTTACAAAATAATTTTTTTTGTATTTTTTTTATCGTTGATAGAAACAAACTGAGCTTTTCATCAAAATCGTAGGAGCCGTTTTAGAGAACCTTAATAAATATATATAAAAGTTGTTTTTTTAGACGTGTGGTTTTCAATCTGGCAATACTTTTTTCGGAGTTGGTCTTTTTGACAGCTGTCACTTAATTTATGCTAAGTTTGGTTTGCTATTTCATAATGAATAGACCTTCTCCTGTACAACGTTTGCAAATCGTGCAAATTTATTGCCAAAATAATGGATCGGTTTCGCACCACGTATATACTCTAGTGAATAATGCGCACCAAAGACGCTATTGCTGCTGTGGAGCAGAATATCGAAGAAGACCCGAATAAGTCCATTTGCCGCGCAATCGCGTCAAACATTGGTGGTCGAAAATTGGTGTTAGAAAATTGGGCCTCTCGACTGGAATTCATTCGAGCCAGCCGCGGCGGCCACTTGCCCGAAATAATTTTTAAACAAAATAGCAAACCCTTATCTTTATAATAAAGCTAAATTCTTGGATATAACATTAAATTATATGTGTTTTATTTCTTCTTGAAAATCACACGTTTAAAAAAAAAAAACAACGTTTACATAATCAAAGTTTCAGTGGTCTCTGATTCAAAGCAGATCTTCATGTTTAACATGTTGAACTGAGATATGAATTATATGTACACATGAATTTTATGACCATAATTCAAAATCTTTGTTTTTCATCAGCTCACGTCTTCTTGCCAATTTTGGAGCATGCATGCATGACATTTTATGAAAAAATTATTGTTGTGGAGAAGTTTGACATTTTTTGTCGGTAAATTAATTTATCTTGAAGAAACTTCCTGTGGGTGCGAAAAGTATTGTAAAATTCAGGCAGATGTCTTTATATGAATATTTCATTATGACACACACTGCTTATGCTAGGCTTAAAAAACTCTTCCTTTTTTTTGTTGGTAAATATAAAAATATCAATTTAAACTGCTAAAATGTTTTTCATTTTCCTTGTAAATGCGGAGATGATAATACAATTATTGTCTTTTAAAAATAAAACTCACTTAATCTCAAGAAGTTCAAAGAGCACAAAATAGCTCCAACACATCAGGAAGTGATGTTAAAAAATTTCACCCATCAGTAACAAGTGATTGCATCAGAATTTAAACATAGATATCAAAGTCGCAGTCTTCACTTATTGTTAGTCTTGTATAACGTACCTACATCACCTTTCTACAGAGAAACATAGCATGAGTAAGAAGAATTAAAGTGTTAAATCTCTTACCCTTGTAACGAAACAAAGCTCTTTGCTTTCTATAATAGGTACCTACAACTTTCCACAAGAATTTTCAACAAATTTCTCTCTCTGTGAATATCACAGTAACGGAACCATTAAAATAAATGAATATATCTTAATGAGGATCCGCTGAACCCCACCGCCCGCCGGCGCTGACGTTCTAAGTAAAAGAATCAGATTCTCCAAGCTGCAGAGCTAATTTATTAGTACACATTGTCGTGATACATTATTTTCTCTTTCCTCTAAAGCTTCGCCATCTGTTAACTCTTTTGGTGTTTTTGTTGTTGTTCTTCTTCTTCTAGTCTAAATAATGCCATCAATTGCCCCTTAATTACTCACAGTCCTTTTCGCACCTTCAATTAAAAAGTCGGACACAGTGAAGAGTGAAGTGAAATAAAAGTTTTTCAACTTCAGAAAATCAAAAAAAACACAAAAATCTCATAGAAAAGTTCTTACAGTGCTGTGCAAAGAAAATTGTTTTTTTCTTGGAATGTGTTCAAAATTTATAAACAGATCAATTATTTGACTCTCTCATAACATTCTGATCGATATCCGTTAGTATATAAAAAAAACTGTAAACATCGAACATCAACTTCCATACGTGAGTTGTTTGAAACTTCTGTGATAGAATTAGTGTTTTCCTATAATATCACTATTTTTGTCATATTTTTGGCTCTTACTGCCAAAATTATGTGCGTAGACATGTAATATGGTTGCAAAATGGAAGTTAATATGGCTTTTTGTCGGTTTTAAATTGGCGTCAAAGACAATCAACTTCAGGACGTGATTTTTGTGCCACTTTTGTGAAAGAATTTATAAGTGTTTTTCTATGATATCACTATTCCTGTCATGTTTTCGGCACGTACTGCCATAATTATGTGTATTGACATGTAATGGGTGTAAGATGCAAATAAATATGGCTGTTTGTCGGTTTTAAATTGACATTAAAAACATTTAACTTCGACATGACTTTTTTGACACTTCTGTGATAGAAATTTACTAGTGCTTTTCTATGATATCACTATTTATGCCATATTTTTGCTACTTACTGCCAAAATTATGTGTATTGTCAGTTTTAAATTGGAGTCAAAAACAATCAACTTCAGGAAATAACTTTTTTGACACTTAGAAATTTACTGGTGTGTTCTATGATATCACTATTTCTGTCATATTTTTGCGTATTGGCATTAAGAACAATTTGGTATGATACGAACTGCGAGATCTTTAATTTGCTAGTATTTTTGAAACATTTTATTTGTATGGGATATTTTGTCGCAGCCCAAGTATGAGTTGAAAACCTCTACGACACATTAGGAAAATAAAATTTAACCATCAAATTTCTAACATCACTGTATAAACAGAATAAATGACTATCCATATAACTTCGCTGGTTATTTTAGCTATGTCATGTCGGGTGGATCGATTGGGAATTCTTTTCCCTATTCTATCTACACTCAAGAACAGTACACGATTAATGCCTTTCTATATCCTTTTTTTTGGGTGCCTCAGCTAAAAATTGAAAACCACAACTTGAATCCTTAGGATGGGCTATAAAATGACCGTTTTTGAAGTGAATCCAGAGCGCCCTCTTTTAATGTTGGTATATAGCTCTATCCACCTTCTTCCATAGAGCTACAAATATACATAGCTACAAAAGGAATCGCGAGGTTTTGCCATTTTCGAAGGCGTGATGAAAAATCGAGCAATTTCTGGAATTCCTTTTTCCCTTTTCCTGTTTAGTGTCCTTTCAGAAGAGTTGAAGGTTTCTATTTGCGGGGGAGTGTATACCCTAGTATTGGGGTTTAATTAATGACTGTTAATTTGGGTGATTCCGGCAAATAGCTCAATCAACTATAAAGATCTAACGTATATACTGCATATCCCTGTGATGAATGTGAGATTTCAGTCACTTTCTGTATATATACTGACTGAGTGTAAAGGATTTTTATTAAAAAAAAAAAACAAGAAAATAAATATGTCCTTTTAATTTCCATCCAATTGAAGTGAGATACGTTGTGATATTATTTGGAAAAGTTAATTAGTTCGTTGTCTTAGCTATTAAACATAATAAACAAAGAAAAGTCAAGAGAACTTTCAATTGAATCTTCTTGCCACCTCTTAGAACCTATACACGCACTCACATCAAACATACTTATATACTGATGTTGACATAAAACACAGCAAAAAGACAACAATTGTATATACTTTTCCAACAAGACATCACAATGAATAAGACGGAAACAATGAAATAACAAGAGGAAATAAACTATGTCAACATTTGCAATTTCTCGTTTTCATGGAAGAGAAGCACTTTTGCTACCTTTTCGTCTTGGTTTGAAAAGACATGTATCCGTGCCCCGTTGTATCTATATCTTGCAGCTAAAATCTCTTAAGAAAAGGAACTTCTCTTATCGCTCTATATAGCCAAGGAGATTTGCATTCGCCTCCTCCACATCAAAGACAAAAGCCAACACTTTAAGACATACTTTATACACACCCGGAACCTTGTCAGTTGGTTGTCCTCCATGCCCCGTTACATTTATATAGCCTTAAAGCTAAATTAACTCTTTAAATCTATCTCTCTCTCTCTCTCTCTTTGCAATGTCTTGCATCACATCTTGCATTTGTTCATATACTAAAAACTGAAATGCCATGACAGAAAGAATTAAAATCCCAACACGGAATTACAAAAGGCATCCTAACAACAAGGTGTTTATATGGTTGCCAGGTTTTTGATAAGCTTAAGCTATACTTGAGCTTTGAGATGCAAATGCAATATTAAGAAGGTTTAATGTTGTTTCTCATTCTTGGAAATTATAGATGCAAATTGCAATGTCATGATTCAAAGGAAGGAAGCTTTGACAATAATATAAATTAATAAAATGCATTAATTACTGTGTTGAGGAAGCGGTAAGCCTGAGAGGGGTCTTTTGTAGCGAAGTGATAGATATTCAGGGCTTATGAACGATAGGTGAGATTTTTTTTTTTTAAATTGGACTACAGTGTACTTTCCTAGTTGTTCTCAGAATTATCTTAAAACTGATACATTGAATTTTGCTTGCCATATAAATAGGTACATTAGGGTGGTCTTTATAATGATTTTTTTTAGTTAAAATATTTGGATGGGCCTAAATCAGCTCTAAATGAAGAAAACAAAATTCCCTAATTTTTTCAGATTTTTATTTTCATCCCCTATAGTCGCTATAGGGGCCCCCTTTTTTGGAAATTCGGGTAAAATCTGCCGAAAAATTCAGAGCATGTAAGTAAGAAGTAGTCAAGAAAAAAATCCTAGCGGAGGGGGGTAATATCTCCCACCACTTGGACGGGAGGGGCAATTTATTAAAATAATTGCATAAAATAGAAAAAAATTTATTAAAAAACAACGGCAACACTTGCAGTAGGTAATGTTTTGTAGCTTTTTGAAAATCCAGAAATCCATTTTAATAGTTGATTATTAAATAAAGTTCTTTGAATAAACAGTTTCAGCAAAATCTGTTTTCAAACCTATAATTTAAAAAATAATAATGCACTGAGAGAAAAACGTAAATAATTAACCTGGGCCTTGTTGAATTCACGAAGTGCACAATCCCATACAAAGTTACTGACATTTCAGAAATTTACCTGATTTTAGTAACCTTTTATTCAGTGTAAAATCAACCTAATGGACTTTCTTATCATATTCAGGTTGATTTAAGAATATGAACTGTTATTTTAACACAAAATTCTTGTAAACAAGAAATTTTAACAAGAACATATTTTTAGTTTTAACCGAGGTCGTGTTTTTCTAACACTGTATGTTATGAATTTTTGTTTTAACACATATCGGATTGAATTAACATTTAATGTGGTTATTTTTACCTGTTGTATTTTAGCTGACCTCATGTTAAAAAAGCACTCTGCCAGTTCATTCCAACGTGACACCAAAGCTGAAACATACACACACAGACAATTTAAGTAAAACGATTTGAATTTAACCTGGCCTCCTGTTAAAGAAGCACTCTGCCAGTTCATTTAAACGAGACATTAGTGTTGAAACGCACACACAAGCCATCCAATGAGTTTCAATTTAGGTATTGATATTTGGCACCAGTTTTTTGTGTAGTGAATTGGCCCAGTGGATGAGTGCTATCTCCGTGTGTGAAAGGTTCCCAGTTCAAAACTGAAGTAAGTATCACAGATTATTTTTAAATTAAAAAATATATAAATAATAAATTTCTATATGTATATACTTTCAGAAAAATGCTTAACGAGTTGAGCGATAGGTAGCGCAAGAGACGGCTCTTGGATAGATACATTGCTTTGGCTTATGCCGGATTTACACGATTGGAAAACTGCCAGTATAATGACAAAAGCAACAACAAAAGAATGGACAAATTCATTCTTTTTGTCATTATAGTTGCAGCGTTCCAGTCTTCCAGTCGTGTAAATCCGGCATAAGATACAGGGTTGATATAAATATTAAAACCTGTTAAATTAACTATAGGTTTTTTGGTTAAACTAACCGGATTTTCATGTTAAATTTACAGGGCATTAATTTTGTCATGTCGAATTAACTATATTTGCAGTTAAAATTTACAGGATTACAGTGTTAAATTTACAAATCAGCTATCTGGCTAAACAGTTAACCTGATCTACCGAGTTGAAAAATAACAACCTGAAAATCAGCTATGATTGACCAGAAATTGGTTGATAATAACTGCTTTTTCCTCTGAGTGTAATAATTTTTCTTCAAAATGTTAAGTTGGAAACAATTTGTTGCCACAACTGTTCATCAAAAAAACTTAATTTAGAAACACGCCGTAAGAATGGACTTCTGGCTTTCCAAAAAGCTACAAAATATTACTGTGAGTATTGCCGTTGTTCTTTAATTATTTTTTTTCTATTTTATGCAAATATTTTATTAATTTTGCTCCTCTTGTCCAAGCGGGGGGAGATTTTACCCCCCTCCTATAGGATTTTTTTCTTTTCTAGTTCCTCTCTGATTTTTTTGGCAGATCTTACGCGAATTTTCTAGTATGCATAGAAAAAGGGGAAATTTAATTTACCCCTACAGCGACTACAGGGGATGAAAATAAAAATCTGAAAAAATTAGGGAATCTTTTTTCTTCGTTTAGAGCTAATTTGGGCCCATCTAGGATGACCTTTTTTTTTAACGACCACCCTAATTGTACACATGTTTAGTCTGGGAGGCAACCCCAGATTCAATTCAATTTTCTTGAAAATGGTGTGTATATCCGATTTTTTCTTTTTATTTTTTTTTTATTTTCAAAAGAAGCTTCCAAAAATTTTAAAAGGTATGTACCTACCTACGAGTACTGTGTTTCAATTTTCCAAATAAATTTTTTATTTAATTTCTTTGCCGATTATTTTTGAAATTTCTTTCTCTTACAGTTTTTCAACACCTGAAATATTTTAAGGATTTGTTTTTGTTTCTATGCAAAAAGCAAAAATAGAATTAAATGTTAAAATGACGCGACTCTTCACGTCAATAGGTTTGTTCGATGTTCGCTGCCCCAGGACGCGCTGGAGAAAGTCATTCAATTATCATAAACTGGTGTTTGGTAGGGTTTTGATTTATCATCGAACACCTCAGTGCTACATTTTTGTATGATACAAATGTTAAGTTGCATAAATACTTACCTACTATTTTTCGCAGCCTCAAAATATTCATGCAAGCACTGCATATCCATCGATTTTCCTTAGCATTTTAATATACAGGGTGCCCTATAACTCGTCTATATTCTTGCATAAATTCTGAGAAACAATTGGGGGAAGGTTGTATTTTTTTCAAGTTCTTCACTACTCGTCGTAAACCACTTGTCTTATTTTTGGCTTGCACATGCCCAATTATAGTTATAATTTTTTTTTTCAAACTAAAACAAATAACTTGCCACGCGCAGCCTATCAATTTTTTACTTTATTTTATACTTTTACAGGCTATTGAGGCTGTAACTTTAAGTGCATGATTGGTGTTACCCACTTTTTTTTACAAAATTTTTAACTAAATCGATCTTTATAATACTGTGTGCACACCAAACCGAGATCTGAGATTTCATTAATATAATTACTTGAAATCTAGAGTTTCCATTGAAATTTTGATAAAATTGGGATTTTCATACAATCTGAAATCCAACCGAGCCTAATGGATTCTATGGCTCGGTCGTGTATGGCCAGCTTTAGATACTTAAGAATCCAAAGTGATATCTTGTAGTTATATAGATTCTGACGAATAATGTAAAAGAAGAAGACAAGAGAATCGAATTTTCAAAAAAAAAATGAGCTACAACCATAGGCGCCCGCAGGATTTTGTCCAGGGGGGGGCAGACACCAAACCAATTTTGAGATACATATCGAATTTTCAAAAAAAAAAATTTTTTTTTTAATTTTAATATGCAATATAATTTGAGCTTTTTGGAAGTTTTTATAAATAATTTAATTTAAATCCTTCAGTCAATAATAAAAATATCTAAAATAACGTTCTATCTTCTATGGGAGGTACTGTTAATAGTTATCCAGCGTAAAATTATTTTATATTTAATAGTAAACCGCACTAATTTAACCACACAGGCGTTTTTTTGGAAGTTTTTGTGAAAAAATCAAAAGGGAATGTTATTTTTGATTCGATTAAAACAAAGTTTATTTCAGTAGTATATAGAATTTGTATTATATAACCTTCTTATATAGAAACTATGCCTGGCCCCGGGCAAACTAAACTTTCAGCTTAATGATTAGGAATTCTAACCTTGTTGGATATAGTTTACAGTGGATTTTCGTTGAAAAATTCATGTAAGTTGAACTGAACTTTATACAAATTGCGTATCATAAAGCCCTCACTATGTCACTGATGAGTTCAAGTGAGTAAGCCGAACGAAACGCAAATTTGTAGGACTAGGTAAAGGCCATGAAAAGCTATTTTGAATCAATAATTCAACAAGTCCAATCCTTAATGCTTAGTCTTCTACTTGGCTGATTTATTTCAGTAGTATATAGAAATTGTATTATAAAACCTTCTTATGTAAAACAAAATTCATTTTCACGATCGAACCTAAAATGCTAGGACGTGGATCTATAAAATATGGTTCGTTCCGAGCTTATTATGCGCAGAGCTATTGAAGATCCATTCCCGAATCTTTGAAATAAGAAATAAAAATGTAATTTTACAAAAGGAAAAAGGACAGTTTCAAAAAAAAAGTTTCGAAATCTTTTGACCTTAATAGATTTCAATGAAATCTAATTGAGTGATTTCAACGAAATTGCCACATGTCATGGTGATGATGGTGTCATTTTTTGAAACACCGTTT
Source organism: Dasysyrphus tricinctus (assembly GCA_963921185.1). NCBI lineage: Eukaryota > Metazoa > Arthropoda > Insecta > Diptera > Syrphidae > Dasysyrphus > Dasysyrphus tricinctus. The sequence continues at coordinate 238,562,186 of OY992531.1, read as the reverse complement.
TGAAAATATTCGTTTCTGTTATAATTCTGTCTCAGCTATCCTGTCAATTTTATTGAAATCACTCAACGAACAACGAAGTTGACATTTTTTCTTTTTTAATTCTGTATAAGCCATCACCTGTATCAACTTAATTGAAATCTTTCAAAACAACATAACAACGAAGATATAGTAGGTACTTTTCCATTTTCTTGAGAAAAAATGGGTATTCTTACATCTGTCAAAACTTGTATGGAAAATTTGATAGATATACCCAGTTTACAACTTTACTATGTTTATGAATAACCTAGAACATTTACCCGGAGGCAAGTACTGGCAAGCAAGTTGACTACATACACTGCTTGTCAAATTCGTAATTTGCATTCCACTTGCCTCCCACTTGCTTTCCACTTGCATTCCACTGGCTTGTCTTCCAACTTGCTTCTCAACTTGCTTCACTACTGGCTTAAAAAATTCGATGCCAGTTGATGAGCAAGTTGCTTGGGTTTATGTGTTAGTGAACAAATGTGTATGTATGAGTACGGGGTTAAAAAATTAAAATTAATGCTGAGGTAAATACATATTTTTTTTTTAAAGTTTAAGCCGACCATAAAAAAAAAAATTATAAATTCTCTGACACTATAGGCCCCTTTCACACGAGGAAACTGAGTCGCTAGCAACTTTCAGTTCCAGGGTGAGAAGCAGAGAATATCAAATAGGTAAAGAAGCCAATCCTTTGTACGTTTCACCCTCCAAAACCCAACTGTGTACATTGTTGTATTTTTAATTTCATTTCGTGTTGAAGAATAAATGTGAATTGCAACAACAGCCGTTTTCCTTTGGAGGTGGCAAAGTACCTGTGAGTAAGTTGATGAAAACCCTAATCTAGTACTACCAACTGCACATGCTCTAATGTGCGAGTAGATACATTTTACATGGGAAAGCAGTTTGATGTGTTCCATTGAAAAAAGCTAGCAAAGTACTTCGCGACCTCCAAGGGAAAACGCCTAACAACAAGACCTGTCCTGAATAGTGTTCT